>CM019827.1:130145521-130745521 GCA_009763385.1 Coix lacryma-jobi var. lacryma-jobi
TCATATTTTGAGCTGAAATTTTGTGGAGATATTCCCTTAGGTGTCTACTTGCTACTGTTAAAGTTTCATAATTTTTGGACACCGTTTGATAGGGTTTTGGTATTTTCTCCCAAAACTGCCCTGGGCAGTGCAACCCGGACATGTCCGGTAGGCACCTTGGACATGTCCGGTAAGAAAACTTTGGAGTTTTGAGCTGCAAATTTTTGGAGATCTTTCTGGGGGTGTCTAGTCCCTAGGGTTCAAATTTCATAATTTTTGGACACCTTTTGATACATCTTTTGGTTTTTCTCCTAGGATTGGTCACTGCAGTTTTGCATTTGCTCCGAGGCTCTTTCACACTTAAGTAGTGTCCCGCTGTGCTTCTAAGCATCCACCCTACATCTAGGGTCGTGGACACTACCGAGTCCTTGTCTTGCTTTTGGGGTGACTCTCTAGGACAAGGGTCATCGATTTCTCGAGAAGAAATTTGAGGCTCCCATTCACCCCCCCCCCCCTCTGGTCGCCGATTCGATCCTTCAGAGAAAGCCTGTCACAACGCTAGGATCTATAAAGAGAGAACCAAGAAATGGCATGAAAAGAGGATCAAGCAAAAGGAGTTCCATCCGGGAGACAAGGTTCTTATGTTCAACTCAAGGGTCAAGCTCTTTGGCCATGGAAAACTAAAAAGCAAATGGGAAGGAACATTCCTCGTGATCGATGCCGCAACGCATGGAGCTGTCACGCTTCAGGACACCGACGGCAACATCTTTAAGGTAAATGGCCACCGTCTTAAAGTTTTTCATGAACATGATCCCGTAGAAAATGAAGTAGACATGGTAGAGTTCAAACTATACACAACCTAAAACATACAAGTCTCTTCTCTTCATTGCTTGAACCAAATCCTAAAAGCTCCATGTTAGATTTACTTTGAATTTCCAAGTTTCATCTTAGATTTATTTCTTTTGAATTTCCCTTTTAAATTTCCATTGTATTTCCCTTCTTAGAGAATGAATAAAATATATCTCGTCTCTACTGGTGTGTTTGCCACCAGTAGAGCGCTTTGCATTTTACCTTTGCGTCATGTTCAGAGTTCATGTATGGAAAAATTCAAGTGTGGGGGGGTCGGACGACCCCCAAATTTCATCATTGAACCACACTGAACTGCTGAGCACAGGCTGACACGCTGCAGTGCACAAAATAGAGGTAAGCAAGGGGTCGGGCGACCCCCGTTTTCTTGAATTTTTGAAAAGTGTTTTTGCAGATGTAAAACTGAATGGATGAAAAAGGAAATGGCAACGAAAACCACCATTTGGTGGGGTCGGTCGACCCCACCATGGTGACATGGGCCCACTAGCTCACCTCTGCACAGTAAGCTCAACACTGCTGTCTGGTTCGTTTCCCCTTTCTCCTCTCGGTTCAAGCAGTTTCACACTCATCCCATATTCTGAATAAAATAAAATAAAAAGCTACAAAGTGACTTGAGTTATGATATGCTAAGAATGTTAATGACATAGAACCATGTTCTTACATATGTTTATACTCATGGGTAAACTAAATTAGGAAACCGTATTGACTAAGTTGTTGTTAAAAGTGAGATAAATCTTGGCTTAAGACTCAAACCTGTATTTGTTTAAGGTGCTTAGAGATTTGTTTTTGAAAATATCTCAAAACCATAGTATCATTTACTCCTCTATAGTGATAAATACCTACCAAAACCATACATATGCATACATGATCAAAACCTTTTACACACATGCTACTTGTTTTTGTCTTGAGTTAGGTCAAACCTTGTTGACCCTAGTCGAGAATTTTGTCATAATCCCAAGATCAAGATCACGTACACACCATCTACATATGCAACTTCTACACTGGAAGTATGCCTCCACATGCCATTCATTTCCACTCTATAGATGCTCCGTACATTAAAGTTCTACAATATCTCTCTCTCTAACTCTGGCTAGTAAAAAGAGACATTAAGGCTAAGCAAAAAAAAAGAAAAAAAATGTGGACACATGAAGGTCCACTATAAAAAAAAATTGTGGACACATGAAGGTCCACTAAAAAAAATATGGACACATGAAGGTCCATTGTTGAAAAATGCTAGCCATGTCTCAAGGTAAAATAAAGTAGAGAGAGATTATATTAAAGGAGCATTCTAGTCCACATACTTTCCACACACATGCACATCTTGATCTAGGATTATGACATTCTTCTCCTTGGATCCTTGTTTTGACTTTACAATATATGCAAAACAAGTATGCTACTTTGTTTATCCCTACCAAGCTCCACATAAGCCTGATAGATTAGGATAAAACAAAAATAAGGCAATCACATGTTATGCCTTGGTGAGGAACCAAACACCTATAAGAGTGTCTTGAGAGTACTATATGAGGAGTAAGCATGAACTATGTGTTTTCCTTTCAAATTGTCCTAAAAACTCTAAGTACCAAGAACAAGAATTCAGGGAGATGACTTTGCTTTGAGATTTGTTCCTTTTCTCAACATCTAAAGGATATATGATAGACAGTACCACATAACCCATTTGTATAAACTATGTTAGGAATGATGCTTTATGATCATTATCATTTTAAATATGTAATAATCACTTGTTCACTTTCTCTAACCTTTACTCGAGGACGAGCAAAGATTCAAGTGTGGGGGATCTTGTTGACGGAAGTTATAGCATGTTTTACCTTATCAAAATACTGTCAACAGGCCTCGATTTCAAGGAAGTATAGCATATCATGAGCATATTTATTACTAATAAGTTCCACTTGTACTCTTAGCTTGTGAACTTGTACGAGATGGCAAAATGAACAAAATGAGGCCAGGTGGGCCCACCAAGGGGGTCGGCCGACCCCACCTTGGTGGCCACCTCGGCCAAGGTGACATGGCACGATCCAAGAGAAGCATGCTCAGGCCAATATCAACCCTTGGATCAAACATGTGCTTTTACTCAATGGTGCAAGATGAGAAGCACATGGATTCATGGGTCCACACCGAAACCAAATGCAACCATCACCACAAGACTTGCTCCATGACATGTAGGGTCACCAAGGGAGAGAAGATGGTGGGCCAGCCCTGTCATAGGGGGGTCGGACGACCCCCCCTTGGTGGGCCCTGGCTACACTATTTAGCCTGGTGATGTCAGCACCTTCTAGAAGCAAAGTGGTGGGCCCACCTGTCATTGGCTGGGGTCGGCCGATCCCAGGGTGAGCCCCATCCAATGTTGGTTGTTTGCACATGTTTCACACGTGAAGAAATCAAGGTCATCCATCCATGGCGGTTGCTATGGCGGTTTGATCCCATGGCCAAGGAAGGAGAGCACGCAGATCGCTGACGTGGCACTGGAGTAGCCGCTACTCCACCTCCAAGCTATAAATACCCCCATAGAGCTTTTCATTTGTATGCATCCAAGGATAGAAAGCCTACTTAGTATCTTTAGTGTTAGAAGAGAGGGAAGGGAGTGAGGAGTTCCACGGAGGAGTCTCGGCCTGTCGGGAGTCTTCTCCAAGGTGCGCCTCAGCGGATGCGATTCTTCTTGTAAGTGTTACATCTGAGTCCTTCTAATATTTAATATTCTGGTCTGGTAATTTAAGTTTACAGTTTTTTTTACTTGGCACATTGCTTTACTTTGTTGAAGTGCTCTAGGCCTATTAAGCTTAGCTTTAGAGTAGTAAGATTAGTGTAGATGTGGTGTCTAGGCTATATCTTGCCAGTGTGGACTTCTTGTCGCACTTGTGTAGATGCCTGGTGGTAGGGTGACAGACACAGCCAGTGCTTGGAGTTCCTCTCAAGTGTTGTAGGCAAGTTGAAAATAATAGTTGGGTAGCAGCATTGCTGCCTTAGTAGTTGTTAGGTGGAAAACCTTTTAATCAACTAATGTTTCGTCCTTCGCCCCTAGTAAGGAATGAGGTGGTAAACCTCAGTACTCTTAGAAAACCAGCACCAGATATTGATATTAGGAAGACCTCTCTATCCCAGTTATCATATACCCTTTGATCATCCTTTGACGACCCTACTTCTAGTTAATCCACTTCACGTTCCCTGTGGAAATACGATACCTGGAATACTCCTGGTGAAAGGCTACAATTGACTACCGTACGCTTGCGGTATATCCGTTTGCCACTTCTGGTGTCAACAAGTCATTTCTGGCGCCGTTGCCGGGGATAGATGAAAACTCTATTCTTAGTAGCGACGTTAAGAAATACCAACAGGGCTAACCTGAGCCAATTTTATACTTGAAACTTTTTTATGATTCATCAATTATGTAATTTTCTTTATGAAACTTTTGTATCTTGACTAACAACATTATGTAATTGGAAGTATGTAAATGGAGTTCCGAGATGAATAAAATGATTTCATTTTGTTTACATTTATGAAATATGCATATAAATCTAATCATATAGCTTGCAATGGCGAACGATATGGGAGAATGGCGTGAACCTACCCCCGTCAACAGCTCGGACACCTCTGATGACTCAGAGTCAACTTCATTCTTGAGTGTGTCGATAACATCGCTGCCTCCAAAGAAACCTCGTGGAGAGGAAGATGATGATCCTGATTATGATCCGATGGGTGAAGTACAAGGACCATATCGGGAAGCACTAGAGCACTTCCCGAACGACAATGTTGAACAAACAAGGCTAGAGGTATGTACTTGCAACAAAGTTTGTCTTTGATTAACACAACATTTGAGGGCCTCCTGGAAATAGTTTAATGTGAGTTCTTAACAGATACCAGTGGTGCCTCGTCGTTTGGAGTTCTGAGATGAGGAAGAAAGGGTGGAGGAACCACCAGCTCTCTCAACGACAACTTCTTCGACAAAAGGTAAAAAGGCAAAGAGGAGAAGAGGCCAACACGGCAGGCACAAGGTGAATGATGATGTGCATGCCATATACCAAGTTGGGGCACAGGGAGAACCCTTACAGCCAACGACTGTCCTCGGCACCTTCAGCAACCAATGCTCTTGTATAGTCAGAGAGAAGGTGCCTATCACGTACAGTGATTGGAAGTCAGTCCCAGACCACTTGAAGACATATGTTTGGGATGAGCTACTGACCCGATTCTCGTATCCTGAGGGCTATGATGTAGCAAAGTGCAAGGCCCATGCATTACACATTGCAGCCAAAGCTCATCGCCAGTTTAGGTCGATACTAAATAATGATTTTGTCAAAAAAGGAAAGAGTGGTTTAGAGCGCTACAATTTCCTCACCTCAGATGTTTGGGAAGAATTTGTGGCACAGAAAAAAGTGAAGAAGCAAAAGCAAAGAGCGAGAAGTTCTCTCAGCTCGCGAAGAGGAACGTGCACCACCACCACCTTGGCATGACAGGGTATGCCGCTAAGAAGCCAAAATGGCGGGAGGAAGAAAGGATCGCAGCCGAGGCCGGACAACCGGATGAGTACATGGGCCTTGATGAGAGGGCACGTGACTACCTAAAAGCCCGTAGGCCAAACGTACTGAAGGAGGGGAATACCAAGTTCAACGAACCGCAAAATGAGAAGGCGGAGAAGAAGATCCTAGCGGCTGCTGCGGTCGAGCAAAGCGGGTCGTTCAACCCCCGTAGAGAGAAGGACCAACTCACTGAGGCACTGGGGAACCCAGAGCACCGTGGCCGTGTTCGGGCATATCATCGAGAAAGAGCTAGAAAACAGTGGAGTCCTGGGGATCCGATGCAACCTCTAGGACTAGGCAAGCATACAAGGACAGTCTTGTCCAACAAGGCCGTGATGAGGCTATGAAGGAATTTGTTATGGGAAAGATTTCAGAGGCGTTCACGAGCAATGACCCCTCAATGGTTGAGTTGAGGTTGCAGATGTTTCGCCAGGCTGGTGTGGTGGTACCAACGATAGATGTCGTACAAAGCCAGATGGTGCCCCCACCAGAGGACTGTCGTGGTACCCGGTCGACGATATTGTTAAACCAACGCCATGCTAGCTCGTGGTTCCGTACGACAGGATGTCAAAAAGACAGATGGCGGTGGGCACAGGCATAGCATTGCCAGGACGCCTATATGACAACAAGTCGATCCCGGACCACTATGCTAGGGTCAAGGTAACTTGGATGCACCCGGACCACCAGGACGATGAACTCGACATACCCACACCTTGTGGGGCCAAGTACTTTCGAAGTTTAGTCGATAAAGAAGTACTCTGGGCTCGATGCGATATTTACTTAGAAGAGTCGACGCCGTCATCACAGCCCTCGCAGTCTCCCATAGGTCATCATGACATTGATGACGACAATGACAACAATGACCCAGTAGGCACTCCCCCATGCACGAGCAATCCACATGGAGATACAGGGTCAGGACCGGGCACTGCTACACCGCCGCAAGCAAGTGATCTAAACGAAAAGAGTAAAGAATGTCCTCCCCCATCGACGAAGGGTATGCAACAAGAGGATACTACGACACCCACAAAAAGTGGCATCAACTACGGCAAGTTGAATAGGATCGCCCATCAAGTAGCCAAAGAGTATGAAAGCTCAACCCATTTTGACAGGATGCCATCACCAGTGGGTTGGCCGCTTTCCGATGATTGTCCCGACCGGTACGTGCATGGGAAGTTCATGTTGACCTTAGGCCAGCTCCTAACTGAAGAGCCGTGGCAGGTGAGGAGGTTCCATCTCTGGTACATGGAAGCGGCGAAAAGAGGCCTTGAAAGTTTTGTTCTGAAGGTTCCCGCGGAGTATTTCTACTTGACCTCTGATGCTTACATCATCGTAGATTTCCATGACATGCATCGGTTACTGCAGCGCAAGGACCTCGACGTGGCCCAAGTCACATTGTTTGCCTTGTAAGTGAATCATGAGTTTTCAGTGTGTTGCATCCATATATGTCGATTTGGTAAGAAGCTAATAACAATAACATAATTTGTCCTTGCAGGATGCAGGCCCACATATGCAAGGAAGTAGGCAAAAATGTTATTTTCCTCTCTCCCATACACATTTCCGAGAGATGCCTCGCGGGTTATGATATACCGAATAACCATGAAAAGCTTGTGGGCTTGGTCGGAGCAGAGAGAGAGGCGGCCCGCAAACTTCTGCGTAACCAAATGAAGTTTAACGCAGGAACATATGTGTTTAGATGCATGAGAGAGGTCAAGGGACGTGGGTACATGATTGCCGCCCACCAATTCGGGTAAGTCAAAAGAAAACTATCACATAGTTACTATTACGATCATAGCTTCTCACGTATTTTAAGGTTGTAATTGTACGTTGTTTCAATGGTCCAGTCAAGACATCATGGGCCACTGGATTGCATTTCTCATATATCCTCGGGATGGGAGGGCAATAGTGTTTGACTCTTTGGATACTCCAAAAGAAGGTTACAAGGAATTTGAAAGCGTATTGAGATTGTAAGTGACGATACTTCTTTTTTATTTAACATATGTGTTAAATTGGTCGTGACAAATGTGGTTTCGTACAGCGCTTACCGAAAGTACTTGGAGGAACCAGATTGTATTGATCTTAGAACTGAAAAGCAGAAGAAGAAGTATAAAAACACCCTGCAAGTCAGGCACAACTTCCCGGTATGTTTGAAAACTCATATGTGTACTTATTAGTATATCGTGAAAACTCTATATGTTCTGAACGATTGTGTATTACATGCAGTGCTTCAAACAACCACCTGGCACATTATTATGTGGATACTATGTTTGTGAGTACCTAAGAGAAACCGGTAAGTTTAGCAACAGCTACAAGGTACTCATGAAAGAACTACAGGGCTGGCAAAACAAGCCATTCAACAAAGAGACCATAACTTGCATTGTTGTGGACATTTGTTCATTCCTCATGCACCATTGCGTGCATGAGGGTGGAAGGTTCTTCAACATGGAAAGCTCGTTAGCGGATGACGACAAGTATGAGAGCCTCCGAAAGTGGAGCACCCATCTGAACATTAAGGATTACATGTTGCCAGACATATAATTTTTAAAATGTTGAATTATCAAGTTTAATGCATGTAATTGAACAATGATACGTTGTTGTGACATATATGTACTCGAAGGAGTACTGCTAGTTGAACGAATATGTTTGTGACTTTATTAATTGTGTCTTTGCTTCCAACGTGAAAAGGAAATTCAATTTCGATTTTAAAACAATTTTTTAATTGTAAAACAATTAACCGAGGCGGTCACCCTTAAGAAACCGCCTCGGTTAATATTTTAACAGAGGCAGGCGCATTACATTAACCGCCTCTGTTAAAATATTAACCGAGGCGGTTGCTTTAAGTTGCCCGTCTCGGTAAAAGTATTAACTGAGGCGGTCTCCAGGCCCGCCTCGGTTAAGTTTTGATTAACCGAGGCCTATGGTCCGAGGCGGACGGTTTGCCCGCCTCGGTTAATCTATTTCGCCCACCTCGGTTAAGCTTTCTGTAGTAGTGGAGGTGAGCTTGGTGTGTGTTTCCCCTTTTAGATGGGGGAAACATTTTGAGTGTTGTATCATAGACTGACTCTTTTTCTTTCGTTTTGTTTTCATTTGTGGGTAGGTTAGTCTTTGCATTTCATCATGCATCTTTACTTTCTGAGCTTCATGTATATAATCTTTAGAATGTGATTATGCTCTATCTATTATGCTCCGATGCCATATGATGATGCTTGTAGCTTATGCTCTTTCTGATCATTGATACATGATTGTGAGCTGAGCTATTTTATGAATGGTGATTTTGCTTAATGTACATAAAACTTGAAATTGTTCACCATTGAGATAGGCAACTAGCATGTGTAGAATGTGTTGAATTCACTTGTGCTTTTCATATATGCTACGTTGCTATGTCTCTAGTTCTGAGTCATTCACTTGCTTGGTATGTTCATATTATGTGTTAAAATTGAACCAAGTTTAAGTGAATTAGAAAGATCGAGATGGGATTGCTTGTCAACACATCACGGTATCGAGACTATTTCTCATTGAACTTTTGAGTTAAACTTGAGCCGTGTAGCGTATGACCAAAACCGGCGCTTTAAGCTTCTAATTGCTTCTGCATAGGCTTAGCTCGGTTGAAAAGTTAGGCAATGACAAGCCTTCAACCTCTCGCAATCACATGCTGAATTTTGAACTTGTGTAATTTCACCGCTGCAACTCCGATTAAAATCTGAAATCACAAGTCTATGTTTCATTCTATAGCATGATGATTGAACTTTGCTAGGGGTAGTTCACCTTGTATACATGATTAGCACTTGTTTGACTTCCTATCTGTACATGTTCAGTGCTATTTTTATGGTGAACATCCTTTTCTGAATGGCTAAAACTGCTCACTTTGTATGTTCATATTTCGTATTTGGTGATCAATTTGAGCCTTTGCTGGCATGTATGCTTCTTGTTGAGTCATTGGAGTTATACTATGTAGAGCATCTTTTCGTTTTCTAGACTATATTCCTGAAGCTGCTAACTTGCATTTTTTTGACTCATATGCAACTGAGATCCGCAGAGAACCATACCTCTGTGTACTTGAGATTTTGAGGAAGTGAGACAGTAATCTCACCGTTGTAGCGTGTGGTAGCCACACGGTTGCAGATCGATGTCTCAATTCGTGTTTTGACTTTGTTCTTCGCGTTCTTCGTTTCTCCGCGATTTTCCCGTCACTCGATCTCCCTCTCTACTGCGTATTTTTGAAATCCACTTGAATCAACTTGTTCTTTATAGTGAGGAGATCATTTCTGTGGCGGAACCGACCTGGCGATAAGAGCTCAAGTATTATCTTAGCCAAATCCGTCTGACTTCGACTCATACTTGAACCCATATAACCCCGGTAGTCCGGAAATCACGAAGGATTTCTAACACCATAACATACAGGATCGCATCGTTCAAGGTTACATTCGTAAAGATACATCACAGCGAAACGAAATCGAATTTAAAACATCAGAGTGCGGAATTTAAAACAGAGTTATTACAATATTGAGTTTAAAAGTGCGGAAGCTTGAATAAGTTTAAAACACGACCACAACAAACGTGGTCCAAATAAAACATTGTTTGATAAACCCACTCAACACAAGTCATTCCTCCTTTTTAAGATAGTGTGCCACCAGTAGTCTCAGTCTGGCAAAAGAAGGAGGAAAGCTTCTTGACGACCCTGCCCTGGGCCTACTCCTCATCACCTTCCACTGGGTAGAGGCAGTGCTTACAATAGCCAAAGTAGACCTGGCCATCTGCAACAAACGGGATAAACCCTGAGTACGGGAATGTACTCAGCTAGACTTACCCGTCTAACTGAAAATAAAAGACTCCAAGGGTATGCAAGGCTTTTGAGGTGGAGCTGGGATCTTTTAGTTGCGAAAGGCTCAAATTCAGATAAGGGAATAATTAATGATTATGGTGAGCTGTTATTTTTTAAACCTACTCCTTAGTTCTAGGTTATTACCTGTACTAGAGCACTCACTTGAATCTAACAAACAATAATATAACCATATCCAGTTGACTTATCCACATTTTAGTTGAACCTTTAAACATCACATGGAGTTGTATCGTGGTGAAGCTCGTCATAGTTTCCCACTAACCGGGGGAGACGGCGACTCGAATCGAATTCCAAACCAGCTGGTGAAAGACCTTTAATACCAGCCCACACTTTCCCCGTCGGGTCCATGCATTGGGCAACCGCTCGACGCTTGTTCGTGGTGGTAATCGTCGCGGCTCAAGCACGGACCGCCCAATCAGAGTCTGGCGATGGCCTCACGCGGCAGATCGCAACTTCCGTACTAGAGGGCACGACACGGGTTGAGACCGGCCCGAACAGCTTCTAACCGGCTTTGGGGTCGATGATTACGGCACCGACATATCCCTAAGTAAAAGGGCGCGTTCAAAAATGAACGAGGGCCAACATCGATACAAACCTACACGATCCAACGGACGGACTGCCCCAAGTTTCCAAACTTGTGCCTTGCCTTCCAGTTGACCGTATTTCATTACTACTCAGGTTCTTTTCCACGATAGCAAATATAGCCAACCGTGATCCGGTCAATACCCATCGGGGTATTACGGAAACATCCTTAACTACTACTTTTATTAAGCAGGCTAAGCAATTCTACATTATAAAGCAGTAGCAGGATAACAAGGCAGGTAATAATCAATAATCAAGGAATGGTAATGCAACAAATAGGATTCAATCAACTCCTATACCTAATGCATCACAATATAAAGGACTCAAGTAAATTAATTATAAAAACTGGGAGACTTAGAATGCTCCGGGGCTTGCCTTGAGTGAAAACCGAGGCCTCGTGGGAGGGGCACTCGGGCAGGTTAGTGTCGGCCGCGGGGTCTGCTTCCTCCGACTGCTGGAGCTCCTGGATCTCCGGCTCGACGCTTGGCTCCTGCTCTTGGTGGGGCTCCGGGAGTGTCGATCCTATTGCATGCGATGAATTTATAATTCAATAAATGCGGTGCAAGATGAAGTGGCATGAAAAGAATAACTCTTGCAAACCAACAAAGCCAACTTGTTGAACCACTTTTAACCTTGGGGCAATATCTCATTTATTTCATAAAACAAAATCTGAGTATTCAACTCTTTCTTATTTAAATACATCAAAGGAAACTCAGATTTGAACTGCAAGTGTATTTTTCTGGGCTCAGAAAAATCCACAAAAATTCCAGAAGGTAAATCACGCTTGCTGGACTCTACTGAACAAGTTTCAGCCAAAGATAAAATACAGAGCTGCAGAAACAAAAATGACAAGCAAACTGCCTAAGAAAAAAAAAGGTACTTTGAACTACAACCCTACTGTAAAAGAGTGCATAGCTCTATTTCCTATTTTTCCCAGATTCTACTTCACATTTCATATTTATTCAGAAAATTCCATGACCAGAACCATCATATATTTTCTTACATGAATTTCTAAAGATCTATACAAAAAAACACAGTTGTAAAGCAACTACAAATTTTTCCATAAAACAGATCAAGTTTATATTTTTCTCAGACTCTTCATGACACACCAAGACTGTACAAATTTTCCCATATTTTATTTCAACATATAAAACACCTTAACACTTATTCTAAGAAATCAGCAAAAAGAGACTTTTAACTATAACCGTAACTTTTTCTACATAAACAGTGCATCATATATTTTTCACAGGTGCCAAACAGTATAATAAACTTACACAAAATTTTCCAGGAATTATCTCAACCAGAAAACACTTATAATCATTTATTTAAACAAAAGCATATAAACTGAAATAAATGAAACAGTAAAATAAACTGCTATCAAAAATACATTCATATTTTCCCATGATAGATCTATTCATAAGAAAGCTAATAAAACTGGAAGCACTTCATTTGGATTTATAAAACAGGCTACACAAAATAACAAGCATCTCTGGAAATTAAACCGAAAAAGAAAAACATTTAACTTCTCCGGCTGGCTTGCGAGAACTCGGTCTATGGATCGGTAAGGGACTGACGCGCGGGACCCGTGGGTCAGCAGAACCTATTCGGGCTCGGGCGCACGGCGGAAAGCGAATCGGCGAGGCCTGGCTCGAACGAGACCGCACCCGAGGTTTTGCTCGAGGCCGAGCTCGAGGCCGAGGCCTGGCTCGAGGGCTCGGGCGAGACGGAAGAACGCACGCTCGTCCGAGGCCTGGTTCGAGGCTGAGGCCTGGCTCGAGGGCTCGGGCGAGACGGAAGAACGCACGCTCGTCCGAGGCCTGGTTCGAGGCTGAGGCCTGGCTCGAGGGCTCGGGCGAGACGGAAGAACGCACGCTCGTCCGAGGCCTGGTTCGA
This sequence comes from Coix lacryma-jobi var. lacryma-jobi, assembly GCA_009763385.1. Lineage (NCBI taxonomy): Eukaryota > Viridiplantae > Streptophyta > Magnoliopsida > Poales > Poaceae > Coix > Coix lacryma-jobi. The sequence goes on from CM019827.1 coordinate 130,158,209, forward strand.
GGCTGAGGCCTGGATCGAGGGCTCGGACGAGACGGAAACAGGGGAGGGATTGGTCCGGCGATTTCTCGCCGTCGGTGAGGTCGCCGGCGCGGAGGCTGGGCCCGGCGGACTCGTTCTCAAGAGGAGCATCCAGCGGTACCAGTGGTTTGGCCAGCGCACGGCCGTAGCGTGCCGGCGGCGAGCGGCAGCGCACGGCGGCGGCGGCATCGCGCGGCTACGCCGTTTCCGGCGGTCGGCTAAACTGGCGGGCGTGTGAGACTCAGTGAACCTAGAGGGGAGTCCTAGGGGTGATGGTTTGGCCGGAGGTGCGCTGGTGCGTGCTGGCCACGTGTGAGGTCCGCGATGGCGGCAATGGCGCTCGGCCGAGGTGAACAGAGAGATAGGGAACGATAGCGTTAGGGCTAGTTGGTGTTCTCACCTTGCCTTGGCTTGGCGAAGCTGGAGGAGGAAGAAGGGAGGCGGTGGAGCTCGGGTCGGGGACGAACGGCTCCGGGCTCCGAGCGGCGCTGAAAGCTTCCGCGGCGGGGCTCTTCGGACTTCGGCGTCGGTGGAGCTCGGCGGATGGCGCGGGGGTGCGCACCGTGTGTCCGAGACGAAGGCGGGGCAGTGGCCGGGGTTAATCGGCCGGTGATGGAGGTGGTGACTGGAATTTGGGAAGGGGCCTTGCGGCGGTGGTTGCAGCGAGCGGAGAGTGCTCAGTTTGCTTCGTGCGCGGGTGAGAGTGGGGAGTGAGAGCGAGAGTGAGTGCGCGAGTGAGTGAGGGAAGGAGCGGAGGGTGGAGTGCTCGGGCTTTGGTCGGCTCGGCCGGCCGGTGGTGGTCGCTGCGGGGCCACGGCGGCGCGGTCGGCGAGGCGGCGGCAGGCGGCTCGGCAGACGAGGATGCGCGGGAGTGGCCGGCGAAGATCGCTGGCGTGCTCTGTGGGAGAAGATCGGAGAGGGAGTGGTCGGCGTGGATTTGGCGCAGAGAAGGGGCGCCACGCGGCAAGCCGGCCGGCGTACGGCGCGGCCGTGTCAGGTGGCCGGCGCGCGGTGCGCGGGCGGGGCGCGCGCGCGGGCGAGGCGGCGAGCGCTGGGCCGAGGCGGGGAAGCGGGCCGAAAGGCCGGATGGGCCGAAAGGGTTGGCGCCGGGAAAGAAAAACATTCTTTTTTCTTTTTCCAGAAATTTCCAAAGTTTGACTTCTCAAAAACAGTTTGAAAAACTTCAAACCAGGCTTTGACCCAAATATAAAAGTTGCTCAAAATATTTTTCTCTACAACTTTTATATAGAACACTTTTTCTGAAAACCATTTATAAATCCTCCTCAAGAATAAAGCCAAAATCAAAGCATCAAGTCAAATAGAAATCCAATTTCAAATAAACAACAAAAGATCAAAGGCATACTTTTACACATGAAATGATGCAATGCATTGCTTATGCTTTCTTAGTGGCTAATTGCAGTGCCTAATGCAGTGCTTGACACCAGGGTGTCACAGCCCTTCCCCCCTTAAAGAAATCTCGTCCCGAGATTTAAGTTACGTACCAATCTTTATAAAAAGCGGGGTAGTTTACGCTTAGGTACTCCTCGGTTTCCCATGTAGCATCGTTGGGTCCGTGATTACTCCAAAGAATCTTGTAAGTCTTCACTGTTCGGTTACGAGTCTCTCGAGTCTTGGTATCCAAAATTTCCTTAGGTTGTTCGTAGTACTCCAGATCTGATCTGATCGTGACATCCGGGACTCGAACTTCCTCTTGTTCGGGAACTCGAAGGCATTTCTTCAGCTGTGATACGTGGAACACTGGGAAAACTGCACTCATCACTGGGGGTAACTGCACTTCATATGCCACTTTTCCCTTCTTTGCTATGATCTGGTAAGGTCCCACATATCGAGGTGCTAGCTTCTTTTTAATTCCAAAGCGTTGGACCTTTCTCATAGGTGAAACCTTGAGATACACATAGTCTCCAACTTGAAATTCCAAAGGTCTCCTTCGGGTGTCAGCATAACTCTTTTGTCGAGACTGTGCTACCTTGATATGTTGCTGTACTGTTTGCACAATTTCCTCGGCATCTTTTACATAATCGGACCCATAGAATCCTCGATCTCCAGACTCAACCCAATTTACTGGGGTTCTGCATCTTCGTCCATATAGAACCTCAAAAGGTGCCATTTTTATACTTTCTTGATAACTGTTATTATATGAAAACTCAGCAAGGGGTAACCATTTCTCCCATGACTCTCCTGAAGACAAGACACAAGCTCTCAGGATATCTTCTAGAATCTGATTTACTCTCTCCGTTTGCCCTGCGGTTTGGGGGTGGTAGGCGGAACTTCTTACCAACTTGGTTCCTAATTCCTTGTGCAACTGTTCCCAAAAACGTGCTATGAACTGGGGTCCTCTATCAGAGACAATCCTTTTTGGAATCCCATGCAATCTCAAGATATTCTGTATGTACAGGTCTGCATACTGATGCGGTCGGTGGGTAGTTTTGACTGGTATGAAGTGAGCCACTTTAGATAACCGATCCACAATAACCCAAATCGAATCATTCCCTTTTTGAGTAGTGGGAAGACCTGTGATAAAGTCCATACTGATCTCTTCCCATTTCCACTCTGGAATCGATAACGGTTGTAATAGTCCGGCGGGTTTCAGATGTATTGCCTTTACTCTGCAACAAGTATCACATCTGGCGACATAGGCTGCAACTTCTTTCTTCATCTTCGACCACCAATATCTGGTTTTCAAACCCTGATACATCTTACTACTTCCTGGGTGGATAGACAACTTTGAATTGTGAGCTTCACCCAGAATTCTTCCTTTCAGCTCTGCATCCTTAGGAACGACTAACCTCTGGTTATACCACAAGATTCCTTGCTCGTCCGTTCTGAAGTTCAACGAACTACTGGTTTCTAACCTCTTCTTAATCTGACAAATCTCTGCATCATTTTTCTGTCCCTCTATGATGTCGCTTTCCAAGGTGCACTGAAGAGTGATATTGTTCAGCATAACGGGGTGCATAAGGTTAAATCTATCCTCCAAAAGTGGTTGTAGGGAGTTGCAATGAGTCTTGCGACTCAAGGCATCGGCTACAACGTTCGCTTTTCCGGGGTGGTAATGCACTTCAAGGTTGTAATCCTTTATTAATTCTAACCATCTTCTCTGCCTCATGTTCAACTCCGGCTGGGTGAAGATATACTTCAGACTTTTATGATCCGTGTACACATGACATAGATTTCCCATAAGGTAATGTCTCCAAATCTTGAGTGCATGCACGACGGCTGCTAATTCCAAATCATGAGTGGGGTAATTCTCTTCGTGTGGTCTCAACTGACGAGAAGCATAGGCGATAACTCTTCCATTTTGCATGAGTACACATCCGAGTCCAATCTTGGAGGCATCACAAAACACATCAAAAGGTTCCTCCAAGTTTGGCTGAGCCAAAACTGGTGCGGAAGTCAACAACGTTCGCAGAGTGCGGAAAGCTGTTTCACACTCTGGAGTCCATTCGAACTTCTTGTTCTTCTGTGTCAAACGGGTCATAGGCTTGGCTATTCTTGAAAAATCCGGAATAAACCGACGGTAATATCCGGCCAGACCCAAAAAGCTGCGAACCTCAAAAACACTCGTGGGTGCTTGCCAATCCATAACCTCTTGTACTTTAGAAGGGTCTACAGAGATTCCTTCCTCTGAAAGGACGTGACCAAGGAAAGGTACCTTCTTCAACCAAAACTCACACTTACTGAACTTAGCATACAACTTATGCTCTCTAAGTCGGGTCAGAACAACTTGTAGATGCTCAGCATGATCCTTCTCATTCTCAGAGTATACCAAAATATCATCGATGAACACTACGACAAACTTGTCCAACTCTGGCATGAAGACGGAATTCATCAGGTACATGAAATGTGCCGGTGCATTAGTCAACCCAAAAGACATAACCAGATACTCGTACAGTCCATATCTAGTAGAGAAAGCTGTTTTTGGTATGTCCTCACGTCTGATCTTGATCTGATGGTAACCTGACCTCAGGTCGATTTTGGAGAACACTTTTGCTTTAGACAACTGATCAAACAAGACGTCAATCCGGGGTAAGGGGTACTTATTCTTTATGGTTACTGCATTAAGCGGCCTATAATCCACACACATCCTCAGAGTCTTATCTTTCTTTTTCACAAAGATAGCGGGACATCCCCAAGGCGACGAACTAGGGCGTATCAAACCTTTATCCAAAAGCTCTTGCAATTGAATCTTAAGCTCTGCTAACTCTTTGGCGTGCATTCTATACGGTCTTCGGGATATAGGTGCTGTTCCCGGAATTAACTCTATGGCAAACTCCACATCTCTATCAGGCGGTAAACCAGGCAACTCATCAGGAAAGACATCCGGAAACTCACATACTACTGGGATCTCAGCTATCTGTTTTGCCGTGATATTGAACAACACTCCAATCTCATGGGGGTTTCGGGGTAACTTGAACCGAAAGAAGATCCATTCCTAGGACTAACCATGGACACTATTCTCTCTGCTGGTGTCTAGATTAACCTTCCATAGTTTCATCCATCCCATCCCAAGATTATGTCCAAACCTAGACCAGGAATGACTATGGGGTCCACTATGGCCTTTTTATCCCCAAAGATCATTTCCACTCCTTTAGCCATTTTCGCGCGGAGAGAACGGCTCCGGCGGAACTTATCTGATATCCCCGGTCTAACTCTATCAACTCAAGATTACTTCTCAAACAAAATTCTCACTTATGAAAGAATGTGATGCTCCAGAATCAAACAACACAACTGCGGGGCATTGATTAACAAGAAACGTACCAGCGGTGACAGGCTCTCCTTCTGGCACTTCTTCCACAGTGGTGTGGTGCACATGACCGGTACGAGGCTGGGGCTGAGTGTACTGCTTCTTCGGTCGAGGGCACTGACGTGACAGGTGTCCGGTTTGACCACAGTTGTAGCATGGGCCAATTACGTACGGAGTCCTGGGACCTGCTGCATTTCCTGCTTTGCTCTTGTTTTGCATCATGGGGGCAGTGTACGGCTTCTGGAAAGCTGGGACGGGGACGGTTGGTGGTGATCTTCTCTGTGGGGGTCGGTACCTTGCTCCAGTGACAGGCGGGCGGTACGGGGCGCGTGCTCCGAAAGTGGTCCTCTGCTGGGACGAACCTCCTTCATTCGCACGCGGCGTATCTCTGCTGCTAGCCGGCTGTCATTGGCCTCTTGATTCAGACAGTCACTGACGAAGTCACTGAAGGTGGTGCGGTGACTGTTACCCATCTTGGATAGCATTGTGGCATTCATGCCACGCTTGAAACTGGCAATCTTCTTGGCCTCAGTATTTACAAAATCTGGGGCATAGCGAGCCAGATTGTTGAAGCTGTGGAGGTACTCTGATACGGACCTGGTCCCCTGGGACAACCTCATGAACTCGGCAATCTTCATTTCCATCAGACCACTAGGGATGTAGTGGTTGCGCATAGCAGTAGAGAATTGATCCCAAGTAACATGTGCATTAGCTGGCAGAGATGCACGGTACTGGGTCCACCACAAACCTGCGGGTCCTTCCAACATGTGAGCGGCATACTCCGCTTTAAGCTCTTCCGTCAGACGAAGCAGACGGAACTTCTGTGTGATAGAGTTGAGCCATTCATCAGCTTCGAGCGGCTCAGTGGCTTCCTTGAACACTGGAGGACGAGTGTCCAAGAAGTCACGGTAGGAGCTATACTGATTGGGCTCCGGGCCTTGGCGCTGCTGATGCTGTTGCGCGGTGTTGTTGGCGATGTTGCGGAGGGTGGCCTCCATGTGCCTCTGCATTTCTTCCATGTTCCTTTGGCTTCCCAGAAACTGCCAAAGAACGCTTCAGGCGTCATTGGCGGCGGCGGGGGAGGTGGCAAGTTCTCCTCCGGTCCTGCTCCCTGCCCACGCTGGCTGCGGGTGTGTGCCGGCATCTGCATATCCCATTAATAAGCAATCATTAGGTGATGTTACACCGATCATGAATAAATACTGTGCTGTACATAAATTCGGAAATTTAGCACACGTCCAAGTATAATTACTCATCTCCATACAACATCACAGAACAATTGCTTGGAATTAGACATGCAAACGACGGATTTCCATAAAAGAGGTGCCGGATCGAAGTCCGGACTTTGTCCAAAAGCCATTACATGCCATCATAAGTTAAACATAAAACCATCACATGTTTGGATCATTACATCACTTAGCGAGCAAGCTCAAGCTATACAAAAGAAAACGATCCTAACAAACTAGCGCTCAGGGATCTCCAGCGGCGGATGCGGCGTCCTGATGTCAAACATCGATCATAGGCTCATCTGCATGAGCCTCCTCTGGTGGGGCGTCGGGACCAAGAACCTCTCCGTCCTGGGGATCTGGGGCCTCTGCTGCGGGAGCTGCTGGTGCTGCTGCCTCCTGTGCTGCATGATGGAACTCATGGACGGCCTCGTGGAGCTGCTCGATGTAGACCTGCTGTGCGTTGATCTGCTGAACCAGAAGATGGGCTCCCTCTCTGAGGTGGTCAAGTGCGGCACGGGCCTCATCTCTCTGCAGAGATGCGGTCAGGTACATCTGCTCGGCGACTGTCCTGGCGGTAGACTGAGCTGCGGCAGTGGTGCGGGCGTCGTCGCGCTCAAGCGTGAGCTGCTGAATCCTCTCCTGTAGACGAACAACCTCAGCGTCGAAGTCCTCCTGAAGCTTCCTCTTGCTCTGGTAGGTGGCGGTGAGGGTGAAGGACACGCTCTCGAGAGTGTGCTCCAAACTCTCACATACACCCAACAGAGCTCCAGTGGCGCTCATCGCAGGTGTCTCGCAGTAGAAACGCTCCTCAGGGCTCCCTGTCAAGGCTGACTCTGGAGTCTGCTTCCAGCGTAATGGGAAAAGTGATCCACGGGGAAACACTCCTGCCATCGCACTGGCTAAGTCGGCGGGGAAACGGGCGATGATATCCTTCAGCACTAGGTATGCTGCCCTGTTGGCTCCATCCTTGGCACATGTGCCTCTGGTGACCTCTGTCCATCCTGTCCAGTGGGGCTTAGCAGGTAGAGCCTTGACCTTGATCTCCACCATGACCAAGGAATCCTGCCCGTAAATCTCCTTCTGCCATGAGTATCTGGGCTCCTGTCCTTCCTCGTAGCCAACGGCCTGCAAAATCCTCCAAAGGATAGTCGGCAACCCAAAGTAGGTCAGGAACGTCCTCCGGGTCAGCTTGGTGGCCAAGCGATGACGCGGAACTCCTCTGCCTCCGGTGGCCTTGCGAGCAGTCAACTTGGTTCGGGCCATCTGTAGAAACAAAGGGTTTCGAACTCTCGTGAGACAGATATTAAGTTGGCAAATTTTATAGAAAAGAGACAACTTTTAATTAAGGGGAGGTAATGCAAATGCAAGAATTTAAACATGATGCATGATCGTACTTACGTTCTCACTCACTATTAATGACTCGTAAGTCCTAACGTTCTAGTCGGTGGCAAGAATCGATCTCTCATGCGTTATCTACACGTTCTACTCGTTCGCATAGTTAGTGTACCTGCAGAAGATTCATTTCAGCCCAACAAAATTCCCAATGATAAAATAACTGAGTATTGGCCAATATGCGCAAAATACATAGAAGCCAATACTAAACACCATGCACCAATAGAAATCACCCTTAAAATCATTGATACCCTCATATGTGTCTGCGTGGAGCTCGCACATACTTGGTATAAGAACTCTCACCTAGACCGACGGTTGGACGGTCATGCTCTCATATCTCACAAAATCATTTTATGCATGTTTTCGCAATCGACGCATTCTCTTTCCCGAGAATGGACCAGCAATAAAGATCCAGCATGAAGCAAAACCCTGAACCCTGTTAGCAGTTAAGCCACCTGAATCCTAGTATAGGGCTTAAGGACGAGACTGGGCACACTTAGTAATTAAAATAGTTTTGAAAATAGATTTGAAATACCCATTTTAGTTCGAAAATAGCTCTTTACGAAGGTAATCACTTGAACCATGCTCCGATACCAGCTGTGGCGGAACCGACCTGGCGATAAGAGCTCAAGTATTATCTTAGCCAAATCCGTCTGACTTCGACTCATACTTGAACCCATATAACCCCGGTAGTCCGGAAATCACGAAGGATTTCTAACACCATAACATACAGGATCGCATCGTTCAAGGTTACATTCGTAAAGATACATCACAGCGAAACGAAATCGAATTTAAAACATCAGAGTGCGGAATTTAAAACAGAGTTATTACAATATTGAGTTTAAAAGTGCGGAAGCTTGAATAAGTTTAAAACACGACCACAACAAACGTGGTCCAAATAAAACATTGTTTGATAAACCCACTCAACACAAGTCATTCCTCCTTTTAAGATAGTGTGCCACCAGTAGTCTCAGTCTGGCAAAAGAAGGAGGAAAGCTTCTTGACGACCCTGCCCTGGGCCTACTCCTCATCACCTTCCACTGGGTAGAGGCAGTGCTTACAATAGCCAAAGTAGACCTGGCCATCTGCAACAAACGGGATAAACCCTGAGTACGGGAATGTACTCAGCTAGACTTACCCGTCTAACTGAAAATAAAAGACTCCAAGGGTATGCAAGGCTTTTGAGGTGGAGCTGGGATCTTTTAGTTGCGAAAGGCTCAAATTCAGATAAGGGAATAATTAATGATTATGGTGAGCTGTTATTTTTTAAACCTACTCCTTAGTTCTAGGTTTTACCTGTACTAGAGCACTCACTTGAATCTAACAAACAATAATATAACCATATCCAGTTGACTTATCCACATTTTAGTTGAACCTTTAAACATCACATGGAGTTGTATCGTGGTGAAGCTCGTCATAGTTTCCCACTAACCGGGGGAGACGGCGACTCGAATCGAATTCCAAACCAGCTGGTGAAAGACCTTTAATACCAGCCCACACTTTCCCCGTCGGGTCCATGCATTGGGCAACCGCTCGACGCTTGTTCGTGGTGGTAATCGTCGCGGCTCAAGCACGGACCGCCCAATCAGAGTCTGGCGATGGCCTCACGCGGCAGATCGCAACTTCCGTACTAGAGGGCACGACACGGGTTGAGACCGGCCCGAACAGCTTCTAACCGGCTTTGGGGTCGATGATTACGGCACCGACATATCCCTAAGTAAAAGGGCGCGTTCAAAAATGAACGAGGGCCAACATCGATACAAACCTACACGATCCAACGGACGGACTGCCCCAAGTTTCCAAACTTGTGCCTGCCTTCCAGTTGACCGTATTTCATTACTACTCAGGTTCTTTTCCACGATAGCAAATATAGCCAACCGTGATCCGGTCAATACCCATCGGGGTATTACGGAAACATCCTTAACTACTACTTTTATTAAGCAGGCTAAGCAATTCTACATTATAAAGCAGTAGCAGGATAACAAGGCAGGTAATAATCAATAATCAAGGAATGGTAATGCAACAAATAGGATTCAATCAACTCCTATACCTAATGCATCACAATATAAAGGACTCAAGTAAATTAATTATAAAAACTGGGAGACTTAGAATGCTCCGGGGCTTGCCTTGAGTGAAAACCGAGGCCTCGTGGGAGGGGCACTCGGGCAGGTTAGTGTCGGCCGCGGGGTCTGCTTCCTCCGACTGCTGGAGCTCCTGGATCTCCGGCTCGACGCTTGGCTCCTGCTCTTGGTGGGGCTCCGGGAGTGTCGATCCTATTGCATGCGATGAATTTATAATTCAATAAATGCGGTGCAAGATGAAGTGGCATGAAAAGAATAACTCTTGCAAACCAACAAAGCCAACTTGTTGAACCACTTTAAACTTGGGGCAATATCTCATTTATTTCATAAAACAAAATCTGAGTATTCAACTCTTTCTTATTTAATACATCAAAGGAAACTCAGATTTGAACTGCAAGTGTATTTTTCTGGGCTCAGAAAAATCCACAAAAATTCCAGAAGGTAACAACGCTTGCTGGACTCTACTGAACAAGTTTCAGCCAAAGATAAAATACAGAGCTGCAGAAACAAAAATGACAAGCAAACTGCCTAAAAAAAAGGTACTTTGAACTACAACCCTACTGTAAAAGAGTGCATAGCTCTATTTCCTATTTTTCCCAGATTCTACTTCACATTTCATATTTATTCAGAAATTCCATGACCAGAACCATCATATATTTTCTTACATGAATTTCTAAAGATCTATACAAAAAAACACAGTTGTAAAGCAACTACAAATTTTCCATAAAACAGATCAAGTTTATATTTTTCTCAGACTCTTCATGACACACCAAGACTGTACAAATTTTCCCATATTTTATTTCAACATATAAAACACCTTAACACTTATTCTAAGAAATCAGCAAAAAGAGACTTTTAACTATAACCGTAACTTTTTCTACATAAACAGTGCATCATATATTTTTCACAGGTGCCAAACAGTATAATAAACTTACACAAAATTTTCCAGGAATTATCTCAACCAGAAAACACTTATAATCATTTATTTAACAAAAGCATATAAACTGAAATAAATGAAAACAGTAAAATAAACTGCTATCAAAAATACATTCATATTTTCCCATGATAGATCTATTCATAAGAAAGCTAATAAAACTGGAAGCACTTCATTTGGATTTATAAAACAGGCTACACAAAAAAACAAGCATCTCTGGAAATTAAACCGAAAAAGAAAAACATTTAACTTCTCCGGCTGGCTTGCGAGAACTCGGTCTATGGATCGGTAAGGGACTGACGCGCGGGACCCGTGGGTCAGCAGAACCTATTCGGGCTCGGGCGCACGGCGGAAAGCGAATCGGCGAGGCCTGGCTCGAACGAGACCGCACCCGAGGTTTTGCTCGAGGCCGAGCTCGAGGCCGAGGCCTGGCTCGAGGGCTCGGGCGAGACGGAAAAACACCACGCTCGTCCGAGGCCTGGTTCGAGGCTGAGGCCTGGCTCGAGGGCTCGGGCGAGACGGAAGAAACGCACGCTCGTCCGAGGCTGGTTCGAGGCTGAGGCCTGGCTCGAGGGCTCGGGCGAGACGGAAGAACGCGCACGCTCGTCCGAGGCCTGGTCGAGGCTGAGGCCTGGCTCGAGGGCTCGGGCGAGACGGAAGAACGCACGCTCGTCCGAGGCCTGGTTCGAGGCTGAGGCCTGGCTCGAGGGCTCGGACGAGACGGAAACAGGGGAGGGATTGGTCCGGCGATTTCTCGCCGTCGGTGAGGTCGCCGGCGCGGAGGCTGGGCCCGGCGGACTCGTCTCAACGAGGCGCATCCAGCGGTACCAGTGGTTTGGCCAGCGCACGGCCGTAGCGTGCCGGCGGCGAGCGGCAGCGCACGGCGGCGGCGGCATCGCGCGGCTACGCCGTTTCCGGCGGTCGCCGGCTAAACTGGCGGGCGTGTGAGACTCAGTGAACCTAGAGGGGAGTCCTAGGGGTGATGGTTTGGCCGGAGGTGCGCTGGTGCGTGCTGGCCACGTGTGAGGTCCGCGATGGCGGCAATGGCGCTCGGCCGAGGTGAACAGAGAGATAGGGAACGATAGCGTTAGGGCTAGTTGGTGTTCTCACCTTGCCTTGGCTTGGCGAAGCTGGAGGAGGAAGAAGGGAGGCGGTGGAGCTCGGGTCGGGGACGAACGGCTCCGGGCTCCGAGCGGCGCTGAAAGCTTCCGCGGCGGGGCTCTTCGGACTTCGGCGTCGGTGGAGCTCGGCGGATGGCGCGGGGGTGCGCACCGTGTGTCCGAGACGAAGGCGGGGCAGTGGCCGGGGTTAATCGGCCGGTGATGGAGGTGGTGACTGGAATTTGGGAAGGGGCCTTGCGGCGGTGGTTGCAGCGAGCGGAGAGTGCTCAGTTTGCTTCGTGCGCGGGTGAGAGTGGGGAGTGAGAGCGAGAGTGAGTGCGCGAGTGAGTGAGGGAGGAGAGGGGGGGGGAGTGCTCGGGCTTTTGGTCGGCTCGGCCGGCCGGTGGTCGCTGGGGGGGCCACGGCGGCGCGGTCGGCGAGGCGGCGGCAGGCGGCTCGGCAGACGAGGATGCGCGGGAGTGGCCGGCGAAGATCGCTGGCGTGCTCTGGTGGGAGAAGATCGGAGAGGGAGTGGTCGGCGTGGATTTGGCGCAGAGAAGGGGCGCCACGCGGCAAGCCGGCCGGCGTACGGCGCGGCCGTGTCAGGTGGCCGGCGCGCGGTGCGCGGGGGGCGCGCGCGCGGGCGAGGCGGCGAGCGCTGGGCCGAGGCGGGGAAGCGGGCCGAAAGGCCGGATGGGCCGAAAGGGTTGGCGCCGGGAAAGAAAAACATTCTTTTTCTTTTTCCAGAAATTTCCAAAGTTTGACTTCTCAAAAACAGTTTGAAAAACTTCAAACCAGGCTTTGACCCAAATATAAAAGTTGCTCAAAATATTTTTCTCTACAACTTTTATATAGAACACTTTTTCTGAAAACCATTTATAAATCCTCCTCAAGAATAAAGCCAAAATCAAAGCATCAAGTCAAATAGAAATCCAATTTCAAATAAACAACAAAAGATCAAAGGCATACTTTTACACATGAAATGATGCAATGCATTGCTTATGCTTTCTTAGTGGCTAATTGCAGTGCCTAATGCAGTGCTTGACACCAGGGTGTCACAATTTCCACCGAAGGAATTCATTTAACTCCTCACGAACAAGTAGATCGGGTCGATTCAATTTTCGTGGCGCTTTTCGGTTCTTATTCCTTCCCTTTCGATTCTCGTTGATTAAGTTGATTTGAGCGGATGATTTCTTGGGGATAGTCTCCTAGCTACCTCGTGATCATCTTCTCCAAGTTTGGGAACAAGGTATTTTGTTTTAAATCAATTTGAAGGAGATTTGGAGAAGGGGCGAACAAATTCGCCTTCTCTGTTTGTTCGCGGACAGTCCGCCGTTGGGGCGCGAACAGTCCGCGCGTCGGGGTCGGCCAGACCAGTGGCCTGACTCCGCGTTGTTGGGGCTGACTCGGAACACCCGCGGACAGTCCGCAGTACTGAGTCGCGGACAGTCCAGGAAGTGTCCAGGGACTGTTCAGCAACCTTGTTGTTTTGTTCGATTGGCCGGCGGACAGTCCGCCACCTGATCTCGAACAGTCCGCCGTTGGGCAGACAGTCCGCGAACTGAACTCCGAACAGTCTGCGAGTTGGCTGAGTGTTGAGTTTTAGTGCGTTTGCTCTCCCGACTTCTTTGCTTGGTTTCCGGACTTCTCGTTTTGCCCTAGAGTTGACCTAGGAACCTCTCTAGGTATCTTTGCTACTTGTTAGCATCGGTATTTAGGGATTTCTCGACGTAGCGTTCAATCTATGTTCGGGACTCGGTTTTCAAGGGTCAAACTTGTGCCGGTGCTTTTGGTGTTTTGGTTTGCTCTTGCTTCGTGGTGCCTCGCTGTGATCCAAGGGATCATCCACCCTCTTCCAAGGGTCGTGGGCATCATGGTTCGGTCGAAGCTTTTCAGGGATTGATTTTTGGGACAAAGGCCAAAGTTTCGAAAGAATTTTTTTAGGCTCCCATTCACCTCCCCCCCCCCCTCTGGTCGCCTTGCTTTTGCATTCTCGGTCCTTCAGTTGGCAGTAGACCGGCCCTAGCCAAATTGAACCCTCGGTGTTCCAAGAACACCGACGTGTTATTGACCGCCCCGAAAGCATGCTCGTGACGAAACCATGACCGCGACGTATTTAGACCGACCGGAACGAACCCTAGTCGACATGCTGGACGAAAAGGTAATTCCCTTCTCATCTTGACTGAAGGATGCCCCTGATGGAAACCGTAGCGTATGACAGTTGAGGAGACCCCGTGACCCTATGTGCCGCCACCATGACCCTTTGGGATCCGTGTTATCTTATAGTCGATCCACCGAGCCCCTTTTGGAAGTTTCTTATTTATCTATCTATACTCATGCACCTCGTTCTTACGACCACCTGTATATGCACTTGTGATACAGGATCCATCCAAACTCATGCTATGGGAATGTGCTACTCCACTTATTTTGGTTCAGTGTGTCTTTATGTCGCTTTATGGTTCTTAATATTGTATGGATGGATGTTCATGTGTTGACTGTGTGTGCCGAGCCTTTAAGCCAGCTAAGGGATCGTACTTCGTTCGGACGTTACGATCGCGAGACCCATCTCGGCATGGCCGTGATGCCGAATGTAACACGACCCCTGTTAGTGTATATTGTGGTCGCGAGTGCACCTCGCCATGACCATGGAGCTACGCTCTTTTCACTTAAATGCTTCTTCGTGCACAACCTCTTGTATGCTTCTACCCGTTGACCACTGCATATCTTGATTCTCGCGGTGACAACCGCACCGCTACGAATCCAGAAATGACTTAGTGCCAGAGCACCCTCGATCGGGTACCCTACGAGTAGTTTGCGCACTTGCATCTTATATTGTGCCACTCCTTCCAATACCCCGTCTTCTACCATGACGTGTGCGTTGGAAAGAATGAGCCTTTGACTTATATATATTTGTACTCTTGCTAATCCTTTTGTTAGCAAAGATATGGTCTATGTTGTATCTCAGGACCTAGCGCGTCGACTTGATCGACCACCTAAACACATTTCTCTAGAGATGTGTCTGAGAACATGGCATAGATGTGCTGAGCTAACCCCTCCCTTCCAGGTATAAGTGAGTAACCCTGAGTCTTGGTTCCCGATGTACTGTGTCGTGTGGATCAGGAGGATTGTAGATCTCCAATCCTTTTACGCTACCGCTTTTGCCATAGCGGGCAAGCCAAAGTACAGTGGAGTCAAGTCATAATGGTGTTAATCGTTCTTGTGATCAATTGATCTTTGGGATAAGGCTACAAGAGTCGAACTCCGTCATTCTTTATTCATTGGGCCCATCCTCTGATTTTCGCCCTGTTTAAATGATGACCAAATTGAAGGATGAGAGCCATGGTGTTTGCTAAGGATAGGCCTTGGTTTGAACCCTATGTCATAAAGCTGTATTGGCTTGGCTAAGACTTAAACTTGCAAACCACCACCTTGTTCCTAGCTCGAGGAAATCGGACAACCGCCGAGAGAGCTAAACCTTGTGTATTTTAGAGTCTCGGTGTTAATGGATCTTCCTATGTCCAGTTGTCTTTTCGATTATGGTGTAAGTGTTCTCTTGCCTTGAGTGTCGTTTCATGGAGTAGCATACGATTGGACCAAGAGAGCATGGACGACAACAATAAGGACGACGACATGGAGTCAACTCAGGAGGAGACGACCTCGCTGATGGAACACCAACGAGGAATAATTAAACCACGACTACGACTACTTCGCAGGTGTCATGGCAGCACCCTCTTTTAGAGAATCCTATTAGACATTGTAAATAAGTAGACTTGCTAGTGCTTTTATATTTATTCCTTTGCTAGTATATTGATGCATGATACTACCTAAGCCATTATTACCTGAATGCAACCCACTCTACCATAACACCCTGCCTTGCGCATTCGCTCACTTATTCATGCTTACTCGCCTGCTTGCTTGCATGTTTCACCATTATATTATTAAACTCCACTTCGTATTATATCTGAGATGTGATGCGGGTGGTGAACCCTTGGGAATGGTTTGGCGGGTGATGCCAGACTTGGTGATGTGTGAGCGTGCTGCGTTTGTGACTTGGGTGTGTGGAGGGTGAGGGTTGTGTCGACCGAGCCAGAATATACGACGAGCCTAGTGCGAGTCTTGCCATGGGGCATATCTGGATGCCCCTGTGGTGTGAAACCTGTGGCGGGCTATGTGGTGACTTGAGGTGGATCCGGGTGTGAGCCGCTGGTGGAACCCGGATCAGGAGCGTGCTGTGGTGGCACAGATAATGAAAACCTTTGAGAAGACATTCCAGCTTAGTCACCCTAGGTGGAGCGGGAACCTGACCACGGGGAATACCTTTACATGCCACTCGCTCCTTATGGACGGGGACGGTCAGACTACCTGGTAGGGTAATGCCACTACTGCTAGGCGAGAGAGTGCGAGGAAGGTACGAGTATGGGAGTCCCACACCCTTCCGAGAAGATCACGGCTCCCACTTCGGGAGAGGGAACGTGACTTCACAGACTTAGCCATCCCAGACGGACTTGGGATGATTCCAGGGCTGAGTGGTAGGGTGGTATTACTCTAGGCTGGCAAGCGACCGATATCCGCCTAGGCATATCATGAGTGCCGATGATGGCGATCTTGTGGATATTGTAGAACCTCTATAGAGTGTATGGTTGATCGATCGATACGTTAGCCAACTCATTGGCTGTGGACCTTTTCCCTGACCAGCTTTCCGACGTAGTGAGAGTTCTCTTTTCTCCCCCTGGTATGTGAGTGCCGGCCGTGAACCTGGTGTGAGGTTGCGGGCTGTTGAGACAAGGCTGGGAGGGAGCTGGCCTCTGTCGACTGAGAGGTTGAGTGTGTGAGACGAGGTGATGGTGTGGTGATGATTGGGATGGATTTGGATATGGTGGATGGATGTGGATGTGTGTGTATGGTAATGTGTTAAAACTTGATAACATTATTATATTGATTACTGCTCATGCGCTAGGATGCAAATCCACAGCCAAATCATAGGATCGCCAGATTCCTTGTTTTATCTTTTCCACCAAAGCTCATCGGTGCTGACCATGGCCTGCACACATCTGGCGGTGTGCAGATTTCCTGTTTCAGAGGCACTGACTCTAGAAGGATTAGGAGGTTTCGTGCCTACGCTCAAGTTTGGTTCGGAGGATCTGGTCGATGCTGCGCTACGACAACTTTGATGAAGTCCGCGAAGGAGGAGCCTTCACTCATTAGACTTCCGCTAGAATAGACTCTGTAATAGGAGATACTCAATGATGTAATGCTTATAACTATGTAATTTTACGATGTATGACTGTGATATCGACTGATATATGATAATGTGATAAGATCAGTTCCTGGTTTTGTCATATTATAACTCGTTCTGTGGATTTTCCCTTCGTGGAAAATTGAGGACGTTTCATCTTCCTCCCTCCATCACTCTATCTTAGGTTGGGAAGGCTCGATCTACATTTTGGCAAGGAACCAAGACTCTATCTGCAGGGAGCTCGATCTACAATCGTCATCTACATCATCTAGGGAAGTGGGGTAATTACTAGATCTGAGATTGCATCTCACCCACATCGATTTTGTAGCTCCCTGCAGGTGGTCGGTAGTACCGTTTGAAGGAGTCGGTAGTACCGGTGCACACACCCGGTAGTACCGATCCTAACACTCGGTAGTACCGACTGTGTTATACTTTACACTAGCTTGTTTTGCAACACTTATTATTGTGCTAGTGTTTAGTTGCTTAGTTTGTGTAGCTAAGTTGAGCTCTCTAATTTGGCTTGTGTAGCCTTGTTATTGAGCATTTCTAGTGAGCTTAGGCTTTGTGCTTTGCTTACTAGATTGTGTAGGAGCTCCCTCATGTTTGAAGTACTAGTTGCATAGGTTTGTGTGGCCTTGCTTCTAGAATTGATTAGGTGAGCTCTAGCTAGTCCGACACCTTATTTGCTTTATTTAGGATCTTTCGTAAGGTGTCATAGAGTATAGGTAGAGGGGTGTAGTCTTGGCTAGACTGCTAGTTTTAATTCCGCATTTGTTTTGGTTAGCCGCTACGTTTAAGTTTTTAAAAAGGACTATTCACCCCCCCTCTAGTCCGCCATCTCGACCCTTCACCAGTCTATGCCGATACAGCTCTACCTAAAATCCCGAACGTGGGTGGATTACGAAGGACGGACAGGGCTGTCACCACCTGTCGCCTACCTCCTCAACCGTGAAGACCTAGGCAACCAACCTATAACCACTTAGCCTAAACACCGCATTTACGCTAAGGGTCACTACTCTAGCGTAAAATTAAAATGAATCTACATAATTTGTTTTTTATTTAGAAAATATTAATCGAGGCGGGCTTCTTTACGCGCCCACAGTGGTTAATTGATTAACCGTGGCGGAAGTGTAACACTGGATGTCGTGGTTAATCAATTAACCGCGACGAACGTCTTTTCTCGCCCGCCGCGGTTAATCAATTAACTGTGGTGGGCAAAATGCCCACCTAGGTTATTTCACGATTAACCGTGGTCTTCCATTGGAGCCGGGCGCGTTTGACCACCACACAAAATCTAAACCGCCCGTCGTGGAAAATCAATTTTGTAGTAGTGATTGGAGATCTTACAAATGTTTTATTTAATTCTCATGCTCAGTTCTGTAGCTACTCTTATTCTAGTTTTCAGTATGCAAGAAAATCTTCTTAAATTTGATATATATACACTACTAGAGAACATGTCTTTGGTCGATCTATCAACCGAGCTTTAGTCTCGACAAAAAATTGCATCTGGAACTAAAGACTTTTAGTCCCGATTGGTAACAGCAACCGAGACTAAAGGCCAAACTTTAGCCCCAGTTATTATTACCAACCTGGGCTAAAAGTCCACCAACCTTTGGTCCCGATTGGTAATACCAACCGGGACTAAATGGTGGTCTTTTAGTCCCGATTGGTGTTGGCCTTCCACCCAGGACTAAAGGTCCTTCACGAGTGAATTCGCGTCCAGAACTATATCACATGAGTTGTGTAGCTGAGTTGGCAAGTGAGTTTATGCGCGAGGCGAGAGGTGCTGAGATCGAATCTCACACACACATATTTATTTTTCTTCTAGGATGACCTTTACGAGGTGTTTGGTTCTCTCTATGGTAATGTAAAGGAAATGGGAAACAAATTGTGGAGGGATCAGCACTGAAACCGACCATTTTACTTTCTTGTTTGGTTTGGCATGGTAACGTAATTGCAACATTGGAAGCTGAGTCGCGGAGGCAGGTAAGCGATACCGCCCGGGAAGGGGAGGAATCGGCGGTGAATACAGCCGTATCTGATTACGCTGTATCTGATTGCAGCCTGAGCACGACCAAACACGAGTATCGCTTTCCATTCTCCTCTGATAACAGATAACTTTACATTTTCACGAACCAAACGGCTTGTTAGTCTCTAGTCCCGATTGTTTATCCGGGACTAAAGGGATGGGACCTTTGGTCCCAAATTCGTAGTTTCGGTTGGGAAACCCGGGACTAAAGAGCCTTCCCAACTGGAGATGACGTGGAGGAGAGAAGAGAGGAGAGAAAGGACAAGCGGACTGTAAGCTTACAACCGGCTTAAGCACAAGAACCAAGAAATATGTGAGAGAGACAAGTGAGTCAGCGGGTTGTAAGATTACAGTCGGCTTAAGCACAAGAACCAAGAAATATGTGAAAGAGACAAGTGAGTCCTATATTAATAGTAAAGGCTTAACCACTGTATGAGTGGGCTGAGAGAAGGCTGTAAGAAGTCTTACAGCCAGCAAGTCGGCTGTATTATAATACTTGCTCTAAAGAGACAAAGATCCCCTAATCTTTCTAGAAGAACTGGACGACCCCTACTGTAACTCATCAGGACCAAGCTCGTGGACTAAAAATCTAACCCTACCGCCGATTGCAATTAATAGCACGAGATGTTTCGATGTTCTAACAGAGAACGAAATAAAATTAAGTTGAAGCAAATCAATGTTCTCACCCTCCTTGTAGGGCACAAACAGTTCCAACATAATACAAGAAATAGATTTGTGTAAAATAGAGTAAACCAACGAGATGGTCTAGCTATAATAAGATTTAGGAAGGGATGTGGCCTTCCCACAAATGGTTGCCGCCGCAGCTTTCTCCTGGAGCGCCAGGCCGGCTGTACAATGGTAGTGGCTACGCTTGGTGTCGCCGGTGACGACGTCGTGCGCGTCGAAAAAGCTCAGGTGAACCTCGAACTCCGCCTTGCCGTCCAGCTGCTGGCTCACCTGTAGATAGTCGCGGAACTTCTGAGACAGCGGCGCCCGGTCCTTTCCAGCCGACGCCACGACCCTCGTCGCCTCCACCAGCTGCCTGGGCCCGCCAGCGACGTAAAACTTGGGCACGGGGCCCTCGGCCAGCTTGACGCCGGAGTAGGAGATCGTGACGTGGCCACCATCGTGGGCCACCGCGGAGTCCTTGCCAAGGTGAAAGAAGCCGATGGCTACGTCAAACTCCAGCGCGTTCGTCCTCGTCTGCTCGTCGGTGTCGAGCCCCCGCGCGCCGCGTAGGGTGACCGTGACGTAGGTGGGAGTGTCGACGATGATGTAGTAAAAGAGAAACCCGTTGAAAGCCGCGAGGATGACAATAGCGATAACACATTCGGCAGCTAGTCTCCCCGGCGGCGAGGCCGCCATCGATCAGCGTTTTGCGGCGATTTAGCCAATAATGTTGTGCTAACGTCGATGTCGATCGGAGAATCAGATGGCCGGAAGCCCGGAACTTGCAACTAATATATAGCACGGCGCTCCATCGTCCCTTACCTGTTTTGGCGCTGTAGACTCCGATGTCGAATCGAGTTCAGATCGATCGATATGCACGAACTGCCTACCACGGTGTCCTAACCTTCCTTTTCCGTTTCAATAATAGAAAACAGGCACGGAGTCCTAACTTTCCTTTTCGGTTTCGCTAGAAAATAGGTACGGAGTCCTAACCTTCCTTTTCGGTTTCACTAGAAAACACGCCGCGCACCTGCTGCTACACTGCTAGGCTATCCCGCGCCAAATTACTGCGCTGTATTAGGTAGCGGCCTATGGATGCCCGAATTAAATTGGGTGCACCCGGGGTGCACTCAATGTCTGTACACCTCCATGCTAGATTGTTGACACTTGGCACAATAGAATATCATGCGGACACTAGACAACATGTGTGGGGACTAAATTTAGTAAATCACCAATAACATGTGGAGACTTAATTGTTGCGAATTTTGTTGGACGTAGGATTTAGTTATCTAGACACGTGTTAACAATCTAGCAGGGGGTGTACACGTATTTGGGTGCACCAGGACCGAGTAATGAGCATTAAAAGTTTCATTGGCTTCTTTTTAAGATGATGAAGCCCGAGAGAAGTAGAGAGTTTTCTTTTTCTTTTTCAGAATTTACAACTTCTTTTTAAATTCCAATTTCAAATCCAGTTTGAAACCAAATCAAATTTGCAAAATTTTGAAAATATTTTCCCTAAGTTTTGGAAATAAAATTTGGAGTTTGATTTTTGTAAAAATTTTCTAAATCTTTTATTTGATTTCGAAATAGAATAAATTCGGTATGCCCTAACGGGTTTAAATAAATTATTTACCACACAATAAAAACAAATATGCAATGGCATGAATGCAACATGATATAATTAAATAAATTTTATTTTCCTCCTCTAATAAAATAAGTCAACCTATTTAATCTCTAATTAATTTAATTCAATTGGGAAAAATTTAAATCAGGGTGTTACAACATTGCTCAATCACGGTAATTTGCTATAAGACACTCTAGCCAATAAAATAATATTTTTCTAGCTCAGAAGGGAGTAAGTGACGATATTGCCCCTAAATCTCAGGTCTTAAAATTGATAGCACACTTAGCAGAAATTGTATGAAATAAACTAACCCAGCTCGGAGTATAAGAGAATACTAGGACATATGCCCGTGCGTTGCAACGGGAGAAAAATATCAAACAATCTAGACAGCGGTCATAACTCATAACATCCATAATATAACTTACTTTGCAATAATATGCCAATGTTATTTAGCCTATACCATCCAATTATTTAGATGTAAATATGTCATAATTTTATTTTATTATATTTATATAGGCTACAATTAAATTTTGAGTTTCATGACTTTCTTTGAAGACCCCATAAAAATTAGAATTATAACCTTTGATTAAAGTCGGCAAAGAGTTAGTTGGCAATGTATTGATCGATCTGTTCGCTGATACTCCTCCGTTTCAAATTATAAGTCATTCCTAGAATATTGAAAGATCAAAGCATCTCAAGTCTGACCAAAATTATAGAGAAAGCCATAAAAATTTATGATATTAGATAGGTATACTATAAAAATATAATTAATAAAAAAATCTAATGATACTTGGTATCATAAATGTTATTATTTTATCATGTAAATTTGGTTAAATTTAAAAAATTCTGCTTTCCTAATTTTTTGAAATGACTTATAATTTAGGATAGAGGGACTAATTGTGATAGCAGGTCTCTCTCAATTTTTCACATCCTAGTTTTCGTCAAGGACTACAAAGATTTATCTACTTAGACTGAATTAGTCAAAAACAAAGTTGTAACTTGTTAGTTGAAAACTTTGTTTTTTATAAAAAACAATAACTGAAAGACTCATAATGTTATATTTATTTTTTACTTATTTTTGAGTTTATGAAAAAAAAATCGCTAGAGTGGAGGAAGAAGGAATGGGTGAAAAAGTTGACACAGAGAAACATGAAAAAAATGATGAAGATAGCGTGAGCTAAAAACATGTTGTTATCGTGTTATGTAAGGATGAGACTTTCTAAATTAATTGTGAGAAACCAATGCCCAGTTTGGACTCCGTATTACCTCATGACACATGCATGTTCTTGCTACAGTTGTCTTTTTTATTAGAAAATAATCGGAACATTTATGGAAAACTGTAAAAGAAGACCAAAACTAAGAAACTTTTGTCATGATTTAAGATTGTTATTAGAAATAGATCTCTACTTTTGTCTTTTTCTAATTGGATTCGGATTAATTAAGTCTATATTCCACTTCCTTGAAGGTACGTATTTGATTAGATACATCTACATTCACGAAGTTAGTTAGGGGGCCGGACGAAAAAGACCAGACGAAAAAGAGTGAAGAAATTTTGCCTCTTTATTATTAGGTAGGTATTTGGTTAAATTTAAAAAATTCGACTTTCCTAATTTTTTTTGAAATGACTTATAATTTAGGATAGAGGGACTAATTGTGATAGGAGGTCTCTCTCAATTTTTCACATCCTAGTTTTCGTCAAGGACTACAAAGATTTATCTACTTAGACTGAATTAGTCAAAAACAAAGTTGTAACTTGTTAGTTGAAAACTTTGTTTTTTATAAAAAACAATAACTGAAAGACTCATAATGTTATATTTATTTTTTACTTATTTTTGAGTTTATGAAAAATAAAAATCGCTAGAGTGGAGGAAGAAGGAATGGGTGAAAAAGTTGACACAGAGAAACATGAAAAAATGATGAAGATAGCGTGAGCTAAAAACATGTTGTTATCATGTTATGTAAGGATGAGACTTTCTAAATTAATTGTGAGAAACCAATGCTCAGTTTGGACTCCGTATTACCTCATGACACATGCATGTTCTTGCTACAGTTGTCTTTTTTATTAGAAAATAATCGGAATATTTGCGGAAAACTGTAAAAGAAGACCCAAACTAAGAAACTTTTGTCATGATTTAAGATTGTTATTAGAAATAGATCTCTACTTTTGTCTTTTTCTATTTGGATTCGGATTAATTAAGTCTATATTCCACTTCCTTGAAGGTACGTATTTGATCAGATGCATCTACATTCACGGAGTTAGTTAGGGGCCGGACAAAAAAGACCAGACGAAAAAGAGTGAACAAATTTTGCCTCTTTATTATTATTACTAGGACAAATGCCCGTGCGTTGCAACGGGAGAAGAAAGAGACTCTAAAAATCTTTTAGGTTGACCCAATCCTGAAAATCCCGAAAACAAATAAATGCAGAAAGACCAAAGTTTAAATTGTTAATTTTGGCAGTGGTACACGAGCCTTAATGATCTTACATCGACCCCGTCCAGGTAAATATGGAGCAACGGGGCACGGGGCGCTCTTCTTATAGCGTGAGCTCATGGCTCGTCTGCCTTCAGCTGGTGAGGTGGTGCTAAACGCCCAGACCAAAACTGAACGAGCGCTCGTCTCCGCTCTACTGCCGCTGAGGTCTCGTGGACTACCGAGACTGGGCCTTTAAGTTCGGGCCGATTTCGTTGCAAAGAGGACCGGACCGGGACGAAATTCCAGCGGTCAAGAATCGTGGGCCTTTTCTTTTTGGGCCGAGCTCATCATATTCTTGCGGGATAAACAAACGAACATGTATCGGTGGCATCCTATTAGTCTCATATCGGTCCACTAATCTTACGAGAATTCTAGTTGATCAATATAAGTAGACCAGACGAAAACGGTCAGACCAAAAATAGTGGAGAAATTTTGCCTCTTTATTATTATTAGGTATAGATATAGATAGGTATAGATATATATATATTCTATATATATATATTATCTTTACATTCATAAAGTTAGTTATAGGAGGCCATACCAAAATATAGCTATAGCTACTTAAAAGGAAAAAGAAAAACTTGGCAGCTTTTCTTTGTCAGTGGCTCGACGCCCATTTTTGCCATGTAATAAATGAACGAATCGAATTCCGGCCAGCACTAGCAGGCCGCAGCTCGCAACGAACTCTCGCCAGTCAGACGGGCGCGGGGTTCTCGCGCAGCAGCGGCAGGTCGTTCTTCCCGACGCGCGGCGATGCATGCATCCTTTCCGTCCCTACTCCCTAGGCGGAGTTTTTTACTCTATCACATGTGGAGCCTAAAATAATCATGTCTAAACTTAATTGTTAATCAAACACTTGCCAACTTGATCATAATTAGTTAAGGTAAAATGTGGTAAAGTGTGGCCAGCAACATGGTGCCTGCATGCCATTGCCATGGTGCATCGAAACATGCATATGAGACCAGGGCATAAGAGTGAACAAGATCTGCACTGCTCGATCGGTGCAGCTACAGGCATCTCGCGCAGCAGCCAGGTCGTCCTCCCGGACACAAAGGGCATGTTTGGTTTGCGGACGAGCTTAGCCTGGCTCGCATAGAAGGAGCCTGGTTCTGGGTAGCCAGGCCCAATACATACAAGAACGTGGTGTTTGGTTGTCTGTATGCACGAGATAGGTTGAGATGAGAAGTTGTTTGGTTGCTCGTATGAGAACGAGTTGCATGAGATAAAAATATATAAATAATCATCATCATGACATTTATTACGGACAACTATTATCGAATAACACTTAGTTTACCTTAATTCTCCTTAATATACTTCAAAATATATTAATATCATTTAATATATGCTAATAATATATTAATAACGTCATTAGATGACTAATTACCTGCACCACGCGAGCCTGGCCCGGCAGAAACGGCCGATTTCTACGTTCCTGCAGAGCCAGGCTGCGGGAGGAATCTTGCACGAGCAGAGTCTGGCCAGACAGATACGCAAACCAAACAAACGTCTGTTCTCGCATCTGTGGAGCCTGGCTGAGGGGTGGTGCAGCCAACCAAACACACCCAAATTGTGTGGGGCCTTTGCCGAACGGGCGCGTAGCTCCGGTCGTTGTCTTCAGTCGCCATCTTCAACTGTCACCTTTTGATCTTTTGATGTTCGACGCAAAGGATCTGCAGCAGCAGCAGTTCAGGATCGCGTTCTCTGCATTGGCAGGGGTGCAATATTTTCTTGCCGGTGGCAAAAGAGATGTATCGTTGCTAGTTATATTTTATCACAAGTTCAGAGAAGTGTCACAAGTCATAAGAAATGTGATAAGTAAATTAGTCGTCACACTTTATCATACCTAACAGAATCTTGTCACAGTTTTTTACTCTATGACATGTGGAGCCTAAAATAATCATGTCTAAACTTAATTGTTAATCAAACACTTGCCAACTTGATCATACTTATTTAAGGTAAAATGTGGTAAAGTGTGGCTAGCAACATGGTGCCTGCATGCCATTGCCATGGTGCATCGAAACATGCATATGAGACCAGGGCATAAGAGTGAACAAGATCTGCACTGCTCGATCGGTGCAGCTACAGGCATCTAGCATCCGTGCCGGCCGGTACGTGCACAACAGCACCACATCGTGTCTTTCATTACATGTGTAAGGAAAATGGACCTCGGCCCATTTAACGTTGAATTTTGGTGTTTGATGAACAACATAACCAAATTGGACTAATGTGTTTGCGAGTGTTTGTTTTGTAGTCCAATAGGGTGCAAATGTGACTTGGACTAAGGCGACATGGTAATCCGATGATCAACACCTCAAGCAAGACATTTGAAGCTCAATAGAAGACTCTCAAGATCAAGCAAAGTCCAAGGCACAAGAACGGAACCAAGACGGCGCAAGAAACCGCGAAGAAACGAAGAAGAAGGAGTGACCGGACGCTGCTCTGCAGTGACCGGACGCTGGCCTGGATGCGTCCGGTCAGTTCACCCAGTCAACAGCGCCACGTCAAAAGCGACCGGACGCTACGCCAGTTGGACCGGACGCGACGATGCGACTGTTCATCAGCGTGGCAGCATGACCGGACGCTACGGCGTCGATCGGACGCTGGAGATCAGCTGAGTCCGATCGGAAATAGAGAGGTTCCAGAGGCACGAAAACGCGATCGGACGCGTCCGATCGTCTGTGAACGGACTCATGTCAGAGTCCGATCAGTGCCTGTGCAGGCCGGCATCTAGCCGTTGGAGTGACCGGACGCGTCCGGTCAGGACATGACGAGCGTCCGGTCGATGGCAGAAAAGCCCATCTCTTTGCCCAACGGCTCTATTTGGTTGGGGCTCTATAAATAACGCCATGGCCGGCCAAAACAACAAGGTTGGAGCCCAAGGAAGTGACCATAGTGCATAGACACATATTTAGTTGCTCTAGCCACCAAAGTGCTTAGTGAATATACTAGGTGATTAGTGTAGGTGCTTTGCGAAGTGCTTAGGCTAGTTAGACCACCGTTTTGCGCTTGCTCTAGGTGTTAGGCCTAGTGTTTAGTGAGGTTTGAACACCTCTTATCTACCGGTGCTTGCGCGCACCGTTGTTGTACATCGGCGAGGCTTGTAGTCTTGCGAGACCACACCAACCGAGTTTGTGGTGTGGCCGCCTCCGTGTACCGAAGGGAACAAGGCCCGCGGCGTTTCGGCCGGAAGCTTGATAGTGAAGACGGCGGAGAGCATCCGGGAGAGGCTTTGCCACGAGTGGCTTAACCGGAGACCCACTTGCGCGTGGAGAAGACCGGAGCTATCCACGGAGTTACCCGACCGGGAGCTTGGCCCTTGCGAGGGATTCCTTGCGAGGGGCTCCAACGAGGACTAGGGGGAGGCTTGCGCGCTTCTCGATACCTCGGTAAAAATACCGGAGTCGTCGACGGGAGTTTGCATCTCTATCACACTCTTTAGCTTCCGCATTTACATTGCTACCTTGTTTATGTGTTTTACCTTTCCTAGCTTACTCTTGCTAGTTGATAGGTTTGGAAACTAGGTTGCATAACTCCTTTTGCGGTAGAGATAGCAAACGCACTTAGCAAAACCTTAGTTGCACATTAGATAGTTTTCTTTCTTGCATAGGTTTTGCTTAGGTGGAAATTAGAGGCCATAGTTTAGAATAGAAGTTTTAAGTTGCCTAATTCACCCCCCCTCTTAGGCGTCACGGTCCTTTCAATTGGTATCGGAGCCGGTTGGCTCTCTTGTGGACTCTTGGCTTAATCGCCTTCGAGCCGACGCCCCTAAGAGAGGTTGGGATGGATACCTCTAGGCCTCCACACTTTGACGGCACTAACTTTCCCTACTATAGTGCTAGAATGGCTTGCTTTTTAGATGCCGTTGATCTAGGTGTTTGGAGAGTCACCCGCGACGGGATGAAACCCATTAAGAATCCCGAAAAGCCTACCGCGGGTGATGAAAAGGAAATTCATCTAAATGCTAGAGCTAAAAATTGCTTGTTTGAATCTTTTAGCATGGATGTGTTTAACCAAGTTTTTACTTTGCAAACATCTCATGAAATTTGGTTAAAACTCCATGAGCTCCATGATGGTACAAGTAATGTTAGAGAGCAAAAACATCATCTAGCAAAATCATGTTATGATTCCTTTAAAATGAATGATAATGAGCTTGTTCGTGATATGTATTCCCGTTTGAATCTAATTATCAATGAGCTCAACTCTATAGGAATCACAAAGCTAGGTGATGCGGATATTGTGAGGAAGATCATCTCCGTGCTTCCCAAGAGCAAGTACGCAACCATCATCACCATCCTCCACAACATGGAGGACTTGAGCACCATGACCCCGGCCATTGTCGTTGGCAAATTGGTGGCATTTGAGATGTCACGTAAGATGGGTCAAGAAGAAGCTACTTCATCAAGCAAAGACACCGCTCTCTCATGTGAGCACAAAAAGATGAAGAGCAAGAAGCAAGTTGAAACAAGCTCAAGCTCCTCAAGTGAAGAAGAGGATGATGAAGATGAAGAATCAAGTGATGATCAAGCCTCCATCTCATCCGACTCCTCCTTAGATGAAGAAGAAACAATCAAGCTCATGAAGGGAGTAAAGAGGATGATCCGCAAGCTCAATGTCAAGGGTGTGCCCATCACAATAGAAGATTGCCTCTTCACCAATCAAAGAAGAGAGCAAAGGAAAAAGGGATGCTATAGATGTGGCAAGAAAGGGCACTTTGTGGAAGATTGTCCAAAACAAAAGTCCTCACCCAATGACAAGAAAAAGAAGGGATGCAAGGCCAAAGCTCTCACCACCATCAAGACATGGGATGATTCATCAAGTGATGATGAAGTCCATCACAAGAGGCATGGCCACAAGCACTCATCATCAAGCTCCTCACGTATGTGCCTTATGGCACAAGGTAATTCTAGTCCTATCTCTAGTGATAGTGATAGTGGTAGTGATGATGAGCTTCCTTCTTATAATGAACTTGTGCAAGATAATCTCAACTATGCTAAAGCTTGTATTAGTCAACAAAAGAAAATCAATGCTTTAAAAGAAAAATTAGATAGCACTCAACAAGCCTACAATGCTATGCTTGAACAATATGAAAGCTTTTCAAATTTGAATGTTGAGCTATCTAACAAAATTGAGAAACTTGAGGCTAGTACAAGCACATGTGATTGCACAAGTAATTGTAAGTGCATCTAGCCCTTAGTGGGTTTTGGTGAACTGAGTGACAACATAATTAAAGGTCTAACAAGTTTGCTAAGTGTATCCAAGGTTCAACAAGAAAAGCAAACTTGATGGTATTCCACATAGTGTTGAAATGAAGGCCAAAATTGTGTACTGTTGTATTGGAAGATCATGGAAACAATCTTGTTCAAGCAAAAGACAACAATGCAAATAGAGTTGATGATATGGCTTCTATGTTGTGGGATATCATGGCATCATGAGAAAGCAAACATATTTGACAAATGACAAGTGGGACATAGATTGATGATTTTGGAATGGTCTCAACAATGGGTTGCTTTTCATGAGCAAGATGAGTTTGATAGTGAACTAGCTTTGATCAAGGTTGAAGAATGAATCAAGAATGCATAAGTGAGTTAATGTCAAGCAAAGGTCAATGACAAAGACTTAAACTCATATTGGATATATGTCATCTCTACATTGGTTTGCTTGTATGGATAAATATTTGGAGAATCACTTTGCATTGATTTGATCAAGCTAGAAGTATGAAGATGGAGATTGAAGTAAGTGTTGAGTGTCAAGCCAAAATGGAGAGGATATAAGGAACCGTGAATTGGCTTGACCATATTAATGATGATCCATATATGTCTCTATGTGAGTCAAACTAAAGCTTGATTGATCTCAACATTCATACCTACAAGATGTTCAAGCAAGGATCACAATATTGAAGAAATGGTTTTCAATGGATGCTTAATATGATGTGACTTGAGTATGGCTTGGTAAGGTGAAGATAGCAAGGAAAGGACTTCGAGGTACTAAGCGAAAGTGAAGGTCAAGGAGACCGAGGTACTATGGCTAGGGTGAAGAAGAGAGTACTTGCATTGAGTCGAGGTACTAATCAAGCTATGAGGAGTCATATTGTGTTGACGATCAGATCATTAGTGATAGTGACTTGAAGCCATGAAGTTGAACTCACATATGAGAGATGGTTCAAGTCACATGCTCAAGGGATGTTTGCTCGAAGAGATGAGATAGTTGCAATTAGTTGCAACCCCTATGAAGTGACATTGAGAAGAAATGGCATATGAAGATACTGAAGACTCAAGTGGTTAATTGTTTATATTCTCTTATTCTTGAGTATAGGTATGCCGTACTATTAAGAGGGATTCTAGCACCCACAGTCAAATTGTGATACCAATGCTCAATATTTGCCAGAAAGATATACTTCTAGCCACCTTTCTAACCCCACAGGTTTCACATTGATTTGACTAAATTTGGGTGGTCGGCAGTGCCGAACCTTATGGTCGGCAGTGCCGATCATAATCGAACCGTTGGGCCCAGACTATATATATACCTTTCCAGAAAGCCCACAACGGCCCAGTTACACCAGTGCTTCTTCCAGCTCGGGATCTGACCGTTTGAAGAGCTCCCCTCTCTCTCTCACTCCTCCATTGTTGCTCCCAAAGCTTTCAAGTGGATCTCCCATTCCAACCACTAAAACTTGAAAGAGAGGGCAGCAAAACTCGATTAGAGAGCAGATCCATTGATTCCCAAAGTCCCAAGAGCATTGGTTCACGTTTGGCCGGAGGTTCTAGGGTTTATTACTCTTGGAGCTTGCTCCTAGCCGGCTAGGCGTTGCCCTTGAGCTTGCCAACGTTTGTGGTAGCCTTGGGAGGTTTGTAACCACCTTCTTGCAGCTAAGAAATCACCCCTCACCTCAAGAGTTCACTCTCTTGACTTGAGAACGAGGAAAGGGCAAACCTAAGTGGTGAGCTTGAGCCTTTGTGGCATACCTCAACAACGTGGACTTAGGCAAGCCTTTGTGGCGAGCTGAACCACGGGATAAATCCTTGTGTCACCTTGTGCTTTGGTTTACATTCCATTCTTGAAGTGATTTCTAGGGTTAGGGTTTGATCTAGTGCTTTATACTTGTGCTTTCGATTTCTGGCATATCTGTGAACTGTCTAACCCTGCAGGAAGCTTATCCTCTGCCTGTGCAACATTTCTTCTCATACCCACGAAACTCAGTTTCACTTTTTCCCAGATCGGCAGTGCTGATCTCAGGATCGGCAGTGCTGATCTCAGGATCGGCAGTGCTGATCTCAGAATCGGCAGTGCTGATCTGTCTACTGATTAAATTGAGTTTTGAGTTTTGACAGGCCTATTCACCCCCCCCCCCTCTAGGCCTCCTTGGCGACATCAAGGTCCTTTCAATTGGTATCTGAGCCTGGGCTCTCAAATTAGGGCTTAACCGCCTTGAGAGACGATGTCGACAAGTGAGGAAGTATCTCTAGAACTTTTACTTTTAGATGGCTCAAATTATGCATCTTGGTCCGCTAGTGTGCTTACTGTTTTTAGGACCATGGGTCCTCATATCGAGCGGATTGTTGATGTGAGCATTTCACCTCCTAGTGATGATTTGACCTATCTATCTAAAGAGGAAGTGAAATGCTTACAACACAATGCTCAAGCCTCTAATGTCTTATTTAGTGCTTTGAGTGAAGATGTTTTTGATGTCGTCATATTTGGAGACGGTGAACCTCTTGAGGATGCTCATGTGATTTGGACCACACTCAAGGAAAGATATGACAAGTCCAAATGTGATGAGAAGTTGCTCTCATTGGAGGAATCACTTGAGGAGTGCTCAACTTCACCAACAATTGAAGAGCCTCAAGTGATTCTCCTAAAAGGCCTAAGTGATCATGGCACAACCACTTCCTTACCGACATATGTGGAAGGTAATGAAATGGTTGGTGAGAACAAGACTTTGACATGTGATACTTCTACTTCCTATAGTTCTTGTGAGACTAACATTTTGAAGGAAGAAGAAGCTTGTGATCGGTGGAGGCCAAGTGATGAATCTACTTCACCAAAATGCTCAACTATCCATGTCACTTCTCATATATGTCTTATGACAAAGGGTAAGAAGGTAAAATCAAAAGCCAAACCTCCTCCAACTTTAGAAGACATCTCTAGTAGTGATCTTAGTGATAGCTCTAGTGATGATGAATCTAGTGATGAAGAGATAGACAATATAACTAAGAACTTGGATAAAATGACCAAAGTCTATATCACTAAGCTATTGGAGGAATTAGAGAGCGTTCAAGCTGAGCTAGCTACTAGAGATGATGATCTCATTGCACAAGAGAACATCTACATAGCTAGCAAGGAAGCTCTTGCAATAGAGAGAAGTGAGGTGGCTGCCTTGCGCAAGGCTTTGGCCAAAGAGCAAGAAAGCCATGCTATTACAAAGAATGAGAATGTTGCACTCAAGCAAAAGTATTGTAGCTTGGATGAAAAGTACAAGGAGCTTGAGTTGCAATATAACATTCTTTGGGATAGCAACTCACATCCCTCTAAGGCAATGAATGAATCTACTCCCTCCACTAGCCAAGGATGTGGAAAATGTTACAACCTTGATATAAATGTTTATTCCACTAACCTTGCAAATATGGAGGCAATGAAAAAGGAAATTGCTAGGCTCAATGAAATGATTGATAAAGGGTGCAGCAACAAAGGTATACACATAGGCACCAAGAAAGTGGATGACCAAAGCAAGCCCAAGTACAAGGATGGAAGACATCCTTCCATCAAAGATGGTTTGGGTCACACAAAAGGAGCCAAAACCAATGGAAGAAAGAGAGTGAAAGGCTATGAGTGTGTTAAGTTCTTGAGCAAGGGCAAGGTTGGTACAGATCAGCCTGCACAGATGTCGGCACAGCAACCAACCAAATCAGCACTGCCACGCTTGGTCGGCAGTGCCGATGGGTTAGTCGGCAGTGCCGACCCCCGCAAGAAAGGGAAGGCCACCAACCATGCCCCTGGTCAGAACAAGCCCAAGAAGATGGTGCCCAAGCAAAAGCAGGTTCCACAGAAGTCAAATGAATCAATGTGGGTGACTCAAAACAAGGTGCAACATCAACAAAACATAACTCTCATCACTTGTTTCAAGTGCAAGAAAGAGGGTCACCATGTAAGGGATTGCTCCTTGAAGAAAGAAGCGAAGGTCATGAGCAAAATTCAAGAGAAGAAAAAGATGGCTCATGGCAAGTGCTCCAACATGGGGCACAATGCCTCTATGTGTTCCAACAAGGTTGATGACCAAGCCACACTTCCAAACAAGAAGACAAGAAAAAGCAAGAGGAAGTGCTATGAGTGCAATGAGAAGGGTCATGAAATTGCATCATGCCCCTACATGGAAGATAAAGGTTTGGGGTCATCAAGAAAGAGGCTTATTAGCAAGGTAGCAAGCAAATTGCAAGAAAAGAAGGCTAAGAAGAACAAGACACGCCTATGCTACACTTGCAAGGGGAAGGGACATCTAAGCATGGATTGTCCCATGGGTAACACTCTTAAGCCTAACTCGTCAATTGATTCAAAATTGCTTAGTAGGCCCAAAAGTGACACTTGTGCTAGAAAGGTGATTGGTTCACCACTTGCTAGCACAAAGGCCATTTGGGTGCCTAAGTCTCTTGTGACTAACCTTATTGGACCCAACGTAGTTTGGGTACCAAATTGTGCTTGATGAGTGTTGTAGGTACTTGAAGGTGATATGAGGCTTTGGGGGTGCTTGAGCAAGTTGATTGAAAATTATTCACTCAAACTATCAACAAACTCATATTGTCTTTTCTTATATGTTGACCCGAAGATGATTTGATGGAAATATTTAAAACTTCATATTCACCTATGTAACAAGTACCTAACCCTTGTAGGCTAG
The DNA here is from genome assembly GCA_009763385.1 of Coix lacryma-jobi var. lacryma-jobi. Taxonomy (NCBI): domain Eukaryota; kingdom Viridiplantae; phylum Streptophyta; class Magnoliopsida; order Poales; family Poaceae; genus Coix; species Coix lacryma-jobi. Next base: position 130,191,646 of record CM019827.1, read on the forward strand.
CCACTTGACTTGTGTAGTCTCTAGTAGTTCATAAATATGTGTTGTTTGTGAATTATTAGGAGTGGCTAGAGCATTTCAAGTTTAAATGAATCATTTGCCATATGATGCTTTTAATGGCTCTCTAGTAGAGCAAGATCTTGTTCATGTTGTAGGTAATGAGGATATACCTTATGAGGCAATGAAGTAATTGGCTATTGTTGATATTAGACCACTAGAAATCCAAGCCACTTAATTGAAGGTTACTCAAGTTGCTGCTACAATAATTTCCGCTGACGTACTCGATGTAGAGGTGTTGGGGCACCCCTGCTGCAAATCAGTAGGGTGGTAGTGCTGCCCCTCCTACTGCAGCAACTCATTCCACTTCAATACATGGACAAAACCTACAACCTTCATATGAGCAAAGTGAAGATGAAGAGACCACATCATCCATTATATTTCTAGAAGGGTGGTAACTTCTAAATCTCAAGTGCAATTTATTTCAAATCTTATCTCTTTGTGTCTTGTGTAGCCACTTAGGGAAATAAAGCACTTGAGGATATTTATTAGTTGTTGGTGATGAAAGAAAAGCAATGATTGGAATTAAATTGATCATTCACTCTAAGCAAGATACATGGCTTATGTTTCCTTTGTGGATTTCAAACGAAGAATGTCAAGAAAGACAAGAGTAAAGGATCAAGCTCAAGTAGAGACACTTATCACTCAAATCTCAAGAACTCTCTACTTGATGGAATCTTGTCATATGGTAGATTGACAAATTCTTATTCACATCTTATGACCATCTACATGCTCAAATGGTTGTGAGTATCTCTTGGCTACCTATTAGGCTTATTTCGCACTCGGATATGGACATGTGTGTTTAATATTGATCCAGCTTGTCATATCTGTGCAAGATGTTCATTTTTATGCATGTTAACTGTTGTGTAAGTTTCACTGTGATCTGGCTGTTGAAGCTTGGTCGGCAGTGCCGACCATCTGGTCGGCAGTGCCGACCAGTGCAACAGCAGTCAGGCCTTGTTGTGCATGAACTGTCTTTTACATCATGTTTTATACTATGACACTATGTTTCTTGCGCCCCACAACAGACATGGATGTAGGGGGAGGCCCCAATCTCACTAGTATGTGAAAACTGACTTCTTATGTCAATTTGGAAATTCAAATTCCTATTCACATATTTAGGGGGAGTCTTCTACATCCATGACTCATAAATCTCAGCACCTTGATACATCTTTTTGTAAGCTCTATTTAGGTTGTCATCAACTACCAATAAGGGTGAGAGTGTGTTTCTCAAATGGAGTGTGCTATTATATCACTGTCATCAATCCAAAAACTATGTGATGTGTTCTCTCTAGCTTTTTGGAACTGCTTCATTTATGTTAGCCACTCACCATAATATGGCTTAAATCTGCCCCTTGGACTTAAGTGACCACCCGTGCACATTCACATTTCCATTCCACTCAAAAGAGTGTGCATGAGGCATTAAGGGAGATTTAGTCCATGTTATGAGGTTTCTCTATTTTGGTAGCCCATTTTCCCTCCAAACATAAAGGGTTACTAAATGAGAAACTAGTGCTTGTGTTACTAATGCCCTCTTATGTTTGAGCTTATTCATAGGAAATCAATAAGAAGAGGTTGTGCTTATTTATTTGTATACATCACAAGCCTAAAGGTTACTCTTCACCTAAAGAAGATGAGGTTACAAGAGGTCATACAAACCAAGAATTGAGTTTGAATTGACAAATCAAGTTTGAGGTTGAAATGGATGAGCTATATTGGAAGAATTCACAAGACTTCAATCATTGACAAGAGGACTGAATGGTAATGACATCTTGTGAGTGTTCTCAGCCAAAATCACCTCAATATTGGACAAGAAGGGAAGGATTGCGAAAAACATCAAATCTGTCCAGAAATCTGAAATTCTGAGTTGGCTGCCTTCAAGCATGGATTTGGAAGTTCAAACGCTAATGAAATGACCTGAAACTTTGTGAGCATGCTATATACATCTAGTACTTGTTGTTGTACAGTTGGGATGCAGTTTGGTTTTGAAGAAAATCAGTTTCAGTTGAATTCTGTCAGCCTCAGCACCGCAGTTTCAGACTTGAGCAGTTTTGGTAGAAAATAGATTTGACTGATCAAATGGAGTCCAAATGGGCTGAAATTTTGACAGCAGTTAGAGGACTCATAGATGAACATTTCTACCAAATTCCATGCATATTGGATCAACAGTTTGAGATATATGAATTTTTCTTCAAGGAAGACAGAATCTGAAAATTACTGCATGAAGTTGAATTGCATTGCAACAACAAGTTTCATTTGACTCTCGAGTTGGTCATGAAGAATCAGTGAAGATGAGAAGCATCAGCTTGGTCCAAAGGAGTTCAAATGAGAGAGAAGGACACATACAAGCATCCAAAGGAGTTGGAACCAAATTGCAAGTAGCAGCAAGAAGTTGCAGCTAGTTGGAACTAGAAGAAATCAGTTGCATGCTTTCAAATTCAGCAGCTGCAATAAATTGAAACCAGTTGCAATTGATTGAATTTAGCAGATACAAGCAGGGGAAATGAGTTACAATCAGCTGGAATCACTTGACATCATTTTGAAGCAACTAAGAACTAGCTGAAACTAATTGGATTGAAAGCAAGCTTGAAGGAGTTTGAAATCAATTGGAATGTAGTGTAAACTTCTCTCTTGGCCTAGAATCTTTGATATGCATGAGTGTACTTTGTGTACTCTTGTATGCACAAATTGAGGAGGAGTTTACTGTGATATCTTGTGGGACAAATGGTTTCTCTCAAATTCATGATTATGTTGTCTCACACATTGGAGAAAGAAGGATGGATGGTTCCTTTTGGATTCACATTGGGTAATTCACAATTACTCTAGGATGTCTTGGTCTTTGTAAACCAAGTTCTCTCGGCTAAGTGTCGAATGCCCCAATCCTTTAGTGGAACTAAAACTGAATGAGTTGGAGAAAATAATTGAAGAGTGAACTTTCATTGTCAATTCTCTACTCTAGAGCTCATCAAGTGCACATGATCCATCCTATTGATCAACCAAGACCTTGTCAACAAAAAGTGGTGACTCCTAGTTCATAATTTGCAAATTTCATGAACTTTACCATTTGCTTTCTATGTGAGTTGCTTTAGGTAAAGAAGGAACTAGGAACTTAATTTGGATCTTGGATGATCACCAAAGCTCTAATTCACCACATTTCATCAAAAGAGAACTGTGGCCATCTAAATCATTGAAATCTTACTTATATGATGGTCATGTCAATCAAAATTTATGTGGTGATCTCTCTACCTTAGTGGTGGTATGTTCCTTTGGCATAATTTCAATTGTTACAAAATTGGTGTGCCTTGAACAAGGTGTAGGATGTGCTCCTCTAAACTCTTAAACCGATTCAAGTGCATTTCACAAGTAATTCGAGTACTTGATGCACATATTAAGGGGGAGCTCATTCTATGTCTTGTGTCTTTTGGGACTAACATTTTCTTCTAGTGAACTTGTGTAGTCTCTTGGTGAGAATAAGTTTCTCATGGATATGCTACATAACCATATCAATCCAAATTGGTAAAGTTATCTCTCATATTCATTTGGATTGCAATTTTAACTCTTATGTAGCTACTTTCCATAATATAGCTTAAATTCCCTTGTCTGGACTTAATTGACCAAAAAGTGCATATGTTCTTGCCATCCACTTACATATGTATGCACTATCAAATAGGGGGAATTTAGTCTATGTTATGAGGTTTGCAATTAGTGATCCACATGCCTTTCACATTCAAATGGTCACTAGTTGTAAAACTGTAGCTTGTGCAAGTTAATGTTATCTCTTGTCTTTGTGAGTATTTCCTAGGAGACATCAAGGTCCCTAGGAGACATCTAGGTGATATTATGAGATACAAGCATCCATTCCAATTGACATCAACTTGTGAAGATTCCTTCCATCGGTGTCAAACTATGAAGATCATATTTCAATTGGTATTGGTGGACAATCTTTCAATTTGGTATATCAAGAAATATGTCTTCAATTGGTATCTCAAAATGATAACAAGAGCTAGCAATGGACTTTCAACTAAGATGAAGCACAAGTTTATAATGTCTCCTTGAAGATGATGAAAAGGGAGATGGGCGCAAATGAGATCTTTTTTGCTTAAAGAATTACCAAGCCCATCAAAACACTAAATTCAAAATCATCATCATGGTGGAGATTATGAGGTTTAGAACAAAGGTATATCACTCCATGAACATTTGTATTACCTTTGTGCATCTAGGCCCTTACATGCTAGTGTGTGCATGTGTATGCAATATATTGAGTCACACCATGAGTTTGTTCTTATGGTGACGATTAGAGAGTGAGTTAGATATTTGGTTGATACCTCTTGTGGTGATTGTGTGAGTTTGTCTCATGTTACGTCACCTATGTGAGGTATGAGCTAAATATTCTAACCTCTCAAGAATCTTGACTTAAATTATTGCATACTTTGTTTGGTAGAAAACATAGAAGAGAAATTCTATATGCTAAACTTTTACCTACCTCTTGCCCTCACTTGTCTACCATCATTTCTTCCTTTTGGTGGAGAGATCCTTTTTGGAGATTAATGCCAAAGGGGGAGAAATTTTGGGGAGAATGTAAGGGGAAGAGAGATTGATATGAGGATGGAAAGGGGTAAAGGAGAGGCATATAAGATTTTTCAAAATTGAGTGGTGTGTGCAAGCATAGTTTAAATTGATGCTCTTGATTAGGATCGCTTATGCTAGTGTGTGACATTCATGCCTTGAATAATGTTTTGTTAAACTTGTTGAGTGCATGAACTGTCATGAGCATCACGTTTATCATGTTTGACACCTTGCACCCCACAGATGCTAAGATATAGGAGAGTTTCCACACTTTCTCTTAAATATGTGCATTTGGCATTTGAGGCCAAAATTTGAAATTCCTTTCAATGCACACATTTAGGGGGAGCTCACTATATCATAGGATTCAAAATCTTAATGTTTATCAATCTCTTGTAAGCTTTAATTGTGTTGTCATCAATCACCAAAAAGGGGGAGATTGTAAGTGCATCTAGCCCTTAGTGGGTTTTGGTGAACTGAGTGACAACATAATTAAAGGTCTAACAAGTTTGCTAAGTGTATCCAAGGTTCAACAAGAAAAGCAAACTTGATGGTATTCCACATAGTGTTGAAATGAAGGCCAAAATTGTGTACTGTTGTATTGGAAGATCATGGAAACAATCTTGTTCAAGCAAAAGACAACAATGCAAATAGAGTTGATGATATGGCTTCTATGTTGTGGGATATCATGGCATCATGAGAAAGCAAACATATTTGACAAATGACAAGTGGGACATAGATTGATGATTTTGGAATGGTCTCAACAATGGGTTGCTTTTCATGAGCAAGATGAGTTTGATAGTGAACTAGCTTTGATCAAGGTTGAAGAATGAATCAAGAATGCATAAGTGAGTTAATGTCAAGCAAAGGTCAATGACAAAGACTTAAACTCATATTGGATATATGTCATCTCTACATTGGTTTGCTTGTATGGATAAATATTTGGAGAATCACTTTGCATTGATTTGATCAAGCTAGAAGTATGAAGATGGAGATTGAAGTAAGTGTTGAGTGTCAAGCCAAAATGGAGAGGATATAAGGAACCGTGAATTGGCTTGACCATATTAATGATGATCCATATATGTCTCTATGTGAGTCAAACTAAAGCTTGATTGATCTCAACATTCATACCTACAAGATGTTCAAGCAAGGATCACAATATTGAAGAAATGGTTTTCAATGGATGCTTAATATGATGTGACTTGAGTATGGCTTGGTAAGGTGAAGATAGCAAGGAAAGGACTTCGAGGTACTAAGCGAAAGTGAAGGTCAAGGAGACCGAGGTACTATGGCTAGGGTGAAGAAGAGAGTACTTGCATTGAGTCGAGGTACTAATCAAGCTATGAGGAGTCATATTGTGTTGACGATCAGATCATTAGTGATAGTGACTTGAAGCCATGAAGTTGAACTCACATATGAGAGATGGTTCAAGTCACATGCTCAAGGGATGTTTGCTCGAAGAGATGAGATAGTTGCAATTAGTTGCAACCCCTATGAAGTGACATTGAGAAGAAATGGCATATGAAGATACTGAAGACTCAAGTGGTTAATTGTTTATATTCTCTTATTCTTGAGTATAGGTATGCCGTACTATTAAGAGGGATTCTAGCACCCACAGTCAAATTGTGATACCAATGCTCAATATTTGCCAGAAAGATATACTTCTAGCCACCTTTCTAACCCCACAGGTTTCACATTGATTTGACTAAATTTGGGTGGTCGGCAGTGCCGAACCTTATGGTCGGCAGTGCCGATCATAATCGAACCGTTGGGCCCAGACTATATATATACCTTTCCAGAAAGCCCACAACGGCCCAGTTACACCAGTGCTTCTTCCAGCTCGGGATCTGACCGTTTGAAGAGCTCCCCTCTCTCTCTCACTCCTCCATTGTTGCTCCCAAAGCTTTCAAGTGGATCTCCCATTCCAACCACTAAAACTTGAAAGAGAGGGCAGCAAAACTCGATTAGAGAGCAGATCCATTGATTCCCAAAGTCCCAAGAGCATTGGTTCACGTTTGGCCGGAGGTTCTAGGGTTTATTACTCTTGGAGCTTGCTCCTAGCCGGCTAGGCGTTGCCCTTGAGCTTGCCAACGTTTGTGGTAGCCTTGGGAGGTTTGTAACCACCTTCTTGCAGCTAAGAAATCACCCCTCACCTCAAGAGTTCACTCTCTTGACTTGAGAACGAGGAAAGGGCAAACCTAAGTGGTGAGCTTGAGCCTTTGTGGCATACCTCAACAACGTGGACTTAGGCAAGCCTTTGTGGCGAGCTGAACCACGGGATAAATCCTTGTGTCACCTTGTGCTTTGGTTTACATTCCATTCTTGAAGTGATTTCTAGGGTTAGGGTTTGATCTAGTGCTTTATACTTGTGCTTTCGATTTCTGGCATATCTGTGAACTGTCTAACCCTGCAGGAAGCTTATCCTCTGCCTGTGCAACATTTCTTCTCATACCCACGAAACTCAGTTTCACTTTTTCCCAGATCGGCAGTGCTGATCTCAGGATCGGCAGTGCTGATCTCAGGATCGGCAGTGCTGATCTCAGAATCGGCAGTGCTGATCTGTCTACTGATTAAATTGAGTTTTGAGTTTTGACAGGCCTATTCACCCCCCCCCCCCCCCCCCTCTAGGCCTCCTTGGCGACATCAAGGTCCTTTCAGTAATGATGAGCAACTTGCTAAGAAAAATGAAAAACTAAAAGCAAAGTTAGCTAGCACACAAAATGCTTACAAAAGTTTGCTTGCCAAAATGGAAATCATGTGCAAACATTGTGATGAGCTAACTAACAAAGTTGCTAATCTAGAAGCCATCGGAGCAAATCCCATAGAGGCACCTAAAATTGAAAAGTCAATATTTGATATGCCTAAAAAGGATGCCTCTACTTCTTGCATTGATTTACTTGATTTAGACTCACCCATGTGCAAACAAGTTTGTGTTGAGAATGTAATTGTAGAAACATGTACACAAGAAGTTGCAATGGAGAATGAGCTACTAAGGCAAGAACTGGCTCGCCTCACCAAGGACTTGACTCAAGCAAAAGGCAAGACAAAGCAAACCCGAACTCATCAAGATAACACCGTCAAGGGAGTGAAGAAGCTTGATGAGGAGCAAACCGTGGTTTGTTATGTTTGCCACAAGGAAGGCCACAAGTCCTATGAGTGCAAGGTGAAGCATGGGGGAGAAAAGAAGAAAGAGAAAAACAAAAAGCAAACAAGCAAGCTCTCCAACACCTACACCAACAAAGTGAACATGAAGGCCTCCACACCTTATCTTTTGAAAAAGAAGAAGAATGACAAGGTGGTGGCCATCAAGGTGAACAAGCAAGCCAACAATGGGGCTAAACGCATTTGGGTGCCAAAGGACATAATTTTCACTATGAAGAGCACCAAAAAGGTTTGGGTCCCAAGAGGGAAGTGAGTAGTCAAGTGGACTACGGGGAATTTGGAGACTTGGCAAAGTTTTGGGTGCATATCATGGGGTGCATCACATTGGTTCATGTAATTGCCAAGTATGTTAGTGGGTACTATGGACCCAAGTTCCCCCTCCCATGATTAGGTAACTAGATTTAAAATTCTTGTTGTTTTTTCAATAGTATAATTTCTTGCAATTACTTTTAGCATCTAGTTCCTTCATTACCTATGTTTGCATTAGTATGTTCATATCTTTTATCATGCAAATTAGGCTTATCATATGGTAGTTTTGCTCGGTATCACTCATATTCTTAGAGCAATTCTACATGGTTTTAATTGGTTAGAAGCACGGCACATAGCTTCTTTTACTTTGTATTTATATTATATGTGCTAAAGTCCAAATAGTAGATAAACTACCCCAACTACCATCTTTAATTGGTGTCACATTTCTAGTGATGTCAACCTGTAAAATGGTAGTTTGACCTTACAAGTCAATGTGCATGTCTCCTACAAGTATTTCAAACTTGTATGCACACTTCAAGGGGGAGTTTACTCTACAATTTGGAAGCTTTGAGACTAACACTACCTTCAAGTTTATCATGTGTGTAGTAGTCTCATTGCAAGGAAAATGGAGTCCCTGGAGATAAGCATCGTGTATGGCGATAATCCAATTGGCATCTACATGTGGTATTCCTAACCGATATCATCATGTTGATTTCAATTTGATACTTTTATGCTTTCTTCATGCATTATATAGATTAAACTCCTTTGTGCATTATTTTGCCGGTGATGCATATGCTTTGCCATACATCACATGTATGCATACATTTAGGGGGAGCTTAGTTTATATAATGTGAAGAGCCAAGTTTTGTGATCAATTCCACTCAACACAAAAAGGATCACAAAATTTGACTCTCCCTAGTGCTGCTAATGTCTTCCTTTTCGGTGATTGATTCCAAAGGGGGAGAAATTGAGGGACCAAAGCAAACCAAAACAAATAAAATAACCAAAACCAAAATTTAAAATTTTTATGGTTATATCTTTGGAATGGTCCGAGAAAGGGAGGAAGTGGTTTATGGAGTTAGGGGGAGACTTAAATTCATAATACCACAAAGGGACTCAATGGCAAGGGCAAGATAAGTTATATTAGTGTTATTTCAGTTTGCTATCTTTTGACATCATATGATCTTTCCTTTGCATTACATCCTAGCAAGTAGATTGCATTTTAAAATTTTGTATCTATTATTTGCTTGCTTTGGTTGTGTTGTCATCAATCACCAAAAAGGGGGAGATTGTAAGGAAAATGGACCTCGGCCCATTTAACGTTGAATTTTGGTGTTTGATGAACAACATAACCAAATTGGACTAATGTGTTTGCGAGTGTTTGTTTTGTAGTCCAATAGGGTGCAAATGTGACTTGGACTAAGGCGACATGGTAATCCGATGATCAACACCTCAAGCAAGACATTTGAAGCTCAATAGAAGACTCTCAAGATCAAGCAAAGTCCAAGGCACAAGAACAGAACCAAGACGGCGCAAGAAACCGCGAAGAAACGAAGAAGAAGGAGTGACCGGACGCTGCTCTGCAGTGACCGGACGCTGGCCTGGATGCGTCCGGTCAGTTCACCCAGTCAACAGCGCCACGTCAAAAGCGACCGGACGCTACGCCAGTTGGACCGGACGCGACGATGCGACTGTTCATCAGCGTGGCAGCATGACCGGACGCTACGGCGTCGATCGGACGCTGGAGATCAGCTGAGTCCGATCGGAAACAGAGAGGTTCTAGAGGCACGAAAACGCGATCGGACGCGTCCGATCGTCTGTGAACGGACTCATGTCAGAGTCCGATCAGTGCCTGTGCAGGCCGGCATCTAGCCGTTGGAGTGACCGGACGCGTCCGGTCAGGACATGACGAGCGTCCGGTCGATGGCAGAAAAGCTCATCCCTTTGCCCAACGGCTCTATTTGGTTGGGGCTCTATAAATAACCCCATGGCCGGCCAAAACAACAAGGTTGGAGCCCAAGGAAGTGACCATAGTGCATAGACACATATTTAGTTGCTCTAGCCACCAAAGTGCTTAGTGAATATACTAGGTGATTAGTGTAGGTGCTTTGCGAAGTGCTTAGGCTAGTTAGACCACCGCTTTGCGCTTGCTCTAGGTGTTATGCCTAGTGTTTAGTGAGGTTTGAACACCTCTTATCTACCGGTGCTTGCGCGCACCGTTGTTGTACATCGGCGAGGCTTGTAGTCTTGCGAGACCACACCAACCGAGTTTGTGGTGTGGCCGCCTCCGTGTACCGAAGGGAACAAGGCCCGCGGCGGCCGGAAGCTTGACAGTGAAGACGGCGGAGAGCATCCGGGAGAGGCTTTGCCACGAGTGGCTTAACCGGAGACCCACTTGCGCGTGGAGAAGACCGGAGCTATCCACGGAGTTACCCGACCGGGAGCTTGGCCCTTGCGAGGGATTCCTTGCGAGGGGCTCCAACGAGGACTAGGGGGAGGCTTGCGCGCTTCTCGATACCTCGGTAAAAATACCGGAGTCGTCGACGGGAGTTTGCATCTCTATCACACTCTTTAGCTTCCGCATTTACATTGCTACCTTGTTTATGTGCTTTACCTTTCCTAGCTTACTCTTGCTAGTTGATAGGTTTGGAAACTAGGTTGCATAACTCCTTTTGCGGTAGAGATAGCAAACGCACTTAGCAAAACCTTAGTTGCACATTAGATAGTTTTCTTTCTTGCATAGGTTTTGCTTAGGTGGAAATTAGAGGCCATAGTTTAGAATAGAAGTTTTAAGTTGCCTAATTCACCCCCTCTTAGGCGTCACGGTCCTTTCAACATGCACAACCCGTGGAACCAAAGAATTGAAGGTGCAGGAGCAACAGCGCTAACGGCTAGGTAGATTCGCAAAAAAAAAAAAAAAAAAAAAAAAAAACGCTAACGGCTAGGCTGCCGCAGCTGTGCAGGCTAGATAGCTGTTGCAACTTGCAAGGGATTTTTTTAAAAAAAAACTTAGGATGTGTTTAGATGAAAAATTTTGCAAAATTTTTCACTGTAGCATTTTCGTTGTTATTTGACAAACTTTGTCCAAATATAGACCAACTAGACTTAAAAGATTCGTCTCAGCATGTAGATACTAAAAGTACAATTAGTTATTTTTTATCTACATTTAATACTTCATGCATACGTCCAAACATTAATGTGATGGTTGATGTAATAGAAAATTTTGCAAAATGGGGGAACTAAACAGAGCTTTGCAAGTGAGAGGGGGCGATCGGCGATCTAGGCATCATCTAGGCATCTACAGTATCAGTTGAACATGCGCGCATCGTTTTACCCGGCAGGCAAACGCAGAGCCGGAGACTGCGCCGGCAGGGAAGGTTTTCACTTTTTGCAGCGCAAGGGACGGCACCAAGGCAGCATGGCTGCATGCTGCAACAGGCGGAGAGGCATGGGCAGCAATTTTGCGGCAAGTTCAGACTGAATATCGGAGACATCGGACTGGAGCAAAGCAAGCTGCAATGTGAGCACTGCTACTGATTCCGCGCTCGCTCGGTTCCTTTCCTTCTTATTCTGACCCTCTTCGCATCATCCATCTAAACACTTAACACTAAGCGTCGTCCAAGACCACCCCCCATTCCTTACATTGCCTCTCTCAAGAGTCAAGACCACTCCAAGCGCTCTCTCTCTCTCTCTCACACACACACACACACATCTAGCATGATATTTGACGGTTAATCATTGAACGTAAGCACAATAAAATACTGGTCGGTCTGGCCAATAATTTAATAATTGGGGCAACTACTGGAACTCTTTCATTTGCGACCATCATCTGTTATCTTAGTATTTGGCCAACAAAAGAAGCCGGCCTCCACGTTGGCTATCAAGGCCAAGAAAATCCCACATTAATTGGAGGAAAAAATAAAAATTACCCACCACTGCCATTATGGTAAAATTGGCCAAAAATGCCTTTGTGTCTAACTAATTATAATCCACCATGTCATGTAAAAATGTACCATGAGTCTGTAAACTTTTCATGGATTCCCACTTGGGTCCTTTGAACTAAAGAAATACCCATATAAGAGCATCTCCAGTTGTTTGGAAAAATTAACTTGGAAAAAGTTGTCATTTAGCAACTTGCTAAAACTTTTGGCAAATAAATTTTTCATGTATCTCCAATAGTTTGGTAAAAATAACATAGAAAAGTAGGCGCGGGAGAAGTGGCGATGGATTCCAACTTAGTAAAAATAACATAGAAACATCGGATAGCAAGTGAAGCTGACTTGGTAAATATAGCAAGTAGATGGCCTCCGATTCCAACTTGGAAAAATTTAGCAAGTCATATACCAATCTATTGGAGAACGTTTTTTCTTCTTTTCCCAATAAAACAAGGATAGCAAGTTATTTTTCTAAATTATTGGAGATGCTCTAAGTCCTTAATTTATTGTGGACTCTCACCTGGGTCCTCCAACTAAAAACATAACATTTAGGTCCTTCAACTAATTTTTGCATTGGGGCAGACGACACCTACCCCATGTATGGACAAACCGTCGCCATGTTCACTGTTGCCCTCGCGGGAGTTATCGAGGTTGTCGGTGGTGGTGGTTGTCCCTTGGCGCGGCGGCTAGTGCCGCCGCGACCACCTTCCACGTCTCGCGGGCATGGGCATTAGGGTTGGCACTGGTGCTAGTGGCAACCTGCTACACCAGGGTATACCTGCCACAACTGCAGTCGTGACATCGGCATTGACGGTGATGAGGGTGGGGCGGTCATTGTCCTTCTTGTGTCACACGAGGTCATCGACAACAATGTGTTGTTATGCCATGATCTTTTTGACATCGTAGCGCATGTTGAACCCTCCGCCCCGTGATAGCCTCTGCCTTTGCCCTATATGCATCTATTAGTTCATGGTCAGCCATGCCATAGATCTATACATACATGTCCATTTATTCATTTCATGGTTGACGCCACCACAATGTGCTCTCCGACGAGGCCTTCTTCGTGTTGCACGACCTGGTGGTCACAGATGTGGAAACTGGTGCGATGGCTACAACCACCACCACCACCACAGCCACAACATCGTCGCCACCACGGTGGCGCAACACATGCCCATGTCCAACGTGTCGCTGAAAGCCCAAGTCTGTGAAAGGGACTCTGTGAAAAGGGTGCATCTGATCGTTGTTAGGCGCATCCGGTGCAACATAACTAACTGCACGCGAAGAGTGTTGTAGTTGTTGGAATGTAGCAGATGATGCTCAAAGGGCTAGACACATGGCTGTCATCCGTTAATCGGACACAGTGTGCACTGCGTCCGGTCGGCCTAACAGGCACGTCCAGTCTGGGCTGTTTCAGCCCAATGTCTAGTGGTGCTTGTGGACGCCTATTTAAGTGGTTTGGCTGGTTTGGGGGAGTCTCTCTTAGCCATTTGCATCCTTGGACATCCCCTAGAGTTGAGATACACATGTCCCACTCAATTCTCTTGATTGTGTGATCATCCAAGTGAGCTGGGAGAGCTTCAGTGCATTTGCATCGCATTGGTGCATCTAGTGGCACTTGAACTTGCTTTGGCTGCAGTTTTCTTGTTACTGTTGATGGTAGTTAACTTCAATAATAAATTATCAATATGCCTTACATAGAGTAGTTAAATGAATCATCAACATAGGATAGGTGTTTAAACTAACAAATCCCACATGTTTTGGTGTTTCCATAACTATTGAAGGATTTAATCAGAAAACCATCAAGGAGGGTCTATTTATTAAAGAAAACCACGTCCAATCAATGTCGAACCAACTCTAGAAGGTTCTAGAGAACTCTAGACTCTAGAGGGCATCCCACTCAAGCAGACCTCGAGCCACTACCTAGGGGGCCGGTCGACCTATGGGGCCCCTATCAGCCTCCCCGTTATTATGTCGGTTCTCCACCGCCTTAAAGATTGCACTGCAGCCTTGATTAAGGTTGGTTTGATCTGAGCGTTGTGGTGACTCCATCATCGCTATATCTATATATATCGGCCTCTACCTCCCAGGAAAAGCGAGAAGGTCATAAGAAGATCGATCCTAATGAAGGAGAAGAGAGCATGAGCTAGAAACTCTAGTCTTCATCAAAATAGGGATTAGCAATCAACCGCGGGATAGAACTCCTCAGTATGAGCTATTCATTGTAATGGAATAGTGAGAGAAGAGTTATGGAGGAAGTGTCGTCATGTTGGTGCCCTCTTTATGGCTTGTACCTGAAGAAATCAAGTTCATCTTTAGCTTGCTTCAAAGATTTCTCTAGTAATCAACTTCTAATTCAAGATTTCTTTAGCTTGGATTAGAGTAGTATTCGTAGTGTAAGTGTGGTGCTTAGACTCGGTTACTCGTGGATGTACCCTACTTTTTGGATCAGTGGTAGATCGCAAGGGTGACTTTGATAGCCTTGTTAAGTCCTTCGTAGTCCATCCCAACTGTAGGCCTAGCAGAACCTTGTTGCTTGGAGAACACACTTTAATTATGGTTCTCCTCAATAATTTCCCCAGTCAAACAATATAAAATATAGCTTATCAAAGTTAGAACTAGAAAGCCATAGCGAATCGCTCTACACTTTGTTCTCATCTTAAGCCTTTTTGCTACATTCCAGGGGTTAGGTTAGTTGGTGTTGTTCTCACATCTGTTCCTTTGTGTTCAATAGAAATTGGGTTACTCTTTGATGAAGTGTGGTATCTAATTTGTGCGCTTGCTGATTATTCTGTGTTCATTAATTTATACCAATAGTTACTCTTGACACTTTTTGGTGCCTAGATGGCTTGGAGCAGTTTGGTGGAGTTGGCAAGAGTTGGTGATTGTTTTTGCCACCACCAAATCAAGATTGTGAGGGGTTCTTGGCTTATTCTCTGACGGAGCGCCAAAAGCACCTCTAGTAAAAAAAATTCTTGTCGTTGAGCTTCCTCATTTGTGCTAGATTCTTGTGGTGCTCCAGCGAGGAGCTTGGCGTGGTTCCCATTAGCCACCAAATCACCAAGTGTTGGTCGTCACAACGGGGATGAGCATGTCGGTAAGCACATGAACCTCAGGATAAAAATCTTGTGTCCCATGTGTTGATCTTGTTGTGGATTGGTTCATCTATTGCACTCTTGGTAATTGGCCTTCTCGTTGATTGGATCATCCATTGGATCACCGATGATTTTTTTCTAAATTTTGTGATCCCAAAGACTCGATGAAATCCTCTCTACCTAGCTCGTTTACTTACCTATCTTTTACTTCTTGTTGTCGAGCAAGTTGGTAGGAGCAGTTGCTAGAGTAGCTAGTTTTGTTCTAATTAGTTTGTGAAGCTTTCTAGCTTCTCTTGCGTGCCATAAAATATTAGGATTATAATTGTTGGTTTAGGTGGCTTGCAACACCCTAGGCTAACACAAAAAGCTTTGATTAGTATGTTGTTAACAATTTTATTTAGTGCCTTGTAAAATTTAGATAGGCTATTTAAACCATCCCCTCTAACCATATTAGGACCCTTTTAGCCTTAACAACTCCTCGAGGGCAGCATCGTGTCCGCATCGGTGGACACGGTGGCCTATCTATGCATGGGGTACTAGTAATTTGGAAGTTGGTGTCGTCTGCCCCTAACCAGTAGTTGAAGGATCTAAATGTTATTTTTTTAGTTGGAGGATCCGGGTAGGAATCCACCTTAGATTAAAGATCCAGATGATCACTTTTTTAGTTCGAGAACCCAAGTGAAAATTTATAAAAAAGTTGAAGGACCCACAGTGCATTTTTATATGGTTTTATCATTATTTCAAAATAAATTCAAATAAAATTTATTCAATTCAAAAAATAAAAATGATTGTATGTCTATAATGTTTATGAAAAAATTAATCTAATATACCCCTTCTCTCTGTGTGTATATATAGTCAACTTCTAAAATTATTCAAATATTAAGGCAAAAAACTATTGAACCAAAAAGTACTACTGGCTCTGTTCGCTTGTATTGAGCTACTTTGTTGACTTTAATTCGTATAAAACAACCATGAAATGATATTTTTCTCTCACAAAAAATCAACCAAGCAAACAGGTTTATAGCTCAAGCGAACAGAACTCTAATTATACGCAACTTAGGTGCTTAGCCATAAAGCCTCTCCGCCTAGGGTTGAACAAGTGTTGAGATGCTAGATTAGCTGTAATTGTACTAAATTTTAACACAAGGCTAAGGCCCCCGTTTGGATCAGATTCTAACATTCCGATTATAGATAAAATAATTTTTGGTGTTTCTTGGATGACGTGCATGCATGTTAAAATCTTGTAGAATCCTAGGATGTTTGGACGTGATTTTGAGATTTTGGTTTTTTCTTATCTGGATTGGAAGAATCCCTTTGGATCCAAACACGACCGCGGCGTACTCCCTCCGTATTGATAAAAGATATCGTTTCAGACAACGACATGGTCTACAAAGCATAATCTTGACTACTTATTTATTTAAAAATATTTATTAGAAAGTGTATATGTATATTTTTATGAAAGTATTTTCCTACTGCAGGATGGGCTTTTAGCCCCGGTTTCCCAACCGGGGCTAGCACTCCGGGACTAAAGCTACCGACCTTTAGTCCCGGTTTCCCAACCGGAGCTAGCACTCCGGGACTAAAGCTACCGACCTTTAGTCCCGGTTTCCCAACCGGGGCTAGCACTCCGGGACTAAAGCTACCGACCTTTAGTCCCGGGTGCTTCCCACCGGAGTTTCCCAACCGGGGCTAGCACTCCGGGACTAAAGTTACCGACCTTTAGTCCCGGGTGCTTCCCACCGGGGCTAAAGTCTCTCACGATAAAAAATAAATATGCATTTGTGAGATTCGAACTACTCAGCACCTCTTGTCCCAGACACGCTTACCTACTCAGCACCTCTTGTCCCAGACACGCTTACCAACTGAGCTACACAACCCACGTGATATAGTTCTGGACGTTTTCCTTTTAAATACGCTCGGGAAGGACCTTTAATAACCCCGGTTGGTAACACCAACCAGGCTAAAAGGACCTTTAGTCCCGGTTGGTGTTACCAACCGGGGCTAAAGGTTCTCAATTGGTAGATCATTCAAAGGCCTTTTCTAGTAGTGTTTTCTGGACAAATTTATTTATATGATTTTTACATCTCTAAACTTAACAATTTAAAAGTTATCGATGATTTGTATTGTCAATGTTTAACCCAAACTTTGTTCAAAACGACATCTTTTACCAATACGGAAAAAGTACTTAAGTACTATCAAGTCTTGCTTAAGATAAACAGACTGGGCCCATGCTGTAGGGCCCTGGATCCGCCCTTACCTATAGAAGAATGAACAAAAGTTATGTTCGGCTGATAGTTTTTGCAGTTAAAAAAACATTGTTTCAGCTGATTTGTGTGAAAAAAAAAATACCATTCCACACGGCTGAAAAGTCCTATATAGCTCGTAAGCTCAAGCGAATAGGCTGAAATAAGATAATAGCAGGGCGCCAACAAATGAGGACGTGTTGTGACAATAGGAACATATTTGAATCATTTTTATATCTAATAAAAGGCATATGTGCGAAATAAAGGAAGAGACAACGAGTAGAATTATAAATTTATGGAAAATCACGAGGATACGAAGATATATGACCATTTGAATTCTTCGTATTAGCCGCGCAAATTGCGCGGGTCACCCCCCAGTAGTTTTCCTGAAACGAAGCAGTCGTTACTTTTGTACAGGACAAACCCATGCATTCATGATGAATACATCATCGATCAGTCTTTCAATAATTCAATACACATCACACCACCGGCAGTCAAGCAGATGCTCACACGCTACCGCAGCTTTGTAGTTAATTGTTTCTTTTTGTATGAACCGTCATTTTATTGGACCTTATGTTAACCAAACAAATTATCACTCAGAAACTCACTTATGCCAGCGAGGGAAATCAAGTGTATACACAATATGGCAAGGATTTCGGAAAGCCAGAAAGGAAACAACAAAAAATACATCTTGTGCAAGGACTTTGTAATCTCTAAAGAGAGAGTCAAACAAACAAGCAAGCAGGACCGTAGCCCCCCCCCCCCCCCCCCCCCCCCCCCCCCACACACACACACCCACACACCCCACCCCTGCAATGCAAGGAAATCAGGGTATAATTATATATGGAGGGGATGACGCCAATGGCAGGGCTCGAGGCACGCAGTAGGGGATGATGGAGGGGATCCTGCAGGATCCAGGACACATGAGATGACCAGGCCATGACTGCAAACCTCACATCATACATTTCTATCCAGCAGGACCTTGGCATCGTCGTCTTAACCAGCGGGCAAACGCAGGATGCAATTTTTCCGAGAAGTTGATCGAGCGACTGACCAGGGTGAGTTCTTCATTGGAAAAGGAAACAAAGGCGGCAGAGTGAGAGCTGCTAGCTAGCTGTAGCTGCGCATGCTGCCTCCGATGATCCGATCTACAAGCAAGCTCGCTCGGTTCCTTTTGTTCTTTGACCCTCCTCTCCTCCTTGTTAGATAAGTAGGCAATATCTCTAGCAGTTTAATCCAGAAAATCATTGCGATAAATAAAAGATTCATATAAATAGTTATATGCTGGTGTGATCTAACAGTTGCAAGAACATAGATAATACTAATAAATAGTATAGGAAAATTCACAGAAAAATAAGCACGAGGGATATATGAAATATACCCTGCGGAGGGACTAGTGCCGGAGGCACCGGAGGCTCCATTCACATTCATTGTGAATGTGTTGCTCGAAGTCGTGGACCACAGTCGATGCAGGAAGAGGTTCGCAGTGCAGTCCCTCGAACGTCCACCGAAAAGAGTAGTCGATCACCGGGAAGAAGAGTCGATCGGATCACAAGCGAGCAGTCGCGATGACGCTCCCCAAAAACCTTATCGCCCGCACACCCGAGCAGGTGTCTCGATGCAGATGATGGTTCCGGAGGCCTGCTCTCCCAACCTTCTGTGCGCGCAGAAGATCGGGACGGGGAAACTTGGAAGCAACTCAACAGAAAAACAGTGGTGCCGTCTTTTCTTTCTCTATTCAGCTCAAGAAGACATCTCCTTTTATAAGCAAGACAAATGTACAGGAGAAAATGTAGAGGATGAATCTGGACGTCATGAAGCGTCCTTCAATGACCAGTAACCTCTGCCATTATTATGGGGGTTACTAGTAACTGCAACAATAACCATGAGAGTTACTAGTAACCGCAACCATAATCATGACCGTTACAATTCTAGCCATCAACTACAATTAGTCCACTATTTTATTGCACCTAGCATCTAATATGGTCATAGAATTTATTTGATTTAATTAAATAAAATATGGGTCATACCCACATTAAATCTAACAATCCCCACCAAATTCTATGACGCATATGAAATACTCCCGGTTTTACTGTTGTTTGATATACCAGTGTTACGATGGAGACTGTTAAGTTGAACATCCACCTAGAACAGAGGTTACACTTCTTCACAACTGAACAATGGACTATGCCTTGAATTGACAGTTTTGTGCGAAACAAGTTTCACCTACGTCCTTTACTGATACATGGTTGCCTTAAGCATCCCCTCTGATTGGAGCATATAAGTCAAACTCCTGGGCCTTTCGTGAGTATCTAGAGACCACCCAAATCTCATAGACTGTGACTAGCAGTCGAACTCATATAGGTGTGTTCCTTTTAGGATATTCTGTAGGCCAATATCCCTGCTTAAATAAGCCACTCGGATCACATTAAGAAATTAATCAACCTGCCATACAGCATAGGAGAAATAGTGCATCTCAAACGAGTTGGACCTTAAAAAATAAGGGATTTCTCCATATGTCACTCCACTAGCTTGTTTCGCCATCCTAATTCACGGGATCTCCGATCACATAGGACAGGTTACCACTATGGAATGACTTCAAGTGGGTCTCAAGCCCATCTCCCTCGATGCACCTTCTATCACATTACGTGACAGACCCTTGGTAAATTGATCTGCCAGATTTTTAGACGTATGGACATAGTCCAATGCAATTACTCCGGAGTTTCTCAGTTTTCTGACAGACTTTAATCGCCTCTTCACATGCCTAGTGGTCTTCATGTTGTCCCTAGAACTGTTCACTTTGACTATCACCGTTTGATTGTCACAGTTCATAGAAATTGCAGGAATTGGTTTTTCAACCACCGGCAAATCCATAAGGAGTTCACGAAGCCACTCAGCTTCAACAGTGGCAGTATCTAATGCTGCTAGTTCTGCTTCCATTGTTGACCTCGTTATGAGCGTCTGCTTGCAAGACTTCCAAGAAACAGCACCACCTCCAAGTGTGAACACATATCCACTTGTGGCTTTTAACACATCAGCATCAGATATCCAATTGGCATCACTATACCCTTCTAGTACCCTCGGATACCCAGTATAATGAATACCATAGCTCACAGTACCCTTTAGATAACGCAACACTCTCTCAAGAGCACGCCAATGACTATCTCCCGGATTAGAAACAAACCGGCTCAATTTGCCCACTGCAAATGAGATGTCAGGTCTTGTTGCATTAGCTAAATACATGAGTGAGCCTATTATTTGAGAATATCTCAATTGGTCACGTGCTATTCTACGATTTTTTCTTAATAGCACACTTGGGTCATAAGGAGTTGGAGCAGGAGTGCAGTCACTATAGCCAAAGCGACTCAATACCTTTTTCACATAGTGGGATTGTACAAGTGTTACCCCACCATTTCCTTCTCTCAACAGCTTTATGTTAAGAATAACATCAGCTTCACCCAAATCTTTCATTTCAAAGTTACAAGACAAAAAGTCTTTCACTTCCTTGATCACATTAACATTATTTCCAAAAATTAAAATATCATCTACATACAAGCATAAGATCACACCTTCCCCACCAACAAACCGATAATACACGCATTTATCAGCTTCGTTCACAACAAAGCCGACTGATGTCAAAGTTCTATCAAACTTTTCGTGCCACTGCTTAGGCGCTTGTTTTAGACCATACAAAGATTTTAGTAATTTACACACCTTTCTCTCTTGACCATTTACTACAAAACCATCTGGTTGGTCCATATAAATTTCCTCCTCAAGCTCTCCATTTAGGAAAGCTGTCTTAACGTCCATTTGATGAACAATAAGACCATGTGAGGCAGCCAGAGAAAGTAGCACTCGTATGGTTGTTAGACGAGCAACTGGTGAGTAAGTATCGAAAAAATCTTCACCTTCTTTTTGTGTATAGCCTTTTGCTACAAGCCTCGCCTTGTACTTCTCAATAGTACCATCAGGCCTAAGCTTTTTCTTAAATATCCTTTTACATCCTACGGGTTTGCACCCATAAGGACGATCAACAACCTCCCATGTACCATTAGACATAATAGAATCCATTTCACTCTGAACAGCTTCCTTCCATAAGTCAGCATCAAGAGATGAATATGCCTCTACAATGGTTTTGGGAGTATCATCCACGAGGTATATAATAAAGTCATCACCAAAGGATTTTCAATCCTTCGTCTCTTACTATTTCGAGTGACTGTATTATTATCCTCCTCTAGATTTTCACCTTGAGATATTTCATCAGCATGTATTATGGGTTCAACAATTTCATGACAAGAAATAGACTCATGACCAGACTCGCTAGGTGTATTTTTCATTGGAAATTCATCTTCAAAAAATGTAGCGTCTCTCGATTCCATAATAGTACCCTCAATCATATCAGATACTTTAGAATTTATAATTAAGAATCTATAACCCACACTGTGAATAGCATAACCAAGGAAAGACACAATCAACGGTCCTTGGTCCAAGTTTTTCTCTTCTTGTTAATTGGCACATTTACCTTTGTCAAACAACCCCATGTTCGCAAGTAAGAGAGATTTGTTCTCTTCTTTTCTCATTCCTCGAATGGTGTTATTTCTTTATTTTTAGTGGGCACTCTATTCAGGACATGACTAGCTGTCAAAATTGCCTCACCCCACCATTCCTTAGATAGTCCCGCTGTCTCTAACATGGCATTAACCAATTCAGTTAGAGTGCGGTTCTTTCTTTCTGCAATCCCATTGGATTGTGGTGAGTATGGCGGTGTCCTCTCATGAATAATTCCATGCTCCACACAAAACTCAGAAAACTCATTTGAGAAATACTCTCCCCCGCGATCAGAGCGTAACCGTTTGATTTTCTTTTCAAGTTGGTTTTCTACTTCAGCTTTATAGACCTTAAAATAATGCAACGCTTCATCTTTTGATTTTAGTAAATACACATAGCAAAATCTAGTACAATCATCTATAAAAGTCATGAAATATTTTTTACCGCCTTTGGTCAACTCGCCATTCATTTCGCACAAATCGGAATGAATTAGTTCTAATGGTGCCAAAACTCTCGCCACAGCAGCCTTGTGTGGCTTGCGAGGTTGTTTTGATTCAACACAAACATGACATTTAGAACCTTTGACCAAATCAAATTTCGGGATTAAATTTAAACCAGCTAAGCGAGACATGCAACCAAAATTAACATGGTATAAACGCGAATGCCAAACATTCGCCTCCTCATTGTGACATACATGATTCACAGATTTAATACCAAGATCATCAGTTAAAGACAAGCGGAACAAGCCTCCGCTCTCATAGCCTTTACCGATAAAAGTTCCAAATTTTGAGATTACACATTTATTCGATTCAAACACAAGTTTGTAACCATCACGACACAATAAAGATCCACTAATTAAATTCTTCCTTATTGAAGGGACATGCTGCACGTTCTTTAGCTGCACGGTCTTTCCCGAAGTAAGCTTCAGATCGATCGTACCAACACCACGTACAGCCGCACGTGCCCCGTTCCCCATCAACAAGGAGGAAGTCCGCCCGACCTGATAAGAAGAAAACAAAGAAATATCAGCACACACATGTATACTGGCTCTTGTATCAACCCACCAATCAGGTGAATGAAATACTGAAAGAACGGTATGTAATAAATTACCATACCCCGATGTTCCTTCGCCAATCTCAACAACATTTGCTGAATTTTTCTTTGGCTTCCACTTGGCATCTGGACAATCTCTCGCATAGTGTCCAGTTTTGCCACAAGTGAAACAATTCCCTTTTTCTTTGTTCTTCTTCTTCTTAAAAGGTGTAGTGTTCCTTTGTTTGAGATCTTTCTGGTTTTTCTTTTTGTGGAAATTATGAGGATTTTTCTGCACCACATGGGCACTAGAACTTCCCTCAATAATTTTCTTGCCACGAACATCCTTTGCTCTCGCTTTCTCTTCAACATCTAAAGAGCCAATGAGATCGGCAGTACCGAACTCTTTCCTCTTATGTTTTAGAGAAGTAGCAAAATCTGTCCAAGCTTGTGGTAGCTTTGCAATAATGCATGCTGCCACAAACTTTTCAGGCAATACACAACCAAACATTTCGAGCTCTTTTGCCAGTGTTTGTATTTCATGAGCTTGTTCCACCACAGAACGGTCATCAACCATTCTGTAGTCATGAAACTGCTCCATGACATACAACTCACTACCGGCATCAGAGACTCCATATTTGGCCTCAAGTGTATCCCACATCTCTTTACCAGTTTGTAGCGGCACATATGCATTGACTATGGTGTCTCCTAGCACGCCCAATATTGCGGCCTTGCACATGACATCAGCATGTTGGAACACATAATCCTCATCAGGAGTGTGAGGACCAACAGCTCTAGGCTCGACAACAAAGTAGCAATGCATAGCACTTAACCATAGCATACACCTCTGTCGCCACCTCTTATAATGAGTACCCTCAAAAGCATGCTCGCAAATCCAGTACTAGAGAAAAGCCTATAAGGTTTTTGGATTGTTAGATAAGTAGGCAATATCTCTAGCAGTTTAATCCAGAAAATCATTGCGATAAATAAAAGATTCATATAAATAGTTATATGCTGGTGTGATCTAACAGTTGCAAGAACATAGATAATACTAATAAATAGTATAGGAAAATTCACAGAAAAATAAGCACGAGGGATATATGAAATATACCCTGCGGAGGGACTAGTGCCGGAGGCACCGGAGGCTCCATTCACATTCATTGTGAATGTGTTGCTCGAAGTCGTGGACCACAGTCGATGCAGGAAGAGGTTCGCAGTGCAGTCCCTCGAACGTCCAACGAAAAGAGTAGTCGATCACCGGGAAGAAGAGTCGATCGGATCACAAGCGAGCAGTCGCGATGACGCTCCCCAAAAACCTTATCGCCCGCACACCCGAGCAGGTGTCTCGATGCAGATGATGGTTCCGGAGGCCTGCTCTCCCAACCTTCTGTGCGCGCAGAAGATCGGGACGGGGAAACTTGGAAGCAACTCAACAGAAAAACAGTGGTGCAGTCTTTTCTTTCTCTATTCAGCTCAAGAAGACATCTCCTTTTATAAGCAAGACAAATGTACAGGAGAAAATGTAGAGGATGAATCTGGACGTCATGAAGCGTCCTTCAATGACCAGTAACCTCTGCCATTATTATGGGGGTTACTAGTAACTGCAACAATAACCATGAGAGTTACTAGTAACCGCAACCATAATCATGACCGTTACAATTCTAGCCATCAACTACAATTAGTCCACTATTTTATTGCACCTAGCATCTAATATGGTCATAGAATTTATTTGATTTAATTAAATAAAATATGGGTCATACCCACATTAAATCTAACACTCCTCCCTTCCAAACGCATGCACATTGCCGTTCCAAGCTTTGTCTCTCCAGACCACCATCAGTCCAAACTCTCTCTCCTCTTCCTCATGAACAAACATCTATCGCGAGCAAAATAATTAACTGTCAACGCTTATTTTATTGAACACAAGCCGAAGTAATTAATGACTTTGCCATTAATTGCAATCAAACTAATAACACAAGACGAGTATTCTTTCTATTTTGTGACCATTCGTCTTAGGCCCATTTGGATCCTTGAAATTGAATTCATTTTAAGAATCATAATTTAGACACATATTAATTAAGCTAATAATATGATTGTATATATTATTGTTGGCTATACGAGTGTGTTGCATTTCAACCGTAGAGGAGTAAGTTGAAGAGAGTGTTATAAGTTGAAGAGAGTGTTATAAGTTGCAAAGTAAAAATATAACATAGCCATCTATATAATCTATTTCTCTCTTCCACCCTATGAATTTGAGATAGAGACTTATACGTGAACTTTGGAAAGTGGTGGAATCTCAAATTCTAAGCTAAATAGCCTACTTTATTGAGTGAGTTATTCCAATTCCTACAAAACAAAGGGATCCAAATGGCTCCTTATACACACACATCACCACCAACGCTAGCGTAGGAATGCTTTGTAGTCCTCCGGTTGGTAAGGTCCTTCAGTCCCGGTTTCTCAGCCACGACTAAGATTTTGAGACTAAATCGAGACTGAAGAAGCACCTTTAGTCCCGGTTTGCAATATCAACCGGGACTAAATAGGCACCCAGGTCTTGCCACGGGCTGCCCTATTTAGTTCTGATTTCCTAACCGGGACTAGAGGTTTCCCGTTTTTGCCTTCAATTCATTATTGATTTTGGTTTTAAATAGGTTTTCAAATACGCATTCTATGCTAATATATGTATATGCACGCATATAATCAATAAGTTTTGTTTCGAGCATTACACACAAATAAAGTATGAAACATGCATGGATGGAGCTATATATATATATATAGCTCCATCCATGCATGTTTCATATATATATATATATATATACACACAAACACACATAAAATTACAAGGTTACATTATGCATGTCCTTGGGATTAGCATTCAATACACAAATGTTGTTGTAAAAAACATTCAATACAAATATTCATCACAGTTTAGCTTCCATACTTCTTTGTTGTTATATAGTAGAACTTGTCATTCAACTTTACGACATGGTCATTAAGAAATCTTGCTAATGTCTCTTGAATTACTTTGAGGTGGTCTTTTTCCATGACCCTTTGCTTCAACTATTAAGTCTTCAATTTAAATTAAAGGGGAAAAGTTTTAATATATATATATAATTAATTATATATATCAACAAATAAATAAAATAGACAATATATATACATTGCATACTTTGAGGAGTTCTATTTGAGTATACCATGATGAACTTGCAAACATAGTATCCACATAAATATTGACCCGGTTCCTGCCGCAAACACCACTGTACGATAAAAAGATTACACTAGTCATTCCGCGCGTGAATTGAAGCATGAAATAGTAAAGATGTGGGGAACTATATATATAGCTAGTACAATTTACTTGCATTTGGATTACATCAAGTGGCGCTATGCAATCCTTGCGGTATTGCTGAATGAACCTTTTCCAAACCTTGTCTAATAAAATAAAAAAATTGGATCATTAATTAATTATTGCAGAGTTAAGAGAGCAAGAATATTTATATGTACATAGTTGTGCGATGGATCTAAATTACCCCTGGATAATGTATATCATATCTTGGTACTCTTTTGCTCTTTTTTCAACGAGTCGACTTTTGGGCAGATCAATGACTATGCGTATCTTGTGAAAGTTGCACACGTTTATATATACACATACGTAGGCATAGAACTCATTAATTGTAGAGTCAACATATGTAGACTGGATCAAGTAGGTAAAATAAAATGTGCACACAACATTATTATTAATAGTCACTTGTAGTTGTGTGAGAAGAGTATTGTTGTCTTATTGTGTTGGTTCACGAAGAACCTCGTGAGATTCTTCTCCACTTGAGATCTGTAAGAAGGTTGGGGAGTATGATTTCTTTCTCTTCTTTGCTAAGAGTGCAGCTAGCAAGTCTTAAGTAATGGTGTCCATCATCTGTCTTGTCTAGATGCATGTTGTCTCGTTCTTTCATGTACGACAAGTTCTAATGCGCTGCAAATGAATACTTAGGCTTTCCATATACACCCATGAATCCTAGCAGGTTCACACAAAGATTCTTTGTCACATGCATCACGTCAATCACATTGCAGACCTCTAAGACTTGTTAATAGGGTAGCTCCCAAAATATGGACTTCTTTTTCCACATGGGTGTCTATCCCTTAGCGTCTTTCGTAATAGGTTCGCTACCTTGTCCCTTTTCAAAGACTACTTTCACATCCCTTGACCATATCAAATACATCCTCTCCAGTTCGGTAGCGAGGCTTGGTCCGGTGGTCTGCTTACCTTCCTTTCTTAGTTGGTGAATGTTGACGGTCCTTAATATCAATATTATACCATCAACTATTGTATAGAATGATATGAAATGAACCGCAATGCCTAGTTGTAGGTTTGATTCTAACAAGTTCCACGAGTTGTGTAGTTCTCACTTGTTATTCAGGAGCATCAATATTTCACTATATAAAAGTATCTCAAGTGATGAAATAGAGCACACCATTGCGAAGAGCTCGTCGAGACGATCAAAATGGACATATGGTTTGCTATATTTGGAGTCCCGAGGAGAGAGTCCTCGATGGATACGACTTGGAGGATTCTAGAACAACCCGGAACCATCACCTTCCATAAGTCCAGGGACTAAACCAAAAATAAATATACAACTCTGTGAATCATTATTTACCAGGGACTTATCCAGCAAATGGGAGAGGGAAGAATCCAACCATGACACGACTAATTGCGCAAACGGGTCGGAAAGTGGCACTAGAACACACGAGAAGGCAACTTGGCGAAGGAGAGGAGCTTTGGCCACAAAGGGGGGCCGGCCGGCCTCCCCCTTAGGCCGACCGGCCTGCTACAGTGTCCCGCCTCCCTCCGCTTCGTGTGACGTGTTCTAATCCAACTATACTACGTATCCCACCCTAGGTCGGCCGACCTGCTAGGCCTGCTACAGTGTCCCACCTCCCTCCGCTTCGTGTGACATGTTCTAATCCAACTCTACTACATATCCCACAACACCCAAGAGTCCCAACGTCCATCCAAGGTCAGTTTCATCCTACGGTGCACAAAACTCGACATATGGATCCAACGAAGAGTTGTAAATGTAGTCCAAGATGAGTTCCTTGCCCCCTACTCCATCCAGGACTATATAATAAACCTAGGGGCGCCCCCAAGAGGCATCTCTATCTTCATTATTCATCTCCACATCAGAAACTAGGGTTTCAATGTAGAAGTAGAGGTCCCTCTAGATGAATCTCTTCTAGTTAATCTAGATTTAGATCTAGTTCGTCTAGTTCTAGTTGTCTAGTTCATCTAGTTGTAATTACAGATCAGATTGGAAAGAGGAGAAGGGGAGAGAGCTGGGGAGGAGTTGTGCTCCAGTTCTGGAGGGGTCTTCAGAGATTTGGTATGTCTTTGCATCTTTTCTTTATAAGACTTATGCTTTAATATATTTATCTTCTCTAATTACTTTATGCCTTTCATATGTGATTAGTATATAGTTGTTATATCTTGGCATGAGATCTTTGTTTGTATTGAGTGTTGTAGTTATCCTAGGTAATTAGAGTAGTAATCGATAGATTATACATGATGTTTAGTCTATAGGTTACCTGAGATTGCGCTCAATCCCACGGTTAATTGTGGTAGCCCCAGGGGTGACAGCTCTGTTAGGCCTTTGTAATCCACCACGTCCGGGTTGATGTTTCATAAAGCTTTTGGCAACCTTCTCCCAACTACCTTTTTCCCAGTCTTCTTCGAGAGTTGGAAAGGACCTGTTGCTCCAAAGTGCCAATGTATATGACTGCTATATCTTTTCATCTTTGTTGCCTTAGAACCCAAGTAATAGAGAAGTACATAGGAACCATGATCTCTCCCATTGTCCTCTCACTATAGTTATCTATTCACTTATCATTGAATTATCTTTGGTGTGCTTTCATTCATATCATATCATATCAATTACTCCTGTTTTAGTCTAATTAGTACTCTGAGTTAGTAGATGCATGATAGTGATTTATTAGAATCTTAACCCTTGCTTCCTAGTGGTAAAATATAAATAAAGATCCTGGAATACTCCCGGTAAAATGCTACGATGGTGTTCTGTGCGCTTGCGGAATCTTTCATATTCTATTTGCACTAACGAATGTCAACAGTGATTCATATAAAGAAATCAACGATGGCCAAGGTACACAACCTTTCAATATTTTTTCAAATATATATTGGCAATGTCATCAAAACAGTGTGTGCATGCATTATATTCCTTGTTTGTGTGTCCTGAAAGATTATTACTTAGAGCAGACAATCATTGATTGTTAAAAAACAATAATGCTCATAGGTTGAAGTGTTCCTGTTTGTCCTCATCCCACACACATACACCTGGTTTGTTCCATAAAATAAGTAGAAGTTCCACAACTAATAGACGGAGGTAGACATCGATCTCATTGTCAGGTTGCCTCGGGCCTTGGATGAGCACCGACATCATAATAAACTTGCAATTCATGCATAACCATGAGGAAGGTTGTAGATACATAAAGTAACATGCTAAATGCTATGACTACTACTCTGCACCCCAAAAGGGTTCATATCATCGGTACTTAAAGTGAACCTTAAGTTTCTTGCGTCATTTGCAAACTTCGAGAATTCTCTGTCAATTGCTCTCCACTAGGACCCATCAATAGAGTATCTCAACATATCATCGACCTTATGGTCTTCTTTGTGCCTTCGCAACAACTTTTCATGGTCTTTATTTCTAAACAAACATTTCAAGTGTGGTATTATAGGAGCATACCACATAACCTTAACAGAGATTTTCCTCCTGGGCCGTTCTTCGCACTCAACATCGTTAGGGTCATCTCGTCTGATCTTAAACCACGATGCTTTACATATCAAACATTCATCCATATTCTCTTAGTCCTTGTCATGGCAGAGGATGTAGTCATTAGGACATTCATGTATTTTCTGGATTTCTAAACCCAACTGGCAGACGACCTATTTTGCTTTGTACGTAGTGATAGACAATTCGTTTGCTTTCGGGAGCATTTTTTTTGTGGATCTTCAGTAAATACCCAAATGCCTTGTTGGATACACCATTCTTTGTCTTCCACTACAGCAATTCTAGTGTTGTACCCAACTTTTTTTGTCCCTCTTCGGTAGTCGGGTATAGCAATTTCCTGTGATACTCTAGCATGTGCTCGAACTTGATCTTCTCTTTTTCACTTTTGCATTCTCTTTGTGCATCATGAATGACATGACCAAGAGCATCAGCAAGCTCATCTTCTGTCGCTGTCGCTTCTTTAGCTTCCCCTATTGCAGTATCATCGAAGGCACTGTATTAAGTAATAATGTAATCATGATTCAATTGTTCTTCTTCACTTTCTTCTATTATAACCCCGCTTTCTTTGTGTTTGGTCCAATAAATATAGTTTGGTATGAAACCCAACTTAAACAAGTGTGAATGAAGACTGCTTGAGCTAGCATATTCCTTCAAATTCTTAAATAGGGCACATGGGCAGTACATGAAACTGAAAGAATCAAGATGTCCAAGAGGGGGGTAAATTGGGCTATTCTAAAATTTCTTGCAATAATTAATCCCTAACACTAGTCCATTTCATCCCTTGTGCCTAAAAACGCACAGAAAGACTTGCACCCTAGGTTCCAATCCTACTCTAGCATGACAACTATAGGAATGTAAATGACAATAATTGAAATGCTCAAAGTAAATGTGGGAAGTAAAGAGAGGAAATGAACAAGACAATGTTTTCCCGAGGTATCGAGGTGTCGGCACACCCATTAGTCCTTGTTAGAGCACCCGCGCAAGGATATCGCTCCCCCTTTGTCCACACAAGGACCAAATGCTCACTCTGGGTTGATTCTTTGCCTCTCCAGCCTCGTGAATTGCTCACAACCGGTCACAACACGAGATGAGTCATCCACAAACTCCACCGGATGATCACCATGCTCCCGATCACCACCAAGACGTCTAGGTGATGTCGATAACCAAGAGTAATAAGCACACTCTCACTTGACCCAAACAAAGCTAATGAGAAAGGTGGATGCACACTTTCTACTCTCTACTTGCTAATGAGGCTCTTGATCTTATGATTATCAAATCTCTCAACCTCATTAGGCTCTTGCACTCCCTTGCACTCTCAAGTGTCTTGGCTGCCGTTCAAATGAGCAAGCCACTCATGAAGGGGTAAACTGCAGCTTTTAAAGGGACATCAGATGCATCTGATGGAGGCATCAGACATGCCTCTGCAACAGTAACAATAATGTGTACTATCCCTGACAGCACACATCACAGTGACATTAGACACTAACACCGTTCGATGCCACCCCATCGGGCGCGTCCAATGGCGTTTTGCCCTCTCTGGACAGGCATTGAACGCACCCCTTGGCGCATCTGATGTCAGCGTCCGATGTTGCGCTGAAACCAAAGCCAAGCGAACAATGCAACCTGGGCATTCGATGCAATAGGCAGACTCGTTGTGCACTTCCTGCACACATTGAATGCGTCTAATGCGTGCAGGGGCAGCGTCCAATGCCTAGGCTCTATCAACTCTAAATCACGACGTTACCTAATCAACTTTTGATCCACTTGATCAATGTGCTATCTCTGAGCTACCTAGAGTTATGTTAGACAAGTGTGCACCACACCTAACACATTAAACTCACCTAGGTCAAGCTACTAGTCCACACTTCTCTTAATAGTACAACCAAAGGAAAAATAAAGTCCTAAAGTACTCTAAGTGTTTCTCCAACGTCAATCGACACTTAGAATGAGCTTATCTTGACCTTATTGTCCATCCTTTGAAAACTGAATCAATTTTCATCGCTAGGGGGCATTAATACCGTATTGCCCATACAATAACCATTATTGTGACCTAACTCATTTATTTCTATAAAACACACGTTAGTAATAATAATCTTATATTGTCATTAATCATCAAGACCCACTAGGGGGCTAGATGCTTTCAGAAACCATCTCGCTTGTTTGCCTCGGTTACATTTAAGAAATAATGCACGTCCTCAATGAACTCTTGGGAGCAACGATCAGTATTATATATCCAATTGCATGGTGTCATCTGCATTACATGACATATCATATGAAAACCTTGAACATAATTAGTTTATTATACAGCATGCATGATACCACACGGTTGATTAATTTAAGAAAGCATCGCTACAACATAGACAATATCAACTAGTACTAAAACTAAAATACATTTCAACAACATAATTAGTTCATGACTATTTCCAACTAAAACCAACAGATCATCGATGGTCTTCTTCCACTGGCTCACTATACCTCATAGCAGCTGCATCGGCCTGTGCAAGAGATTTTTTCACATGTTCAACAAAACTTCCTCCGAGTACTGATGTTCACATCCAGAGCCATATCCCACTGAAATTAGAAAAAAGAACTTTAATTGAAATCATCAAGAAAAATAGGTACAAATCAACCATAATCATCAAATGCGATAAAAATAACTCACCTTGCGATCCGGACACTTGATACGACCCTTGTTGGGTCCCTCCTTCTTCACTCGGTACTCCATCACAATCTTCTCCTCACACTCGTCACACACAATGAGAGGAAGGTCTGGAGTCGGTCGCTCTGGAACCCGATGAGAGATTGAGGACCCAGTCACAGTTGTCATCTACTCTCTATACTCATTTTTGTAAACTATTATAAATTTCTCATTTTCTAAATAAATGTAATTAGAAATACTCTAAAATTCTTTATTTCTCGAGCTAAACCAAGAAATGTGCTATGCAAACTAGCAATAAAAGATGTATACTAGTTTTGATGAACTAATTTAATCTTCCTTCATCTAAATATTCAAACTATCAAGTGATTTTGAGCTTAATAAAATGACAAAAAAAACCACCATAAAAACATTCATATATATATATATATATACACACACACAAAAAAACGAAATGAGATATGCTACTGATAAAACATGAGAGGATAAAGTTAATAACCTTTAAAACTGAAGAATCGAAGGCAGAGTCAAAGAAGTCTTGTGTTGGTCGAAGATGAGCAAGAACAGGGCTGGCTGGCTGGCGTGAAGCAACAACTGAGTTCGAACTGGCTCGGACTGAGGAAAGAAGAAGGGTGAAAGGTATGTAGCCAGGGAGCTTTCGTCTCTGTCTGCATTACAAACCGAGACTAAATGCCAACTTTTAGACCCGATTGTGGCCTCAAATCGGGACTATACCTTTAGTCTCGGTTGATAGCTCCAACCGAGACTAAAGGTTGGCCTTTAGTCCGGGTTTGTAATAATGGACCGGGACAAAAAGTACCCGTTGCCAAAAGCCTACCGTGGTAGCCCTTGGGGAGGAGACTTTAGTCCCGGTCCGTAGCTACAACCGGGGCTAGTGCAGTATCTATTTCCGGACGTAAAAAATGTTGAGACTAAATCCAAATATCGGTGCAGATCAAAAGTCTGTTTTCTAGTATCGACGACATCCTAGATCGGGCTCATAGCATCGCAGCTGCGTAGATGTTTGGTTACTATTTCTTTGTATGTATGAGCCATTTATTTTTATTTGGCTAATGTTAATAACCAGGGCCAGCATTATTTAGGTCTAAAACTAAAACAATAGAACTAAGGCGGCAAAATCATAGTTAACCCAAGTCATGGTTCACTAATCCAGCCAGGCGCAAACCATTTCTGGCTCCGCCCATTGTTAACAAAAAAAGATTATAACTCATTATGACAAACAGGGAACCAGGCCAGGATCCTACATAAATCAAGAATTTTCATGAAGCCAAAAGGAAACAAAAAAACTTTGTTTAGGTCCAGGACGTAAAATATTTTTGGATATCACATCGAATATTACGGCACTAATTTAAAATATTAAAAATAGATTATTAATAAAACTAATTATATATTTATGAGACAGATTTTTTAAGCACAAGTAATCTATAATTAGCAAATACTTATTGTAGCGCCGTGTTATCAAAATATAGATTAATTAGGCTAAAAAAATATCTCGTAAATTACTCACAATCTATTTAATTAGTTATTTTTTTATCTATATTTAATATTTCATGTATGTGTCAAACATTCCGTATGACAAGACGAAAACTTTGGGTTGGAAACTAAACAAAGCCAAGTGTTTAGTTGGTTAGTGATTTTTTTTTGTCACATCGAATGTTGTAGCACTAATTTAGTCTATAAAAAATAGACTAATAAAAAATAAATTACATATTCAGTCAGAAAACCGTGAGACAAATTTATTAAAACTAATTAATTCATCATTAGCACATGTTTGCTGTAGCACAACATTGTCAAATCATGGACTAATTGAGCTTAAAAATCCGTCTCGCAAAGTTATCACAATCTGTGTAATTAGTTATTTTTAAGTCTATATTTATACTTTATGCATGTGTCCAAAAATTTGATGTATGATAGGTGAAATATTTGTGGGGTTGTGAACTAAACACCCCTAAATCTTGCAAGGATTTTGAGAGAGAGAGATTTCATGAATGGCACCCGGCATGAAAATCATCCTAGTACTACCGCCTATGCTAGGGCTGACGCAGTAGGGTGGTGAGGCAGCTTGTGCAGGGGTGAGCGGATGCTGCAGGATCAGTACTGCAATCCTCACATCGCTTTGGCCTGGCACCATAGTTTTAACCAGTGGGCAAAGCACATGAACCAGTACACACAGCCAAGACAAAAGCTGCAACAACAGCTACCAGGGATTTGAACAGCTGCAACAACATCTATCCAAGCGCTGCTGCAGCCCTGCCCACGCTCGCTCTCGTCTCCTCCTCGGTCCTTGGTGCCCTCCGGCCTCTCTCCTGGTCCATTTTAAAGGCACAGGGGCTCTCGCTTGCACAGGTCCTTGTTTCCTTGCATTCTCAGCGCAGGCCCTCATCTAGCTCGCTCCGGCCGGTGGCAGTGGTCGCACTACCTCACCGGCGAGGAGGGAGAGGTACGTACGTGTGAGTGTATTCCGGCCTAGCTAGTGCCTCTTGACTGCATGCTCTCTTCGATCTATCTTTTGCATTTTTCTGATGCATGCTGTTTTCGTTTTGCTTGTTCAGTGTGCCTGGATAGAATGGGTGCGATGACGAGGTCCGGTGTGTTGCTCTCGCTGCTTGTTCTGACGCTCATGGTTTCCCAAGCAAGCGAGCTTTCATTTTCTCCATCGAGGGTACGTGGCCGTTCTTGATCTCACTGATATATAGAGTATAAACCATGTAGATCTGTCTCTTACTCCTGTTGTGCTTGTGCTGTCCAGGATGCACCGCCTGCTGGACTTGCTGTGAGGAGAGCGTCGAAGGAGGGAAAAGCAGCGGTGGTTTCTTCTTCCCAGGTCCTATCCCCATCGACGAGCGTACGTGCCCATCATGCATCCATCCTCTAATAGATAGCTAGCTAAATCGTGTAGATCTGTTAGTTGTCTGCTGTTCATCGTCCGATACATACGATCCTGGCTAGATCTATGTCGATCTCTTCCGTTCTATGTTCATGCTCTTACCGCATACTATGCTGTACTCCGTATGTGTTGTCCAGGATGCACCTGCTGCCGGACTTGCTGCGAGGAGCGCGTCAAAGGAGAGAGCAGCAGTGGTTCCCCTTGGCCCGGCGAGCGACCTCCCAGTCCCAGTCCCATCCCCATCCCCATCCCCATGCCCATGCATGAGCGTACGTGCACCATCCTCTAGATAAATCTGCTGTTTCATCGATCATCTATCATATATATCATGGGTTTCCCCAGATCTCTCTTATTTATTTCGTTCTACGTACCATGCATATTCACATGTGCTAACATATAAGTACTATCTTACTGTCGATATCTGTTGGTTATTGATGCACAGGTGGATGCATCTGGGCCTGCTGCGGCTGCGGAGACTCTGTCCAAGAAGAAGCAGAAGGCAGCGGCGGATAGAACTGAACTTTTGGTCATCGGTGGCCCGAGGGAGATAAGAGATCGGCTGGTGCTCATATTCGGTAAGTAGTTGATTATATCACGTTGCCTCTTTAATTTGCTTGCTCCATTCTACTTCGATTCTTCGCTAGATTATTAAGTAGCATATTATTTATTTCGGGTCTCAACTCGAGGAAAACATTTCTTATCAGTTTATACAAACAATAAAACAACAACCTGGATCAAAATGGGCATTATTCATCCTTGCATTGCATGTAGCTAGTCTCCTTCATATATTATATTCCCTGCTTCAACGCGGGTGCCATGTGTGCACCCTCGGTTGCCATTATTCTCCTCGGATCCCTGCTTCGTCTTCTACCTGGTGCGGCCCATGGGCAGACCCAGCACTAGGGCAGCCCAGTCCGGCTGCCCATCACTAGGTCTAGGGGAGCGGGTCTTCAGTTTTTTGACATCAAGCAGTCCAACACAAGCAGCAGCAAGGGCAACAGTCCCACAGATAAGCCTGGGCGTTCGGGTTACCCGTTTTTTTCGGGTCGGGTAATTCGGGTAATTAAAAGTTCGGGTAATGAAAATTGCTACCCGAATTTAGTCCTGAAAAAACACTACCCGCAACTTCGGGTACCCGATAATTCGGGTTCGGGTTCGGGTTCGGGTATTACCCGATTTACCCGAATTCATAAAAAGAGCAAATTATACAAAATTTTAGTAGAAATTCATACATAATTTCAGCAACATCTTGTATAGAATTCTAACACTAATTTACAAAGAATAACATATTACAGTCACTTGTTCAAACAGAGAGAATAGTATACTAATTAAATGATAAATTCATTGATTTAACTAACAAAACATGATAAATACAAAGACAAAAATACAACTTCGGGTAATTCGGGTAGTTCGGGTACCGGGGGATATTACCCGAATTACCCAAACTAATTTCGGGTAATCAAAATCAGTATCCGAAGTTGGGATCGGGTACCTCGAGTTCGGGTAATTCAGGTCCGGGTTCGGGTAATTCGGGTACGGGTAATGGGTAGCGGGTATTTTGCCCAGGCTTACCCACAGAGCCGCTTGGCGCTCGCTTAGCTCGCGTCAGCGTCACGACTCACGAGACTCTGCGACCGCCGCTGTCGCCCATGCTGCTGCTCCCCGCCCCGCGTCCGCGCCCTGCCGGTTGCCAGCCACCAGCCCACGGTGCCGACTGCCGAGCCTCGCCGGCTCGCCCCGTCCTGACTTCCGCTCTGCGCACCGTGCGAGGAGAGGATTGTTTTTGTTTGGGGGTGGGCTGCCTCCTGCCTGAATTGAACTGAATGGGCTGCTGGCTGGGCCTCCTCTCCTTTATGAATTTTGAATGGATGGGTGAAGTGGGTGGAGAGCGAGCGCAGTGCACTAGTGCAGCCTGAGCCGCAGCACAAAATGGTGGCCCAAAGCGCGCGTGCGTGAGGTCTCCTCCACACGCTACAGCACAGCCGCAGCACACAATGCAGGCCGGACACCAAAGCTTGTTGGGCCGATGTGCTCGGCGCAACAAATGAACGTGTCGCGGCTCCTTCCTGCAGGCCTCCCTCAGGCCTGTGTGTTGGCGCCGGTTGTCTCAAGAAAGCCTTGGCGCCGGTTGTCTCAAGAAAGCCCACGGCCCATATAAGCACCATCTCTTCTCTTCTCTTCTCTTCTCTATCTCTATCTCTTCTCTACAACTAAAAAGCACCAAATGTCCAGGTCTACCAGACAGGACCAAAGCTCCTTACTTCATGATATGCCACTACAGTCATTTCTCCACTCCTCATATGCCACTCTTAAAACAATTATTTTCCTACATCTTGTACCATGTCACTTCTCACCTCTTTGGGAATCGTTTAGACCTCCTTCTCTTCTATTCTTAAATCAAACACAAGAAAAAGATATATGTTTGCCTAATTATTTTATTATTAATCTAACATAAGACATCACAGAGCATATCTCTTGAATTTTACTGTAATCTTGTCTAGAGGACTCCACCTCATGTGCAATAAATCAATAATTTGTTTATTTCGTAAACTTATGCGTACTAATATAATAATGTTTTTAAGACATTGTTCATAGCTTTGATCTGAGATAAATATATTATCCGCATTAAAAATATTACATGAGTTTTCACAAAACATAAAATATGGTGGTATATTTATTGATTTATTGTACATGGGATAAAGTATTAAATGCTATAAAACATGACATTTTTTAATAATAATATACACGTTCATATTAAATTATTGTGGTATATTTTTTCCCGTCGCAACGCACGGGTATTATCCTAATATATATATATATATATATATATATATATATATATATATATATATATATATATATATATAGCAACGTATGCTATACAAACTCCCTTCCCATACAAACTACGACCACCACCGTTAGATCGTCATCCAATGGCTGCAACCAAGTGTGGGAATCATTATCAACGTATACCATCATGGCAGCAGGGCGCGGCAGCAGAGCGCAGCAGCGGCCGGGGGCCCTATTTGCTAATGATTCTCACCCTTAGTTGCAGCCATCGGATGACGATCTAACGGTGGTGGTTGTAGTTTGTATGGGAAGAGAGTTTGTATAGCATACGTTGCCTATATATATATATATATATATGGCCTGTTTGGTTGGTGACCGTAACTTGCCACGCCTGACTTTCGACAAACTGTGGCTGCCACAGAAAGTGTGGCGAGCAAAATTGAAGCTACACTTGTGGCAAAGTTTGGCACGAAAATGAGTCTATGACGTGTGGGGCATGGTTCTGAGAAAGTGTGGCGTGCCATAGCTGTGGCAGTGAACCAAACGACTGCCAGAAAAACTGTGGCACGACGAATCTGTGGCATGACAAGTTCTACTCACCAACCAAACCGACCCTCAGGGCACCATTGCATCGATCCCACCCACAGCCGCCAGCTGGTTCTCAGGCCCCTGCGCTCCCATCTCCATCTGCACTCCCCCGTGGCCATTTCTGTCCGCTCTCTGATCCATGGCGCGCCACCTCCGATGCGCTTGTGGCCTGCGGATGCGGCATCCCTATCCACTCTCTGATCCATGGCGCGCCACCTCCGCTGCGATTGTGGTTGCACAACAAATGGCAACGGGTATAAAATACCCGCATGCCCGCGGATAATAGACCCGTTGGGCAAGGATACGGGTGCATGATTCTATCCGCGGGCACGGATACGGGTGTATCTCCAAACCCGATGGATACCAGCTGACGCGTAAGAAAATATTCTACCCGCACCCGCAAGCCCATAAACCCGCCATATGTCGTGCTCCAAGCAATAAACGGCGGACTCCGCAACTCCAGCTAGCCGGACTTCAAAACCACATTGAATAGCCTTGACTCAACTTGACCAGTTGGCCTCACACCGCTCACCGCAAGCAAATCTTCTCTCTCCCTCTCTCTAGTCCCTTCGTGGAGTCACATCACGCACCAGACGGTCTGCTCGTGCTCCGCCCTTCGCGGCCGTCGTGGCGCTGTAGCCCGCCGCTGCACCCCGCGCCGGAACATCGCTGGCTGCTGGCCTCCAACCCGCCGCCCACTCGCCGCTCGTCCAGCGGCTGAGCGCAACCCCGCGTACAGGCGGCACAACGAGCTTAGGCGCCGCCCGCTTGGTGCTGGATCTCGACAACGGCACCGGCTGCTCGAGTGCTTTGCTGCTCCGATCCGACAGTCCGACGTGCCATCCTCGCCGCCCTGCCGTCGTCCTCGGCATCGCCGGCTTGCCGCCCTCGTCCAGATCTGGCGGGCACGCGGGCATGCCCACGGGCAAGGCAAGCCCGCGGATAGCGGGCGCGGGCACAGGATGGCGCCCGTGGCGGGTGGAGGGCGCGGGCGCGGGCATAAAATTTTGGTCGCGGGCGCGGGCACACAAAACCAGTATCCGCGGATATTTTGCCCGTTGCCATCTTTTGCAGCCTACAGATGCGATGATGAGAGAAACAGAGAGGTGTGTTAGTCTGGACGAGTGTTGTGTGCTTGGTCTGTTTTTGCTCTTTCTCTAATTAATTTTTTTCTTTCGAATCTGGACGACTGTTTTTGCTCTCTCTCTAATTAATTTTTTTCTTTCGAATCTGGACGTGTGCTTGGTCTGTTTTTGCTCTCTCTCTAATTAATTTTTCTTTCAAATATTTGATTTATACTCTGGGATAAACTCTAATTTAATTTTATATTATTTAAATTACTGCAGCTAATATTATCAGCTTGATGTTATCAATATATCCCTTTGTTCTTCGGTGGGGATATGGTAGCTGGTATATTACAAGGCAAATATTTCCAGCAAAAGGAGTGGCTTGTGGTTTTATTGCATCTGGTGCATGGACAGTATACGTTATTCTTGAGATGTATGCTGAAAATAATTATGAAGGCCAAGAAGCACTGATGGTGAATTGTCTAACCATGGGAATGAATTTAGTCACTTTCTCTATTTACTTCTTGCATGGTGAAGAATACATAAAGGTAAATAAATACAGTTTTGTGCTCCTTTTTGTGTTTCCAGATTTTTTTTTTGGTCTTAATTAGATTTGCATACTGTTTTATTCAGTTCTGGATCTCACTGGTGGTTTTTATGATGATGGCTTTGGGTGGATTGGTGTGGCTTGTTTGGCACCCAAACATTATCCACTCTGATGAAAGAAAGATAATTTTTAAGAAGAACACTGAGGTATTTGGTGGTATTGGGATGGCTCTATTTGCAGTTATGAATGTTCTTCCCTTTATTGATCTGGTAAGAAACTGACTTTAGTTGTTCTAAACACGTATTGATTCTTATGTAAAATATAACCCTGTCATCTTCACTCTCTCTTTTCACTCTTCTTTTTTTAGTGGGCAATGACATTTGGTGATAGGGTGGACTTCTTCACGTTGCTTGTTCCAAACATAATAAACACCTTTCTTGGTACTATAGCTGGTTCTCTTTGGACAATGTATGCTTGGTTGTTTGTGCCACGACATCCCAACCTTTTTATGGTTAGTAACATCATACTGCCTCTTAAAGTAGTATATATTATATTTACTGTCTGAATCTTTGAATGCATGCAAATCATTCTAGTTTATATACTCTTTTGTTTGTGCTTTTATAAGTCTCAATACATATTTCTTAGAAAAAAATATGCTATATTTATCTGCCTTATTATACTTTTGTTCTTACTGTTAATTTTTTCTTTGCTTTTCAATTGAAGTTTGCAAATTGCATGGCTACTGCAATGACATTTCTGCAAGCAATGTGGCTATTAATTCTGCGTTTCAAGGACACAGAAGTGGAAGGCATGATCACAGAAGTTGAGAGTTTGAGATCTGCCCTTAAGAGTGTCTCGAGTTCATTTCACAGATTAGAAACAGCTTCTGATGGAGTCTGGAACAAGAATAGCTTTCTCAGTGGCTTAGTAGAGAGTGTGCAAACTGGAGGTCAATCATTGGTGCTGATGAGGATGACTTTTGTTAAACTCCAAGCTGATTTAAAGGCCAAGACTGATGCTGATGCTGCTGCTATTGCTGTGGGAGCAAATCCAAATGAGGGAGCAAACCCAAATGTAGCAGCTCTTAGGACATTGGCAGCTTCGGTGCGTGATTTGTATCCACATCTGCTACAAGCATGCCAAGGATGTGGAGAAGCTCTTGAAGTCCTTGAGAGAGCGCTTAGACATATTAACAGCTGGACATGCAAGAGCCGGAGTGGAAGTTGCCCGTGCAATAGCGGGAGAAAGAGAACTAAAATCAGCCATCAAAACTGCATCAGAAGCTTTGGCTATGTTTGCTGATTCTCTGAAGCCTTGTATGCCGGTCATCAACGCATTAGAAGGGATTCCAGCCACTCTTCGATTTGCATTTGATTATTGTCGTGAGAAGATGTTTGTCATCAAAATTACTGTAGAGTCTGAGTTGCTGATATAGTGATGTGTGCTCCTGTAGCTTCTAATGCACTCTTATCATTTGGTCAGTTGTATTGTATCGTACTCTTAATTAATCATTCGATTTAGTTAAGTTGTAATGTACTCTTAGTTGATCTCTTAAGGTGTATTTGACTATTTGATTACTTGTTGAGACTTGTCAGTTGATCTCTTGAGATGTATTTGACTATTTAATTTCTTGTTGAGTTTTCACCTTTAAGTTGTCATCATGTCTTGTGGTAGGCAAGGTATCGATTCGGCGAGGTGTTCAGTAATGCGACTGTACACCCGTGCGGGTCAGAACTAAGCTTTCTTGTAGCACTATACACCCGTGCGGGTCAGAACTCAGAACACCCCTGCTGGCGCTGCTTCCTCGTAGCACTGTACTCCGTCCGATTGAAAGTGTGCTTAGAAAATCCTGTCCCCCTCAGAAACACGTTTCCCGGGCGTCCCATTGAAAGTGTGGTTAGAAAATCGTGTTCCCTCACAAACACGTTCCCGGGCGACATCCCGGGCGTCCCATTAAAAGTGTGGTTAGAAAACCGTGTCTCCTCACAAACACGTTCCCGGGCGACATTCTCAACGGTACGGAGGGAGTACATCCAGGAGGCAGGAGCTCCTCGCCACGCAGACACGGTCCTGTTGGTGCCTGAGTGGAGAGGAATGCGATCTGAAGACTTGTGTGCGATTCGTCCGTGCACCGCGGATGCCATGCCCGTGCCGTCAGAATACCCCTGCTGGCGCTGCTTCCTCATTGATTATGGTCATTTTTTTTTTGTTTCTTTTAGGCGTGCCTCTGACTGCCAAAAAGAATTTAGGTCTCGTGGAGTTTGCGAAATATGCGGTGAAAATTTACTGTAGTACTTTCGTTGTTATTTGACAAACTTTGTCTAAACATGAACTAACTAGGCTCAAAAGATTCATCTCGACATGAGCAGACCAAAAGTACAATTACTTATATTTTTAACCTACATTTAATGCTCCATGCATGCGTGTAAAGACGGGTACTATGCAAAATATTTTGGGTGATTTCGCGAACTGAACGTGGCCTTATTCTTTGTCCTGCACAGCCCAATTTTCCAATTTCCTTATTCTGAGATAGATGATTCAATAATCATTATGATTTTTTTTATTATTTATTTTTAAACTTACCATGCATATATTTTGGAAAAATGAACACATATTTTATACAAATCACGAAATATAATAGGCTGCAAGCATCACATGATACAAGTTGACCCTA
Source organism: Coix lacryma-jobi var. lacryma-jobi (assembly GCA_009763385.1). Lineage (NCBI taxonomy): Eukaryota > Viridiplantae > Streptophyta > Magnoliopsida > Poales > Poaceae > Coix > Coix lacryma-jobi. The sequence goes on from CM019827.1 coordinate 130,234,548, forward strand.
AACTCATAAATCGACTGTTTAGATTCTCAAACTAATTCGGTTGTGTCATCCCGGTCTCTAAAGTTCTAAATCACCCATTTAGGTCCTTAAACTTGTTGAGTTGTGTCATCTCAATCCCTCAATTTGGTTTTGAGTCTCATCTAGATTTAAACACGGTGATGTAAAAACTTTATATCAAAAAATAATTCATAACTTTGTAATACGAACTCGAATGCAGACTTTTATATCAAAATTGTAGCCCTCGATATGATCTACAACTTTGTAGTTGAAAAGTTTTTGAGATAAAACTGTTTAAGGTCCCAAAATATTGTTGTATGTTTATAGATTTTAAAATTTAAAATTTAAAATTAAAATTTTGGATAATGGTTTAAATTTAAAATTAAAATTTTGGATAATGAACAACTTTAAATAAAAAAATCATATACAATGTTATAGATTGCACTGAAAACTATAACTTTTATATAGATCATTTCAATATTCAAGATTGTTTGATAATTTTAAATTTCAAAATCTATAGTCATAAAATAAAATTTTGGGACTCTAAATAATTTTAATTTAAAAACTTTTCAACTACAAAGCTATAGATCGCATCAAGGACTACTATTTTGATATAAAGTTTGTCTTTATTCAAGTTCATATAAAAAAAATATGAATTATTTATTGATATAAAGTTTGTAAATTTCTATGTTTAGATCTAGATGAGACTCAAAATAGAGTTTAGGGACCAGAATGATATAACTGAATCTCTGCTCCTGAAAGGAGTCAAATCACATCGTCTTATTCGCTACGCTCTTCTTTTTTCCCCGGCTCCCCGAACTCCGCGCGTCGCTTCTTCCCCGGCTCCGATCGCAACCGTCCCCGCACCTGCTCTCCTCTCGGTCGACCGCGCCTCATAGTAGCTGTTTTCGCCCGGCCCGGCTACTCCTCGCGACGCTCTATTTTTGCGACGCCCAGCTCCTACCTCGCGCCACACGTACAGTGACCCGGCAACCGCCGACCTCCCCCGCCCTGCCGCACCGTCGGACCACACCTGCCCCCGCCATGTCGCGCCGCCGGGCCACGACCGGCTGCGATACGCCGTCCGCGGCCCTGTCCTCGATGCCGCCGGCCCCTGCCCAGCTGCGGTACGCCGTCCGTCGTCCCGTCCTCAACGTCGTAACTCCGCTCCCGCCCCCATCCGGCTCACCCCTCATCGGCGCCGGCGACGCCAACCTCCTCCCGCACACCTGCACGACCGCCGCCCAGATCTACCGACGAGAAGGCCCCGCCCATACCTCGTTAGGAGTCCAGAACAACACATCGACCCACCCAGCTGAGGAGGCGGCGCGGCGTCCGGCGGCGCGGCGTCCAGCGGTGCGGCATCCCGGCGGCGGAGGCGGCACGGCTTCTCCGCACGACGCGTCAGTGCCACGAGCCCACGACCACGCCCAACTTAGAAATACGCCGACAGGTAGGCCTTCTTCTCCCCAGCTCCGTTGCGCCAGTTGGTGGAATCCTCTCCTCATCCTGCTTCTCTGTCTCCGCATCCCCTTCACCAGTCTAGGCGTTTCCTCTTCCGACGACTGTTCAACATCTGCAGATCTGCTCAATTTGCCTGATTTCCATCTGGCGGAGGCTGCTCATCCATCGGGTGGTGGAGCAGCAACAGAAGACTCGTACCAGGAGGTCAGGGTATGGCATGGTGAAGGACGTCCCATTCCCAGGTGAGGTTCGCTCTTCTATTCCTCCCCATACCAGGTCAAGAAGAAATCTTTCTACACTGTACATGAGATTTCCTTGCTTCCTTTAGTTTGTTGAGAAACACTTTTGGAATCAGCAACGGGATCCATGGCCCCAGGCCATATCTTCGAGAAGCAGGTCGAGCGACGAGGTTAGTTTTGTGTGCCATGGCCTCAGATCCGTTTGCTTCCAGCGATGAGGTCTCATTCCATGTCATCAAACTGCCAGCTGCAGGTATGTGTGCCCCACCCGGCCCTTGCAGCGCCAAGCAATCCAGATCTCACTGGTGTGCCAGGACCTCATGGTCTGCGCGCAGACCGGCTCCGAGAAGACGACGGCCTTCTGCTTCCCCATCAATAACATTGCACACGTGAATATCTCCTTGTAAAACTGGTTCACTCATATAACTCATGTGATGAATTATTATTTATTTGCTGATGCAGTATGCAAAGCTCTTGCCTTTGGCTTTGATCCACATGCTTGGAAATGTTTACAAGAAGAAAATTCTCGCTCTTAAACAGGTAAGCTTTTTGCTCTTATAATATTCCCTAACTGTAGGTTCACGACAGTTCAGTATGATTGATGTTATGCACACTGCACCCCATAACATAATTTGTTCTTCTGACAGTACAATTTGGATGACATAAATCTCTTCTCGATAATGATTGTCGTGAATGAATGACTGTCTTGGCATTCTTTTTATCTGCTCTGCTCCACTAATGCTATCTCCAGAAGGCATCAAGTTTGGCCCATCATATCTACGGACTGCTGTAAGTGTAGCCATCTTAGAAAACAAGAAATTTTGGAATATTTAATTCTTCACTAATTTGAAATTTCTGAATACTAAATTTACTGTGTTAGTAGGGAGTTAATATTAAAAAGATATATGTGTAAGAGCGGCACTTGTTGGCACATGTTTCCATTTTTACCAACAGGTGAGGCCAGTCTTCACTAGAAAACATTTTCTGTGGTCTGTCGGAGTTGCTAAAATTATTTGTTGGTTGCTACTGCAGTTGGCTACTTAGATCCAAATAAACGACTCACTATTGTTTAACCGATAATATATATGTGGCCCATTTTTTGTCATTGTTTTACTTCTAGGATCAGGCTTTTTCAGTTAAATATGACATTATCTTCACCTATAAGTTATTTTGAATATTTTTTTAGTTCTCCTGTGTCATCCGATAAAAAAATTGTTGAATAATTTTACTCAATCAAAATTATTCCCAGAAGTAAAATGTTGTGTGCACTCCATCAACAATTTTAGCTCTGGCCAGCGCCTACACCCAGTAGGCACGAAAAAGTGAACACTCTTTGCTTTTTACTGCTATGCTTGCTCATGCTACTATGGAACTGTGCGAAATTGAGCACCCGATCCTAACTTAAGCTAATTGGCTATTTATATTCTGATTTAATATAATTATATGTGTGTACATGTATTATGCCTGCTAACTTCGATCCCTTCCAAAGATTATCATGCGTACATGTGCACACCCATGTTTACTAGATGTGCACCTACAGTTCTGTGTGCTTTGTACTAAACATTCCTATCCCTTCTTCTCTTCATCCTCCCCACCTTGGTGGCATTTTGATAGGTAGTGCAGATGGGTTGAGGATATGTGGTTTTCTGGCTTGAGTGCAAGTACTATTGTTGAAATTTAGGCGGACATTCTTCAATTCATTTTTTCTCAGCACAGATTCAATGCGTACATGTGTTCCTGTAATCTAAAGGGATAGCTAATTGAAATATGCCTTTCAATTGTGTGTTGATAAAATAACTTGCATAGTTCTCATATTCTATACGTCTTGATAAGACTAGAATCCCTCGGCCATTTTATTATGCACAGTTGAACCTTAGGACATTGAAAATTTTTAGTCAAAGTTTTGGGGGTGCTTATAACTCCTTAAACAAGGAGAGTAAACAGACCACCAGTTCTCTGACAGCATTTTAAATAGAGACAATGCGCCAAGGACAATGAAAACTCACATTGTTGCATGTATATTTGCTTACCAAAATGGGAGCAGTTTTGGTTAGCAATGTGTGATATACTTTAGGTTTAAGGGACTTGTTTATTGTTGTGAAATTTAACTGGAGGGAAACATAGTCCTGATCATATGAGTTTCAAGTGAGTAGTGCAGTCTCAGGAATATTAAGGACATCATGTAATATGAACATTGAACAACTCGTGGAAGAGGTAATACTACTAGGACGACTATGGATCACGGAGGCGGTGGTGCCAGAAATGGATGTGGACGAGTTTCACCTCCTACTCTGGCCTGGAGGGAGTCAGCCAAGGTATGGAGATGGGTTTTGTGGTCAATCACCATTGCGTGAGTAGTTCTCTATGAATTCTTGGTTGTAACAAATTTTGGTCTGCTTATGTTGTTTTGCAGGTGAGGGGGCAGCCATCCTTGCGGTATGGAATTGGCTGACTGTTGGTCATGCCACTGAGGACACTGTAAGAGGGTCGCATTGTTTGTGCAGGGCGATTCTGCTGCAATATGACTAGCATCTCGTTGTCACTGCAAATTGAGCTTGTAACTGGTCTGAAATACCCGTGTGACTTCTAGCTAGCTATTGAGTACTTAAGGCTCGATGCTTATTGATATTTGTTTAATGCTTATTTGCATAAGCACCCTGTTTCTATATCCATGGTAGTGCTCTTTTAAAATTAGTTGTGATGAGTTTATTACAATTGGATGACATTGCTTTATAGAAAGAAAATATAAGTTCATATCTCATAAGGCCATTTTTAGTAGGGAAGAGCCGGTGTCCTATGTGTAGATATTTCTTCTTATTTAATCAGTGTCCTAAAAAATTCATCAGCAACTGTCCTGGTTTATATGCAGGTATCTTGCCTTTGAGATAGTTGTGCATATATCCTGTATGATGTTGATGCTGGAACGGTTGGAACTGTGGATCCTTATGAGGTTATGCCTATTATAAATGCATTGAAACGAGAAACTAGAACTTCACTTATACATTAAACACCCACCATTGCTATGATCATAGGTACAAACATGGAATTGAAGGCAAAATATGGTGCAAAGGTATAGCTTTGGGCTATTTTCTTTGTTCTACCTTTTCATGTATCATTGAGTGACGCTGATACAGTATGTGACAGTGGCACAATCAATATGTGTATTGCTATGAAATAAAGTCAAGCCAATAGAGTTATACCCAAGGATGGACTTATTATGAGTGTTTTGTACAACATATATTATTCTTATCGATAAAGTATTTGTTAAATGCAACAAGATGTATAACTTGAGCAGTTGAGTGTGACTTATGTCTAGAGTAGCAAATCTAAGTTTCGATGATTTTCAATGTAATTTGAAGGAAAGTGTTTGATGCAAATCTTTTTCTTTAGGGCATGTTCGTTTGGACTACTTTCAGCTTGTTTTGGCTTATTCTCTCTTAAAGAATACTATTGAATCAACCAGAATCAGCTGAAAACATATCAGCCAAAATAAGTTTCCATTGTTTCTACACTGGATTAGTTCTGAGAAGGATAAGAACACAATACCTGGCAGTGACATCTCCCTTAATGAAACTGATTTTTTGCTTTTATTTTTTGCACATTTCATCTTATTTGCAATGTACATGGACTATGTCTTCTGTACAAGCGGGTGGAGGAAATATGTAGTGCAAACGATAAGAACTTATAAAACGTTGTATTTAGATTGCTCTAAAAAAGAGATGCATCCATATCTCAAAAGTGTCTTTTGTTTCAATAGTTGAAATCCCTCAAAAATTTTAAATAAGAATAACAAATTTAGTGATTTTTGCCATTTTATATGATTTTTTATAAAAAAATTAATCTCTAACTTTTGCAACAAAAGTACATCTATGCTTTTTGAACGTGAATTGTTTCAAATTTTTAGAGCCATAGAAATATGTTTTGATAGAATTTTAAAGAAGTACTTCAGATTTCATATAATTAGCTTTGAACTTAATATAGCCTGTGGCGTCGGCATAGAAAAATATATTAGAAATGAATATAGGAGAGTATTTTTTTCCTATCGATATAGAATATTATCTCAGTCGCATCACGAAAAGGTCATACAGTGCAATTTGTGAGTCTGCGAACTTTGTGGTCTTTATGACTGTTAATTTCACAGTTTTCTTTCTGGATTAAATATTTTTTAATGTTAGTATTTAATCTCACAATATTGTTATTTTATCATGTGTTTGTGTGTTTTTAGTACAAAAGTTTATCTGTCCCGTAGCAACTAGCAACTTCATCAGTAAATATTGTTATTTTATCATGTGTTCTAGGTAGTGTGCCCGTGCGTTAAGGAATTCTCTAAAGTTTGTTCAGTAAAGTTTGTTCACCTTCTACCATCAGCAACCTCTGCGACCAGCCCTCCGACGTCCGCAGACCGGCCTCCGTACTCGTGTTCTCAACCTCCAAGACCGGCCTTCGTACTCGTGTTCTCAACCTCCAAGACGTAAGTTCTTCTCCAATGCACTGTCCTCAGTCACGTGTTCAGTAAAGGTTGCTGATGGTAGAAGGTGAACTTGATTATTGTACTTTTTGCTCTTATATTTCACTATGCATAGGATGGACAAAGACTACGAAATGACTTCGTGATCAGTCTATTGACTTATCAAGAAAATTCAAGACGTTCTTTAATTCCTAAAGAATTGCGATCTTATCTTTCGCGTATTGTACGCATGTAGTAATGAAATTTAGAGTTCTATTATAACTATTTATCCTGAATTTAATGGAATTTAGAGTTCTTCAGTCATGAAACTAAAACAATATCTTTAATCCTAAAGAAAGATAAGACTTTATTCCGTTACTGCATCCGTACGATACGCGAAAGATAAAGATATTGTTTTAGTTTCGTATTTAAATTTAATTTAGAGTTCTATTATAACTATCTATTTTTCTTTAATACTTATGTAAGATTATACTTGCAACATAAGGATTACTACATCTATATTTTAGGTAACAGTATAACACATGTTTATACATATTTTATCATGGTATTAATTGTGTGTTCCCGTAGCAACGCACGGGTATTTAACTAGTAAGTTTAAGGACATAAATGGGTGATTCCTAAGTTTAGGAACTGAGATAACGTAACTGTACAAGTTTACAGACCGGGTGACACAGCCGAATAAGTTTAAGAACCTAAACAATCAATTTATAAGTTTAGAGACTGAGATAACACAATGGTGTAAGTTTAGAACCGGCGATGGATTTTACCTATAACAAAAATGTTTACGTCATCATGCAAGAGTTTACAAAAACCATGCAAGTTCCTCATGTTCTAGTCCCGAGAGCTTCCGTATACCGTATGGCCGGCCACTGGTTCCCACGTGGATCGACGGATCCCACATGCAGAAACGGATGGCCTCCTCTCTCAACTATGGGCAGGCCGGGGCCCACGCTGAGGCCAACAGCAGGCCAGCGACGCGGCAGCTAGTGAAATTTGTTTTGGGTTTCCATCCCATTAGGTACTCAAGTATTGGCCCCGAAATTCTTCTCAAAAATTTACACAGTATTCATCACATCAAATTTTTAAATGTATGTATAAAGCATTAATTGTAGGTAAAAAATAAGTAATTATACCTTTAGTCTGTTTATGTCGAGACAAATCTTTTAAGTCTAGTTAGTCTATATTTAGATAAAGTTTGTCAAATAATAACGAAAGTGCTACAAGAATTTTTCACCAAAAAATTCACAAACTGAACAAACCTGGGGCATGTTCGTTCTAGGGCAAAAATTTTGCCCTATCGCATCGAATATTGCGGCCCTAGTTTAGCCTATTAAAAATATACTAATTAAAAACTAATTTGTCAGCCGAAGACTAATTCACGAGATAAATCTATTAAACTTAATTAGTTCATGATTTGACAATGTGGTGCTATAGTAAACATTCGCTAAGGGCACCCGTAATGGTTAGAGTCAGCTGCTAGCTCGAAGCTAACTTCTCCAACAGTACTAGCTCTTAGTACGTAACTTTTAACATGGATGACCCTACATAACAATCTCACATGACCTTGAGATGCGTGTAAGAGCTTAGCTCTTAATTAAGAGCTAGTTTTTCTCTCTCTTCTATTAAAATATAAGAAAAATATTTAGAGTTAGCTTAAAAGCCAATTGTTGGAGGTGCCCTAATGATAGATTAATTTACCTAAATAGATTTCTCTCGGTAATTAGCATATGGCCCTATAATTAGTTTTATAATTAATTTATTTTTAATAGACTAAACTAGTACCGCAATGTTCGATGTGACAGGCAAAAAATTTTTGCCAGCGACCCACGTTTACTTCTCCAAAGATTCCTAAATTTTTTCCAGATTCTCTATCATATTGAATCTTTTCTTTAGAAGCATACATAGAACATTAAATATAGGTAAAAATAATAATTAATTATATTTTTAGTATGTACATGTCCAAATGAATCTTTTGAATTTAGTTAATCCATGTTTAGACAAAATTTATCAAATAACATCGAAAATGCTACAAAAACTTTTCGCTAAAAATTTGGCGAACTAAACAAGGCAGGATCCTATAAGCTTTATTTTCATTTAAAGTTCAATTAGTAACTAAATCTGCAAAAGAGAAGGCAAACACTGTAGAATCGGACCTCAGCCTTCACCGTGTTCTACTAAGCCTTTGGGTGACGCAGGTACTCCCTCCATACTCATATTACTCATGTTAGTTGACGTTTTAGAAAAGATTAGAGTCAAACATTGGGAATATAAATCATCAATAACTATTAAGTTTCTAAGTTTACAAATATAAAAATTATATAAATAGATTTGTCTTGAAGAATACTTTCATAAAAGTATACATATATCACCTTTCCATAAATATTTTTATAAAAATAAGAGGTCAAAGTTGTGTTTTGGAGACCGTGTCGCTGTCCTAAACGTCAACTAATATAGGTATGGAGGGAGTATTTCTTAACTGTAGATGATGTAAAGGAATCTGCAAACTACACATCATATGAAGTTTAGTTAGGGGAGTAGAGTGCCAAATTCTCTTTGAATTTTATATGTTATTTTGTGAGACAAAACCATGCCAAATTAAGAAAGATATATGTCTGTGTATGGGATAAAAAATTAGAGAGAAGGTAGGCAAAAGACCCTTTAAATAAAAAGGTTGGGATGCCGTATCAACAATGCCTTCACAATTCAGAAGATGATTGGGTGCGTCTGTTGCGAAAAATTCAACTACGATTTTTTTTGGTGAATCAGTGGGAAAAAAGTCATCCCACGTGAGCTTTGCGGCACCGTTCCGTCAGAAATGAAAGTGCCAAGAACCCACCAAACATGAGTATTGGGTCAAATGAAGATGATTGGGTGCGTCCATTGCAAAAAATTCAACTGCGAATTTTCTAGTGAATCATTGGGAAAACGGCTATACCGAGCGAGTTTTGCAGCACCGTTCCATCGAAAATGAAAGTGACAAAAACCCACCAAACATGAGTTTTGGGTCAAATGAAGATGATTGAGTGCGTCCGTTGTGAAAAATTCAACTACGAGTTTTTTTGGTGAATCAGTGGGAAAAACGGCCATCCCGCGCGATTTTTGCGGCACCGTTCCGTCGGAAATGAAAGTTTCAATCCAGAAGTCCTCCATTTTTTTTCCTGTCTCAAAACTTCTTCGAAGGTATAGAAGAACCAAGGCTAAACTGATAAAGTAACCCTATTAAATATTTAGAACTACTCGTGTTACTGATATTTAGACTTCACCCCCTATCATTGCTAAATATGAAGCTCCATGAAGCAAGGTCAGCTGAGGCACCAAGATGGCAAGATGAAATAGGTTGCTAAGTTACACATGTATGAAAAAATGAGTTGATGATATAGGAATGAAAAATCCATACTACTATCTCTTAATTTGTTCATTTAAACTAACCCAAAAGAAAAGATTGAAGTCAATCACCCACAGTTTCCATTCCAATTCTGAAGCAGCATGTAATCCTGTAGATAAAAAAGAAATAAATAGCTGCAGTGAGTACGTGGTTTCTCCAACTAGTAAGGAAAGTATCATGTTTTCTCCAACTATATGTAATCCTGTAGATAAAAAAGAAATAAATAGCTGCAGTGAGTACGTGGTTTAAATAATACTCCCTCCATTCCAAATTATAAGACGTTCCAAGAATCTTGGAGAGTCAAAGTTTTTCAACTTTGACCAAAATTATAGAGAAAAATATAAAGATTTATACCATCAAATATACATATTATGGAAATATAACTAATGGAGAATCTAATTGCACTTAGTTGATATCATAAATATTATTATCTTATTATATAGATTTGGTCAAAGTTGAAAAACTTTGACTCTCTAAGATTCTTGGAATGTCTTATAATTTGGGATGGAGGGAGTATGTGGTTGTGGAGAAAGAAAGACAGATTGAGGCACATCAGATTAGGAATTAGTTTTCGGCAACAAAAGACAAGTGTTAGGGAACTCTATTTATATTTTTTAAAACGAAAAGAGATACAATTGCGACATATGCATGTGCATTTTTTTAATCCTAAGTTAGGCAACTGCATGATTTTTTTGAAAAAACTCTAATCATATTCAGATTTTTGTTCAATAAAATCGAACCAGATATCTGTTCTTTGCATCCTAAGTTCCACGTCGTATCTTGTTCTTGTAATCTCTATATGACTATATCAAGTGAGGCAAAGCTAGTGGTCAAAGCTGATAGTGTAAATTTGTGAAGATAATTGCAAATCTGCGGAGGACACAATATAGATAGGAAGTAGCATACACACAGAGAGAGAGGATAACTTACCTACTAGTTGTGGAGATAGGGGTGTACTCCCTCCGTCCCTAAATAGATGACGTTTTCGCTTCCCGAGAAATAACTGCCGGTAATTTTTATAAATAACAAATATTATTTATTAGTCTCATAATTAGTATCATTGGAAAGATCTTTGAATCTAGTTTTTTAACAAAATTATTTAGAGATATAAATATTGCACATATTTTTTACAAATCCAGTCAAACTTGTGGCACAAACACCGAAAACGTCATCTATTCACGGACGGAGTAGTATGTGGACTTGTGGAGGCATTTGACCATGGCAATGACAAAAGGGCGGTACAAGTACAACCCATCATGAGTAGTCTGTGGTGCCAGTACTGCACTCCGTCGGAACATGTAGGGCAGTGACGAAGTCAGAAAAAAATTTAGGAGGGGTTGAACAAAAGTTGATGCTGAAATTTATAAAAAAAAGTCGCCTACTCGTTCGGATATTTGGAGTCTGCTGCAGACTGCGGTGTGCCCTCGTCCACCAGCGACTTGCCTAGCTCCTTGCCCGCCGGTCCTGCCGCCAATGCTCGCTTGCGGCATGTCCTCGTCCACCAGCACTGCGCCTAGCTCCTTGACCGTCGGTCCTGCCGCCAATTCTCGCTCGCTTGATGCACCTGACTCCTTGCCAGCCTGCCCACTGTGCCAGACTGCTCATTCACTAGCTGCCACACCTAGCTGCATGCTCGTAGCTTGCCGCGTCGCTCAGCTTCACGACTAGGCTTGGCTGCCCATCGATCGCCAACCGTAGCCCCGCTGGCTTGTCCCCGCACAGCCACATCTAGGAGTCGATGGCCCGTTGGTTGCGTCACGTCGTAGTCGCGTCTGTCGCTCAATAAGAACTGCATGACGCCGCGTGAAGGAGAAGGAACACTCTATAAAGATGGGTTGGTGTGCGGGGAAGGAACGCCCTATAGGAATGAGTTGGGTGGTGGACTGAAAACTATGAAATTAGGATTGAGTCTTGTGCCTTAGCTGAATAATTCTCTGTGTCTATTGAATTGTTTATCTAATTAACAAAAGAGAACATCTTCTACTCCTAATAAATTCTAGCTCCTTCTACCTTGTACATCTACAATCTCAACCCATCCTACCTTATATATTTAAGACTAAACTTTTAATAGGATACAATAAAAATTTCATGTACTCGGTAGCGGTAGGAGGGGCTCGAGCCCCTCCCGCCCTACCGCTGGCTTCGTCGCTGATGTAGGGTGTGTTTGGTTTGTTTGTATACTGGCCTGATCAACAAAACTAAGCCAGGCTAACCTAAGTCTGCGTCTAGCAAGACAGGATTCGTTTGTTTGGTTACCTGCGCTGCTGAGTCGGGCTAAGATGAGTTTGTGTTTGGTTGATTGGCTTGGGTTGTGTACAATCACCTCTGTCTTGAGCCGGTGAGTTCACCTCCTTTGAGACATTTTATCAAACACTTGGTCTTCTATCCCCTCACCTCCTCACATCCCCCGCCGTTGCTCTTGAGTCCGAAATCTGAACCTGAGAGAAGAGAGATAGAGGGAGAAGGAGCACGCCCACCACGCCGTGCTCATACTACAAGCTAGCAACTGGCTTTTTAAGAAAGATTTTGACAAGCAATGGTGAGAATGCTATTACATTTGTAAATGAATCTTTATATGTTCAATTTGATAAATCTACTTGCTGGATTGACTCTGGTGCAACTGTTCATGTTGCAAATTGTTTACAGGGATTCAGTTCGACAAGGACTATGCAAAGAAGCGAAAGATGGGTTAGAGTCGCCAATGGAGTTCGAGCTGATGTTGAAGCTGTTGGCGATCTTCCTCTACAGTTGAATAATGGATTCATTTTGATTCTTAGAAATGTTTTATTTGTACCTTCATTGCATAGAAACTTGATAAGTGTTTCACGTCTAGATAAACATGGTTATGGTTGTCATTTCGGAGATGGCAAGTGTGAAATACTATTTAATAATGAATGTGTTGGTCTTGCCTTCGCGCAAGAAGATCTTTATTTGTTATCTCTTTGTGATAATGTGAATATTGTCAGCAATGAGAATGTGAATGAAATTGTATCCTCGTCGAACAATCCGAATAGAAAGCGAAAGCGAACTCAAGATGCGTCGTCGAAATTATGGCACTGTCGTTTAGGCCATATTTCGAGGGGGAGAATAGAAAGATTAGTAAAAAATGAGATTCTTCCTCCATTAGAGTTCACAGACTTTGAGCAGTGCATCGACTGCATCAAAGGAAAATATGTAAAGCAAATAAAGAAAGATGCCAAAAGAAGTGCGAGAATCTTAGAGATAGTCCACACTGATATTTGTGGACCATTCCCTGTTAAAAGTATGGATGGTTATGACTCGTTTATAACATTCACAGATGATTATTCTCGCTATGGCTATATTTATCCAATTAAAGAGAGATTGGAAGCATTGGATAAATTTAAGATATTTAAGCTTGAAGTTGAAAATCAGCACAACTTAAAGATTAAAGTTGTACATTCCGATCGCGGTGGAGAGTATTATGGGAGACATACCCCATATGGCCAAATTCCTGGACCTTTTGCAAAGTTCTTGCAGGAAAATGACATAGTTGCTCAGTACTCCACACCGGGGGAGCCTCAGCAAAATGGAGTGGCTGAAAGGCACAACCGTACCCTAATGGATATGGTGCGCAGCATGATGAGTTACTCATCGCTGCCACTAAGTCTGTGGATAGAGGCGTTAAAAATCGCTATTCACATTCTAAACTGAGTCCCAAGTAAGTCGGTGCCTAAAACACCGTATGAATTGTGGACAGGAAGAGTACCCTCACTGAATTATTTTCGTGTGTGGAGGTGTCCCGCTGAGGCAAAAGTGTTTAACCCGAACATTGGGAAGCTGGATCCCAAAACAGTGAGTTGATATTTTATCGGTTATCCTAAAAAGTCCAAGGGTTATCGTTTCTACTCTTCAGACAGATATACAAAGTTTGTAGAAACGAGACACGTTGTGTTCTTTGAGGATGAATTGATCAGGGGGAGTAAGGCAGTGCGCAAGATTGATCTTGAAGAGAAGCGGGTATATGTACCCACTCCGATGATTCAGGAATCATTCTTCTCACTACCCATTCCCAATGTCCCTACGGTGCTAGAGACTGTAGTGACAGAACCTGTTGTTAACATCCCTGTGGCAACACCTAGTGAACATGAGGAACCTGTTTCACAGGAACCCATTGAAACTAGTGCTGCGCATGAGGAAGAAGAACAACAAGTTCTGATTGAACAGGAGCCATCTGATGATGGACTGAGGAGGTCCCAAAGAGCTAGAAGATCTGCTATTCCTGCAGATTATGAAGTGTATAACACTGAAGAGTTTCAAATGGAGGATGATCCCACCTCATTTGAACAAGCCATGAGAAGCGAACACTCGTCCAAGTGGCTTGAGGCCATGGAAGATGAGATAAAGTCAATGAGTACCAACGGTGTTTGGGACTTGGAGATAATTCCTAAAGGGGCCAAAACGGTAGGCTGCAAATGGGTCTACAAGACGAAATATGACTCCCAAGGGAATATAGAAAGGTTCAAAGCGCGACTTGTGGCAAAAGGCTTTACGCAAAGGGAAGGGATTGATTACAATGAGACATTTTCTCCAGTCTCATGTAAAGATTCCTTCAGAATCATAATGGCTCTAGTAGCACATTATGATTTAGAGTTGCATCAGATGGATGTGAAAACGGCTTTCCTCAACGGTGAGTTGGAGGAAAACGTTTACATGGCACAACCGAAAGGTTTTGTCGTGAAAGGAAAAGAACAGATGGGATGTCGCTTGAAGAAATCCATTTATGGATTGAAACAAGCATCCAGACAGTGGTATTTAAAGTTTGATGGCACAATAAAGAAGTTTGGGTTTATGGAAAATGTTGAGGACAACTGTGTGTACTCCAAGTTCAAGAATAGAAAATTTATTTTTCTAATCTTGTACGTAGATGATATCTTACTCGCGAGTAGTGATATCAGTCTACTAAGGGAGACAAAAGATTTGTTGTCCTCAAAATTTGATATGAAAGATCTCGGTGAAGCATCATTTGTTCTAGGCATCGAGATTCACAGAGATAGAAGAAAGGGGGTTATAGGATTATCGCAAAAGGCATACATAGAAAAGGTTCTGAAAAGATATAGTATGCATGCGTGTAAGCCTTCACCTGCACCAATAGTCAAGGGTGATAGATATGGGGAATTTCAGTGCCCCAGGAACCAATATGAAATTGAACAAATGAAAGCGGTTTCATATGCTTCAGCTGTCGGAAGCTTACAGTATGCATAGGTGTGCACACGCCCTGACTTAGCATTTGTTACCGGGCTACTTGGCAGATTTCAATGTAATCCAGGACTAGAACACTGGAAATTGGTAAAGAAAGTCATGCGTTACCTACAAGGCACAAAAGGCCTCATGTTAACGTATAGAAAATCAGATTCCTTGCACATAGTAGGGTACTCGGATTCTGACTATGCGGGAGATGAAAGAAAGTCCACATCAGGGTATGTGTTCACTCTCGCTGGGGGAGCAATATCGTGGAAAAGCTCCAAACAAACCGTCACTACATCATCCACAATGTATGCCGAGTTTGTAGCATGTTTTGAGGCAACTGGGCAGGTGAATTGGCTGAAAAAATTCATACCCGGTTTAAAAGTGGTTGACAACATCTATAGGCCACTAAAGTTGTACTGCGATAATAATCCGGCAGTACAATATGCTCACAACAATAGGTCAAGTGGTGCTGCCAAACACATTGACATAAAGTATTATGTTGTGAAAGATAAAGTCCAGGATCAATCTATAAGTCTCGAGCATATCAGTACGAGTAAGATGCTCGCGGATCCGCTAACGAAAGGCTTACCACCCACTGTGTTCAAGGAACACGTTGTCGGCATGGGGTTAATGGAAAGCCTATGATTCCTGGACTAAAGGGCCCAAAAGTAAAAGTATCTATTTTAGAACAGAGATGAACATTATGGCTGTTAAGTCTATCGGCAAAAGACCGTGACGATGAGGCATGCCTCTTGCGCAAATCTGTGATGGAATGAGAAAAGTAAAGTAAAAGAAACTGGTGAGATCAAGGGGGAGATTGTTAGGATGATCTCTTTCACTAATAGCCCAACGACTATTAGGCTTGACCTCGCGCCCTGATCGGGGGCGCCCAGCCCACTTAATGGCTGGCGGGCCCCGTCGCACTGCGCATATAAAGAGGGTGGGGGTCGGCGGCTCTCAGTACGAGGTTCACCGTGAGCCGCACTCCCCACCGACAAACCCTAGACCCGATCCGAAAGGGCGCAGCCAGCGACGGGAAGTTCCGCCGCCGCCGTTCCTCATCTCCATCGCCCTGGACCACGTCCGGCTCCGTCACCACCGAAGGACACCGACGCCTGCGTCACCACCGAAGGACACCGACCCCAGCACGCCGACAGACATGGCAGGTGGCGGCTCCTCTTCTTCTACTACTTCTTCAGGTTCGAACAACCTAGGTATGAACTCCTAATCACTCTTCTCCTTCGGATCTAGCTCGTAGTAGTTCATAGGACCATGTTTATTCACTGTTATTGATTATCCCCGGCTGGATCTACTCCTAGTGATCCTGTTCACTTCTATCAAGCTGAGCTGAGGCCACGACATGGACAACGGTGATAAGAGCGCACTAGCCTCGGAGCTGGCACTGGTGCTTGCCATGGTCCGGCAGCAGGAGGCGCGCATGGACCAGGACCCGCTCTAGATGGCCGCCAGGGAGCTCTGCGCCGAGCTGGCGTCGTCCGTCCATAGGTCCATTCGCATCGCCCAGTCCTGCTGCATCGACTCCCGGCATCCGGTTCCTGCTCCGCCTCGCCTCTCCTTCCGCGCTCCTCGGCATCCTACAGGCGGTGAGCGCGCACCTCGGTGACCATGGCTCTGGCAGGCGGGGCCTCCACGACGGCCTTGGCTCCGGCGGGGCGGGGCGTCCACAGCGGCCATGGCTTCGGCGGGCCTCCACGCGGTCATGGCTCCCGCTCCAGCGGTGCCTCCACGGTAGCCACGCACACGGGCGCTGAATGCGCTCCTCGATGGCATGTTCGCCGCCACGATGGCCTTGGCTCCGGCGGGCGGGGCCTCCGCGACGGCCTTGGCTTCGGCGGGGCGGGGCCTCTACGACAACCATGGATCCGGCCCCGACTGGGCCTCCACGGAAGATATGGGCAGGCACAGGCGGTGAGCGCACTCCTCGACGGCCATGACTCCGACACCATGATTTTTTTTATTAATAACCTAATTAAATAAGATATTTTAAAAACAACACTGTCCATTTTGTTTTCAAAACTAACCCTTTTGCCATGCCGTGCCGCATGACGCAGCAAAAGCGTTAGCCGCGCCATGAGCAAAAGCGTTAGCCGCGCCATGCATGGTGCGACGCGGCAAAAGGTCCACCGTGGCACTGCCCGGCCACGCAGGCCCGGGTGGGCCCCGCTTGTCAGTTTGCCGCGTTAGGCGGGCTGGCGCGGCTAGTGCGTTTACCGCGCCAGGCGGCCTGGCGCGGTCAACGGCTTTGCCGCGCCAGACGGGTTGGCGCGGCAAAGCCCATCTAGATCTGGCCGCCGCGCCCAGCAGCAGCCTCCTCTTCATTCCTCTCTTCTCCTCTCAATCCAATTGAATCCAATCCAATCCATTCCATTTCATTCCTCCTCTCTTCATCTCCCTCAATCAAACTTGTTCTCTCTGCACAAGAGGTATTTTGATCCATATTGCTGTTCTTTATCTATATTTGCAATGTTGGATTGAACCATATTTTTCTAAGTTAGGGTTTGTAGACAATATTTATTTTGAAAATATCGTGACGTTAGTTGTTAATTAATGATGGATTTATTCATGTATTAGACTTTTTATATCTATTTTGCTTAATATTTTGTTCAATTTGTGTACATTTATTTGTGTAATATTTGTTAGGCCATTATGTAGATTTATAATTAATCATGAATATATGTGTAATGTTGACATATTTTTTATTGTTAGGATGCCGCGGCGTGGCAAAGCTAGTAAGGCAAGGTAAGATCGGTACATTGTTTATTTATTTGTCTGTTTTAATGAAGTAATTTTGTGTTCTCTTCATTTGTTATTGCGTTGATAATTGTAGGCAGCCTCTCACGGGCAATGCCTTTGCCCGTTTGCCATTGCCTAGCGGTGTTCCGATGCCCATGTGCTACTGCGGCGATGATTGTAAGGTCGCAATATCTGATGAGGAGCACACATACGGTCAGAGGTATTGGATGTGTGAGAATTATGCCTTTGACCCTACACCTAAACAGATCTGTATTGGACTGATGGTGAGAAGCTGATGGCTTGTTCTATACATGAATGACAAATCATTTATATTTTATTACCTAATTGACTTAGTCGTATTTTGCAAAAGCCTCCACAACTATGTGACTTTGAGCAGTGGATCGACACTGAGATGAAGCCGGAGGACAAGGAGCACATAGAGAGGATGAAAAAGTGAGCTGCGGAGGACAATGAGCGTTTGGAGAAGAGACGCAAAGAAGAGGCAGCACAAAAGCAGCATGAGGAAGAGGCAAAACTGAGGGATGCAGCTAAGCGTAGGGGGAGAGGGAGAAGAGACTTGAGCGTGTGCGTCGTGCCAAGGCTGCCATGGAGCAGGATCCGGATGCTGTGAGGAAGGGAAAGTGGCCTCGTTGCACTCAGTAGTGTGGTAGGTTCAGTAGTCAT
Organism: Coix lacryma-jobi var. lacryma-jobi; assembly: GCA_009763385.1. NCBI lineage: Eukaryota > Viridiplantae > Streptophyta > Magnoliopsida > Poales > Poaceae > Coix > Coix lacryma-jobi. Next base: position 130,252,747 of record CM019827.1, read on the forward strand.
TATTGAGTAATGAATATTGTTATCATTTGGTGGACTTGTTAGTGTATTGTACTGTTGGTTTGTACTTCCGTGTACCGTTTATTTCGGATCCTCGATAATGTAGTCTTGAACTGCACTTTGTTCAACTTTTTTATATGTTGTTATATTGTTTGCGGTAGTTCATGTGTCATCGATTTTTTCTGGGATAAAGTACGAGAAATAGAATAGAGCAAACCAGTACACGAATAACAAACTAGTACATGACATGTAAGGACCTTTTACCATAACTTGGTTAAAAGGTCCTAGACTAATCCTAACATGCCTTAGGTAATTGATTGGCACAACACAACACACACATAGTGGTCCAAGTAGTTCTAGAAGCGGTCCCATATAGCAAACTGAGTAGACCCTTCTCCGTAATAGCCTCCCATTGCGGGTGGTGGTGGTGGTGGCGGTGGTGGCGGCGGTGGTGGAGGCCCCTTGTTCTAGTGATGCAGGCAGTTGCAATATGGATCAAGGCATATTGCTTTATCTGAACCGCCTGCATCGCTGCCGTCATCATCATAGTCCTTGAGCATGCTTTTAACTTCTCTTTCAAGATCGTCGATACGACCCTGCAGATAATAGATGTATTGCTGATGCGGCCATATTGGAGGAGGATCCACCCATTTGGTGAAGCCGCAGTTTTCTTCGGAAATAGAAGACTGACATTCACAAAATGACTAAGTATTAGCAAACATGAGAGGCATAACAACAACAATTAAATAAAGTTACCCATGCTCGTTGCCATTTGAAGAAACGTCAGCCTGCCTCCAAGTCGTCGTGGAGCATCTGCACCAAACAGTCCTCACCATGGCGGCATTTTGGCCAGTCCTCTAAGCGGTTATCGTATCCCCTAAGAGGACGGTCCCGGCTGAAATCCTTTTTGCTCTCAATGGGAAACTCATATAGTGCCTCTAAGAAGGAATCAGGACCGAGAGAGCCCTCCCACACAATGGGAGGTCCCTTCCTCCCACCCTTTCCTCTCCCGCCTTTGGACGAACCTCCAGACATCTCTACTACGAACCTCGCAAGTTCTGATATTTTGCCCAGTCAGCCTGGTTGCGCAAGGGCATCAACACATAGTTTGCCCTAATCTTGCCACTGTCAAATCTCCCTTTCAACGAGAAATCACCATCAAACTTCTCCTTCAGACGCAACATAAACTCCGTAAAATTAGAACGCTCATCAAATACTTCGAGTTCTTCTTCCATGTTAGCATCAAACAACCCATCTCGTGTACTAACTGTGCCTCCATAAAACAATTTGAATACAGTGTCCATCTAAAAAGTCAATAATGGAACTAAGGTCAAGTGATGGTCTTCTCAAAAGTAAAGAATGGTGTAACTACTTACTAAGTTGCCTTCACTAACCTAACTAACATATTAACCTAACCTAACCTAACCTAACTAAGTAACTAACTAAATATCCTAACTAACGAACTAACAAACTAAGGTCAAGTGAGGGTCTTCTCAAAAGTAAAGAATGATGTAAGTACTTACTAAGTTGCCTTCACTAACTACCTATACACTAACATGTCTTCAGTAATTACCTATTACTCTAACTACCGCATACCCTAACTAACATATCTTCACTAATACCCTAATACTCTAACTAAACTAAAACCCTAACTAAGTAACTAACTAAACTAATACCTAAACTAACCTACCTATAACTAACTTACTAACCTAACCTAAAGCACTAAACTAACTAACCTAGGTCACTAACTAACCCTAAGTAACTAACTAGCTAACATAACCTAAATCAGTAAACTAACTACCCTAAGTCACTAACAGTTTGCTAATTCAACATACAAAAAAAACAAAAAAATAATGAACTAAGTAAAAAAACTAACCTGAGCTTGGCCTGCTTAAGCTGGGGAGAGGAAGAGGGGGATCCGGCCTCCGGCCACTGCCTGGCCGACCGAGTGCACAGGGAGGGGACTGGGGCCGGGAGGAGCTAGCTGTGGGGTCGGCTAGGGCTCCGGCGGAGTCCGGCGGACTCCGGCGATATCCGGCGGCGGTCGCGGCCTCCAACGGCGAGCTGCGACGGCGACGGCGAGCTGGTGGGCAGCGGCGCGCGGGGGAGCAGGCAGTGGGCGAGCGAGCAGGCAGAGGAGATGAGGAAGAAGGAGGACGACGCCAGATCTAGATGGGCTTTGCCGCGCCAACCCACCTGACGCGGCAAAGCCGTTGACCGCGCCAGGCCGCCTGGCGCGGCAAACTGACAAGCGGGGCCCGCCCGGGCCTGCGTGGCCGGGCGGTGCCACGGTGGACCTTTTGCCGCGCCGCCATGCATGGCGCGGCTAACGCTTTTGCCGCGCCATGTGGCACGGCGCGGGAAAAGGGTTAGTTTTGAAAAAAATGGACAATGTTGTTTTTAAAATATCTTATTTAATTGGGTTATTAATACAAAAAATTCACACCATGAGGGAAGTGAGGGAGGTGAGGGGAACGCAAGCATCGCTGGCTCTGGCCTGGCTCCAGGAAAACGGTCGGCCCCTGCGTTCTTCCGGAGCTTGGCTAAGACCCCCTAGATGGCTTGCATGGGTCTGGCTAGGAGGCTCGTTCAAGCAACCAAACAACTAAAAATTGGCTCTAGAGAGCCTGGCTAGGAGTTATACACCCAACCAAATACACCCGTAGGCGACAAATAGGGTTCCGGCTACCGTCAAGGTGATCTGCTCAACTCCTTGGTGTCGGCGAATTCGAGAAGGCCGGCTGTGACCTGATCTGGCCGACACGCAGCGAGCGGTATAGATGGCCAACCGGGCCGCCCGGCACGACACGAGCACGAGTACGATCAGGCATGACACGGCTAGGCACGGCACGATGCGGCACAGTGGCATGTCGTGCCATGCCAGCGTGCTGAGGCACAGGCCCATGCACGGGCCTATGAGGGCTTAACCGTGTCATGTCGTGCCGGTAGCCCGTCAGTGCCCGTGCCAGCACAGGCACGACTGTTGTAATGCCTCTTGCCTCAAACACAGCATTTTGCACACAATCACATCCTCAAATACTCAATAGTCATTACAAACTTGTACACATATTCAAGACAGATCAAAAGAGTTGCCAATCATTGAAAACTTGTACACAGATTCAAGACAGATCAAAAGAGTTACCTCAATGTTAGGGTTTGGGATCCAGATCCATTCGTCGGTGATGTAGACACAGCTCCGAGCTCCTGCGCCTCAAGGGATCTGAAAACAAATCAAAAAAGTTAGGGAATCGGATCACATGGGAAGAAATCAACGGACAGACGACGGATGCTCACCTGCATCTTCGAAGCGCAGATGCTGCCGGAGGACGAGGAGAAGGGTTAGGGTTGCGGTTGCGGCCGGCGGCGACTTTTCATCGCACGCCGTGGCCGCGGGGAGCTTCACCGGCTCCAGACGACATCAAAGAGGAGAAGGGAGGTAGAGGAGACGAGAGACGCCGAGACGGAGAGAAGGCGAGAGAATGAATTAGGGTTTCGATTTTGGGGGTTGGCATCGGTCGGCCGGTTTTATAGGGGGGAAGCAACGGCGAGATCCAACGACTAGGAGACGAGGAGTCTAGGGATCCAACGGCTGCCGTTGATCCTAGCCGTGCCTAAGCTGGACCAGTCCAAATGTCGTGTTGTGCTCGTGCCTAGCCTATGGGCCGGATGTGAGGCCCAGGCACGACACGACACCGTGCCCATGCTTGACATGACACGACACAGGAGGCAGCGGGTCGGGCCGTTCATGGGCCATTCTCATGTCGGCCCAGCGGGCCTAGCCCATCTGGCCAACTATAGCGGGCGGTGGCTTTCGGGCTACTGCCATCGGCCAACTCGAACGGAGGACACAAGACAGTGGCCTGTGTACCACCTTGGGCACCGCCAAGGGGCGAGAAATCACCCGAGCAAGGTCATGGAGCATCTTCTACTACTCTCCTTGGACTCTGGCGTGCCCCTGCTATGTTCTCCGCTAGCCCAATGCAGTTGGAGGCGGAGGGGTAATGGGGACAGTGTTGCCCTCCGGCCAGCAGATCTGCATCATACAGCACACTGGTACATTTGTGTCAGATCTACTCCCTCTGTCCATAAAAGCATGCAATTATGGGATCCGTGTCAGTTAAATTGATTCAAGTTTGACCAAGATTATAATAAAAAGTTTTAGTGTTTATATAGTTATTAAATAAAAATTATTGTAAAAATATATTCTATTACTAATTTAATGGTATATTTTTGCATCAAGAATGTTAGTACTTTTTTATATAATTCCGGTCAAAGTTTGAATTGTTTGACTCCTCGATAAACGAGAATTGCACGTTTTGTTGGACGGAGGGTGTAGCATCGTCTCCGCAACAGTGGAGACCAAGGTGACCACCGACATGCCCAGGTATCCTAGGGCCAAGGCAAGTCCCGTGACTACGGGCTCACTTTACCGACATGGCCAAATAGAACGAGAGACGTCGTCCGAGGCGATGAGGAGGAGGTCGAGAGGGGCGATCAATGGAAAGACAGGGATTTCTTTTGTACACACTGAGGACTTTCAGGCTCCATGGTAGGCAGGTGGCTCCATGGTAGGCTGGTAGTAGCGCTTCGCGTGGGGAGCACACGACCAACATGGTCAGAGGACACACGGCTGAGAAAGGGATGTACTCCTCGAGCGATGGTCAAATCTATTCCAGCGTACAACAAATGACACGCGTCAGACCTAGAAATCATGCTGAACTAGAAGTGGTCTGGACAGAAGCGAATCCCATACGGCATAAGGATGCACGCAACGGTCAGATCTAGTTCCAGCGTACAGCAAATGACACGCGTCAGACCTAGAAAACATGCTGGATCGGAAGTGGTCTAGATAGAAGCGGATCCCATACCGCATAAGGATGTAGATATTACCAAACCAACCGACGTATACACAAAGTGACTTGCTTTGCCCGGCCCTACCACACCCACCGTGTATGAACAATCCAAGGGTTCCCAACGATTTCATCTGAATGGACAATGGTGGGGGAGCGTGGGTGAGAGTTTCCGAGGTGAGAGAGAGCAGGCGTACTGCCGGTCTATCCCTTTCCTCTCTCCCTTCAATCTCCAATCCCGATGGCATCTCTTCTCTACAAATGCAAAAAGAAACCCAGATCCAACCTCCTCGCTCCCTTCTCTTCGTCGGCGACCTTGCCGGCGGTGAGGGAGGTAGGGTGGTCCCTGCAGTCCGGAAATCATCACTGCCGACCGTTCGCCATGCCGACTACCCCCTGTGCTCCCCCACCTGTTTCGTATATTTTGGCCCAGTCGACCCACGCAGCAAGTGGCTTCCTTCTCGGCTCTGCAGCTAGTCGCTGACCGTCCCACGTACTCCCTCCGTCTCTAAATAAGTATCGTTCTCGCTTCCCGAGAAAAAGTTGTCGGCAATTATATATTAAAATATATTAATGTTTATGCTAAGTAATTAGTATCATAAGAAAGATCTTTACATCTAGTTTTTTAACAAAATTATTTGGAGATATAAATATTGCACATATTTTCTACAAATTGAGTCAAACACATGGCACGCACACCAACGGCGACACTTATTCAGGGACGGAGCGAGTATGTGCGTCGTAATTTCCCAGGTACGTGTGTTTTTTAAGTTTTTCTTTCCCTTTTTCTATTTCCTTTTTTCCTCTTTTTCCTTTCCTTTCTACTATTAATTTTTGTTGTGTTATATTATTCTTGCCATCTTTTTTATTTTTCTTTCCATTTATTATTTATTCTTTTCTTTTCTTCTTTTTTTATTTTGCTTATCGTTTCATGTTTTTGGCGATTTTCCTAATTTTATTTTGCTTTAACTTTTTCTTCTTTATATTTTACTCAAACCATTTTTCTTCTTCCCTCCGTCCTCGTATAGTAGGCGCAAGTACTTTTTTGAAACGTCCACGTATACAGGACGCTCGTCTATTCAGGAGCTGGAGCATTTAATGCTGGTGGCTGAATTTCTCGGGTCACTGGTCTGCCGTTAGCCAGAGACGTTACTCTCTCACGGAGCCACGGGAGTGTATATTTAGGAGTAGTACTACTAGTACACGACCAACAGCTCGTCCTACTTTCTTGCTTGCATCTCTTCCTTGCATACGGATCTCTCGTATAGTTGTACCAGTAGCTCGCAGGTGTTGGTGATGGCAGTTTTGGTGGAGAACAAGCCGGAGAAGATTCGAGTGGAGACAAGATGTCAGGTCGTGAGTGCTCGTTGCATGCAAGCCCGATGCATGCAACATCAAGCACATCTAGAGCTCCGCCGCGCTTGAGCATTCGTCCCTGCTAGCTTGACAATTCTCCGTCGTAATTATACCGAGGCGGAATCCAGGAGGCTTTCCTCAAAACACACGCTAATTAAGTCTTTTCTCGATGTTTGTGATTTTAGAGTTGCGCCTAACTAGTCTTTTATTAATTTATTTATATATATTTCATAACATTTGTTGTTATTTTTCTTTCAATCGTTTCGTCTTCTTTATTTTACTTTGACTAATTATTTTTTTATGTTTTGTTTTTTTATTTTTATTATTCCATGATATACATATGATGTCTATGTAGTACTTATATACGTAATGTTATATGATGTACCTTATATCCATATAGTATAGATGTGATGGTCTATAATATTTGTGATTGCGTAATATGTTATATGTATATGTTGTTTTTTAAAATTTATAATTACTTTCATCCTTCGCATTTATTATTATTATTTATTTATTTATTAGAAAAGTCTGTAAATGCTGTATTTGTATATTTGTCTATTGTTTATGTAGCATTCATACAAATTTCTATAATGCATCTTCGATTATTGTTTTCTTTTTAATTATTGTCGGAATTGCATTTATAAGATGTTTCGTGTATATTTCTTTACTATTCACGTAATATTTATATGAAGTGATATGTTTATTATTTATTTTTTTTGCATTTAGGTTTTGCTTTTTTAATTCCTATAATTCATGATGCCATGTAATATATATATATATATATATATAAACCAACTAGCTATGCAAACTATCAAAACTCTCATCAAGTCCACACGAATCTAATCCAATGACTTCAGATGAAGGTGGATTAATTTAACACTTAAACCCTCCCACCAATCCCATCTAATCTTTTTTTTTTCAAAACACCCCAGGCAGCAAACAGACACTGTTTCTCCCCATGAAACTTTTACCGCGACATTTTTTCCCCTACTTTTTTTTGCGCAATTTTTTTTCCGGCGCCCTGTTCTGACGCCGCCGCTGCCCTGCCTTCTGACGCCGCCGCTGCCCCATGGAGAAAGCCAAGGACGACGGTTTGGCACCTTACTAGTAAACTCGGAGAAGGTTGCGGCTTAGGTGTGCTTGACTGTTCAAGGTGGGCTCCAATTCCAGCGTCGACCGCGTCAATCGTGATGATGGTGTGATCATCGGTGACGATGGGATGACTGGCGACCTGACACTTGGTGGCAGCGGCAGCAGTCGTCTCCGTGGCGACAAGGGAGGTCTCCATGGCCGCCGACGCCGAGTGGTGAAGTCCACCATGGACTCCAGCGGGAGGGTGAGCGTCGGCTGACCTTGCCGGTCGTCCATCTCGAGGGTTGCGGCCGTCGAGGCCTAGTGGTAGGATGGGCGGCGGCGGTCCATGTGGAGGTGCCAGACCGTCGTCCTTGGCTTTCTCCATGGGGCGGCGGCGGCGTCAGAATGCAGGGCGGCGGCGGCGTCGTCAGAACAGGGCGCCGAAAAAAAATCGCGCAAAAAAAAGTCGCCAAAAAAAATGTCGCGGTAAAAGTTTCACGGGGAGAAACGGTGTGTGTTTGCTGCCTGAGGTGTTTTGAAAAAAAAAGATTAGATGAGATTGGTGGGAGGGTTTAAGTGTTAAATTAACCCACCTTCATCTGAAGCCATTGGATTAGATTCGTGTGGACTTGATGAGAGTTTTCATAGTTTGCATAGCTAGTTGGTTTGCATAGCATATATATATATATATATATATATATATATATATACACACACACACACACATACAAGTGATATTCTACACCCTAGGTGTAGAATACTATTCTACACCAAACTGTTGTACTGAACAGAATTCAGTATTGTTCAGTAGTCGCGTATTAGTAGTATTCAATATTTTTTTATGCTGGGTGTAGTACTGACTGATACTGAACGTTGTCAAGTACTACTCAGTATTTTTTTCTAGTCAATTTTATTTAATGGTGTAGAATATTATTCTACACCGTGTAGAATAGCACTGCCGTATATATATATATACATATATATATATATAATATTTTGTGATGTTCGTGTAATACACATGTGATGTTCTACCATGTATATTAGGAAGTTTGTAAAGTATAAATAAAATGTTCTATAATTATCTTTGAGTATTTTTATAGTAGATGTGATATGTTTTATAATATATATTAGGTTAATCAATACCATTATGTGACGTTCTTTTAAATACTTCTCTAAAATTTTTATTTTTGTTATTTTATTTTAATCAAGTCATATTTTATTTTCTACTTCTAAAATTTTCTAAATTTTATGGGATAAATAAGATGTTCACATAGTACATATATGATGTTCTATGATGTATCTTGTGATGGCCTTGTAATATATGTGATGTTCTATAATGTATTTTTGAATATTCAGGTTGTATTCTTAAATTATCTTTATTTTACAACACTTGTTATTGCTTCTATTTTAACCCTTAATTATTTATTTTATTTGATTTAAGGTTTTATTTTACTCCTTAATTATTTATTTTCAATAAAATAGTCATTTTCATCCTAAACTATTAACTAAGGCTCAGTTTGGTCCTTGAATTTTAAAATTGTCTATCTTAGTCTTTATTTGCAGCTTAATCTCGTCCATCTCCCTTCGTATCTCGCCACGTGACAAGCACTACGTGTGAAATGTCGCTCCTATCCCTTAGCTCCTTCTTTACCCGTTGGTTAGGCTCACGATATTTCCCTCTCCTTTTAGTCCTTAAAATGGATTTATAATGTGTAAACATATAACTTTTTCTAGATCACTAAAGTTCATGTCTCGGTTAAAAATGTTAAATTTTATTTTTCATATATGTAATATATTTTAATAATTGAATAAACTGTAATAGTTGTTGTATACATAGTAGGCACACATCAAACATTTGTTGTCATCCTAAGTCCTAAAACGTACGGAAAGGAAAGTTGCATGATCAACAAGGAAGAACCACACTACCGAAGGCCGCTTGTCTCTACGTGCATGAGAGGATTTAAACATATTTTCCTTTTCTTTTTCTTTTTTCTAGGCTAATTAATTAATTTTTTAAAAATAAAAATCAACGTCTCAAATTTACTTGAGATATTACCTCGTAGTAAATAAAAGGGTACGTAGCATTGCCTGGTTGCTTTGCCAGCGGGGGAGAGGGAGAAGAAAACGTGTAAGCCTAGATAGCAGGTAAATGAGTGAGCGAGGGCACGAGTGACATTTCACAAACAGGGTTGGCCAAGTGGATCAGTCTATTGTTCAAGGACCAAACTAAGCCTCGGACAATAGTTTAAGGACGAAAATGGCTATTTTACCTTTATTTTCTTTGCTTTAAGATATTCTTTTTAAATTTCTAAATTTCATGATATACATCATGTGATGTTAATGTCATATATATGTGATGTTTTATAATATATTTATTTTCTCTTATTTATATTATATATTTGTATTAGTATATTCTATATATTTCTAAGCTCTCTTTCGTGTATCCGTGGTCTCATTTACCTTCCTACTCTCTCTATTTATAATTCTCATAATATAATATATTTTGTATTTTATAATTTTACTGGCCGTCATTTCTATATCATGCTTTGTGGAAGTAGGAGCTGGCCCACGCACAATTATACAGAAATAAGCCAACCCACGGACTTGAGCGAGAGCCACGCACAATTGCACAAAAATCAACCGGCCCAGCTAACGCAAAAGCCAGCCAACGTGTGCGGAAGCTGACGGGAGTCTGGGTGGTCGGCGCAGGGATGCGTGTCACCCGTCGGCACCGCAATCCCTCTTACTATTAGGCCTGGTTCACTTCGCGAAATATTTAGCGAAAAGTTACTTTAGCACTTTCGTTGTTATTTGATAAACTTTATCCAAACATGACCCAACTAGATTCAAAAGATTCGTCTCGACATGAGCAGACTAAAAGTACAATTAGTTATTTTTTTTACCTACATTTAATGCTTCATGCATGCATCTAAAAATTATACTGCGCAAAATATTTTGGCTCTTTTGGCCAACTGAACATCGCCTTAGTCTATTAGGTAGCCAGTTCAATAAGCTTTGCCCCGTTTGGGAGCTACGTATGTCGAGGATAGTTGTCATCTTCTTGGCCCTGTTGCGGGTGGGCGAGCTCTTGTCGGGCGAGGTCAACGTTGGTACTCATGGCCGCAACCGGAAATGGAGTCTCCACGTAAAGCAACAACAAGATGGCAACCGCCATGTTCAGGACGAAGGAGGAGCTCATGCTCTGTCGCGGCGCATGGAGGCAAAGCACCCCCAGAGGGAAAAATCCTTGGGTATGAGCGGTCGCGGAGCTTACTCCTGCACGCTCATTGGCTGCTTTTTTACATGGACCCCATTTGTTTGTGTACTTTCCACAGACCATCGATCAGCTTGCATGTGTAGCCGATTCATTAACTTCGGCTCGTTTCCTCCAACTCGGGTGTCTGCTCGGCTCGTCGCTCCTTTCTATCTCTCTCCCAGCCGGTGGGCTCTCAGCTCATCTCCATTACCGAAGCCCTTCAAAAAAAAAAAATCCCTTCTCTCTCTGCCATTCGAGTCGTCTTCTAGCTCTGACTCTCTCTCGGATCCGACACTCCTCTCTCTCACCCTCCCTCCCTCCCTCCCACTCTCTCCCCTCCCTCTCTTTCTGATTTAGTTTTTTTCTTCAAACTGTTGGACGATATTTTTGCGCTCCTTCATCTCCTCTAGTTTATTTTTTTCATTTTTGAGTTATTAATAGATGCACTTCTAGCCGGTTCGTAGTTTTTCCCCCAACATTCTAGCAGCATCTATGCTGGTCTTTTAATTTGTTTGTTCGATTCGCTAATAGCTCAAACTCGAGATGATTTTTTTTTGCAACTCCTTTGAATCACTGGTAGATCCAGTCATAGATCTCATTCTGCTGCAGTTCTATATGCATTTGGGTTTTTTCAACATTCTAGTTCGTATCCTCTCCATTATTATTTTCTTATATAATCTAATCCGGCGCCGGAGCTCAACAAGTTTGTCACAGATCCCCTCCTCTTTTTTCTGAATTTTTATTTATTCAGTATGATTTCATTGTGCATTACCTTTACGCTCCCTAGGACTACTAGAAATTCCAACCGTCTGCGGGCGGCGGACAATTTGTTGGTTAGAATGCCGGTAAGCATTGGCACATACCAGGGCTACCCACTTTTCAGTAGCAATCTATTTCTTCTCGACCTCTCATGCACTGTTATTTTACATTATTTTTATACATCTGACTTGTCATTTTTATGTTACAGAAATACAACATATTTTTACGTTAGAATTTATTAATTTTTGTCAGAAATCAGAATTCAAACAACAACATCTTTTTACTTGGAGTGCTTTTAGGAGTCACATATTTAATATCTGACAGTTTTTTTCTAAAAGTGTTTTCCTGAACCATCTGTTAATTGCCAACGTTCATTTTATGCTGCCAGTTTTGCATATATAAAAAAGTTTTCTAAGTTGTAGACGTGCTTGTTTTGTTCAATCTGAATGATGCATTTGTATTGTAGACCTATTTATTTCAGAACTTGAGTTTGTTTATCAATTATCCAGCATGGTATTTTCAATTATTATTGGTGACATAGGTCTATCAATAATTCAATATTGTTATCTTTAAACTGAAATTGTTATCCTGCACAAATGTCTAGAATTGTAGCTGGTTTTATGGCACTTTACACGGTACATTGGTTCTTCTAGGTTGTATAGTTGCTGCATTTGTTGCAACTAGGTTATACTACTGCATTTTTTAATTTTTTTACTAGAAATAGTTGTTCACCATGAATTTAATTTATTCGAATTTTTTTAATATATTAGGTACCTTTAATTGTTCATTATCATTTTCATTTTAGAATCTTCTTATGCTCTGATTGTTGTTCATGCTATTTGTTACTTGGTGAAAAACTGAAATGCCCTTTTAGTATAACAAAATCACTCGGTTTCAATGATGATGGGTTGGGTGCTTTTAATGATGATGGCTATACTAGTGGAGGTTGATCATTCTATAACTACTTTTGGAATATCAAGAGATTAGTACTTATGTTTATGATAGAAATAGTAGCTTTAGGCTGTACATGTGCTTATTTTGTTGCATCTAGATGCTACTTTTAACGGATAGAATTTTTTATTGATTCCTAATGAGTTAAATTATTCTGCGTGAATTTTTGTTTCATTATTTGTGACCTAAGAATATCAGTTATGTTCTATTTTACCAGATTATGCTATGATCTATTTTAACAGATTATTATTACTACTATTTAATTTCCCTATTGTGATTTTAGTTCGATGCTGATTTGAGCCCAATCGTAGCAAATTCACCCATAATCCTTGAAGGTTTATTTTTAACTTTGAGTTTCACCTGCTACGTTGATGTCTTTATCCCACTGATCATTGTTTTGCAAAATAGCTATTCGTTGTGTTCAATTTAGTTCCATAGTTGATCCATCAAACTGTAGCACGGTATCAATTTATATTTGACGTGCTCAATGCTAATTGTTATCCTACATGAATGAATGCTAACACTGTTGTTTATGATTGTTATGTTGGAAAGTGTATCCCATCTGAATGTTGTAATGGCTTGTAATTGAATTTGGATCATGCTAAGATAGGGGCATCACCCTTAAACTCTAAAAAAATTTGTTAAATAGCAGTATTCCGCTATAAATAATTGCATTTAGAAATGTACATTTGGATAGTTATTTCGTATGTGCTTTTACATCAAGGTTTTAGCTTCTGATTTGAAGCACATTGTAGTCATTCTTAACTGATGTTTACAACCCTGTTGGTTTTACATCCGACTTTTAAAACCATGCTGGGGTCTAATTAAATTAATTTGAAAACCTTAACTAATGTTTTAACTTTGTTTTCTTATTTAGGTAGCAATTATGCTCTATACTTCTATTATTTCCTTTGTAGTATTGTCTTTTAAAGTTTGTTTGTCAAGGGCCTGGTGATCTAGGGTAGCCGGCCCTCGACTACGTAGCTCGTAGTCTCGTGCCGTGTCTTCCAGAACGGAGGTTTTGCCCCTCTCGGCTTCTGGGCTTGAGAACACGTTGAGAGAGAGAGATTATTAGATTGATCTTGCTTGTTCCTTAACGTATCCGGCTTACAGATATATATATGGCCATTGGCCAAATCCAAGGAGGAAACAGACTCCTCAAAACAGGGAACTAATAAAAGGTAACTAATAATATCTTAGCAATTAAAATATATATTTTCTAATTCAGCCACTTGAACCGAGCGCTGCTTCGTCGCCTCCCTGCACCGCGTCGGCGGTCACCGCGCGCTCGGCGTCCGCGCGTGCGCCCGCGCGTTCTGCAGCCCGGCGCACATCTCTGGCTCGGTGCCTCCTCGTGTAGGTTCTTCCCCACGTGACATCTCCCCCCCCTCAAGACTCAGCTCGTCCTCGAGCTGAAGAGCAGGGTATTTGGCACGGAGAACGTCGATGTCCTCCCAAGTGGACGAAGCCGGAGACTCGCCTTTCCACTGAACCAGGGCCTGGCGCACGCCGCGCGCCAAACGAAACCGAACAACACGTCCTGGCTCAGGAATGATGGCGCCGTGATGGAGAGGAGGCAGCGCTGGAGGTGCATCCGGGGGCGGCCCGTGGAACTTCTTGAGCAGGCTGATGTGGAACACGTCATGGAGGCGTGCTCGGGGCGGCAGCTCGAGGCGGACGGCCACATCGTTGATGATCTCGGTGACGCGGTAAGGCCCATAGAAACGGGGCTTCAGCTTGCCCGTGCCGGCCTGAGGAAGTGACGCGGCGGTACGCTGGCGCAGGCGGAGTAGCGCCCAGTCGCCCACCTGATATGCAACGTGGCGATGGTGCTTGTCATAGTGCAGCTTCTGTACTGCCTGAGCTTGCTCGAGCCGGTAGCGGATGTCGGAGATGAACTCAGCCCGCTCCTCCATGTTTTTGGCGACGGCGGCTACCCGCGTGTCCCCCGGTTCGTAGGAGCGGATGGAGGGTGGATCCCAGCCATAGACGACGCGAAACGGGGTGTCCTGAAGCGAGGACTGGTACGCCGTGTTGAAGATGAACTCCGCCCATGGAAGCCAACGCAGCCATTGATGTGGACGGTCCCCTGTCAAGCAACGTAAATACATAATGATCACCCGGTTAGCCGCCTCGGACTGCCCGTCCGACTGTGGGTGAAACGCCGTCGACATATGCAGCTTGGTGCCCATCAGCCGCATGAGTTCGCGCCAAAACGTCGAGGTGAAGACGGGGTCACGGTCCGACACCATAGACTGCGGAACGCCATGTAGACGGACGATGTCGGTGAAGAAGGCTTGAGCGACGGACTCGGCGGAGTACGGGTGTGCCAGCGGAATGAAGTGGCAGTATTTGCTGAACTTATCCACCACCGTCAAGATGACGGACTTGCCGCGCACTCTGGGTAGCGCCTCGACGAAATCCAGAGCGATGTCGGTCCAAATGCCCTGGGGCACCGGCAGGGGCAGCAGGAGGCCGGCCGGGCTCAAGTGCTCTTGTAGCGTTGGCACACGACACAGGAGCGTACCCAGTCCTGGACGGCCTGCTTCATGTTGGGGATGTGGAAGTCGCGCCGGAGGCGATGCAGGGTGCGTTGGACCCCCTCATGCCCGTCAGCATGTGTAGCCTCGATGATCTCCCGAGCTAATGGCGATGCCGGAGGAATGTACAGCCGGCTGTTGTACTGCAGCAGGTCGTCGACGATCACCCAGGGGCCCGTGCGCGTGCCGTTGCTGACCCCGTCGCGGAGGGCAATGAGCGCCGGGTCCTGGCGCTGCGCGGTGTGGAGCTTGCCGATGAAGTCAAAGCGAGGCGCGGACAAGGCCAAGATGGCGCCCTCCTCCGTGTCACGCCGAGACAGAGCATCCGCGACGGCGTTCGCAGCGCCCGGCTTGTATTCCACGACGAAGTCAAAACCCAGCAGCTTGCCCACCCAATGATGCTGAGGAATGGTGGCAAGACGCTGGTCCAGCAGGTACTTGAGGGAGTAGTGGTCGGTCTTGAGGACGAAGCGCCGGCCCCAGAGGTACGGCCGCCAGTGACGGACAGCGTGCACCAGGCCGATCAGCTCCCGTTCGTAGGCGGCGAGGGCACGATGACGCGGTGCGACAGGGCGGCTGAAGAACGCGACGGGGTGGCTGTCCTGGACCAGCACGGCGCCGAACCCTTGGGTGGACGCGTCGCACTCGACGGTGAACGGCTTGGCGAAGTCTGGCATGGCGAGGACGGGGGCCGAGGTCACCGCGGCCTTGAGGGCGTCGAAGGCAGCGGCGGTGGCCTCCGTCCAGGAGAAACCGTCCTTCTTAGTGAGGGCCGTCAACGGGGCGGCGATGGTGCCGTAGTTGTGGACGAACTTCCGGTAATAACCGGCGAGGCCGAGGAAGCTGCGCACCGCCCGCGCCGAGCGGGGAACTGGCCACTCGTGGATGGCCTGAACCTTGGCCGGGTCCATGGCGACGCCCGCCTCAGATATGACGTGGCCAAGGTAGGACACCGAGGTGGAGCCGAAGGTGCACTTGCTGCGCTTGACGAAGAGCCGGTGCTGGCGGAGTACGGAGAGGACGGTACGCAGGTGCCGCAGGTGGTCGGTCCAGGTCGCACTGTAAATCAAAATGTCATCAAAGAAGACAAGCACGAACCGTCGCAGAAACGGTCGGAGCACGTCGTTCATCAGCGCCTGAAACGTTGCCGGGGCGTTGCACAGCCCGAACGGCATGACGAGGAACTCGTAGAGGCCGTCGTGTGTCCGAAAGGCGGTCTTGTGGACGTCCTCGGGCCGCATCCGCACTTGGTGATACCCCGACCGCAGATCGAGTTTGGTGAAGAAGCGAGCGCCGTGGAGCTCGTCGACGACGGGAATCGGAAACGCGTCCTTGACGGTGAGGGTGTTGAGGGCGCGGTAATCGACGCAGAAACGCCACGAGCTGTCGGCCTTCTTGACGAGCAGGACCGACGAGGAGAAGGGTGAGTCGCTGCGGCGGACGACGCCCTGCTGTATCATTGCGGCGCACTGGCGTTCCAGCTCGTCCTTGTGCGCCGCCGGGTAGCGGTATGGGCGGACCGCCACTGGAGCGGAGCCCGGCTTGAGGACGATGGCGTGATCGCGGCCTCGTGGAGGTGGGAGGCCCGTCGGCTCGTCAAAGACGTCCTCATAGGCGACCAGGAGCTCATCCAGGAGCGTCCCACTGGCCGCGGTGAGGGTGCGCAGTGGCGCTGTCGAGGTCGAGGCCACGCCTGTCCAGGCGAAGCATTGCCCGTCGCGCTGGAACGCCATCGACCGGGTGGCGAAATCCCACACGATGGGGCCCAACGTGCCAAGCCACCGCGTGCCCAGCACAACGTCGAAACCTGCGAGGGGCATCACAAAGAGATCGGTGTGGAATGTGGAGCCGTTGATGGAGAATGGCACGTCCCGGATGACACCAGGGCAGGACACGCGTTCGCCGTTGGCGACGATGGCCGTCATGCGCGGGCTGGGCTGGATCGGTAGGCCGGCGCGCCTCGCCGCCTCCTCACCGATGAAGCTGTGTGTCGAGCCTCCATCCAGCAAGGCGAGGAGGGAGGCGGCGCCGACGGACACCTGAAGCTGGATCGTGTCCGCGATGGGGACGCCGGCGACGGCATGAAGGGAGAACACGGGCGCCTCCGTATCCCCGGTGGCCGCCGCTGCATCACCCTCGTCCGCGACATTGTCGATCTCCACCCCGTCGAGGAAGAAGAGGCGACGGCAGAACCTGTTGTGACCACGGGTGAATTTCTCGTTGCAATTGAAGCACGGACCTAGGCGGCGGCGCTCGGCCATCTCGTCCGGGGTCAGGCGCCGTGGGTTCGTCGCATCGCGACCCGGTGGAGCGGCCGCTGGTGGGTGAGGCAGCACCAACTGCTGCGTGGACGCGGGCAGCGCGTGCCGTGGCGCAGGCGCAGGAAGCAACCCCCGCGGAGGAGCTCTCGGTTGAGGTGGCGCCGGCCGATCGTGCTCCATCAACTCCACCTGACGTGTCAGGCTCATGGCGGCGACGAGCGTCTCCGGATGGTGGATGCGGACGACGTGGCTGAGAGGCGGCAGGAGACCGCCGGTGAAGAGCTGGACACGCTGGGACTCGTCGAGGCGACCCGCGCGCGGCAGGAGCTCATGGAAACGGTTGGAGTATTCCTCCACTGTTCCCGTGCGCCGGCACTCGGAGAGTTCGAAGAGCGGAGCCGAACGCAGAGGTGGCCCGAAGTGCAGGTTCACGAGTTCCTTGAAGCGCCCCCATGTCGGGGCTCCCTCGTCCTTGAGCAGCTGGGTGTACCAAGTCTGCGCGATATCGTCCAAGTGATAGGACGCCATGCTGACGCGCTCTTCGGGCATGGTACGGTGGTGACGGAAGTATGCCTCAAATTTGTTGAGGAAGAGCAGCGGGTCCGTGGTGCCGTCATAGCGGGGAAAATCCCACTTCTTGGGCCGGGGAGGCAGGTCGAGGTCGCGCGACCCATCCGGGCGGCGGGTCTCGCTGCTGTCGACCGTCGAGGTCTTCTCCTTCATGGATGCCATGTCGGCCTTCAGGGAGTTGAGCTCGGCTGACATGTTCTTCATCTCCTTCAGGAGATCGGCGAGGGTGGGCTCGGACATGGCGGCGGCTGGGGTGGGGTTAGAAGGCGCGGCGGCTGCGGAGGCGGAGGATCGAGTGGAACGCGATACCAGGTTGTCAAGGGCCTGGTGATCTAGGGTAGCCGGTCCTCGACTACGTAGCTCGTAGTCTCGTGCCGTGTCTTCCAGAACGGAGGTTTTGCCCCTCTCGGCTTCTGGGCTTGAGAACACGTTGAGAGAGAGAGAGATTATTAGATTGATCTTGCTTGTTCCTTAACGTATCCGGCTTACAGATATATATATGGCCATTGGCCAAATCCAAGGAGGAAACAGACTCCTCAAAACAGGGAACTAATAAAAGGTAACTAATAATATCTTAGCAATTAAAATATATATTTTCTAATTCAGCCACTTGAACCGAGCGCTGCTTCGTCGCCTCCCTGCACCGCGTCGGCGGTCACCGCGCGCTCGGCGTCCGCGCGTGCGCCCGTGCGTTCTGCAGCCCGGCGCACATCTCTGGCTCGGTGCCTCCTCGTGTAGGTTCTTCCCCACATGACATTGTTGGTGACTTTGTTCAGGGTAGCATTCCTACTTCTGAATCTCATTAGTTCCACAAACTGTACCAACTAATCCTCTCATAATATTTAGGAGTAATTATTTGCCTCTTTGTTTGTTCTGATTACTATCATATATATGATGCCCTTTATTTGTCACCGCTGTAGTTTCTGATTGGAACAAAGCTGGAGCACATCATAAAGAAGTTGTTCTATGGGGTCGCCTCGAAGTACACCCTGGGCAAGTGGAAGGGGATGAAATACAACTCCACAAGTATCAGTAACTGTCAAGCTTATTTTTGAACTCTCATTAGCTGTTTTTTGGTGTGGACCCCACGTGCATGCTCACTTTTTTGCAGACACTGCACCAAATGCATGCATGTAGCTAGCTCAATGCCCCTCAGCTAGTTTCCTCTAGCTCGACTGTAGATGGCTGCTCGACTCATTCAGCCTGATCATGGTTGCCTCCCTATCTTTCTCGTACCCCCAATCTCCATCTCCCATATGCAATCTCCGCTCCTCCCTCTTCCTTTCTCGCTCTCACTCTCTAACACCGGTCCTTCATCTCTGACTGAGCTCCTCTTCGCTACATGACAGTTATTTCTTTGCTAATGATGGCATCTGGTTTTATTTGATTTTTTTGTCTGAATTTTTTCTTCATCGGGTAAGTATGAGGCCAGTGACGAAAAATTCCCAATTTAGTGATGAGAAAAAGTGATCTTGTTCTTGTGAGGGACTGGGTATTTGCAGTTTTCTAGTGTTCTTCCACCGATACCATCTTTCTACTTGTACGCCACCGCTCCTCTTCCTTTCTCTCTCTCACTCTCTAACACCAGTGCTTCATCTCTGTCTGAGCTCCTCTCCGCCACATGACAGTTATTTCTTTGCTAATGATGGCATTTGTAATCTTTTTGTTTGAATTTTTTCTTCATCAGGTAAGTATGTGGCCAGTGATGAAAAATTCCCAATTTAGTGATGAGAAAAAGTGATCTTGTTCTTGTGATGCACTGGGTACTTCCAGTTTTCTAGTGTTGTTCTTCTACAAAACAAACCATTATGTTTTCTTGTGTTGTTCTTTTTCAGCATGATGCCTTTTCATGCTATTGCAATTTCTATCTATGGCCCTTAAGCTCCAAGAACAAGATCATATGAACATAGAGGACTTGTTCTGAGGCCTCTATTTGTCACAATTTTTAATGTTTTCTGTTTTGAACAATACTCATTATTCCTTATTTGTTGTGGTAATGAAGGGACTCCATGTTAATACTTGATTACTAAGTCTAAGAAACAACACTAATGTAGAAGTTGGTAGTCCTAGTTGATTGCGTTTAGGCGTCTAAGAATTTGTTCTCATAAACATTGGCCTTCTAATTAGCAATCTCTTATCCTCATGTTCATCGAACTGCTAATGAGTGGTTACTTCTATACTTGTTATTTTGGCCTTTTGTTATCTGCAATAGAAAGAATTTCTACCTCTGCTCAGCTGGTTGGTGTTGATCAACACAATGGATTCCTAGTTGCAGTGATAGCATCTTGCTATTCTCATACCATACTGGAACAAGATGCTTATGTATTTTTTGCTCAGTTAGATTAGATATCACTATTCAATTATGTCTTTTTTGCTCAGTTAGATTAGATATCACTTTTCCATTATCCCACTTTAAAAAGGTATCAATATTTTAACTCATGTTGGAAACTAGGATGTGCCTAGAGCTTTCAACTGTGTGTTGCATACTAATATGAAAGCTTAGATCTACTGGGATTTATGTAGTAAATTGTACTAGTTACTTTATTGTACCAGTCTATACTATTCTATTAATTACTAGCTGAAAGACACCACACTTATTTTGTAGAGAGGTTCTAAGGTAATGAATACGAGATTAACATGATTATCAATGTGAGTTTGTTGTGATGATATATTTCATCTTATGATGTTTGTTTTGTTCTAGTGAATTTATGGTAGAAAGAACATGTCTTTCTTTTGCAGGGTCTCTAGATGCTTTATCTGCGTCACTACAGAACCTTCATAATCAAGTTCAGTTATGAAAAACCTTCATATTAGTATGCTTCGACTAAGTTTTAGTTGTTTTTAAATTGATTTTGTGTCAAGTAATCAGTATCTTGAATTTCTGTAGCAAAAAAAGGTCCATGTGTTCATTCCGAATTGTAAAATATAGGAAGATTGGTGTTCAAGTGGTTGCAGTGTGCAATACATTTTGGCTAGTGTTTTGTTTTGGTTGCCTCTACAATTTGTGAAATTTTAGTATGATCCAATACAATAATCAACTAGGGAAGACAACTTCATTGGCTCTAGGGAATCTACACATGTATTTAAAGATCCTACAACCACTTTTGTAGTTTGAGATGCCCATGTGTTAGTCTAAAACGATTCTGGGTGAATCATAGTATAATTTTGGCATTGTTAAAGGAGTACATCTCTCGTGTTGCTCCCTATTTAGGTTTGATTATTGGATCTTGGCACATCCTTGTATTTGGCAATAAAAATTTATGTGTACCAAGTCCACTAGTTTGCACATGGTACATACTGGATAAAAAGGATTGAACTTTTGTAGTTACAACTAGTTGGTAGTTGCTAAGTTTTAAATTTTGTTGGTTCATCACATATGTCTTCTCATATTGAGTGCTAAATCATGAGTCTTTCTTAGCTTATCATCTGATCCTGTAATTGTTACTTAGATTGGGCTAGTTTTTGTCATATTAGTTATCACAATATCTTTTTTATGATATAATGGTTGATAAATCTTGTTTGGTTTTCCATTTCTAAGACACTAAATTGTGTTTCAGGAGAAATGTATGGCTCTATTTGCAAGTGTTTACCTTAAGGACGAGCAAGACGTGGGTGGATTTTGAACATTTGTTGCATTTGGAATTATAGTAAAATTTAATGGATTTATTGTTTACGACTTACGGGACTAGTGCTTGTGCTTTTTTCTTCTTCAAAATTTGCTCTTTTTTTATTTCATTCAGAACTCTCTACGTTCTATTTCATATTTTTCTGCATGTTTCATATGAGATAGTGCTATATGCACATCTTTACTGGATCAAATTATGCGCTGAAATTTAATTGTCAATGCACACATGTGTTGCACGGAAGGCAGGCAACAATTCGAACTCACTTCCAAATGAAGTACTGGATTTTTTTGGATTTAGTCGATCTGATTTCTGGGAATTGGGTGGACGCAGACTAGACACAATCTATCTCGCGTGTGTTGTGCCCCCTTTTGCCAAAGGGTGCGATGTGATGAGAAAAGTAATTTAGAATAATCTACTCGCATTAGTTTTTTAGCGCACATTGTGCATCGCTTGACGGATTCCCATCTTGCGATCGACTCGTCTTGTTGCTTGCGCCAACGGTATTCGCTGCAGCCGCTATCAAACCGTGTATGCCGAACCGTATTTTTTTTCTTCAATGTCACTTAGTTGTACCTCTTCTTTTATCCAATGTACATTACAAGACGATGTTCTTTGAGTGTACCAATGTTTGTACTTCATTCCTTTAACGCGCAACTAGCGCTATTTCCTTCTCCAGTACTCTTTCCGTCCAACAAAACATACAATTTTAAAATAGTGTTATGTTTTAGTATTTTAAATTTAAATAATTATACATTAAAATATATTAATATTTATGATATGCCAAGAAGCCTCTAGCTCAACTGGCTAGAGCCTCTCAATTGCATTCTACAGGTCCTGGGTTCGACTCCTACCGGAGCAAAATTTCAAGTTTGTATGTCGTGGTTAAAAAAAAATCTCGTCTGTCCCACATCCAATTTTAGGCTCGGCCCCTATGTCAGGGTGGTGCAGGGTAAAGATCTTCATCTTATGCACCCGTAGGTCGAGTTTTTTTATTAATATTTATGATATCAAATAAACATCATAAGACTAATTACAAAATATACTTTTACTATAATATTTATGATATCAAATAAACATCATTAGACTAATTACGAAATGTACTTTTATAGTAAATTTATTCTGAGCACGGAATTCATAGTTACGTGTTTTTGTGGACGGAGGAAGTATTTCTCACCATTACTCGGATTTTTGTATGTTAACAGTCACAACGACATCTGTTATCATGACAATCAGTCATTAGCCTGCTTCACTTCCTATGTTTGTGTACTAAACAAATATTATGCTCAACTTGGCACAATTTCTCTCATTCCTGTTATCTTGTTCTCTGTACTGTTCCAGTCCTCTGTTGATCTCCCGATATGCCTTTCACTTTTTGAGCCTTTTACCTATGTGCCATTAAAAAAGTTCGTCGAACCTACAAGCCACTAGAAAGTTGGCTCACACCTGCTTGCCCAAGTCGAACTTCGTTTTACCCTACGCGCCATTCCGTCCACAAGTGCTTGTAACGGTCGTTAACTGCGCTGGAAAAGGACTAAAATGCCCTTCAGACTGACATGGGCATTGAGCTTTGTCTGTTGCCCTTGGTGGGACTCGGTGGCCATTTTTTTGGCGCCAAAGTGGGTGCTGGTTTGGCGCCAAAGGCTCCCAGAGCCATTATTTGCTCTTCATGTATATATACATGTCCAGCCCTACTCCACCAGACCTCATCCTCTCCATTCCTCTTTCTTTCTTCCCCATCCACTCCTGCTCTAACCATGTCACAAGCTTCAAGCAGCTATGTTGGTGGTAGGATTAGGCGGGTACTTTGCCCGAATTGTCATGTTCTTGCAAATCGCTTCATCTCCCAGACAGTGAAGAATCCAAACCGGGCATTTCACAAA
The DNA here is from genome assembly GCA_009763385.1 of Coix lacryma-jobi var. lacryma-jobi. NCBI lineage: Eukaryota > Viridiplantae > Streptophyta > Magnoliopsida > Poales > Poaceae > Coix > Coix lacryma-jobi. The sequence continues at coordinate 130,275,867 of CM019827.1, forward strand.
TGCCCCTATTTTGCAGTTTGTGTTCTTCTCTATTTTTTCTTGTTTGCCATTTCTTATTTTTTCACTGAGCTGATGCTTGAGATGTTGTCTTGTAGTTTGGTGGATGCCAATACTACTAGTGGGAGGATGAGATAATGGAGCCAGCTCCAGCTGCACTGCAGGCAGTTCCACTGCAAGCTGTTGCTCCTCCTGCAGTGATGCAAGCAACTGAGCCCCTGCCCATTTACCAACATGGTTCCCAGGCTGCAGTAGTGGAGAATAGGCAGGACAATAGGGTCATGCATCAGCTTAGGTAGCTAGAAAAGATGGTTTATGTATGCATTTTCCTTGCTTTGTATGCAATTATGAAGAAGTAGGAACTATGGATGAATGAATCAATGAATGTAAATTTCACCAACAGTTCAATGAATATTTCATAAGCATGAATCAAGTTTGATTAACATTCACCAAAAGAAGACATAAACTTCAAGTTTAAGTTTCATCTAAAAGTTGAATAAAAGCATCACAAATATTACACAGTTCTGGTACTTGGACATGCTATTTCAGTTTCATGTCATCAAAAGAAACAGACGGTGTTGTTCAAAAGAAAGCCAATTCTTTGGCCATTTCACTAGAGATTCAGACTCTTCCTGCTTCTGGTATTTGCAGCAGGGCTGGATGGGCTGCCTGATGCAATAGAGAACCTCTTTGGTGTTAGCTTCTTGATGGCCATCTTCTTCCTCTTTGGTGTAGCAGCTTGGGGCTCTGGTGTTGCAGCTTGTGGCAGCACAACATCATCAGCTTGGGGCAGCACACCATCTTGATCTTATGTTTGCACAACATTTTCATGTTCTTGATGGACAGTGGCAAAAGAGTCCTCATTGACAGGAGCTAAGAAGATAGTCTGCAATGGAATTGGGTCATTGGAACCAGTTCCAGACCTTTACAAGCAGACAGAAAATGACTGGATAGATAATGAATAAGAAATTAAAAATGTTGATTATGGCTCAAAGAGTAACCTTGTTGATGTCCTAGACCCTTTGCTTCTCTTTGCTCCAGAAGAAGAAGATGATGCCTGTCTACTCCTCTTATTTGTTGCAGCTCTCTCAACAGCTTCATGTCTTGGGAACTGCATCACTGATGGAGCTGCAACCACAATGTTGTTTTCTGTGTTAAGGCTTCCTGCTTTCTTCAGCCTTTTCTTTGGTAGACCTCTGCAATGTTTCAAATCAGCTTCACCAAGTTAGTTTCAAAAATGAATGGACCATTGACAAAAAGTTTCAAAAACACATCACCTTTCAGCCTCCATTGCAGCATGTCTTGTGGATTCCCATTTTTGCATGTGTACCAGTGATGACATTTCTGGTGGCATATTGGGCACTCATGCCTTCTTGAGCTTCCCTTGTACTGGCTGCCACCTTCTAGAGCCCCTTTCATCCTATTTTTTCTTCTTCCTCCAGCTGTGGCCCTAAGCAATGGAGGGTGCATAAAGAAGCCATGGTTCGATGTGGGCCACATGCTCTTATCTGGAATGCATGGAATGGAGCCTTCATATGCTAGCTTGAACCTCTGGACAGAATAATAATCATGAACATAATCTTCCAGTCTTGCTCCAGGGATAGAAGTGATGAAAGCAATTGCATGCTTGCAAGGGATTCCTGTTCCTTGCCAAACCCTACAGGTGCAGTTCCTTTCAGGCAAGTTGACCACAAACCTATAGGCTAGATTGACTCCCTTTGCACATACTTCTGCCACAACTTCAGGGGATGATGTTATCACTTCAATGTCCAGATTGAAACTATCCTCCCTCAGCTTCTTCTCAATGTGAGGCAGAATCTTTCCTGTAAACTTCATTGCCACTCTCTTCCTATGGTTCCATTTGATGAGTAGCTTCTGTCTGATTGTGTCCAGCAAGTCGTCAAGATTCTTTCCCTTTTCTGGCTTGATCCAGTTGTTGAAAGACTCTGCAAGATTGTTAGTCACATAATCCACTTTGGGGCTCTCCCTGTACTGGCTCCTTGACCACAACTTCTTGTGGTTGTCATGCAGATAGACCATAGCCTCAGGCTTGGCATTAGCCATTGCTGTGTAGTGTTTGTTGAACATGTACATGCTCCATGAATATGAACTGGCCCACAAGTGATCATCAAACACCTTGCCACTATACCTTTTCTTGAATTTTTTTACAAGGTGGTACATACACTCCCTATGTTCTACCCCAGGAAACACTTCAGAAACACCATTCATCACAGCTGGGCCACAGTCTGTGCTAAAACAGAGCCCCTCTGGGAATCCAATGATATCTTTGAGCTGCTCCATAAACCACACCCAATTTTCATTGGTCTCTGAATCAATTATTCCTACTGCTACTGGGTACATCCAATTATAGCCATCTACTGCACAGGCCACACACAACTGTCCTCTGAACCTTCCATTCAAAAATGTACTATCTACTGCAAGATATGGTCTACATGCTCTAAGAAATCCATCTACACAAGGTTTCAGTGCAAAAAATAGTCTATGGAACCTGATCTTATTATTTATGGTGTGGTGATCAATGATAAGAGAGGATCCAGGACTAGATTACTCTATCTGGGCCTTAAACCTAAACAGATTGTCAAAACTCTTATCCCAAGGCCCATAAATTAAGTCCATAGCTAGATTCTTACCTTTGTACACTCTCCTGTATGGCACAGTTACTTTAAACTCTTCCTTCAACCTCCTAATTAGTTCTTTTATTCTGATGTTGGCATCTTCCTTCAACCAGTCTAACACTTGATTACAAACCCAAAATTGAGTGATCCCTACACAAACTCCAACCCTCTTAGCACTCTGACATTCATGAGGATGTGGGCTCCTTTTCACCTACAAAACAAGTAAGAATGTTATCAAGATAGCTACAGGTAAGAGTTCTAATTAAGATCAAGACAAAGGGTGCAATAGGATGCATGAATTCTCTTTACCTTAACTGTGACACCATCCTTTAGAGTAGATGCATGAATTCTCCATCCACAGCAGAGCTCATCCTTGAATTTGCAGTGCACTCTATACCTCCCTGGATCACTCTTGTCAATTACATACTGGTGCTCTTTGATAGCAGTGTGAGTAGCTAAAGCAATCTTAAATGCATCCATGTCTGAATACAACGTTCCTACGACCATAGGAGGGTTCTTCTTGTCATAATTAAGATCAGGCATATTTTTAGGGGCCCTATCTGTAACCATCTCATCATCACTCTCATCTGACTCAGACAAGATTTCATCCTCATCACTCTCATTTTCCCTATCTTTACTGGCACCATTAGGATTTGGGTGTGAAGATGATGGTGGTGGCTGGTAGCTAGGGCCAAGATCAAGATATAAGAGTTCATCATCAACACCCACATGCTCATTTGATGGATATGGGTTAGCAAGGATTTCAGCTTCATCAGCCTGACTATGTGTGTTGTGGCTAGGTTCACCTAAGCTGGGAGCACTACTAGAAGGGGTGAATGGGGGTTCAACAGAATTGGAAGTGCTACTAATGTCCCACAATGGAATCTGGGGGGAGTCTTCACTGGGCTTGTAATATGCAAAGGTAACAAAGCAACATTTGGCAATACTATGTTTTTGAAACATGTGGAGCAAGTCTTGGTCACTGCATAGCTCCATGTTCACCTTTCTATCCAATGCCCAATAATAAACTTTCACTAACTCAAGATAGCAAGGAGGATTCTGGGCCACAACTGCATCAATCAAATCTTTCAATTTTGTGCGGCCAGCATCAACAACCTTGCTCAGCTCATACCAAGGACCACGACAGTTCCGAGCAACAATTCTGATTTCTAAATTGAAGCTATTTTCTGCATCGTCCATCCTACAGTTCAACAAGTACGAGGCAATCAATCAAATGCAAGCGCAGGGAAGGAAGGGGGCAAGCTATCGAGCAACCTAGGACACCTTAGACAAAGAAAGGAGGGAGGAGGACACTGAACTCACCGGTCCGGTGGGTCGTCGAGGACCTTCCTCCTCGGCGGCATGAGGAGTCGTCTCGAGCCACTAAAGGGTGCAGTGTATCAAGCCCGGGTCTTCCTCCCCGCACCCGCAATACAACTTCCGTCGTCGCTTGGGGTCTGCCGCCGCTCAGGATTCGTCGCTAGGGTTTCACCGTCGCTAGGGTTCCGACCTCCGATTCGGGAAGGACAAGTGAGAGAGACAAAGCAGGAGAGAGTGAGGGCAGCAAGGTCACCTGCAAAGACAGGGCCCACCTGTAAGAGCTGCCAAACGACAAAAACCAAACAGAATGGGGACAGAATGGCGCGTAGGGTAAAACGAAGTTTGACTTGGGCATGCAGGTGTGAGCCAACTTTCTAGTGGCTTGTAGGTTCGACGAACTTTTTTAATGGCACATAGGTAAAAGGCTCTCACTTTTTCACACTCCTAGTGCAGATTTTTTCCACCAGCCACACCAGCCTCAACACAGTCGAATGAATGACTGAACACCAGCCCCAGCACAGATAGACAAAGAAAGAAGGAGGGAGGAGGACACTGAACTCACCGGTCCGGTGGGTCGTTGAGGACCTTCCTCCCCGGCGGCATGAGGAGTCGTCTCGAGCCACTAAAGGGTGCAGTGTATCAAGCCCGGGTCTTCCTCCCCGCACCCGCAATACAGCTTCCGTCGCCGCTTGGGGTCTGCCGCCGCTCAGGATTCGTCGCTAGGGTTTCGCCGTCGCTAGGGTTCCGACCTTCGATTCGGGAAGGACAAGTGAGAGAGACAAAGCAGGAGAGAGTGAGGGCAGCAAGGTCACCTGCAAAGACAGGGCCCACCTATAAGAGCTGCCAAACGACAAAAACCAAACATAATGGGGACGGAATGGCGCGTAGGGTAAAACGAAGTTCGACTTGGGCATGCAGGTGTGAGCCAACTTTCTAGTGGCTTGTAGGTTCGACGAACTTTTTTAATGGCACATAGGTAAAAGGCTCTCACTTTTTCACACTCCTAGTGCAGATTTTTTCCACCAGCCACACCAGCCTCAACACAGTCGAATGAATGACTGAACACCAGCCCCAGCACAGAAGGGCGTACTCTCTCCGTCCCATTGAAAGTGTCGCCCGAAAAGCGTGTTTGTGAGGGGATACGGTTTTCTAACGACACTCCCAATTGGAGTGAGGGAGTATGCATTTCTCTGATCGCAGACTTCCATCATGTACACCATTTTCCAAGCAAAAAAGGACAGCCTTTTGCACAGAAGGGCGCATGCATTTCTCTGATCGCAGTACGACAGCACATGGACAGTACCTGCCCGGGTCCTCTCTTGTTCAGAATCAAATATTTTATTCTACCCACGGCTCGGTCCCAATCTGATCAAAAACATTAGGGTGCGTCGTACTGCGATCAGAGAAAAACATTAGGCTTAGGGTGCGTGCCGCCGCCCCCGCCTCCGTCTTCTTCACTCACCGGAGGTCGGAGGGAGTGGGGATCTATCGTTTTTAATAAGTTTTCTAGTAGATCGAGTCATCTATAGTTACAGGTTCTCCATGCCAAGGATCTTGGTATTGGGGGGTGTATTTCCTCCTCCTCCTTCCCGGCGACGGCGAGGAGGTAGGGTGGATTTGGTCTCTCCATGGTGGCTCTGTTGAAGATGAGGGTGACAACTTCGGCGTCAACATCTACATCGACAAGACAACATAGAGACTTTTCTTTCCGGGCTTCGGCATCAAGACGAAGATGATGTCGCCGCCATGGAATAATTTTCTCCGGTCCCTTCTTCGTTTTGTTGTGGTTGGATCTGGCCACGATGAAGGATTAGGGAGAATAATTTTCAGATCAGTCTTTCTCATTCTTCAGTGGCAGAAAGAAGAACAAGGAAGACACAAGAAAGAAGAAGTTTCTCAACTCCTCCTGCGGGAATGTTGGTCGTCCGTTGGGCATCTCTTCTCAGGCCGAAAACAACTGTTGCCGAGTATTTGCCTGTGCGGTCATCTATACGAAGCGTCAAACAGGTTTGGATTTGAGAGTTTGAGCCTTTCACAGCTTGGGTATAATATAGATGAGAATCAGTTTCTGGATGCATGTTTTTTCCAGAGTGCTTGTAATACGATGATGTAACCAGCTATTATTTAATACAATTCTTCTTTCATCTCAAAAAAAAATCTGATCAAAAACATATTGGAACGTGTACACATCGACAATACTACCTGCCCCGGGTCCTCTCTTGTTATAAACTTTTCATCTGACACATTAAATATTTAACACATGTTTAAAGTATTAAATATAGATTAAAAATAATTAATTATATAGATTGTGAAATTTTGTAAGATGATTTTTTAAGCCTAATTAGTTCATAATTTGTCAACGTTATACTACAATAAACATGTGACAATAATGGATTAATTATTTTAATAAATTTATCTCACGGTTTTTAGATAGAATATTTTTTTATTAGTCTATTGTTAATATATTGAATTAGTACCTTAATATTAGTGTGACGTTAGTTTTGCTTAGCCTTTCATGATTCTTTTTCAATTTTTCTTTTTTAAGTCTCAAACGTTCTTTTTTATAAACAAGCCTCAAACGTTTTTTGTTTCATGTTTATTTTTCATTTTTCTTTTTTAAGCGTCAAACTTTTTTTAGTATTATTATCCATTTCTTTTTCTTGAATAGGATATTTTTAATTTTTTTAAGCCGGAGGTACTGTCTTACTGTCCAACATCTAGCGTGGAGTTTTTGGTTCCTATTTTTTATTCTTTTTCCTATAATAAATTAAAACTCTATTGTCTCTCTATCTGTATCTATAATATACATCCTAACCTGCTTTCATTTAATTTTTTCCACTCCGATCTGTATTCGAAATTAGAATTAGAGCTATTATATATTTATGGGTTCCAGAAGCTTAATATTTAATTATAACAACATGAATAGATAGCATAAAAATTAAAGTTATTATATATTTATGTTTAAATATTTTTGTGTTTTGCAATGTAAGAAAAAAGGTTGTGTACGTTGTATTTTAATTTGACATGGACTTAATAGAACATAACAGTTTTAACAAATGGAAGAACTTAACAGGTAATGAAGCACCTAACATCAACAAATTCAATGACAACACAGTGCAGACAATAATTCTCCTGGATTAATACATAAGAGAGAAACTTCAATTCTAGACAAAAGCCATGACGGTGGGTTTCCTGTCATGAACAATTTGTAGTTGATCTCTAACTATTCAATGTTACGCTTGTTGGTTGATTTCTTTGACGTCGTCTTCGAAGGTGCACAACCTCCAATGAAAATGTTGCTTGGATGACCTTCATCTTGGAAATTTTCACATATCATTGGAGAAGCTGTGTACCTCTTTCTGCTCTTTCGCTTCCTTTCGGACAATGGCTTGTACCTTTTTTCTCTTTTACACCCAGTTTCTTTTGGAACAGAGGGAGCTTTGATTTGATTAACATCAACATCACTCATGTATGCGCTGGAACCAGCAGCGCCATAGACATTTCTTATAACTGGTTGTCCATCTGAGTCATATCCAGTTAGTTCTATGTTCTCTGATTCATTAGCAGATCGAGACATGTAGGCAGTTGTAGTGTTTCCATCTGTTGTAGTGTTTCTATCTGATGTACGTAACCCTTCAATTTCCTTCCTTGCCATGTTCAGGTACCTTGTTAAAATTTGTCCAGCTTTTGGGTCTTTCTCTGTTGACTTGACTACATCAAGAGCATTAGCATACAACAAGCTCTGACCAAGTTGTTCTAACGCTCATGTGCAAACATCATCAAGATACTGATAATCACGTGCATCTCTAGTCCACCTTTTCATTATGTGAACCTGAGGTATCTTTTTTACTCCACGATGTATCATAACCTAAAAACACAATGAATAAACCAGGTCATCTAAAAATTGATCGTATTCATAGTTTATTGTCTATTAGTATTAAAGGAGTATTGATGCAACAAATACCTTAATAGCATGGCAGCACAACATTCCAAAATGCTCATACTGACCACACTCGCATGAATATTTCTCTCCACCATCTTCAATTTTTACCTAGAAAACAACACGAGCCCAATATTTTCGTGTCTCTGCATTGTTGTGGGTAACATAGTAACTATTGTCATCTTCTCCTTCCCCTACCTCATACTGTGTTGAATTGTCAACCTCCTCACTAAATAGTTGGAAACAATTTTTCGTGTATACACTGATTGCATGCTTCTCTATTGCATAGAGTCTCTTTGTACGATGTACAAACTACAAAAATTATCAATGTAGTCACTCGTTTGGTTTGATTCACTTTAGTCAAATTAAATAATCATATAAGACATATTTCTTCAGTAAGTATATCGAATAACATAATACTATCACAATAAGCATCCATGTGAATAGAAATTAAGGATAATCATCATAAACCATGCCTTTTTAGAATCAGAGAATAAAAATGGTCAAAAATTAAACTAATTGGTAAAGTTATTTGAAGTTGCTGTCCAATTTAATAATAAATTTCACTTTTTGGAATTTACACTGAGACCTAACAATCAAAGAGTTTGTTATAAATAGCATACTAAACAGACAACATCCTTTTAATTTGACGACATGGTTTTCAAATGGATGTCAAACCAAAAATTTCAGTTTTTAGCACACTAATTCATTTATAACTCAACTAAATAAACAACAGTCTTGTTTGAAGCTCAACTAAAAATAGAAAACATGCCACTCCAACAGTCTTTTAATATTGGGAAGCAATTCACAAGTAATATATTCAAGCCTCTTACCTGTTTTGTTTGATGCTCAGCCTTTTCCTCTGCACTAGCACGTAGAAACAACAGTTTGTTATACTGCTGCACAAATCTATTCATTGATGAATTCCTTGGTACCACCTTCTTTGGAATACTGTTTGCACTTTCAGAGCGTTGGGTGCTTGCCATCCTAGCACAAAATGTATCCCTAGCCCAAGGCTTTGCCCACTTATGTCTCTTTGCGTATGTTCTTTTCATGAATTCATTGTCTCGTAGACTATAAGTCTCCAACAAATCTTCCCAAGCCCTCTCAAACTCATCAACAGTTAGCATTTGGTTTATGACATAATGGAAATCTCTTCGGAATGGACCATTTCTACGATATACAGGACCCAATTCTTCTGATGCATAACACAGAACATGCCATTTGCACCATAAATGTGTAGTCCCGTCAGGGAACACTTCCTTTATTGCCTTTGTCATGGATTTGCACTGGTCTGAAAACAATAACATTACCTTATTTAAATCATCTATCTAATCTAGGAAACTGGTACAAGAAATTATTTCTAGAACATGACAGTAGTACATACCTGTTAGGATAGTAACTGGATATGCCCCGCCCATTAAAGTGATAAACTCTTTGAAAACCCATTTGAAACTATCAGTGTCTTCCTTAGTCATTAGCACACCGGCAAATAACACACTTTGGAAGTGGTTGTTGACCCCTACAAACATACCAAATGGCATTTTGTAGATGTTTGTACAGTATGTAGTATCAAATGTAATTGCATCACCAAAGAAGTGGTACTGGCTGCGACTCCTCCCACTTGTCCAAAGTAGTGTTTTCACCTTTTTCTCATTATCTAGCTCTACACTGAACTGAAACCCAGGATCTTCTGCACGCATCTTCGTGAATACCTCTAAAGTCTTTGAAATATCATCATCCTTTTGGTCCTTGGAAATCTGTGAACATACAGCCCTCAGTGCTTTTTGATTGAAAGGCACATCCTGCATACTACCATATAAACTACCCATAATGCAATGCTCTCTGCTTAGGGACACATTATTCTCCCTTAGATAGCGAATCATATCCTTCGTGCACTCCTCTATCTTACTATGTGAGTTCCACTCTCTCTTTTCTCCACAAGACACAGACAGTGGATGGTTGTGCTGAGTTACATGTTTACTAACATACCAACCAAGGTCCTCTGTTTGATGCAGCCTTATCATAGCTTTGCAATGCATCCTCTTTGAATTATTTTTGCAGCGCCCATCAAATCCCTGATTAAAAATGTTTTGTCATGTAACCACAACACAATGTACTATAAAGTCATTTTTCTGAAATTTGACTGAAGAAAGTGTTAACCTCCTTCTCACACACTAGTTCTTGCATTGTTCTCATCTTGTTTACTCTGTTCTTAGCAAAGCTTCTGAAACGTATCCGGAAACCAACTTCCCACGAGTACAGATTGTAGAATTTGTATACCTCTGCCCTCGAATCAAACACCATCCCAAGTTTTGGCTCAAATATGTGAGTTGTATCACGATTCGGTGCATTTCTCATTGCCTTTTCAATATTTCCAATGTCTCTAGGAGGTCTGCAATCTGGAATAGTACACCCCCTTGGGAAATGGCGCCTCCAAGAAAATGTAAAATGTAAAATGTTAGATATTTGCATATCAATAAAAGTAACATAGCAGCTTTGTTTACATAATACAATGCTAGTTATATAATAGTAGTAGAGTCAAATACTTAGATGCTAACTGTGCTTCCTTGAGTCAAGTGGTAAGGTTTATTGCTAACCCCAATTAAATTTAATAAACATCTACCCATGGATTTTTTGATATAATAGAAACTTTGATGCTAATTTTAGTAGAACTTCATTTTGCAGTACTGGACATAAATTAATGCTGAAATCGCCTCAATTACCTTTTCTTTCCCCTTCCACGTCCATGATTACAAATAGGGAAAATTTCATATTCAGTTGATTTGTCTGCACTATTCGTATTTACATTTATATTTGGCATCTCTTGCACTGTTGTTTCTTCCTCATTGATGTCGTTTGAATCTTCATCATCTGCATCATGGTAATCTTCTTCATCGTCAGTATCTATGTGATGTTCGGTATCATCATCCGCATCATACTCAACATTAATGGTGTCTACAGGGAACACGAGTAGTTAAGACCTTTATTTGAAATGATTTCTACTATCAATTCTTATAACTTTGGTTGAATTATCATTGACATAAAAACGTACTTTAGTTATCCAGATAAAATCATGAAACATACCATTTCGATCGATGTTATCACTAGTATGAATTGAGTCACATGCATATACATCTGGCATTTGGTCTGTTGTTTGCTTTGTGGAAGCCACTTGTGGCTGCATCTGTTGAAAATTGCAAATCGGTGATGAAACATTACGCAGCAATTCCTGAAAGGAGCTTAAGGAAAATTGGTTTTATCACAAAACAAGCACCAGAATGTGGAACATAATTATGTTAGATATTATGAAAATACCTCCACAGCTGTTCATAGGTCATGGTGATAACATGTGGTTATAGTGTGCACTCATGCTAGACTGCATTAACATACTGCTTGGTATAGCCTCTGGTTGCATGAATGGAATTTGTTGCTGCGCATTGTAACCAAACACAAATCCTGGTTGATACAGATTTGGCAAATCCTGTACTGCAACAGATCCACCTGGATGATTTAGAACAATATGTCTATGAAATAGTAATCCAAAATTCAGAGAAAAGACATATCAAGTTTCAGAATAAAGCTAGCTCAATCTATTAACTAAAGTTTACTGATGAACAGAGAACTACTTCCATTGATGACCCGAAAATGTGCATGTAAACTAATGAACGAACCTGTATTAGGTCTCCAATCTTTCTGTTGATTAGACTGCATCGAACTGCACTCAGGGTTCTGGTGCGACGACTTGGAGATGAATCTACTTGCATTGTTGGGAAGAAAAAAATTAGCACATCCTTGAGACTAGCGTGGGGATCGGAGTAAGAAACCATTTGCATTGTTCGGATGAAGCAAGTTAGCGCCTCCATGGCCGATTTCTTCAGTAGCCTTATGCATTACTGCTCTCCTAGCACGAGATGGAAAGAATGCGGTACCCCCAAACTCGAAATGCATAGGCGCTTGAAAAAATGGGGTGACATTGTTGAATCGGACAAGATCCCCAGGAACCCATACTCCAGTGCTTGTGCTTGGGCTCGTTTGAGCTCCTATCGAAGTCAGATTCCCATCTGTGCCATAAACCTGATGAAAATTTGAAGAGTAATGATTCCCATCTACTCGACCCATTGTGGATCCAGTAGGAAGCATTGTAGGAGAAAGAGTAGCACAGACTAAAACTTGACAAATCCAGATCTGCAAAATCAAATGACAAGAAAAATATGAGAACTAACACTGAGAATCCAATTCAATTTCCATTATAGCAAAGGGAAACGAGAATTAAGCCAGGGTCAAGTACTTTGGAAACTAAAATCCGTGGTATTGCCTATTAAAATCTAATTGCTTAAACAATAATCTGATAACTAAGTGAAAAAGCATGTATCTTAACTTATCCTAAAGTAGTTTCATTACCTACAACATTTTCAAAAGGTACACTGAAGTACAGTTCAAAGTAAGCAGAGAAATGTTAAAACCATTGAAAAAACATTTTACTGACACATATCTGAAGTACAACACTAATTGACCTACAATAAGTTTAATAACATTATTATCATATCAGGCAAGAAATGTTGAAACTGAAAGCCTGATACCAATAAGAACTTTACGACAGCCATATAAGATTATAAGGAAACTACAATCTATAACATGACATTGTGGTGTAGTTAATATAAAAATTGAAATTACACTAAAAGAAGGCCAACTATTTAAAAGTATTTATATTACATTATACCTCCTACACGTAGTTACCGCGAAAAGGGACTTTATAATTGCTCTTCTCAGGATTGTTCAGTGGGGAACAAGATATATCAACCAATGTCATGTTATAGAACTCAAGCAGGACGTAGGTGACACAAAAAAATAAAAACAACTCAAGCAGAGTAGTAATCTAAGGCAATCTTATAGGAAAAAAATTAAGAGGCAATCTGAGTTCTGTATTCTTGGTAGTAAAACATCAATAAAAAAATAGACGTGAAAAGAGAGATCTTGTCACACCTTAGAGAGGATGTATTAGTGCCATTGTTGGAGTACTCTGGTGTTGTGTCACCTTCTAGATCTGTGGACGACATAGCTGAAAACCGAAAAAATCTTAACTAACCAGAATGAAATTTGCGCAGGATGTAGTAAATATTAGTAGGGGCACCAAGAGTACCTCGGTCCACCGTAGATGCTCCACCACCCGGCCATGATGCCCAAACGAAAGAGAGAGAGCAGCCAAGGAGGAAGAAACCAAGGAGAGAGGAAGAAGAACGAACACAGATACAGAGGAGAGAGGAAGAAGAACAAGAGAGAGAGAGATGAGTGTCAGATCTGAGAGAGACGAGAGAGAGAGAGGAGACAAAGATCCGAGTGTTGGATCTGAGGGACAGAGAGAGAAGGGAAGGAGGGAGGACGAGGAAGAGATGTCGGATGTGAGGGATAGAGAGACGAGTTACTGCTGCTAGGAGGTGGAGCCAAATTATTGAGCCGAATATGATCTGCGAGCCGAACAACCATCTACAGACGAGCCAGAGGAAACGAGACTAAAGTTTTGAGCCGGCTACACATGCAAGTAGGCTTTAGAGCAAGTATTATAATACAGCCGACTTGCTGGCTGTAAGAGTCTTTACATCCTCAGCCTACTCATACAGTGGTTAAGCCTTTATTATTAATATAGGGTCCACTTGTCTCTCTCACAGATTTCTTGGTTCTTGTGTCCAAGCCAAATGTAAACTTACAGCCCGCTTCTACTCTCTCTCCTCCACTCAGCATTTAGTCCACTTGTAGCCTACCATAATACTTGCTCTTATGGTCTGCAAGCAGTACATGCAAGTGGGGCCCAAGCCAAAAAAAAGCAGCCAATGAAAGAGCAGCAGTAAGCTCCACGGTCCCTCATAGTGAAGGTATTGCATTTCAGGCAAGCACCCACTGCCCCTTCTCCGGCGTGGTGCACGAGCAGGGATGGTCATTCGACCATCAGTTTCACTGTGCGTTCGAAGAGAGCCCCTGCAACTGCAACACACGGAGGACACACCAGGTCTCCGCGTGCAGAGAATCCTTTCTACTGCTCAGTCCTGTGGGATCTGCCCATGCATCATGTAGGGTATGTTTTGATTCTTTAACAAAATCTTTCAAAATCAGAATGAAGAATCACTTCACAGAATTAGATGAAGCTATTTTTTTTTTAATTTTCAGCCTTATATTTTATTTGAGAGAATCACTTTACAAAATTAGTAAAGAATTACTTCTCACTAAAAAATATTTTTGATAGTCAGAAAATGATTTTTCCTTAGAATTAGAATAAGTTCGAGCGCTCCCAAACGCACCCGCACCCGTACTTCATGCACACGTCCTCGTGTGCGTATATGCATTCGTGGATGCCTCTCTACCTCTTCTCTTTGGGGCCCACAAATGCCACGTGCAAGACATGCCCCCATTCATCGTAGTGAGTAGCGGTGACTTGGTGTTGGTCATTCCACGTGACCAACAAATTGGTACTGTTCTCTATGTTTTAGGTTCTTGTTTGTTTAGCTAAGTGAAAATTTGAAAGTGGCCATGCTATTGCTATTAATCAGGTTGATCGTCGATCCTCGTCCATGTTGGTCATCATATTTAACATCAGGAGAAGTTGCGCCAACGTCTTGAGCCAGCTGAACAAATCCTCGTAGATACATAACAATTAGACAGTCGAGGAAACCGCTAGTGTTCTATCAAAGTGCAACAAAGAGAACTCTCGATGTGCCTGTTGTGGCCACTCCATTGTGATCCGGCGTCCCCGATACAGTCATCAACACCTATATTTTTGAGAGCAGAAAGATAGACTATCTTCTGTTAAATCTCTAGGACCTTCTAGGTGTAGATCAGTGGGGCTATCATCTCATACACGGCAAGAGCAGAGAGTACACACTAGATCCGAGAGGGAGAAAGGGAGGAATAGGAACACATACCATCGGAGTTGGAGGAGCCCGCCATCACGTTCGTCGGTGAAGATCTGCGCACGGGCAGCGACGGTTGGTGAAGAGGGTCGCCGGATCTCCCTGCCGGGGAGGGATGTGGCAGAACCTCCTGAATTAAGTGGCCCACCTGCACCCATCATTGTCTTAAAGACTTCTGATCGGCGTGCACGAGTTCCAAATGATCCAAGAGATCTGTCGGGTGTCCTCGGAAGACCCGAATCATTTCAAGGTTTAGTCTTTCAAATTCATGACTCAAGGTAAGATGAATTGGCTTCATTTCCAAACAATTACAATGAATCTTCCGACTAAGTGCATCTGCCACCACGTTGGCTTTTCCTGGGTGGTAGTGCACTTCAAGATCATAATCTTTTATCAATTCTAGCCATCTTCACTGTCGCATATTTAACTCAGACTGTGTGAAGATATACTTCAAACTTTTATGATCAGTGTATATATGACATGTATTTCCCAATAAATAATGTCGCCAGATCTTTAAAGCATGAACCACAGCTGCCAATTCTAAATCATGCGTTGGATAATGCTCTTCATGTCGTTTCAGCTGTCGTGAAGCATAAGCAATGACTCTGCCTTCCTGCATCAATACACACCCAATTCCTTTGCCTGAAGCATCACAAAAGACATCAAAGGACTTTTCAATATCTGGCTGAGCTAATACTGGTGCCGTTGTTAACAACTTTTTCAGAGTCTGAAAAGCTTTTTCACATTCTGACGACCATACAAACTTGGTATCATTCTTTAGTAAGGTTGTCATAGGTTTGGAGATCTTGGAGAAGTCAGGGATAAATCTTCGATAATACCCTGCCAATCCTAAGAAACTCCGAACTTGATGCACTGATATTGGGGATTTCTAGTCTAGTACTTCTTGAACTTTGCTTGGATCCACAGCAATTCCTTTGGCTGACAAAACATGACCCAAGAATTGAACTTCATTTATCCAGAACTCACATTTGCTGAATTTAGCATATAATTGATGTTCTCTCAGACGAGTCAATACTATTCTGAGATGTTCTGCATGTTCTTCCTTTGTTTTAGAATAGATGAGAATATCATCAATAAACACCACCACAAACTTATCAAGTTCTGGCATAAACACTGAATTCATCAAATACATAAAGTGCGCTGGAGCATTTGTTAACCCAAATGACATGACTAAATATTCATATAACCCATATCTGGTTGTGAAGGCTGTTTTTGGAACATCCTCTGGCTTGATCTTGATTTGATGATATCCTGACCTCAAATCTATCTTTGAGAAAACCTTTGCACCAGTAAGTTGATCAAACAGAAGGTCAATACGGGGCAAAGGATATTTGTTCTTGATTGTTACTTCATTCAAGGGATGGTAATCCACACACAACCTTAAAGTATGGTCTTTCTTCTTTACAAAAATTGCAGGACAACCCCAAGGTGACGAACTGGGTCGGATGAAACCTTTATCAAGCAACCCTTGTAACTGAGTTTTCAATTCTGCTAATTCTTTTGGTGGCATCCTGTAAGCTCTTCTGGCTATAGGTGTTGTCCCTGGTTTGAGTTTTATTTCAAACTCCACATCTCGATCGGGTGGTAGTCCAGGTAAATCCTCCGGGAACACATCAGGAAATTCACATACTATGGGGATGTCTTGGATTTCCTTGATAGAGGTAGCATAAACTTGCTCAACTGCTTTCTGAACAGAAGGAAGATGGATAAGAAGTTGAGACTTGTTATCAGGTAGATTGAGCTTGATGGTCCTATTTAAGGTGTCAATCACTGCACCTCTTTGGATCAACCAATTCATACCCAAGATTACATCTATACTGGGACCTTTTAAAACTATCATGGAGGTTGGAAATATATAGCCTCCCATATCTATTGGTACCTGTCGTACCATTTCCTTAGTACAAAGTCTACCCCCCGGTGACTGTATACAGAAGCTATCTTGGGTTTCACCAATAGGTATGTTATGCTTTTCCGCAAATGTTCTATTCATGAATGTATGAGATGCACCTGAATCAAAAAGTGTAACTGCTGGGTGTTGAGCAATAGGGAACATACCAAGCATAACCGGCTCGCCATCAGGAATAGCTTCTATTTGAGTATGAAATACTTTTCCTGTTTTCTGGACACCTTTACCCTTTTGAGTATTCTGGGTATTCCCCTTGTTTTGGCTTGCTTGCTGATTCCCGGTTGCTCTTGGTACATTTACATTTGGAATGTTCTGCCTTGGGTATGGACAATCACGAGAAAAATGCCCAGCTTTCCCACAATTAAAGCATGGATACTTGGTAATTTGAGGTACCTGTGGACGAATAGCTGGAACATTTGACTGACGTTGAATATTGTAAGGCATTGCCGGCCTTACAAAAGAACCCTGAAAATTTTGTTGTTGAGGGGGACGATAAGGCGGACGGTATGGTGTGCGAAACTGCTGAATAGGATGGTATATCAGCCTTTGACGTTTCTTACTACCGCCTGATGGTCCAGATCTTGATACATTTTCCCTCTTCTTCTTGGTCTCTTTATGTTTACGATTCTTCTCTTCACTGGCTATAGCAATATTTACTGCTTCATGATATGATATATTACCACACGTTGTCATCATAGATTGTAACTTTGTATTCAGACCCCTCATAAAACAGGCCTTTTTCTTTGCATCAGTATTAACTTGATCAAAAGCATATTGAGATAAATGATTAAATTTCCCGACATACTGCATCACCGGTTCATCCCCCTGACGTAATGCCAGAAACTCTTCAAGTTTCATTTGCATAATACCATCCGGAATGTAATGCGCCCCGAAAGCCTCTTTAAATTCAACCCAAGTTATATGATGACCGGCTGGTTGTACAGCCAAAAGATTTGCCCACCATACACCGGCAGCTCCCCGAAGCTGTTGCGCTGCGAATACTGGCTTCTGGGTTTCCGTACAATTGATAAGACTAAACTTCTGCTCCATAGTGCGGAGCCAATCGTCTGCTTCCAAAGGTTCATCAGCCTTTGTAAAGATTGGAGGATGTGTATCTGTGAAATCCACATAAGTTGTTTCATCCCTATTGAATCGGCCATGACCACGCTGTCCGGCATTCTGATTCTGAGCTAGGAGAGTTGTAGCATTAACCAATGCCGCAATAGCATCGGCTAAGGATGGTGGAACTGGCGGTGGGTTGGGTATATCATCTCCGCCACGAGAAGAATTAACTCCACGAGTATTGACAGGCATCTGTTTAACACAACTATACTTGAATAACATATCATCTCACATATAAAACATATCAAGCCCATTTTATTTATTAAACAAGCCACTCTGAGACAGAAGGATTACTGAAATGATTACATATATCCCCAGGCTAGAGGTTTTTCTGACTAACTATGTTACAAAGTCAGAATGATTCATTATAATACATCTCCATATTATTCCACCTCTAGATCTAGGATTCTGCTTCGGATGAGACCTCATACTCCTCGGGTTCTAACTCTTCATCCTCCTCTTCCTCTTCGGTTTCTTCCTCAGTAGTGGTTGGCATAGCAGGTTCAGAATGCAACCGTGCAGTTAGTTCCTCCAACTGCCTGTGTAACTCCACATGGTGATTTGCCATGAGGGTTTGGTTCTCCCTCATGGTATCCACCCGACATCGTGCCCGGTTTCTCTGATCTACTGCCTGCCTCCACTTACATTCATATACTTGGTGTTTCTTGTGGTGATATTGCAATTGTTCATTAAGCTCTTCTCTTTCTCGGTTACCCCTCATTCTTTCTCCATTTGCTCTAGCTAAATCCATATATAGGCAGTCTACTTCTGCCTGTAGCCGTGAAGTGGCGCTATTGCTGCCTTCGCCTTCTTCGTAAGTAACCAGGGGTTGGTTACTCCCTTCGCTTTCGGCAAGGTCGGCTTGCCTCAAGGTGAGAGCATGCCGAGGAACACCACGTGGTCCAGTGCACTTACATGCTGTTAGCCTGGTACGGGCCATCTGCTAAAATATATCCATTTTGAAGCTTCGAACCATATATGTTCTAAGATAAAGAGATAGAGTTTTATAAATAGATAAATATAAACTCTACTTAGATATAACTTTTAAGAGGGAAAGTAAATCTTATGTTAACAATAATGATGCATGAACCGTACTTACGAACAAAACATATATCAAACAAATAATCAACTTCAAAATATTCACTTACTATAAAAGTGAATAAACTTTCTTTTCATAATTAGGGCAATATTATAAACAATGTTCCTTAGATATCAATATCACCATAACTATACTAAAAACACATCCATTTAGATAGAAGAATAAGTCTATAGAATGAATTTAGGCAAGTCAGAAGAATAAGACAAGCCTTAGAAGCAATTTGGACTTAAACTAATTTAAAATTTAGTTTGACCCCATTTTTTTTTGAAATTTTCAAAAATGAATACTGTCATACTTTCTAAGGAATTCCTGCTCTGATACCAGCTGTGGCAGAACCTCCTGAATTAAGTGGCCCACCTGCACCCATCATTGTCTTAAAGACTTCTGATCGGCGTGCACGAGTTCCAAATGATCCAAGAGATCTGTCGGGTGTCCTCAGAAGACCCGAATCATCCACGTTTATGTTTTCCAGGATAATTCCCCATCAAGCATCACAGTATTACACCAGTTTTATAGATAAGATAAATCAGAGTAAAGCGGAAAGATTATAATACATAGATTAAAAACTTATGTTTAAAAGTTTACATTACCGAAGTATTTATTACATAACTTGTTCGGAACTTATATTACATAATTTCACACAAAAGTTTTCACTTGCCCAAGGTCACTCATTAGAGTCATCATCACTTTCTTCTATAAGGGTAAAGTAACATTGTCCATCTAAAGTTGGATCCATGTATTCACCTGCAACAAGGGTTAACAAACCCTGAGTACAAAAGTACTCAACAAGACTTAACCGTCTAGAGAAGAGAAGAAGACTCAGGTATGAAGGCTGTAAGGATTCAAGGTAAGGCTTTTAGCAAAGTCAAAGCATTTTGTTTGCATAAAAGCTTACTAAAAGTAAAACCTATTTTCAAGTTTTAACTCAAGTTTGTAACTAACCAAAGATTCTTAAACCTTCATCCTCTTTAAATTCTCATTTCATAACCATCCCATTCTTTACTACGGTGCGGGACAGTGGATTGAGGCTCCATATCCGAGGAAACACGGCGATTCGAATCGATTAACCCAGCTGGGGATTCAGTACCACACGATATATGTAGAACTTAATCTTGCATATATCAACCCTATCTATAGATCCTCCCATACAAGAACGGGTCCGCGCCACCCGAGAGTACAGTACACCTCGAACCCGACTATCTCATAGCCCCGAGGGTACACGCTACTCCCGCCATCTCTCCACTCCCAGTGCGCGATTAGCCGTTCTCAGGTATCGGAATAGCTATAGATTAGGCTTACCACCGTATGTGGGCTGTACTCAAAGGTCTCAAACACAGCGGTCCAACAACGATACGGTCCTAAGATGAGTAATCTTACAACAAGACTCCACTCTTGTTGTAAGTTGCTATCATTATCATGTTGTCTCATGATTCATTATTCTCATAGCATAGCCACCATTTTGAAAAGCATCTACTATACTAAAGTAGTAAAGCTTGGCTAAGCATACTAAATATTTTCATAAACAGGTATCCAGGTTAAGGGTTGGAAACATCAAGGTAGGTAATGCATCAAATAGGATTCACCCAACACCTATTACCTAATGCATCATATTACTCAAGTGAAATAACTTTTAAAAAACACAAGGATAAGGTTAATGTCCGGGGCTTGCCTTGAGAGTCAGCGAAGTCCGGAGTCTCAGGAAAAGAAGAATCCACTCCCTCAAGAGATATCCACGGAGTTTCAGATTCTTCCGGAACGGGAGCTACACGTAAAAGTGCATATGCATGATCAATGAGATGCTTATGATATGATCATGGTAAAGATGGAAATTTTCTTAAATTATACTCTTTATAGAGTATAACTTTCCATCGTGGTAAAGTTGCAAACCAACAAACCAACTTTAGTTATTCTAAAGCATAACTAAACAGGTTTTAATATTTTCATTAAACATGGTTAAACAACTTAACAAGCAACAAAAAGGTATCTGTATAAAAGAGTCTGTAACCAGGGAGCAATTCATGCTATCTTCCCATTGGTTGTCAAACAATTCCAAAAGTCACACAAATCTACAGGGATCAACTATTTCTATTTATTTTATTAATCATTTAATTAGCCTTTTATTTATACACCAAGCATACTTTGTCAAACAGAGATGAAATTAAACCTGAAGGTGTATATCAGTGATATAAATTCATATGTCAAATTTTATGATTTTTGGAGTAACACAGAAAACTACAAAAATCATCAAAGTTTCATTTATTAATTAAAAGACCTATTTAAATCAGTTTTAAAATTTGTTCAAAACTCAAGTTTTAAATTTTTCATAAATACTAGATAACTTGAGAAAGCTTCACACAAAATTTCATAATTTTCAGAGCTATAAATTAATTATAGCAAAAATAACAAAACTGATTACTGTTCAACAAGACACAAAAAGAAAAACTTAAACTAACCCAAACGGGGCTTTCGGCCCAGCCCAACTCAACTCAGCGTGGCGCGAGTGCACGGCGGTGGGTGAGGGTTCGTTCGCTCGAGGCCCGGCTCGAACGAGACAGCGCCCGAGGGTCCGCTTGAGGCCTAGCTCGAGGCTCGGGCGATACGCTGCGCATGTGCCCGCTCGAGGCTCGGGCGATACACTGCGCGTGTGCCCGCTCGAGGCTTAGCTCGAGGCTCAGGCGAGACGGAAACGCTCGTCCGTCCGAGGCCTAGCTCGGGCGGGTCGGTGAACGCGTTCGCCCGAGGCTGGGCTCGAGCGAAGCGGTGTGCCTGACAGCTTTGCAGAAAAGCCCTCCGGCTTGCGCTAAAACAACCCGCAGTCCATGGTGCTATTCACCAGAGTCTTGGACTTAGCAACCAACACCCTGGAACTTCTCATCTTTACAACGAGGAGGTCCTCGACCACGGCCGACGCACATGGCGATAAACCGAGCGGCGGCGTGACTTACGCCAGTCAACTCCGGCCACTAAAGACCCAACGGACGCAAGCATCAGCACCGGCAAGCCAATCGCAACCGATTGAGCCCCTAACCCTAAACTCTACTGCTACGGCGAGGTCTGGCCACGCACGGCGGCGGATTGGATCTCGGCACGGCCGTTCCGGCGAACCTAGGCCGGTAGCAAGCGAACGGAGAAGCTAGAAAGGTGTAGAAGCTCACCCTGGTGCTGATGGTGAAGTCGGTTTGAGCGGAGGTTGCTCGGAGAGTAGGCGTCCACGGAGCAGTGGCCTTCGGCGGTGAACTCCGGCGAAGACGACGCTGTTCCGGTAAAACCTGAGCACCAGACAGGGAACCATCGAGCTGATGAGTTCTCTGAGATCAAGACGAAACACAAACACGAGAAAGAGAGAGTGGAGAAGTGCTCGGTTGAGCTGACCACGGTGAGATCGAGCTCGGCGGCGCTTGCTCACCGGCGGAAAGGAAAATGACGAATACAAGCTCTCTGAGTGAGTAGAGATTGCAATGGTTGGCTCTGGAGATGCGCAAGGAGATGAAGTATTTATAGCCGCGGTGAATTTGGATGAGAATGAGCAGGGACGGTGAATTTGGAGATTGGATCAAAAAGCGTTCGTCGGTGCTCTGGTGGCAACCTGAGGTCGGTGAGCTCCGGTGGAGGCGCCACGACGCGAAGAAAAACGCCATCAGCTACTCCACTTTGCCACGGTCACAGACGCGAGTTATTCGGGAGAGATCGATGCTTACCGCTCAAGGAACGGTGATCAAAAGATCGGCGCTCTGCTGTCTTGAACAGGGGAAAAGACTTATCCCCTCTCCTTCCCAATCTACCCTTTCTGAAATTAAAAAAAACTTTGGATTTTTGAATAGAAGTTAAAAATATGTTAAACTATCAAATGTTCAGAATTTGATTCTGAACAGATTTTATTTTTGCAACATATTTAAAATATGCTCAGATTTTGAATTATAGCTTGAAAAACAGAAGAGGACAAAAAGGATAGAATTGTATTTTCCAAATTACTTTTGATTTCAAAAGAAAACTTGAAAAACTTTACACATCAAAGTTGTTTCTTATCAAAAATAGAACAACTTTGCTTTTGAAACCATTTTGAAATTTGATACTCTTTTTGTCTTATAGAGAAAGGTATAGGAAAAACATAGGAAATTGGGTTTTAACCCTTATCATTTTATGTAACATTCCTCACTAAACAAAAGCATCACATTAAAAGGGTTACAAACTTATCACTAAGCACAAGCATGGTAACTTAAACTTGTTTTTAGTGAATGCATATTCAAGTTATCACTCAATGACATGCTAATGCAGATGATGACATGGCAGGTTTTAGTTTTCGTAACACTAGAGTGTTACAAGGGAAGACGGTGACAGCGCCGGTGGTGCTTCCCGCCGCTTGCTACGCACCCTCTGGATCGGATTAGGGTTTGTAGGTGGGTTTAGCGGCTCCGAGGAACCTCGTGTCTAGAGCCCGCCGGCCCCCACCCCTTTTATATTGCGCAGTGCGACGGGGGCCCACCAGCCAATCTCGGGTTGGGCGCCCCCGATCAGGGCGCGAGATTCACGGGTTCCAGGTGGCCGTTGGGCCCCTGGTGGAGATCAACCTAACAATCTCCCCCTTGATCTCAACTGTATACTGTACCTTTATCTTTAACTTGACTTTCCCATTTCTTCACAGATAGTGCATAGAGCATGCTTCATCGTCACGGTCGGTTGCCGATAGATTCAACAGCTACAACACACATCTTTGTTCCGAAATAGTTTCATTGCCTTTTGGGCCCCTTATAGTCCAGGAATCATAGGCTTTCCCTTAAACCCATGCCGGCTACATGTTCCCTAAACACGTTGGGTGGTAAGCCTTTTGTCAGCGGATCCGCGAGCATCTTATTTGTACTAATGTGCTCAAGACTAATAGTTTGATCCCGGACTTTATCTTTCACAACATAGTACTTTATGTCAATGTGTTTGGCAGCACCACTTGACCTATTGTTGTGAGCATACTGTACTGCTGGATAATTATCACAGTACAACTTTAGTGGTCCATGGATGTCGTCAACCACTTTCAAACCGGGTATGAACTTCTTTAGCCAGTTCACCTGCCCCGAGGCCTCGAAACATGCAACAAACTCGGCATACATTGTGGACGATGTAGTGACGGTTTGTTTGGAGCTTTTCCACGATATGGCTCCCCCTGCGAGAGTGAAAACATATCCAGACGTGGACTTTCTATCATCTCTCGCATAATCAGAATCTGAGTACCCTTCTATGCACAAGGATTCTGATTTTCTATATGTCAACATAAGGCCTTTTGTGCCTTGCAGATAACGCAAGACTTTCTTTACCAGTTTCCAGTGTTCTAGGCCTGGATTACTTTGAAATCTGCCAAGTAACCCGGTAACAAAAGCTAAGTCAGGACGTGTACAAACTTGAGCATACTGTAGGCTTCCGACAGCTGAAGCATATGGAACCGCTTTCATTTGATCGATCTCATATTGGTTCCTGGGACACTGAAAGTCCCCATATTTATCGCCCTTGACTATAGGTGCAGGTGAAGGTTTACTTTTGTGCATACTGAATTTCTTTAGAACTTTCTCCAAGTATGCCTTTTGCGATAGTCCTAATACCCCTTTGCTTCTATCTCGATGAATCTCGATCCCTAGAACGAACGAGGCTTCACCAAGATCTTTCATATCAAAGTTCGAGGACAAGAACTTCTTTGTCTCCTGCAGTAGACTGACATCAATACTAGCCAGTAAGATGTCATCCACATACAAGATTAAGAAGATGTACTTTCCATTCTTAAACTTTGCATAAACGCAATTGTCCTCAACATTTTCTTTAAACCCAAACTTCTTTATTGTGCCATCAAACTTCAAATACCACTGTCTTGAAGCTTGTTTTAATCCATAAATGGATTTCTTTAGGCGGCACCCCATTTGTTCTTTTCCTTTAATGACAAAACCTTTCGGTTGTGCCATGTAAACATTCTCTTCTAAATCCCCATTTAGAAACGCTGTCTTCACATCCATTTGATGTAACTCTAAATCATAATGGGCTACAAGAGCCATTATGATTTTGAAAGAATCCTTACATGAGACTGGTGAAAAAGTCTCATTGTAATCAATTCCTTCCCTTTGCGTAAAGCCTTTTGCCACAAGTCGTGCTTTATACTTTTCTATATTCCCTTGGGAGTCATACTTGGTCATGTAAACCCATTTACAACCCACTGTTTTGTCTCCTTTGGGAATTACCTCCAAGTCCCAAACCTTGTTGGTACTCATTGATCTCATCTCTTCTTCCATGGCCTCAAGCCACTTGGATGAGTGTTCGCTTCTCATGGCTTCTTCAAATGAGGTAGGATCATCCTCCATTTGAAACTCCTCAGTGTTATATACTTCATAATCATCGGGAATAGCCGATCTCCTGACTCTTTGAGACCTTCTAGGGGCGACCTCAGATGGCCCCGGTTCTATAGGGGGCTGTTGCTGCTCTTCCTCATGCGCAACAATGGTTTCCACGGGCTCCTGAGGGACAGGTTCCACATGTTCACTCGTTGTTGCCATGGGAGGACATACAACAGGTGTTGTCACTACAGTGTCATGCACTGTTGGTGCAGCAAGAACAGGCAACACAAAAAATGGTTCCTGAATCATTGGAGTGGGCACATATACCCGCTTCTCCTCAAGATCAACTTTTCGTGCTGTCGTGCTCCCCCTGATCATCTGCTCTTCCAAGAAGACAGCATGTCTCATTTCTACAAACTTTGTATATCTATCTGGACAGTAGAAACGAAAGCCTTTAGACTTTTCAGGGTAGCCAATAAAATGGCAACTCTCCGTTTTGGGATCCAGCTTCCCAATGTTTGGGTTAAACACTTTAGCCTCAGCAGGACTGCCCCACACACGTAAGTGATTTAGTGAGGGCACTTTTCCTGTCCACAATTCATACAGTGTTTTGGGCACCGACTTACTTGGAACTCTATTGAGAATGTGAATGGCGGTTTTCAGCGCCTCCATCCACAGACTCAACGGTAAGGTGGAGTAACTGACCATACTGCGCACCATATCCATTAAGGTACGATTACGCCTTTCAGCTACTCCATTCTGTTGAGGCTCGCCCGGTGTAGAATACTGGGCAACTATGCCATTCTCCGGGAGAAACCTTGCAAAAGGTCCAGGCACTTGTCCATACGGGGTATGCTGACCATAGTACTCTCCCCCACGGTCGGATCTGACTATCTTTATCTTTAAGTCATGCTGATTTTCAACCTCAGCCTTAAAGATCTTAAATTTATCCAATGCCTCTGATCTTTCTTTGATTGGATAAATATAACCATATCGGGAGTAATCATCTGTGAATGTTATGAACGAGTCATAGCCATCCACACTCTTTACAGGAAAAGGACCGCAAATGTCTGTGTGAATGATCTGTAAAATTCCTGTACTTCGTTTAGCATTTTTCTTTATTTGCTTTACAAATTTACCTTTAATGCAATCTATGCATTGCTCTAGATCTGAGAACTCTAATGGAGGAAGAATTTCATTCTTAACTAATGTTTCTATTCTCCCCCTCGAAATATGGCCTAAACGACAGTGCCATAATTTCGATGACTCATTTAGAGTTCTCTTTCGCTTTCTATTTTCATTCACACACGAGGATGTATTATCATTCACATTGCATATGGAGTTCGCTTTTTCACGAAGAGACAATAAATAAAGCTCGTCTTGTTGAAAGGCGAGACCAATACATTGATCATTAAACATTATTACACATTTTCCATGTCCAAAATGACAACCATAACCATCATTATCCAAACGTGATACACTTATTAAGTTTCTCATCAAAGATGGAACAAATAAAACATCTCTAAGCAGAAGTACTACGCCATCTGGAAGCTCTAATGAAAGATCTCCAACAGCTTCGACGTCTGCCCGAACTCCATTTGCAACTTTAATACATCTTTCGTTTCTTTGCAAAGCCCTCATCGAAGTGAACCCCTGCAAAGAATTTGCAACATGAACAGTTGCACCTGAGTCAATCCACCAAGTAGATTTGGAATACTGTATATACAATGATTCATTTACAAATGTAATAATATTCTCACCTCTGTTTGCCATAAACGTTTTCAAGAAGTCAGGACAATCCTTCTTGAAGTGGCCCTTCTTCTTGCAATGGAGACACTGATCTTTATCAACAGTGTACTGCTGATACTGCTGGGGCTGAGGCTGATATGGAGTCTTTCCCTTGAACCTTGAAGAGGAAGGAGCATTAAAATTTCTTTTCTTATTATCCCTCACATGGTTTATAGATCCACCATGTGAGGCCTTAATTCTCTCCTCCTCTTGCACACACATAGCAATGAGCTTCTCTAAGTCCCACTTTTCAGGATGAATGTTGTAATTAACAACAAAAGTATCAAACTCTTTTGGCAAAGAAGCAAAAATCAGATGAATAAGGAACTCATCCTTGAGTGCCAAATCCATTGGTTTGAGCTTGGATGCCAAAGTGCTCATCCTCAGTATGTGCTCTCTTATGCCACTACCACCTCCATGGTACCTCTCTGTTACCAGCTGCTTTATCAGCTGGGTGGCATAAGTCTTTGAAGAGCCAGTAAACTGACTCTTAATCCTGTCCAGGTACTCTGTGACAGTGAGACACTCTGGGATTGAGCCCACAATAGCTGGCTCAATCGTGTTCTTTACCACGGCCAAACACTTCTTGTTTGTCATGACCCATTTCCTATGCTCCAAGTCATAGGACATCCGTACGGGAGCAAAGTCCCTCTGTCTGGTTTGCCATGTGGCATCAACCTCATTAGCCTCCCGCACCGGTTCCACAGGCTCTGTGGGACACGGTTCGGTGACTACCCAGTCCACCTCAGCCAGGGTGAATGCTAGGTCTATCTTCCTCCTCCATTCCCCATAGTTGTCTCCTCTGAGCACGGGGATATCCTTGATGCAGCTCATCAAGGAGAAACCACCTGAAACCACAACCATGATTCATATATAGTGAGAATAAAATAAATCATAATAACTGCATGCCTTATTTTCAACGTTAGTCAAAATTAAAACATACAATTAATTATACATTAAATCTACATCACCGTTGGGCAGAAATAGACAAAATGTATAACAAAAACATGACATCATAATATTGATATTAATCAACGTTGGTCAGAATAATAACAATATTATAATAATCTGAAAACAATATCCATTTTTCAAAATTAAATTCTCCCGTTGGTTCGAATTTAATAATGAAAATAACAACCGTAAATACGCAGCGGAAACATGAAAACTTTATTTTTCAGAAGCATCAACACTGTAAAAATTTTAACCTCTGAAAAAATAACACGTTGGTGCAAAAATTTTAGAGATTAAAATACAAAAATATATTGAAATTATGCTAATTATGCTTCTGAAACAGAATAAACAGAAAATGAACAGTTACTGTGGAAAAAGCCATTTCGGCCTACGGCGGCCCACATGGCCCAGCAGGGCGCGGTGCGCGCGCTCCCCCGCGCCCAGGCCGCAACCTGGGCCTAGGTCGGGAAAGCGGCCACCCGCCTGGGCCTAAA
This sequence comes from Coix lacryma-jobi var. lacryma-jobi, assembly GCA_009763385.1. Lineage (NCBI taxonomy): Eukaryota > Viridiplantae > Streptophyta > Magnoliopsida > Poales > Poaceae > Coix > Coix lacryma-jobi. The sequence continues at coordinate 130,304,354 of CM019827.1, forward strand.
GGCGGCCCAACCAGCGCCGATCGTCGGATTTCATCCGACGGCCATCCGGATAGGCCGCCCGGACAAAAACCGGCCGACGGCCTCACCCAAACCCTAGTCCTCATTCTTTCTCCTCCCCTTCTCTCTCCCATCTCTCACCGACGGCACCTGAGCAGAGAGGACGCAACGACGGCGGTGGCCCGTGGCCGGAGAAGAAGAGAAGAAAGCCGGCGCCGCCGCGGGCCCGTTCGCCGGAGGATGCGCTCCCCTTGGTAGAGCGCTCCGCCGTCGAACGGCCTCGTGTCGGCGCCCTGAGCCGCGCCCGCGGCGCCTTCATGCGTGTCGGCGGCGGCCGTGGATCTTCCCCGCGCGACGGCGAGACTCATTTCCGCGTGACGGCGGTGAACCATACGGCCAGGTGAGTCCTCTCTCCCGGCCGAAACCATTCTAGGGTTAGGCTCTGGGATCCGACTTAGATCGGATCCCCTTTCTGTTTTGCGGTTGGACTTGCTTTAGGGTTTCAATCCCTTGGATCAAACCCTCCTTTTCATTTCGATCCGAACGTCGGCAAGCCGGCGGCGGTCAACATTAGGGTTTCCCCTTCTTTTCTTCCCCAAAACTCAATCTATACTCTAGATCGACGCTCCGATACCATTGTTAAATCTCTAGGACCTTCTAGGTGTAGATCAGTGGGGCTATCATCTCATACACGGCAAGAGCAGAGAGTACACACTAGATCCGAGAGGGAGAAAGGGAGGAATAGGAACACATACCATCGAAGTTGGAGGAGCCCGCCATCACGTTCGTCGGTGAAGATCTGCGCACGGGCAGCGACGGTTGGTGAAGAGGGTCGCCGGATCTCCCTGCCGGGGAGGGAAGACGGTGACAGCGCCGGTGGTGCTTCCCGCCGCTTGCTGCGCACCCTCTGGATCGGATTAGGGTTTGTAGGTGGGTTTAGCGGCTCCGAGGAACCTCGTGTCTAGAGCCCGCCGGCCCCCACCCCTTTTATATTGCGCAGTGCGACGGGGGCCCACCAGCCAATCTCGGGCTGGGCGCCCCCGATCAGGGCGCGAGATTCACGGGTTCGAGGTGGCCGTTGGGCCCCTGGTGGAGATCAACCTAACATCTTCTTCAAAAGGGACAGATGCTCCCTCAGAGGATATACTATTTGATTTGAGTCATTTGGTTGATTCTTTTTTAGTAGCTAGGGATCTACACCTCTGTTCTATGGAATGTTTAATCCCGAATTTTTATACTCGGTTCCAATCGCTATAAATATATGGAGCATTCCGTTCCAATCGAGTATGTGTTGTTGTAAAAAAAGACATCTGAATTTCTCTCTCCTCCCGTGAAAGACCTCGTCGGAGACCCATCATGGGCCGCCCAGTAGGAGACCCATCCTCGCCGCCCTCCATGCCGGCAGCCCGCTCGTCGCGCCGCCCACCGTTCCGACCGGCCACGCATACTCGCCGCCCACCGTTGCGAGCTCGCCATGTCTCCCTTCACGATGGCCACAGCCCTCCGTCTCGGTTGGTCGCTCGTTACGCCAGTCCCTCCGCGCCGGCCGCACGATCTCGCGGCGCCCTGGGCCTGCGCCGCTCGCCAGGTTGCCCTCCGAGCAGTGCGTAATCTCTGCATCCCGATCCCCGAGGAGCCTGAGCGCTGGCCCTCCACCCCGACTCCCGAGCCTCAGCCGACCGGTGTTCGCGTCGCCCTCCGCACCGATCACAACCCGCTCTCCGCGTCGTCCTCTGTGCCGACCGCGCCGTGTCGCCCTCGGCGATGGGCCGATGGCCCACGACCCTTCGCTGCGCCTCCCTCCGCGTCGCCCGCCCACTCGCCACGTCACACTCCGTGTCGGCTCCGCGTTCTCGCCGCACCCCGAGTCTGCGCCGGCTGTGCACAGGCCATGTATGTCAGCACTCAGCAGCACCCTCCCCCACCCCACCTTGTGCATATCCGAAGGAGCTCCCGACCAAGGCTCCATAGGAGCGGGCCAGCCAGACCCATACGTCCGCCTACTTCGATTCGATTTCTTCTTCCCGAGCAAGACTTCCCTTGCTCACAGGCCACGAGCTCCCTGAGCCGTCCGGCGTCCGCGCGTCACCCTCCGCACCGGTAACGCGCGCTCGCCGTGCCCTCGGCGCGCGCCATCCTTGCCCACGAAGCCCAGAGACACTCTCGATGTGGAATCACGCTCTCCACGCCGCGCCACGAGGGACGCACCGACCGGAGACGGACCTCGGCCACGGCGAACGCATCCCCTGCCTCCCGTTGGCGTCCCTCGCGCGGCCCACCATAAAGCCCAAGACAATCTAGCAAGTGCCACAATCACCCTGCTAATTGATTGGATTTAAATGGATTTAATGGATTGAATTTTTAAATAGATACACTAAAAACGAATGAGAATGGGTTCATTTACTTAGCAGATTGGGTTGGGTTGAATTTAATACAAAACTGGATTTGAATAGTTTGAGATTGATATATATATATATATATATATATATATTAGTATTACCTAGGTACTAAATAGCTATTTAGTACTCAGTCTTCAGTTTGTTATTTTTCTAAGCATCCCTCCGTTTAATTTTTTGGCCCAGCCCAAATTTAGCTATGGCTCGAGCGGTCAAGCAGTATCCATCCATCCGCACTTGCCACCCTGGCCCACCTCACCCCACGATCTTTTTCAGTTGGCTGCTTCGTGACCGGGGTGTCGCATGGCCGCATCGGCGGTGCTCCTCTGCCACCACCACCGGCACTGCTCCTCCGTCCACCATCGCCGCTCTGAATCCACCCCCGTCGTCGCTGCTCTGATTCCACTCTCGCCATCGCCGACCATCAACTCGCAACCTTCCAGCGCCCCTCGACATCCCTTCATATGCGCCGCACTTCCGCATCGTCTGCGCCGCCCCGCTGCATCCCTTCCCTATCAGCGCTGCTCCTCGACATCCCTTCCCCGTCGGCGCCTCCCATCCACATCTCACCCACGTCGGCGTCTCTCCTCCAGATCCCTCCCCTGCCTACGAAGTTCTAGGGTATGTGCCACTAGATTTTGCTTTCAGGTATCCCGATCCGGTGCCTTATCTTATCATGGATGGTCTCAGTTTCTCCAGGTGCTCTTCTATATGCGCTTGATTCATTTTTGCGTCGTTAAAGATTAAAGAATAAAATCTAATTTTTGTGTAGTCAAATGTATGCATTTTACCTGTGTGTGATTTCTGATTAGTCTATGACCAAGGAGTTCTGGGTTTTCTTTAGTCTCCAAAATCTGTCTTTTGTTTTGTTTGTGTGGATTATTCTAGCTGTAACTATGTATTGCTCTAAATGTTTGTACTACTATTCCGGATTCAACTATTTGTTCCGAGCACAATTTGTAAAAAGAAAAATTACTAAATTGTGGACACATCAACGATTATTAATCAAATGGGTACGGAAATACAAGGTTGTGGAGATTATAGAAAGAATTTTCAAAATATCTTGATTAATAGGTCAAAGTATCCTTTAAACTAGTCTTGATTAGAGATAGCCATGTACCTGAAGAAAACAGGATAAATTAATTTATATATGATGACAAAATTACAGATACTGATATACTAGATATCGGCTTGTATTTACTCGTCTTTCTTATTTGTGCTAAAGCTTTTACTCTTCTACAAAAAAGAACAATTCAAGTTCCTAGAGGGTGTTCAGGTAGATGGCACTTGAGTCCTGATTAATTGTATACTGGACTATATCACTACACCATGCATTTGTATTTTTATTTTCCATTCTATATGACGAAATGATCGTTATTCTGATCCTTATATCCGTATTGACGATGGCTGGTTGGAAGTTACATTTCAGCATGCTGTTTTACATGTCTTCAGAGCTCTGAAATTTTTATTATCATGTAGCCTGGTCAGAGAAGTACAAGGTGGCATTGACAATAGCAAGACATGCTGCAGGAAGGGAGAAGCACCCTCATGCACAAGATATCAAATAAATTATCTGTCCACAGAATTGTTTGTCAAAACACCAAATATGTTATCATGATTCATGAACCCTTTATCAAATTATGTTGTTTCATACATCCTTTTATCCCTACTTATTAGTATTCCTTTCCCAATCAGCAAAAATTATAGTTCTTTCAATTCAACAAAAATCAACTCTTCGCGATGCTTTGTGGTACGTCCAGAACTTTCTAAACAATGAGATTATGTTTTCTAAGCTCAAAATATTTTTCTATCAGTCTTTCCATGAAAATGAAATTAATTTTCCATGATATGCTTAGGAGGGTATATGCATGAGTCGTAAACTAAACTAATTTCACTAGGAGATGTGAGTTCATCTAAGGTTCTCTAAAAACGTATACCACTGTCGTATTTTAGCAACTGGATTACATTGATAAAGCATCCTATCATTTCCTTATTTCTAATATCAATTTGTTATGATCTTCAAGGGTTCACTATCAAAATTAGGCATTGGAAAAATCTAGAAAAATATAATATTGTGTTTTTTAGCTAATGTTGACTATCAAAGTTATCTCTAAGACAATCAAAGATTGGAGCAGTGAGGACCAAGAGTTTCAGAGTGTAGATGTTTGCATGTATGTGCTTTTTATTCTAGATCCTAAAGCATTGCATGTTCTTATTTAGATTTCCTGATTAATCAATTAGATTTTTTCCCTAATGGCTTGTTGGATTATGTATATGTGCATGCTTACTTTTTCAGTAAACATATACAGGTCACAACAGCTTAACACTGATTAAACTGGTAGCCTTCATTGTGCTGGTTATGTGGGAATCTTATATATCCTGCATGATGGAAGTGAGACATTGAGTTATGTGGGGGGTCATATATATATATCCTGCATGACCAGAGTGAGACATTGTATTACACAGTGAGTTCTTCTTGAAAAAAGAGTAATGTAGAGGTCATTTTATCACATTATTGCTATTTATTTTGGGTTTTGAACATGTCCTTGTCAAATAGTTTTACAATCCTCTTGATGATCAAGTCCAGACATATTACAATCATATGCTAGTACCTGCAAGAGAGGTGCTCTGTAATTTTTGTTCTTGTACAGGTAATAGGAAGTGTAAAAAACTATCTCAATTCTTTATATTTATGACTCATGTATCCTATTTCACAAATATGTACATGTCATGTGGTTTGGAGTATTTAGTTAGAAGTATGAATTAGTCAACTACGATCAATTTGAGTTATGCCCTCTAATGTAGCATCAGTATAGGTTACTTGAGATTTAAATTAGTAGATAAATTGATGCATGTATGAGTCTACGAGCAAAACACTACAGAATATAGTTATTTTCTGGATGGCAACAAGATTTTTGGATTCGTTGTTTTTTCCTGATTTTTCTATTCTTTAATTGTCCAGAATTCTAATATTGTGCCTTCCAAACAGTCATCGTGAATTAGTCCTTGGTAGGCATTCTATCACCTGAGGGAAAGGGGGTGTCATGTGCATGGGATGAAATTCCTTTAGGATTGAAACTCACATGCATTTTTGCCCTGGATTTTGGACAAGGTGAAATAGTGCTCAGTTTGCTTAATTTTTAATATGTTCAATTATCAAGCTACTGACATTATTAGCAGTTGAAAAGTTTTTTGCTTGGACATATGAAGCAGTGTGTCAGTTCAGTTTTAACTGTTTCCATTGGATTGTGGATTTATGGGAACATTTACATTGTAGTCAATTGTGACGAATATTGGGGTTACTGAAAATAACCTGATAGTAGATTTCTCTGATCTATTCAAAGTCTGATGCTTTCTTTTACAAATTAGTTGAATAAATTAAATTGATCTGATGGCAATTACAAGATAATTTGAACATTTAAAGCTGGACTATAACTAATTTAGCAACATGGACCGCACATGTTCTAGTTTAGTTTAAATTTGCCTAGAGACCACACGTTAACTGCATGGATAAATTAGTAACTGAAATGGTTCCTGCGTTTGGGATTTTTGGTTTATTTCAAATGCTACATTAAATATGATTATTATGCTTTTCCACTAACTTTAAACATGAATTTAATCTTGGAAAATTGTTCTATGATCTATAGGATGAACTTCAAATACTTCATTTGCATGGCAGGAAATCTGCAAGCAGAGAACTCTAAGTGGGAAGACCAAGTGCACTTCAGAGGTCAAATGCAAAGTATATCTTTTTAAGCCTGTGTTTGTCTAGTAACGTCACTGATTATGCCTTTGCACACTTGCAGAATCAACGTCGACGGACCACTTTCATCTTTGAAAGATGAAAACTCATTACAAAATCCGGGTCTTAAAAGAATGCAGGCAAAGAAAATAACATGAGCTGACAGCTTCAAATAGAAGCCAATAGCAAATAAATTAGCATTACGTTCTTTTCTTTGAAATAGGGAAGTTGAATTTCTTAAGGAGAACCCAAATTGAGACTTCCCTAGGAGTAGTCTTAGACTATTGGCTTTTTTTTTTGAAAAAACATATTCATCTACTGTTTGTGGAGAGGGTGCCACATTTTACTGGCTGTAGGATTCATGTTGCCAGTTTTGGCATGTGCTAACGATTTTAGATTCTTTAGCTTTCTTACTATGCAAATGTAACACAGTGCTTTCACTGTAGGCTAATTTTGTTTTTTTTCATGAACGCTTGCAACCATTTTGTGCTGATTTACAAATTCCTTCGATTTAACAGAAACTTATGCCTGTCAAATGGGAAGTCGTTTTTCAATATCAAATTTATGGATGCATGATTTGTTGTAACTATAAAAGGTTTACTCATTTTATAATCCTGGATGAATGAAGAATAAAAAATCTTACTAACACATGGCAAGCGTTCCACGTGATTATTTTCTCAAATCAGAAGTTAAAAAGGTGCATAGAAAAATCAAATAAAACACAGAAAAATCAGAGACAAAAAACTGCAGAGAAGAAACAAAACACGAGAAAAAATACACGGAGGAAACCACCACGAAAAACAGGCCAAAAAATACGGAAAAAATGCATGGAGAAAAAATCATAGAAAATTGTCCGAGGCCATATTAGGTGTGTGTAGAAAAAAAATCTGTCGGAGATGGAGTTGGCTGGTTTCTGGACCGTCATACGGATTTGAGTACTGAATAACTATTCGGTACCCGGGTACCAAATAGCGGAGTCCTATATATATATATATAGAGAGAGAGAGAGGGGAAAGTGATGCAGCCCTCTAAATATTTAGAGCATCCATCCATTTGTAAATCCCACAACCATAAATTAAATCACGTAGTAGTAGAATTTAGCTCAACCAACCTTTCTAAACCCGCAACCGTAAAACTCCGGTCCGCAAATACAAAACATCAGTTGGACCATGTTTAACCTATCACATATGTACTTCGGTAACCATAAATATTTATCTAACAACCGTAAAATTTGTCCCATATAAATACCTCACTAACCCTAGCTCTCTCTTATTTTCCCCAAATCCACTGAATCAGAGCGGCGGCTTCCCAGCGTGCGGCGGCGGTTCCACATCGAAGCAACGACGGAGCTCATCCTTCCCCAACCGTCCTCGCATCTGGTGGCCACACGACATATCCTTCTTCAACATGACGGCGACAAGCCCTTCCTCCCGGCAAGCACAACGTCATCGGTGGTTGCTCGCCCCTCACCGCAGGCATGGCGGCCTCTGACGGCAACGCGGCCAAGCCCCCCGCCGCAACGCGACTCCTTCCCAGTGGCGGCGACAACAGACCGCAGATACAGCGCTGACCCGACCCGTGCGCACGTCCGACCCTCGATGGCGGCACTGATCCCATCCGTTGTTGTGTGGTTGCTGCGTCTTCCCGATCTCCGACTAGCCCCTCCCCTCTAGAGTCGAGTATGAGATTGATGTTGAGATGTGGGTTGGTCCAGATCCAGTGTCTGAATCTTCCTAGCAGAGACGGTTGCGTTCTCAGAGCCCTGATCTAGCAACGGCGATTGTGTGTGTGTTTTTTTTTATAACTGGCGATGGTGCTGGATCCTCCCAGATCCTGCATTGCGGCGGCAGCAGGGTCCTCCTAGGCACGTAGATCCAGTAGCGGTGGTGGCAGTTCGTCCTCTCAGTGAGACTTCGAGTTCAAGGCTGCTCGACTAGTTTGACGTTCTTGTTCGTGGTTCCATTCTCCATTCAAGAGTCAAGACCAGATCTCGGCTGCGTGTGCATATTCGTGGTTCAGTCGAGCCCAGATCACTGTTACTTATTTTAGCTTTCTTCATTCTCTGTTTCTTATGCGGTTTGGTTGTAAGAACTCAAGATTACATTTTAGCTTTCTTCATTCTCTGTTTCTTATGCGGTTTGGTTGTAAGAACTCAAGATTACGGCCAAATTATTGTGTGTTACTTTGTTTGATTTTTTTTCTCCACATTTCATGTCATGTGTGATACTGCAAACGCATCAACAAATCATAAGTGACAGCAATACGTTTACGGCAGCAAATTTATTTTTCCATTACCGAGACGAAACAAAATCGAATAATTACTGCTTGCGTAAGTTTCAAAAATAAAATATTTCAAACATCAAATAATTACTACAAAAGATATGTTTCAGGATTGCTCGAAAACAAATAATTATTACTTCAGATATAGCTGCAGACCATGATTTACTACCATAAAATATTTACGCTCAAGTGCTATTAAAAAGAACAAATTATAAATTATAAATGAATTACGGTCTCAGACGATACTGTTACAGTTCGCAAGCTCCATCTTTGCTGCATGCTGCAGCACTTTTATTGTTGTGACATTAATTATTAGTTGCGGCATCAGTTTATCAACAATTACTAGACACCTTGGGCAGCCTTACGGTATAAAAAATTACGGTCACACAGTTACAGTCTGAAAATTTATCGTTAATTTTATGGTCGGGAATCTTTTGCTCTCCAGTTGAACCGCCGTGACTGATGCGACAATGCACGGAAAAATAAAAAATCAGATGTCGCAGCATCTGCTAGCTAACATTTACGGTTGTGGATGAAAGCTTTTACTCTTAGGACTGGCATCTTTTACGTTTGCGGAAGACATGTTTATGATTGCGGAAGGTCTGGTGGAATGTGTCAGATGGTAGAGCCTAACGCGCTGGATAGTTATTAAGAGCGCAGCGCTCCAAATAGCGGAGTCATATATATATATATATATATATATATATATATATATATATATATATATATATATAGGATGAGTTTTCTATACTCCCGGGAGTAGTTACTCTCATCTTCAAAACACCATGTTGCGTATGTGTTCATACTTGTTTATCACTTTGAGTATGTTTATATACTCATGTTAAGATATTTCATGTCTTAATACACTAAAAAATTTCAAATGAACCCATACTTTTTAATATATTACGAAAATGTCACTCACTGTTGTATATAAAATAAGTATATCCGCATACTCTATGTATGCATGCATACTTGACGTATATACTTCCATAGATAGTCTAGTATGATCATATACTTCATGTAAATATACTTCGTTCGGTCATATATACCATAAATCTAGAGATATAAACATGGGAGTAACTACTCCCTAGGAGTAGAAAATAATTTCCCTATATATATATATATATAGAGAGAGAGAGAGAGAGAGAGAACGATTTCCTTGTTCTGGTGTAGTATTGGTTTTTGATGAAGGGGGCAGGTAACTAGCAGGTGTTTTTGTGGCTTTCTATGACTTTGGTTTGACAAGTTTGGATGCCATGCTACATTGTCATTGTCAGCAAAAATGTACGGGTATGAACGGTGATCACTCCAGTAAAATGTGGCAATGTTGTCAAAGTAGAATAGAATCTCGATGGATCGTTTTACATATGCAGCCTAAGGTTCAGACAACCTAAAATACGATTGCTACGTTTGTTCAACTAAACTCGAAAAGATGATTTCCTTCGTTTGTTCACCTAACGTCGCTATGCTGAGACCGAAAGTATGTTTTTTTCTAATCAAGGTGCTTTCATAACAAAAACTATGACCGCTGGAGGATTGAGGCCCTCCCGACACCCATGTTACTGTTGTGAACTAGCACATGACGTGTGGTTTATGCAACTTATGTATAGTTGACCTGTTTCCTACGCAAATACACGGACTGGACTGTCGTCGTTATACCTCGATTCATGTTCTTTGTTAAGAGGTTTTTAGTTGGAGGGTGAAATATTTTTGGGTCTCACGTCGAATATTGCAGCACTAATTTAGTATATTAAAAATAAAGTAATAAAAACAAATTACATATTTTGTCTAGAAATCATTTGATAAAATTATTAAGACTAATTAATCTATCATTATCATATATTTGTTGTAGCACAACATTATCAAATCATGAACTAATTAGGCTTAAAAAATCATCTCGCAAAGTTATTGCAATATGTGTAAATGTAACATTGTATGAAGTAAGAGCAACATTTAGGGGGTGTCCGTTTTCTGGTAAATAAAATTAGTCTGTCACATGTTCGGTAATAATTTAGTCTATTAAATATAAATTAATTATAAAACTAATTAACTGTCATATGTTAATTAACAAGATGAATCTATTAAGATAAATTAATTTATCATTAGCAAATGTTTACTGTAGCACCATATTATCAAATCATGAATAATTAAGTTTAATAAATTTATATTAAGAAATAGTCTCCGACTTATAAATTAGTTTTCTAATTACTCTATTCTTAATAGACTAAATTAAGACCACAAAATCCGATGAAAGGGACTAAATTTTTTTTTGTTGGAAACGAACATTGACGCCCTCAAAATTGACAAGACGTTTCCTAAAACAAAATGACTAGACACGCCCTGTCAGAGTCCAGTCATTGCTCAGCAGCTTCTAACGTTACTGACATAACATGACGTCCGGTCATGAACAGAGAGCTCTTAGAATGAGCAAATCATGACTGGATGCGTCTCTGATCACACCTAATTGAATGTGCCCTGGCGTCTGATCTCGTCGGGATTTCTGTCCACATATGCCGGTTGCCACCCCACTGACCAGACGCATCTGGTCCTATTGAGACTAGCGTCCGATCACACATGTGGTCACCTCAATAACTTCTCCAACTTTATCCCCTGTGCAAACGTGTTAACTCCACAAGTTTTCACCATTTATAAACGTGAGTTAGTATTTTTCAAAAATATTTTCAAGGAAAGTTGACACTCACTAGAATCTAAATGGATAGCAATGTGTAGATCATCTAGTGGCACGTTTGATAACTGAATTTCACAAATAAGTTCCACTTCTCTTAATAGTCGTCTATCAATTTTAAATATGGTCACATTCTCTATATTGTCTTTACCACTAAAATAAAATGTCTCTATCAACCACTCTCTGTAGTGAGGTCTCGTTTGGTGGGGTTGTGGCTTTTAGAAAAGCAGTGTAAGCTGTGGCTTCCGAAAAGTAGCTCCGACAAAATCAAAAGTCCCTTTAATTTAGGGCGTCCGCAATGGTGTTCAAATCGCTAGCTATTTGGCCTCTAGGAAGAACGTTATTGGTTCTCAATGACAACTTACAAATAGCTAGCTAGCTAGATGAGACATATAAATAAATACTATTTTGATGAGACAACCTACAAAAGTAGCACTCTTATTGGCTATCGAGGAGAGAGATCAAATAGCTAGCTATTGGGAAGTCGCTAGCTATTTGATCTCTCTCCTCGATAGCCAATAAGAGTGCTACTTTTTTATTATTTTTATACGTTATCTCGCTAGCTATTTGTAAAGTGATATTGAGAGCCAATAGAATTCCTCCTAGCTAGCTATTTGACAACCATTGCGGATGGCCTGCATTCGTGGCTTTTGAAACGTCACTGTGAATGACAAACGGGCCTCGTTTGTCAGCCTTTTCTCTCTTCTTCTCTAGTGCGTACAAGGGAAAGGAGCTCACCGGGCATCGCGCAGGGGATGGGACTCGCCGGACGGAGCTGCGCAGGGGACGAGGCTTGCGGTCGGGCAGAGGATGGGCTCGCAGCTCGCGACCGTGCAGGGGCCGGGGCTCGCTGAGCAGTGAGCACCGCCGTATAGGTGACGGGGCTCGCCAGCCGCCGCCGTGCAGGGATTAGGCTCGCCTAGCGCCACCCCCACACATGTGAGCCGCTGGATCAAGCCCGCGGTGGAGCTCTCGACGGTACCGCATCTGCGAGGGTCATGAGTCTCCAGGACCGCGCGCCGACGAGTCGGGGCCAGTGGGAGAGAGGCATCCAGGGCAGCGCTAGAGATGAGGAAGGAGGTGTCGCAGGCTTGGCCGGAGATGGGGAAGGAGGCGCCGCCGGAGCTGCGGCTATGGGTGCCGCCACCGGATCTGAGGAAGGAACGACGTTGGGAGGAGTCCCGAGTCTTGGTTCAGTGGTTGTCGCGATGGGCAAAGGGACGGGAAGAGAAAGAAACGGATACTCTATGCAGTATTTGGGTATTTGCAAAAGACTGGATGAGGACAGCGGGCATTTCTTTTTCAAATGTAAAAAAGTCAAAATCGCTTGGCGAGAGCTGAACTTGGAAGGAATCTGGTGTAAGCTAATGGAAGCGACATCAGAAAGAGATGTTATGGAGGTAATCCTAAGCCTAGGAGGGAAGAAATAGCTCACTGTTATAATGCGAGGAATAAGAGACGCGAAGAGTGAAGAAGTTGATCTCCTTCAGAAGTGGCATACATGGCATGACAGCCTCTTATGTGGCTAACTTTCTGGCGATACCACAGCACGAACCGTTGCCGGAAAACCGTCAGACACCACACTGGGAGAAACCACCGGAGGGAATCCTGAAACTGAACTCTGATGGCGCCTTCAGAGAATGGACGATGGATGGTGGATGGGGTTCTGTGATCAGAGGTTATCGAGGACAGGTGATCAGAGCGGGCGCTGGCAGAGAGGAGACGCCGTCCATGCAAAACTGTTGGGTTGTGCAGTGGGGTTGCAGGAGACTGATGCTACGCTTATATCAATAATAAGCAGCTCCGGCACACAATAACTAGCACTCTTATTGGCAGAGATGGGAGGTATCATTGTTAGAACACTTAGGGATAATAGACTCGGGATTCAAGGCGAACAGCAAGTGTAGTAGTGCTTGATATGCATAACAGTAGAAGTAAAAGGCAAAAGGGGTTAGGGTTACAACCATCTCCGCCCTTGGAGCTTGATCCGGCGTCCGCCATGGAGTCGAGGAAGCCGGGGCGGTGAAGAGCACGTCGTGGTAGAGGAGGGAGCAGTCGGGGTCGATGCAGCGACGGCGGCGGAGGGGCTTCCCGTCACTGGCTGCGAGGCCCTACATCGGATTAGGGTTGGGGATGTCGGTGGGGGGGTCTCTGGCGGCTCAGACGAACCTCGTGCCTTGTGCCTTGGCCCCCACCTCCCTTTTATATCCCGCAGTGTGACAGGGGCCCTCCAACCATTAATGGGTTGGGCTCCCCGATCAGGAGCGGATCAAGTTAGATAAAAGGGCCGTTGGGCCCAGTAACTAGGGAGATCAATACTAACATTCTCCCCCTTGATCTCCTAATAACTTATCTTATTCTTATCTTAAATACTCAACTTATATGGCTCTATTCCATTATAAAGAAAAGCGTCGAGCGCGTCTCGTCGTCACAACCAAGCGTCGTTGGACTTGACGGCTACAATACATCTCTCTAATTTGAAACAGAGTTCTAACTTGGGCCCTAAGTGTTCAGGAATCATAGGCTTTCCCTTAACCCCATGCCGGCTACGTGTCTTCTAAACACGTTGGGTGGTAAGCCTTTTGTCAACGGATCCGCTAACATCTTATCTGTACTTATATGCTCAAGACTAATGACATGATCCCGAACTTTATCTTTCACAACATAGTATTTAATGTCAATGTGTTTGGCAGCACCACTTGACCTATTGTTGTGAGCATATTCAACTGCAGGATTATTATCGCAGTATAACTTAAGTGGTTTCTGAATGCTGTCTACCACTGCTAATCCGGGTAAGAACTTCTTAAGCCAGTTCACCTGCCCCGAGGCCTCATAACATGCTACAAACTCCGCATACATTGTGGATGATGTAACGAGAGTTTGTTTGGAGCTTTTCCACGATATAGCCCCACCTGCAAGGGTGAAAATATAACCCGAAGTGGATTTTCTTTCCTCCCCCGCATAATCTGAATCTGAGAACCCTACAATCTCAAGGGAATCTGATCTCTTATAGGTTAGCATGAAGCCTTTTGTGCCCTGCAAATAACGCAAGACTTTCTTTACTAATTTCCAGTGCTCTATGCCTGGATTTTTCTGATATCTGCCAAGTAACCCGGTAACAAAAGCTATGTCAGGGCGAGTACAAATTTGAGCATATTGTAAACTTCCGACAGCGGATGCATAAGGAACTGATCTCATTTGCTCGAGCTCTATCTGATTCTTGGGACACTGATGTTCCCCATACTTATCGCCCTTGACTATGGGTGCAGGTGATGGGCTGCATTTATGCATACTATATTTCTTAAGAATCTTATCTATGTATGCATTCTGAGACAAACCTAATACCCCTTTGCTTCTATCACGGTGAATCTCTATCCCCAGAACAAAAGAGGCCTCACCGAGATCCTTCATATCAAAATGTGAGGATAAGAACTTCTTTGTTTCCATTAGCAGACCGACATCATTGCTTGCCAGCAAAATATCATCCACATATAGAACCAAGAAGATGAACTTACTATTCTTAAACTTTGCGTACACACAGTTATCCTCAACATTAGCTTTAAACCCAAAACGTCTTATGGTGTTATCAAACTTCAAGTACCACTGTCTTGAAGCTTGTTTTAACCCATAAATGGACTTTCTTAGTCGACATCCCATCTTTTCTTTTCCTTCCACAACAAAACCTTTCGGTTGTGCCATGTAAACATCTTCTTCTAGATCCCCATTAAGGAATGTCGTCTTAACATCCATTTGATGTAACTCTAAGTCATAATGTGCCACTAGCGCCATTATAATTCTAAAAGAATCCTTACATGAGACAGGAGAAAAAGTCTCATTGTAATCAATTCCTTCTCTTTGGGTAAAACCCTTTGCCACAAGTCGCGCCTTATATCTCTCAATGTTCCCTTGGGAGTCACATTTGGTTTTGTAGACCCATTTACAGCCTACTGTTTTGGCTCCTTTAGGAATTTCCACTAAATCCCAAACATTGTTGGAATCCATGGATCTTAGCTCATCTTTCATGGCTTCTAACCACTTATCTGAGTGCTCGCTTCTCATGGCTTGTTCATATGTAGTGGGATCATCCTCCATATGAAACTCTTCGGCCTCATAGACTTCATAATCATCTGAGATAGCTGATCTTCGAACTCTATGTGACCTTCTAATGTTCTCATTATTTGGCGCCATTTGGGGCTGTTGTTGTTCTTCCCCATGCACGACAGGTGGTTCTAATGGCTCCTGAAGGACAGGTTCCAGATTTCCTGTCGGCAAGGGAGGCTCAACAACAGGCACTGACACTACAGTGCTTGACACCGTTGGCACAGCAACAACAGGTAGCATGAAGTATGGTTCCTGAAACATTGGAGTAGGGGCGTGAACCCGTTTCTCCTCTAAGTTAACTTCTTGAACCACCTTGCTCCCCCTGATCACATCATGTTCTAAAAACTCAGCATGTCTTGTCTCTACAAACTTTGTATGCCTGTCAGGGCAATAAAAGCGGTAGCCTTTTGATCTATCTGGGTAGCCAATAAAATGGCAACTAACAGTCTTAGGATCTAATTTTCCTGAATTTGGGTTAAAGACCTTAGCCTCAGCTGGACAGCCCCACACCCTTAAATGCTTAAGTGAGGGTACTCTATCTGTCCATAACTCATACGGTGTTTTAGGCACCGACTTACTGGGTACACGATTAAGGATATGAATGGCGGTTTTTAACGCCTCCATCCACAGACTTATCGGTAAAGTGGAGTACCTGACCATGCTTCTTACCATATCCATTAGGGTACGGTTTCTTCTTTCAGCCACTCCATTTTGCTGAGGTTCTCCTGGCATTGAATACTGAGCAACTATGCCATGCTCCTGAAGGAACTTTGCAAAAGGTCCTGGAACTTGACCATACGGGGTATGTCGCCCATAGTATTCTCCACCACGATCTGATCTTACTATCTTAATTTTCTTGTTGTGTTGATTTTCTACTTCTGCCTTAAATATCTTAAACTTATCTAAAGCTTCTGATCTTTCTTTAATCGGATAGATGTAGCCATAACGCGAGTAGTCATCAGTGAATGTTATAAACGAGTCATAACCATCCACACTCATGACGGGAAACGGTCCACATATGTCGGTGTGGATTATTTCTAAAATCCCCGCACTTCGTTTGGCATTTTTCTTAATTTTCTTAACGTACTTACCTTTAATGCAATCAACACATTGGTCTAATTCTGACAGTTCTAATGGCGGAAGAATTTCAGTTTTGACTAATCTATCAATTCTCCCCCTCGAAATGTGGCCTAATCGACAATGCCACAATTTCGAAGAGTCAACCTGAATATTCTTACGCTTTTTACTTACATTCATAGACGAGGAAGCAATCTTATTCTCAGAACTTATAACATTAACATTCTCAGAGATGGATAACAAATAAAGTTTGTCTTGTCGGAAGGCAAGACCAACACACTGATTATTAAAAAATATCTTACACTTGCCATCTCCAAAATGACAAGCCAATCCATCATCATCTAACTTAGACACACTTATTAAGTTTCGATGCAAAGAAGGAACATAGAGTACATCATGAAGCCTAAGTACAAAACCATTTACTAATTCTAATGATACGTCTCCAATGGCTTGGACGTCGGCTTGTACTCCATTAGCCACCTTAATTGTTCTTTCTCCTCTTTGCAGGGTCTTCCTCGTAGCGAATCCCTGAAAAGAATTAGCAACATGAGTAGTTGCACCTGAATCAACCCACCAAGTGGATTTGTCATAACTTAGAAACAAGGATTCATCTACAAATGTAATAATATCCTCACCATTCTTACTCAGGAACTTCAGGAATCCAGGACAATCTTTCATCCAATGGCCCCTTTCCTTGCAATACATGCACTGATCTTTGTCTACAGTGATCTTCTTTCCCTGCTGGGACTGAGACTGAGCTGGGAACTGAGGCTGAGGAGGAAACTGAGGCTGAGGTTGGAACTGAGGTGCCTTTCCCTTGGCATTAGCATTAGAGGATGAGCTGCCA
Source organism: Coix lacryma-jobi var. lacryma-jobi (assembly GCA_009763385.1). NCBI lineage: Eukaryota > Viridiplantae > Streptophyta > Magnoliopsida > Poales > Poaceae > Coix > Coix lacryma-jobi. The sequence continues at coordinate 130,321,480 of CM019827.1, forward strand.
TCCCACTTTGGTTTCCCTTGTGGTTTAGCATTCTTATTAAAAAACTTTCTCTTATTATCCTTCACATAGAGAGCAGAGTCCCCACGTGAATCCTTAATGCGCTCTTCCTCTTGAACGCACATACTAATGAGCTTGTCCATGTTCCAGTCATCAGGCAACATGTCATAGTTGACACTAAAAGTGTCAAACTCACTTGGCAGTGAGGCAAAGATCATGTGAATGACAAAAGGATCAGGTAACTTAATTTTCATGGACTCAAGCTTAGCAGCTATGGTGCTCATTCTTAGTATGTGGTCTCTAATGCCACCACCATTGTATTTCTTATTGCAAAGCTCTTTGATAAGAGCACTTGCCTGAGACTTAGTAGTTGCATGGAACTGATTCTTAACATGATTTAAATACTCAGCAATGGTGGGTGTCTCAGGGATGGACCCTCTGATAGGCTCTGAAATAGTAGCCTTAGCTAAAGTGAGACATTTCTTATTAGAACTATCCCATTGCCTTTTCTCAAGGTCATAGGACATCCTCTTATCAGCATGATCCCTTTTGCGTGTCGCAAAAGCGGCATCTTCCTCATTCTCTTCTCTCACAGGCTCCTCTGGAGCAACGGGACACGGTGATGAGAGAGCAAGGTCATTGTTCGTCATGACCAAGGCTAGCTCAAGCTGCTCGCGCCACTTCTTATAGTTGTTCCCAGTCAGAGGTGGAATCTGAGCGATCCAGTTGATTCCTGAAAACCATTGACAGAATAGTGAGATATTTTAACACAAATAATATCTTAACCATAAAAAAAATTGCATGTTTTAAAACAACGTTGGTCAGTATTAAAACATACAATTCCTTCTGCATTATTTCTACATCACCGTTGGGCAGAAAATAAAAAATAATGCATAAAACTGATGAAACTAAAACATTTATAATATTGATATAATCAACGTTGGTCAGAATATAACAATATTACAAATTTTCTGAATATCTAAATTTAATAATTGTTCCAACAATTAAATTCTCCCGTTGGTTCGAATTTAATTAAAGAACAAAAATAAACTTTGCAGCGGAAAACGTGACTGAATAAAACTTATACTTATTGTCTGATATTCTCTGAAAATTTATTCCGTTGGTACAAAATTTGCAGAGATATGAACTTAAAATTATTCTGAAACTGAAAAGTATTTCTGAATTCCAATGGGCCACATACGAGTAAAATGGCCCGCGGCCTGCTTTGTTTGCGCGGATGCGCGTCCCGCCTGGGCCGCACGGCCGGCTTCGCGCCCTAGCGCGTTTGCGCTTGCGCCCTCGTGGGCCAAAAAAAACGGCCCGGCCGCTCGCGTCCGTCGATCTAGATCGGACGGCCGCCCTTTGATCTCGCGAGCACAAAAACCGGACGGCGCCGGGGAACCCCAAAACCCTAGACTCATTTGCTTCCTTCCCCAGCCACTCTCTTTCACGTGCTCTCCACGGGTAGAGAACAGCGGCGCCGCCGCCGGACACTCCGACCAACGGCGGCAGGGCCGTCGGACTGGATCCGGCTCTTCTTTCTCCTCTCTATCTCTCTCTGCCTCTCCCCACGCCGCGTGAGCGAACGACGGCGACCACGGCGGCGCGAGGCAACCGGAGCCGGAAGGGAGAGGGTGCTGCCACGGGCCCTCTCGCCGGCGCGCACGTTCCCCGGAAGGGTGAGCGTGCCGCCGTCGAGTGGTCCTGTGTCAGCGCTCTAATCGGCACTCGTGGCCGTGCACCTGCACGCCGGCGAGATGGCGCCATGTGACGGCGGTGAAGGAGACCCCAGGTTAGTGCTCCGTTCTCTTACTATTCTTTCTTAGGGTTGGTTGAATCTTTCCCTTCTGAGAACTTAAGCCTCTTCTTATTCTTAGGGTTAGGGTTTGGGGAAGAACGTCCGATCTGAGTTCTTAGAGTTGAGGATTCGGTTCACCTTGGCCCGGGACGATACTCTGGGTATGTCGCTCGGCGGCCAAAAACCGATTTGATTTTCTGAGAGATCCCGATCTATTTACTGATTCTCTTAGTCCTCCGATACCATTGTTAGAACACTTAGGGATAATAGACTCGGGATTCAAGGCGAACAGCAAGTGTAGTAGTGCTTGATATGCATAACAGTAGAAGTAAAAGGCAAAAGGGGTTAGGGTTACAACCATCTCCGCCCTTGGAGCTTGATCCGGCGTCCGCCATGGAGTCGAGGAAGCCGGGGCGGTGAAGAGCACGTCGTGGTAGAGGAGGGAGCAGTCGGGGTCGATGCAGCGACGGCGGCGGAGGGGCTTCCCGTCACTGGCTGCGAGCCCCTAGATCGGATTAGGGTTGGGGATGTCGGTGGGGGGGTCTCTGGCGGCTCAGACGAACCTCGTGCCTTGTGCCTTGGCCCCCATCTCCCTTTTATATCCCGCAGTGTGACAGGGGCCCTCCAACCATTAATGGGTTGGGCTCCCCGATCAGGAGCGGATCAAGTTAGATAAAAGGGCCGTTGGGCCCAGTAACTAGGGAGATCAATACTAACAATCATAACTGAGACGAAGGTCCTGTTTGGGTCGGAGTTTCCTTCTTGCAGTATTATTAATGTCTGTAATCATGTTTGTAAATGCAGTGGCACATGTTTTGGCTGCTGCGGGGTGTAATTCTCCATTTCCTAGTGGACAGTGGGCCACTTGGGAGGGTGTCCCTCACCAAGCCGAGGAGCCTGTAACCAGCGATTTGGCTCGTGTTCATGAGTAATGAAAGCACCTTGATTCAAAAAAAATAATAAAATAAAACATACTTTCGGTCTCAGCATAGCGACGTTAGGTGAACAAACGAATCAATCATCTTTTTCGAGTTTAGGTGAACAAACGTAGCAATCGTATTTTAGTTGTCTGAACCTTAGGCTGCATGTAAACCGATCCATCGAGTTTCTATTCTACTTTTGACAACATTGCGCACATTACTAGAGTGATCACCGTTCATACCCTACATTTTTGCTGACAAATGACAATGTAGCATGGCATCCAAACTTGTCAAACCAGAGTCACAAAAACACCTACTACTCACCTGCCCCCTTCATCAAAAGCCAATACTACACGAGAACAAGGAAATTCTTCTGTATATATACCATACCACGCGCGTCTCAGTTTTCAGAATGTGATCATCGCAACTAGCTAGCATAGTAACAACAATGGGGTTCGGCGTGGCGTCCCTGCTCGACGCGGTGTTCCGGCGCGCGTTCACCTCCGCCGGCCTCCGCCCAGGCTCGGCCGTCGTCGACGCCGGCGCCGACACCACCGTGCACTTCTGGGCGCACCGCTCGCTCCTGCTGCCACCGCCGCCGCCGCCGCCTTCGGATTCGACGGCGGCGGCCGCGGAGAAGAAGCGGCCGGTGGTGGTGCTCGTGCACGGCTTCGGCCCGGGCCCCACGTGGCAGTGGGCGGCGCAGGTGGGCCCGCTGTCGCGGCACTTCGACCTGCTGGTGCCCACCCTGCTGTTCTTCGGCGCGTCCCGCACGCGCGCCCCGGCCCGCTCCGTCTCCGAGGCCTCCCAGGCCGCCGCCGTCGCCGCGCTCCTCGCCGGGGCCGGGCACGGGCACCCCGTCCACCTCCCGGGCCTCGGGGCCGCCGGCCGCCGCCCGGTGCACGTGGTGGGCGCCAGCTACGGCGGGATCGTCGCGTATCACCTGGCCCGCGCGCTGCGGCACGGCGGCGCCGGCGCCGGCGTGGCGCTGGGGAAGGTGGTGTTCTGCGACTCCGACGTGACCAAGGGGCCCGAGGACGACCGCTCCCTGGCGGCGAGAGGCGGCGTGGAGGAGGTGACGGAGCTGATGGTGCCCGCCGACGCCAAGACGATGCGGCGGCTGACGGCGCTCTCCTTCCACCGCCCGCCCATGTTCATACCCGAGTGCATCGCCCGTGACCTCATCCGGGTACGTAATAATTAAGCACGCACGTCCACCGTATGCAAACCGTTGAAGTCCAACTATCGTTGTTGCTGCATGCCAAAGTTTGGTCCAGATAATTAAGCATGTGTACTGTGGTGCAGTAACAACTAAAATTAAGGTGGTTAATTAATAGTCTACATGTTAACACCCAACAACCGTGTTTCTTCTTCCACACAAAACGGCGTCATTTTTCTTCTTAAAAGACCAGTCATATACTTCGTCCTTCGATAGCAGGTTGGGGCCTAAAACCTGGATGAACAATGCTTGCTGTTTACTTTTACAGTAACAGCCAGCAGGGCAGCGCAGAGCCACTAGTCTTGGGTTAGCTTGAGCTTATCAGTCCTATGGCTTATTATTTCTTATAGAAAACTATTAAAACAGTCAAAATAAGTTATTTACTTAGGACCTGTTTGGCAGGGCTTCACTTTAACAGTCTGGCTTCAGCTCCACGAACGGCTCCATCGGCGAAGCCAAAGCCGTTTTACTAACTTGTTTGGCAAAACGGCTTCTCATGTGTCTCATACATACCTAATTGTCCATGATACCCCTGTGTTGCATGTGTCCATTTAGATATATTTTTGCATCCGTACAAATTTAAATAAAATTTTAAATTTACTATTTTATAAATTATAAATAAAATTCAAAAAATACAAAAAAAAGTAAAAATGGACATAGTATTCATTCGTTGAAACGTATAGGTCGGTTGAAACGTATCCGATAAAAACGGCCGTCACAAGATGAGCGTAGGTCGCAGCCTCGCGGGTGATGGAAAAAAAGTCACGAGATTTTTTTCAGTGGCATTCTGTGTAAATTCCTACGAATTAAGGAGCTATAATTCATGGGTCTGTTGAAGGAGCCGGATGAAACCACTTTTTTCGGCTTCTTCTCATCTTAAAGTTCTATGAGAGCACGTTTTTAGGGGCTTCATCAGTGAAGCCATTCCGTTTTACCCCGTTTGGCTGAAAATAGCTCCAAACGGCTTCAGAAACCGGCGAAGAAGCCCTGCCAAACGGGGCCTTATTTTGACTGTTTTAGTATCTAAACTAAATTTTAGTTCATGCACCTAAACTTGAATAAGCTTTAGTCACCAACTCCAATTTTAGTCTATGCATTTCAAAGGGGTCCATGAACCTAAGTTTGAATAAACTTTAGTCACCCAACTAAATTTTAGTCCATGCACCTAAACTTGAATAAACTTTAGTCACCAACTCCGATTTTAGTCTATGCATTCCAAAGGGGTCCACACACCTAAAAGTTTGAATAAACTTTAGTCACCTAAACTTTAGTCTAACTAAATTTTAGTCCACCTAGACTTGTTCTAGATCCAAACATGCCCTAAACGCTCTAGCCTGTATGATTTTATATTTCTTTTACATTAGTTGCCCAAAGGAGCAGCATGCCCTAAACTCCTCTTTCCATGCACCTCCCCATTAGTACAACATTGGAGTTGCTTAACATATTCATAAACTTAAATTCTCTACTCGTTTAAAAAAAACTATTTTTTTTTACCATCTCCTCACATGACCCTTTTTATTGTTCTCCCTGAGTCCTTGTCAATCATGCCACTCCCTTATGGTCTCACCACATCATCTGTGGCTCGCTGTCACTCGCCACGTAGTCTCACTAAAGTCCCTTCTTAGGTTATAATTTTTGTCAAAACTAATTCCTACAGAGGCATACAACAATTGTAATTAAACATGATTTCCCTCTCCATGATGCACATAATACATCAAATCGCTCTCACTGCCAGTTTAATTTGGAGACAAGAACAAAAGATCAAGCTTATTTCCACGTAGCTGAAATGAAGCAAAGTTTTAGATACTCGGCAAATAACATTGCATTGCTACATATATACAGAAATCCATGGAGGGAGGAAGACGGGAGAAGATTGAGCTCATCAAAGGGATGACCACCGCGGAAGGCTCCCAGCTTACTCCTCTGCCTCAGGTACGAATATCCAACTAATCATTAGTTAAATAGGTTAGAGAAGATTCACTTACTTAGGAGTCAGGACAAAACTAAAATAGCCAATGGTTGTATGCCACTAATTTAGTTCATCAATTACATAAGGAATTATGAATACATACTCAGTAGTAGTTAAACAGGGTCCTAAACGGTCAACCCAACAAGAATCAACTCGAATACAAAACTTCCAATGCTAATTCGATATTTTTGTTAATTTATACAACTAAACATTGGGCAGGAGGTGTTGATCATCTGGGGAGAGTTCGACCAGATCTTTCCTCTGGAGAAAGCATACAAAGTGAAAGAGTAAGTTTATTCTACTTGGAATAGTGATATTTTTTCAGTAATGCATGGCCTAGTGCTCCACCTTTAGGACTTGTTCTTCATTCAAACTTTTGAGTGACTTCACGGTTGACTAACCGAGTGAGGTAGATAATGAAATGAATAGTAAGATTACTTAACTGGAATGCACACTTGCAGGAAGCTCGGGGAGAAGGCTACGGTGAAGGTGATCCCCAACTCAGGGCACCTGCCGTCGCAGGAGGAACCTAAGCTCTTCAACCGCATCCTCATAGAGTTCCTGCTGCAGCCATCCATTTCTAACGGCAGCGTCGCCGCCGTAGCTGAGAAATAGAATAGGAATAGCTGTTGTAGTTTTGGTTCGACCATGGCCTGCTCAGCACGATGGAGTCATGGAGTACAGGCTATTTTGTGTTACGTTGCATTTAGAAAGTTACTGCTGTTATTAAATTTTATGGGACTATATGATGTCTTGGGTCCATAGCTCAATGGTAGAGCATTTGACTGCTGAAGATTAAGAGGTCTCCGGTTCGAACCCGGTTGGGCCCTACTGTTCTATATTTTTTTATTTTTAATCAAACAAAAATTACATCATTTACTTTTTCTTCTTGTTGCTATAAAAAAAAACTGTTTTGTCCCCACTCAAATATAACTAGCCGGTGGAAGTCAATCAAATACACAAAAATCATCATTTACTCTTTTTTCTTGTTGGTAACGGAAAATTGTTTTGTCCTCACTCATATATAACTAGCAGGTTGAAATCAATCAAATACGAAAAGAAATACCGGCATCCCCCACATGACTAGTTAGAGCAACTTCATCCACAGACTAATTTATTAAAATAAATATTTTGATGAAAAAATTATCCTCTACTAGACTAATGTAAATGGATATCCAAGTATAGTTATCCTCTATTTTGGATTTATAGTTATCCAATTGTAATTAAACAAGATTTCCCTCCATGATGCACATAATACATCAAATCGCTCTCACTGCTAGTTTAATTTGGAGACAAGAACAAAAGATCAAGCTTATGTCCACGTAGCTGAAATGAAGCAAAGTTGTAGATACTCGGCAAATAACATTGCATTGCATTGCATTGCTACATATATATATATAGAAATCCATGGAGGGAGGAAGACAGGAGAAGATTGAGCTCATCAAAGGGATGACCACCGCGGAAGGCTCCCATCTTACCCCTCTGCCTCAGGTACGAATATCCAACTAATCATTAGTTAAACAGGTTAGAGAAGATTCACTTACTTAGGAGTCAGGACAAAACTAAAATAGCCAATGATTGTATGCCACTAGTTTAGTTCATTAATTACATATGGAATTATGAATACATATTTCGTAGCAGTGAAACAAGGGTCCTGAACGGTCAACCCAGCAAGAATCAACTCGAATACAAAACTACCAATGGTAATTAGATATTTAGTTAATTTATACAATTAAACATTGGGCAGGAGATATTGATCATCTGGGGAGAGTTCGACCAGATCTTTCCTCTCGAGAAAGCATACAAAGTGAGAGAGTTTCTAAATTTCTATTCTACTTGGAATAGTGATATATTTTTTTCAGTAATGCATGGGCTAGTGCTCCACCTTTAGAACTTGTTCTTCATTCAAACTTTTGATGACTTCACGGTTGACTGACCGAGTGGGATGATGAAATTTTTTAAGAGCCTGCCGAAGCGCGTATTTCATTAAGAGGGAAAAGAGATTGAGTTCAACAAACAACACGGTAACAACCTTGTTACCAACAAGCCTAGCCTACTGGATTCGAAATACAACAGCTACATGATTGAACACATTTGCCCTTGAAGCGATGGCCTTGCTCACAAGTGCACCGCTCGCTCGAGCAGCACAGCTAGCTGCTTGTTTCCAGCCGAGCACCAGCAGTCGGCCTCTTCCTTGATCAACATGGTCAGCGCCCGTGGAGCCAGAGCACGCCCCTCGAACGTTCGAGTGTTCCTTTCCTTCCATAACATCCAACCGATAAGAAGCATTGCGGAATCAAATCCCCATCGGATCAGTTTTCGAACAGACTTCCTGACTCTGACCCACTAGTGGATATTGGATTCATCCTGCATCGTGACATCCACCTGAAGACGCAAAGTTAAGGAGCACAAGTGCGAGACCTCGTGACTGAAGCTGCAGCCGATTTGGATGTGGTCCATTGTCTCCGCTTCTTGATCACACATGATGCAAACATTGAACTCCTGGAGTCCTTGGCGAAAACTACGGTCTCCCATCCAGCAAGAGTCGTGCATGGTCAGCTAAAATAAGAATCGCACCCGAGGCGGAGCCGCCGTCTTCCAGATGAGTTTTGCGCCCAAACACCGGCGAGGATCCTAGAAACATGGCTCCATAAGCAGAAGCGGACCAGATGAATGTGCCTGGCGTCTGAGTAAGCTGGACATCCCCAAGGAGATCACAAATCTTGGTGATATCCAGCAACATCTGAAGTGACAAATTCCCGACAATATGCAACACCCAAGCGTCCCCTGGCAGAGCCTCGACGACCGTGGCCCTCCTTCTCCTCCCTCGAACCGCTGCGAACGCGGTCGGTGCGAGCTGCCGAATGCTTTGGCCATCTATCCAGTTGTCGGTCTAGAAGAAAGTCGATCTGCCATTTCCGAGCCGTAGAACGGTGGCCGCCTGGAACAGGGCCGTCGACTGCTCGGTTGAAGTTGGCTCTCGACCGCTTGTTCTGTCCTTCCACACCCAGCGGACCCGGAGAGCCACCCCCACTTTCCTGAGGTCCGAAATACCTAGACCCCCAAGCTTCTTTGGCCGACAGACTTTGGACCAAGCCACTTTGCATTTGCCACCCGTGATAGAGTCCGATCCTTCCCAAATGAAGGCTCTCCGCAACTTATCTATCGTATCAATGGCCCAAGGAGATAGACAAAGAGCGATCGATGTGTGCACTGGAATAACCGAAAGTGTGGAAGAGACCAACGTCGTCCTTCCTGCAACATTAAGCAAGTTCCCCTTCCAAGTCGGCAAGCGTGCTGCCACTTTGTCGACCAGCACCTGCTCGTCTGCCCGCCTGAGCCTGTGGACCGACAACGGTATTCCAAGTTAACGACAGGGGAAGGGTTCCGCCCGACAGCCCAGAATATGACTGACCATGTCCATGTCCTCCTCCGAGCAGTGAATAGGCATCGCTAGGCTTTTGTCAAGGTTGGAGAACAGCCCCGAGGCAAGCCCAAAGATGGCGAGCGCACCTTTGATCGTGAGCAGGTCCCTCGCTGACGGGCAGACGAAGACGACCAGATCATCAGCGTAGAGACTCACCCTTGAACCTGGGATGCCATTGATCGGGGTGAGGAAGTCATGCCGTTTGACCCAGCCAAGGAAGTTGTTAAGTACCTCCATAACGAGAACAAATAGCAAGGGCGATAGAGGATCCCCCTGTCTAAGCCCCTTGCATGACAGATTCGTGTGCCCGGAACACCATTGAGGAGGATTCTGGTGCTGGCCGTAGATAGAATGACGGAGATCCAATCGCGCCATCGCTCACCAAACCCCATATGTTGTAGAACCTCCAATAGGAAAGTCCATGCAACTGAATCAAAAGCCTTTGCGATATCAACCTTCAGGGGAACACACCCAATCTTCCTTTTGTGCAGATACTTGCACGTGAGTTGGACGTCCCTAAAATTGCCATGTATGCTTTGGCATTTGATGAAAGCGCTCTGATTGCGCTGAACCAGCGTGCCCAGAACCGGCGCAAGGCGATTGGCAAGACATTTGGTAACCAATTTCCCGAAGCTGTGCATGAGACTGATAGGTCGATAATCTCTGATCTCCACAGGCATCTCTTTCTTCTTTAAGAGCACCAGATACGCCTCATTGACATGGTGGAAGCCCCTGTAGTCAAGCGACCAAAAGGGCTGCATGGCCGTCATCAGGTCAGGCTTGATCTTGTCCCACATGACCTTGTAAAAACGGCTCGTGAATCCATCAGGCCCCAGAAGCCTTATCATTAGGCAGGTCCATAATTATCTCCCTAAGCTCCTCCTCCGTAAACTGGGCCTCAAGGGCCCCAAGGACCTGGGCATCAATTGATTGAATCCCCAGAGCTGCGAGGTCCAGCCTTTTGGACCGATGAAGGGTCGAGATGGCGGACTAGAGGGGGGGGGGGTGAATAGTCCTTTATAAAAATAATCGCGTCGGCTAACCGAAACAAATGCGGAATTAAAACTATCGGTCTAGCCAAGACTACACCCCTCTACCTATACTCTATGACACCTTACAAAAGATCCTAAACAATGCAAATAAGGTGTCGGGCTAGCTAGAGCTCACCTAACCAATTCTAGAAGCAAGGTCACACAAACCTATGCAACTAGTACTCAATCAACCGGGGAGCTCCTACACATGCCACTAAGCAAAAGCACCAAGCCTAAGCTCACTAGCAATGCTCAATAACAAGGCAACACAAGCCAAATTAGTGAGCTCAACTTAGCTATACAAACTAAGCAATGTGACTAGCAAGACTACAAGTCAACTAGTCACTCACGGGATCAACTTCTATGCTACACAAGCAAGGAAGGTAACTAGCAAGCTACACAAGCTAACTAATTACAAGAGCAACTATTAAGCTACACAAGCTAGATAGCTACACAAGAGCAACAACTAAACACTAGCACAAGTATGAGTATGGAAATACAAGCTAGTGAATGGAGATAGCAAACCACCGAGAAGATGAAGACAATGTTGACACGGTGATTTTATCCCGAGGTTCACTTGGTTGCCACCAAGCTAGTCCCCGTTGAGACAAGCTCAAGGTTGTCGCCGGTCCTCTTGCTAGTGGTGACTACACTAGTCACACTCTCCCCAAGGAGTGCTTACCACAAGCTCTAGCACTCGACCCGGCCGAACCACTTGACGCTCTTCACGTCTCCTTTTTACTAGAGTTGCTCTTCACGATCTCCCGCGGGGTGAGCACAATACCCCTCACAATCCTTCTCCGGAGCCACGCACAATCTTCACGCGGGCTTCACGACGGAGACTCGATCACCAAGCCGTCTAGGAGGTGGCAACCTCCAAGAGTAACAAGCACCACCGGCTTGCAACACGAACACCTAGTGCCACTCGATGCAATCTCTCAAAGCAACGCACTAGAATCGCTCACTCGCAATAGATTCGCACACTAGCAAGCACAAGCGAGTTAGAGGGCTCCCAAGCACTCCCCAAGCATGGACACCAAGTCCCAAGGGTGCTAAGCACCAGCCAAGGCCGGCCACCATCTCCTTTTATAGCCCCAAGGGCTCAACTAGCCGTTACCCCCTTCACTGGGCACTTTTCGTACTGACCGGACTCACTACAGGGTGACCGGACGCGTCCGGTCACTAGAGTCCGGTCGTCCGTCCCCAACGGCTAGTTTTCGCACGCGTTCAGCCTTCTACTGACCGGACGCGTCAGGTCATAATGATCGGACGCGCCTATGCCTGAGTCCGGTCGCAAACAGAGAGGTTTCGGGGCTGTTTTTCAGTGACCGGACGCGTCCGGTCACTACTGACCGGACTCTACCGAGCGTCCGATCAATACACCTCAAATCAGCACTCAAAAAGCACTGACCGGACTCTGTGACCGGACTCAACACTACTGACCGGACGCGTCCGGTCAGTGAGTCCGGTCACTGACCTTTCAACGCTCAAACGGCTATAACTCTTAGCTCCGAACTCCGATTTCGATGATCTTGGACATTTTGGAAAGCTAACTCAGAGGGCTACACATCCCACATACATAGCTGATCCAACTCACAAAGGATTAGAACAGGATTCCAATCCAAGATCCATCGCTTCTCTTTTTTCAACCAAAGCTTTCTCCGAAACTTCTCCGAGTTGATCCAAATCAACCCCAACACCTTCTCCTTTGCAAATGTGCCAACACCACCAAGTGTACATCATCTTGTGCATGTGTGTTAGCATTTTCACAAACAATTTTCAAAGGATTTTCACTTGCCCTCACCACGCCACTCGATCTTAGTAACATCGCAAAGTTAGATCGCTCAAGTGGCACTAGATGACCGATATGCAAACAGGTTTGCTCCTCTTAATAGTACGGCCATCTATCCTAAACCCGGTCATAATCTTCTCTACACACCTATGACCGGTGAAATGAAATGCCCTACAAATATACCTTTGCCTTGCGCATTCCATTCCATCTCCTTCGGTGTTGATGCAACACATGCACCAACCTATCTTCAAATGATATGATCCACTTCATATCATCACATGGCCTCCATGGTCCATCGATCTTGACATCACTTGCTCTTCACCATCGCTTCGGTCCTTCGGCGCCAAGTCTTGCTTAAGCCTCCCGACACTCGGTACCAACGGCTTCAAAGCCTCAACTTGCCCTTCACCTTCGCAACCGGTCCATCAAGCCAAGTCTTGCCTTGATCTTCTCCATCTTAGCCATATGACCACATGTCATGTCACATATGCAATAAGCTCCTTCATCACATGTATGAGCCTTGCAACATCTTCCAAGCCATTTCACCTCTATGGCATATGTTGCTCACACATGATCACCTATGGACTAATCACCTGTGTAATTTCACTTCAAACACATATTAGTCCACCTAAGTTGTCACTCAATTACCAAAACCAAACTAGGACCTTTCAATCTCCCCCTTTTTGGTAATTGATGACAACTCTACAAAGATATGGAAATTAAGCTCTTTGGATTCTATGTTACTTATCCAACATTAAGACCATATTAGAGAATTTGGATAAGCACCATACAACCCGACTTTGTAGTGTTAACTCCCCCTACATGTGTGCTCAAATGGTTTGGTTTCAAGCTTGCACACATGCATAAATATGAAATTTGTGGGAGTGTTAGCACTACTAAGTGATGCTAAGGTATACATGATGAAATTTTACCTTTGAAGCGTGCATACCACATTTGATTCATCCTTAGCATCGAAGAGTAGCTAGACATCATAAAAACTAGAAAACCCCGTGAGATCAACATTAATAGCAAGGGTCTAGTTTTGCATTAAAAGCACAAGTCTAGCTATTAACCTATGCATGCTAGTTATCAATTCATCAATTAAATCCTATAACTAGCATACACCACACAAGCATGCATATAAAATTTTAAAACTTATGCAATGCAAGCAAGCACATGATTATGCACATATCAAATGCAACAACCAAGTTCATGAGCTTGCTCCCCCTACTTGTGTGCTCTCATTGTCCAAGAATTTTGATCCTTCAATCTTGCTCCCTCTTGATCCATGTCCATCTTCTTTTCTCCCTCTTTGTCCTTGACATATCATAATTGACATATCTTTTCCATAACTTCTCCCCCTTTGTCATCAATGACCATAAAAGGTATGCTCTTTTCTCACAAAGGGTGACACTAGGGTAGATGGTTGACACTTTAGGCTTCATTTTTGATGGACACTACTATATGTGTTGGAATGAAACCCACTTGAAGGATCTTTGACCTTGATACCACTAGGTGGGGCACCTCCCTTATGTCATAGCATGGGTCATCCAATTGATAAACTTGAGCTCTTGTTGGAGAGGGATGCTTTGCTTGATTTGATCACTTATAGTTGAGGATCACTTGAAGTCTTGTAGGATACCACTTGAATGAAAGTTTAAACTTGATATCCATTTGCATTATTGTCTTCTTCTTGAACTCTTGTCGTCTTCATGAGCTTCTCATTTGTGACTTGAACTAGGCAATATTGCACAAGATATCTAACTCGGTTTGCTCTAGAGTAAGCTTCTTCACACATCTTTCAATGGTTATCTTACTCATGTTGAATTAGACACTTGAATGTTCATCTTCTAGATCAAGTACTTGGGTTCACTAGCTCATGAACAAATTCACATACTATCCACTAGATCATATAGTCAATCAAGCAATAGTGGTAGGCTATGAATTTAAACTTTTCAATTGTTATGCATGATCCTATTGAGCATGTACTATATGCACTAACCGCATACTAGTAAGGGATGAATATGATCATGCACATTACAATGATACCTTTGCTATCTTGGAGTAGAGGATAGTCATTTGATTCCAATTAAGCTCCAAATAGCAATGTGAAGTCCATGGTGAAGACCAATATATACCAATTGATAGAACAAATCTTCACTCATATGATTAAGTGCGCTATCTTGTTGTGGTTGGCTTGCTTCTTCATTTGAACATAGCTTGCATATGAATACCATTTGAATTGTCATGATTTGCTTTACTATCTTGGGTGTTGCTTGCTTTCTTTCTTGATCAATCTCTTGATTTCTCCAACCAAGCATCTCCAATGATACTCTAGATCACCACTTCCATGTTAGCCTTCCAAGCATCATGCTCGGTTAACCTACAAAAGGCGGCAAGCCCCTACAAAAGGGAGAAGTGATCTTTCTCCAAAGAATCATCCTTGATACTCACTTGAATTGACCTTGTTTGATTGATCCAATTAAACTCTTCTTGAAAATGTGACTTTGAATTCCTCTTTGAGTCCTTTTCTTTCTTCCAAATGATCTTCAATTTGATACTAGAGCTTGATCTTTATCTTCATCTTGATGTTGGTCTTGATCTTCAATTTGAGTACCAAATGTGTGCCAAATACACTTCCCAATCACATGAACTTGTACTCATATTTGCCATACTTCTAGCTCATCTCAAAACCAAACATAGGTCCCTCAACCACTTTATAAACATGATTCCAACTTGAGGGCCTTTCAATCAAAGTGACTCTAAATCAATCCAATATTTGTCACTTTTCTGGCAGATTCTGTCCTTCTCAAAGAAACATGCATATCTCCCAAAATATAAGTCTAATGACTATGAAATTTGGTGGAGATGTGCCTCTCTAAGTGTTCTAGCAGCCATAAAAATTTGAGCTTCATTGGCTTTCTAGATTGCTACCAGATTTCAATTCTTTCCATAGTACTACATGCTGAAAACTGCTGCACAATAGTTGACAAGATCTACTCCAAAACCAAAGTACATCTTATCCAATAATCATGAATTTTGCACAGCGACTAATATCACAAGTGTAGAGCATGTGTACCAAATTTCAAGCCAATCCAAATAGATTTGATCATTCAAACATGGCTATTATCACAGCTAGCTCAGATTTCAGATTTTTGACAACTTTGAGCAATTGAGCTATACTCTACCAATATGAATCAAACTTGAGCTAACATGTTTGAACATCAACACAAGACATATATCCATTCAAACCACTCACTAAAAGAAGTCTTATGAACATATCCATTCAACCTAACTCAATTTTGATCACTAAGCATCAAATCCATTCAATCATCTTATAGCAAGCAACGTATGCATATATATCCGATTCGATCATCTCATATGCATCTAAAATAACATGATCAACTAGAGATATACCTTAGTAGCTCACGATCATCCAAATAGCAAGCTTCTACTCAATTAGATTGCAAGCCTTCAAATAATTCCAATCAAACATCACAACTTGATCTTTTGCACTTGTATGTTTTGCACTTGGACTTCACTTCTTTTGTCTTGGCATTGGGTTTGGATAGCACTAGGCTTCATTACTTGAATCAATCACATGATGAATAATATGAAATCAATTGAGTCAAGCCTCCAATGCCATGGTACCTACACACATTCATCCACTTTTTGATGGTACCCAAACTAGTTTGGGTCCTCTCAAGTTAGGAGCAACATACTTAGGCATAGCCTTAGTATGAGTAGCGGGATGAGTTGCAATAGTAGCCAATGTGGTACCATTTACATCCTTCCTAAGCACAATATTATCATCAATTGAAATAGGCTTAGAAGCGTTACCTAGGGGACATGAATTTGCCATGTGTCCCCTTTCCCGGCATGAGTAGCAAACTCTCTTGGATTGAGCCTTTTCTTCCTTGCTCAAATGTTGCTTCTCATTGCCTTGCTTCTTCTTGTTTGCTTGAGCCTTCTCCTCAAGCTTGTTTGGGCAACCCGAAGCTAGGTGGCCCAATTCATCACAATTGTAGCACTTGATGTGAGCCAAATCTTTCTTCTTTTCTTCATTCTTGCTCATCATCATCTTGGCATCTTGAATGTGAGTTGGATGCCTTGTTCTTCCGCCCCTTCTTGTTTTCTTCTTCTTCATCAAGTCACCATCATGATGGTTGTTCTTGATTTGAACTTGGGGCTTCTTCTTGTTGGGGCAAGCTTTTGCAAGATGTCCCATCTCATGGCATTGATAGCACATGAAATGAGATAGCTTTTCTTGTTCTTGCTTCTTCATTTCTCTTTCAAATCTTCTCTTGCCCCATCTCTTGCCGTTGACATTGCTTTTGTTGAAGCCAATGCCACTCTTGTCACCATAGCTTCTTTGATTCTTCATCATGTGCTCATGGGTGACTTTTGATCTACACCACCTC
The DNA here is from genome assembly GCA_009763385.1 of Coix lacryma-jobi var. lacryma-jobi. NCBI lineage: Eukaryota > Viridiplantae > Streptophyta > Magnoliopsida > Poales > Poaceae > Coix > Coix lacryma-jobi. The sequence continues at coordinate 130,338,054 of CM019827.1, forward strand.
TCTAACTTGTTGCTCAAGTTCTTCACTTCACTTTTGAGCTCATTGTTCTCCTTCAAAAGGTTAGTCTCACAAGACATAGAAGTAGAACAAGCATCTATATGTGAAGAACATGGCATAGATATTAAATCATCACAAGAGGTGGATACATGCTTCTTCTCTACATCACATGGGTTAGCACAAATATGTGATTGATCATTTGACCCAAATGATGAGCTCTCACTAGTTTTAGTTTCTTCATTAGAAAGCTTTTTAGTGAGAAAAGCATGGTTTTGTACCAAGTTGTCATGAGCAACACTAAGTTCCTCATGAGTCAATTTAAGCTCATCATGTGAACAAGTAGTAACATAAAGTAGATGCTTTTGTTGTTCACATGCATTCTTTAGAAATGAGTTTTCTTTTGTCAATTTCATTATTTTAGCCATCTCATTTTCTAAAGCCTTAGTGAGTCTACATACAAGCTCAAAATTTGGATCATCACAATCAACTACCACATTAGCAATTGATACCTTAGTGTCACCATGTGACATGAAGCAATGTGGAGTAGTAGAAGAGCTTGAAGAGACATCACTCTCATAGCCGTCATCATCATCATCAAGTGTGCATGGAATGGCATCATCATTTGCACCACTTGAGCTTCGGCTATGGTCACCGTCATCTTTGTCAAGTGATCTTGTGGATTGATCATCATCATCATCACTTGACCATGAGGTGGAGCAATCCTTCACAACCACCATGTTTCGGTCATGCTCAATATCCTCATGTACCATCTCTATGTGATCCTCCTCCTTGAATTTGCCATCATCCCAAATAGAGAAATCACCATAGAGATATTTGAGTGCCATCCACATATCATGGGCACTCACCGAAGTCATCACCCTACCAAATATCTCATCTTGCAAAGCATTTGTTAGAAAACATTGGGCTTGTGCATCGAGTGTTAGGCAATCCTCTTGCGCTTGGGTTAGATTACTCTCATCCAAGGCATGAGTAAAACCAACAACAACGATCCACCAAAACTTCGGACCAAAAGCACGGAAATGATCAAGCATATGAAGTTTCCATCGTGCATAGTGTGTGCCATCAAAAATATGTGTGTCACACTCAACATCTAGCCAACTAGTCGCCATCCTCTCGGGTCGGTGAAGACCACAAATGAGAGACCTAGCTCTGATACCAATTGAAGGGTCGAGATGGCGGACTAGAGGGGGGGGGGTGAATAGTCCTTTATAAAAATAATCGCGTCGGCTAACCGAAACAAATGCGGAATTAAAACTATCGGTCTAGCCAAGACTACACCCCTCTACCTATACTCTATGACACCTTACAAAAGATCCTAAACAATGCAAATAAGGTGTCGGGCTAGCTAGAGCTCACCTAACCAATTCTAGAAGCAAGGTCACACAAACCTATGCAACTAGTACTCAATCAACCGGGGAGCTCCTACACATGCCACTAAGCAAAAGCACCAAGCCTAAGCTCACTAGCAATGCTCAATAACAAGGCAACACAAGCCAAATTAGTGAGCTCAACTTAGCTATACAAACTAAGCAATGTGACTAGCAAGACTACAAGTCAACTAGTCACTCACGGGATCAACTTCTATGCTACACAAGCAAGGAAGGTAACTAGCAAGCTACACAAGCTAACTAATTACAAGAGCAACTATTAAGCTACACAAGCTAGATAGCTACACAAGAGCAACAACTAAACACTAGCACAAGTATGAGTATGGAAATACAAGCTAGTGAATGGAGATAGCAAACCACCGAGAAGATGAAGACAATGTTGACACGGTGATTTTATCCCGAGGTTCACTTGGTTGCCACCAAGCTAGTCCCCGTTGAGACAAGCTCAAGGTTGTCGCCGGTCCTCTTGCTAGTGGTGACTACACTAGTCACACTCTCCCCAAGGAGTGCTTACCACAAGCTCTAGCACTCGACCCGGCCGAACCACTTGACGCTCTTCACGTCTCCTTTTTACTAGAGTTGCTCTTCACGATCTCCCGCGGGGTGAGCACAATACCCCTCACAATCCTTCTCCGGAGCCACGCACAATCTTCACGCGGGCTTCACGACGGAGACTCGATCACCAAGCCGTCTAGGAGGTGGCAACCTCCAAGAGTAACAAGCACCACCGGCTTGCAACACGAACACCTAGTGCCACTCGATGCAATCTCTCAAAGCAACGCACTAGAATCGCTCACTCGCAATAGATTCGCACACTAGCAAGCACAAGCGAGTTAGAGGGCTCCCAAGCACTCCCCAAGCATGGACACCAAGTCCCAAGGGTGCTAAGCACCAGCCAAGGCCGGCCACCATCTCCTTTTATAGCCCCAAGGGCTCAACTAGCCGTTACCCCCTTCACTGGGCACTTTTCGTACTGACCGGACTCACTACAGGGTGACCGGACGCGTCCGGTCACTAGAGTCCGGTCGTCCGTCCCCAACGGCTAGTTTTCGCGCGCGTTCAGCCTTCTACTGACCGGACGCGTCAGGTCATAATGATCGGACGCGCCTATGCCTGAGTCCGGTCGCAAACAGAGAGGTTTCGGGGCTGTTTTTCAGTGACCGGACGCGTCCGGTCACTACTGACCGGACTCTACCGAGCGTCCGATCAATACACCTCAAATCAGCACTCAAAAAGCACTGACCGGACTCTGTGACCGGACTCAACACTACTGACCGGACGCGTCCGGTCAGTGAGTCCGGTCACTGACCTTTCAACGCTCAAACGGCTATAACTCTTAGCTCCGAACTCCGATTTCGATGATCTTGGACATTTTGGAAAGCTAACTCAGAGGGCTACACATCCCACATACATAGCTGATCCAACTCACAAAGGATTAGAACAGGATTCCAATCCAAGATCCATCGCTTCTCTTTTTTCAACCAAAGCTTTCTCCGAAACTTCTCCGAGTTGATCCAAATCAACCCCAACACCTTCTCCTTTGCAAATGTGCCAACACCACCAAGTGTACATCATCTTGTGCATGTGTGTTAGCATTTTCACAAACAATTTTCAAAGGATTTTCACTTGCCCTCACCACGCCACTCGATCTTAGTAACATCGCAAAGTTAGATCGCTCAAGTGGCACTAGATGACCGATATGCAAACAGGTTTGCTCCTCTTAATAGTACGGCCATCTATCCTAAACCCGGTCATAATCTTCTCTACACACCTATGACCGGTGAAATGAAATGCCCTACAAATATACCTTTGCCTTGCGCATTCCATTCCATCTCCTTCGGTGTTGATGCAACACATGCACCAACCTATCTTCAAATGATATGATCCACTTCATATCATCACATGGCCTCCATGGTCCATCGATCTTGACATCACTTGCTCTTCACCATCGCTTCGGTCCTTCGGCGCCAAGTCTTGCTTAAGCCTCCCGACACTCGGTACCAACGGCTTCAAAGCCTCAACTTGCCCTTCACCTTCGCAACCGGTCCATCAAGCCAAGTCTTGCCTTGATCTTCTCCATCTTAGCCATATGACCACATGTCATGTCACATATGCAATAAGCTCCTTCATCACATGTATGAGCCTTGCAACATCTTCCAAGCCATTTCACCTCTATGGCATATGTTGCTCACACATGATCACCTATGGACTAATCACCTGTGTAATTTCACTTCAAACACATATTAGTCCACCTAAGTTGTCACTCAATTACCAAAACCAAACTAGGACCTTTCAATCGATCAAAATTAGTGCCCAGAACCGTGTTGAAGTGCTGGAAGACGACCTGGTGTTCCATGCACGGAGAGGTAGTGAATCTTGTTTTGCCGTTGCCTGTGACATGCTTGAAGATGAAAGAACCTGGTGTTCGTGTCACCTTCCCTGAGAAATAGCACCCTTGAACGTTGCCTGGCAATCGAACGAGAAAGAGAGGCCAAGCCCAACACCCAAAGCTTTAAGTTCTGGTGGATCTCTTGTTCCTAGCCATGCAAAACTCGGCTTGCTTGCTGCTCATCAAAGCATAAAATAATTTCTCTAGATGTGGCTAGCTGCAGCCGAATGCTCCCAACATTTGCATTGCTCCAACGCCGCAACTCTTTTTCCATGCGACGCATCTTCTGGTCTAGAGTCCTGAAAGGGCCTCCCAGAGCCGGCATAAGATCCCAAGCCCCCACGACCGCTTCAACAAATCCAGACACCTGGACCCAAAAGGCTTCAAATTGAAAGTGTGGCTTCCCCCCCAAATGCGCTTTGATCATCAACAGAAGGGGGCAGTGATCAGAACATTCAGAAGAAAGTAGATTGAGGACATGTGCTGGAAACGCCGCAAGCCAGTCTGCATTGACAAACATTCTATCAAGTCGTTCTAGCGTGGGCACGCTTCTTCTATTCGACCATGTGAAATTTCTCGTCACTAGCTCAATCTCTTCCAGTTGCGCCTGATTAAGGAAACCTCTGAACCTGCTCATGGCTCGCCTGTCGAGTCTGTCATTACTTTTATCAGCGGCGCGGTAGATCATGTTGAAGTCCTCGGTCACCAGCCACGGTCCATGAGACGTAGCCCTCAGTTGCGAGAGCTCAGCTAGGAAGGCCACATTGTCATTATCGCCCTGTGGCCCATAGACCCCCAGGAACCACCAAGGTTGCGCAGGCCCATCCAACAGATTGAACCTGGTGGAGACAGAGAAACAGCCGATGGAGATGTCAGACGCACCCCAGACCGCGCGTTCCTAGGCAAGCAAGACACCACCCGCCGCTCCCACCGCCGGCACAAAGGCATAGTCGAACGAACGACCTAGGAGATCAGTAGCAGTACATTACAGATAACAGGTAGCTTAGTCTTCTGCAGACAAACGACCGAAGGCCTATGAGCTAACAACAACTCCCTAACAACATTACGACGAGCCCTCTCATTTAGGCCCCCCACATTCCAGACTAAAAAAGCGTGGTTCAGCGACATCGGAAACCAAAGGGGTAGCTCCAGCAGGCGTCGACGCACTCATCACAGTGCGGCGTCCTCGAGGCCATCAAGATCAAGGTTCATGGCCGTCACGTTGATTCCCCCTGCCAGGTAAAGCTGCAACGCATGTTGCTTCCTCTACGACATGGCACCGTTGAAAGCCAATTTGAACTTACGCTTGACGTCAGCAACCGCTTCTTCCTCATGCACTGCGACCCCAAGTTTCTTGAGCAGCACGCACTGAGCCTGTGTCGTCGCGTTTGTGACCCTTGGCCGTGCTGCGATCCGCCCGCTCCTGCGCAAGGACTGGGCAGACATCGGCGTGCGTGCCCGGCGAAGCCTTGGCCTTGCGTGCACCAGAAAGGTCTGCAACGGTATACACACAGCGTTCTCCAACTCCATCTGGACCGGGTTAACCATCTCTGCACCCGACCTCGAGTCATCGTTGGATGACGAGGCATCAGGACCACCCTCCACACCCGGAAGCTCAGACGGCAGCTCCACGGCTTCCCCTGAAGAAGGCACACCCACAGCAGCCTCAGCGGACATGAACTTCGCGTCCACCAACTCGGACCACCAGTCCATCGAGGGAGCGCCTCCACGGGCCACAACAGGGCTCGTGTCAGGCGCCTCAACGTCACCCCCAACCATCACCGGCCCATCAACACCAAGGACTCGGTTGTTGCGTTGAAGGGTCGGGGTTGACATCTCGGCCTCAGCAACCGACGCCCACCAGTCCAAACGCGCCCGGGGCGTTGGCGTCTGAGTGCTGCCCCCTTCGAGCAGCAAGAGCGGCGCAGCGTCCAGGAACCGACCAACGAAGCCGAAGAGTGGGGGTGTTTGCGCCCGCAAGACATCCATACAAGGCGATGTGAAAAGCAACCGTGCAATGTCACTTCTTGACAGGTCTCGTGCAGACGCGCGTTCACCGACCGGAGTCCGTGGTGCAGAGAACAGCTCCCAACGTTCAACTCCAACCGCAATCAAATCGTGATTGACCCCTTGCAGCGGGCAACAGACGCCACCAACAAGAATAGCGGTGCCCCTCTGTCGTCCGATCCACTTGAGCCCGCTGGACTGTAGGAACAAGTGGGGTGGCAGTTTCTGTGGCGGGGGTCTGAGCTTTCAGAGTCCTCAGAATTTTGGCGCAGCGTAGGCCAATCAGCGTTGTCGTCATCAGCGCGATGTAGTCCATCATCCCCAAAGTCATCATCCTTGTCTTGATCATTGTCACCCGGTGACCCAGGTTGTTCCATTCTGCTGTGGTGGGCAACGAGGCGCACCCGAGTGAGATAATTTAGTCCCCTTCGCATATTGTCATCAAGGCCTAGGATCCTCGGTTCCGGGATAAAGATCAGTTTCTCTGGCTCTAAGAAACTTGGATGCCAACACCACGCTTGCACAAAAAATTCCCGAACATCCTCCACCGGCCTATCACGAATGTCCGTCAACTCTACATTGACACAGCACCGGCCAAGAACCAGCTGCGCCGTCGCCACATTTCTAGCATGGGCTGGAACATTCCGCAAAGCAACAATAACCCGGTAAGTGAAGGCGTTGCCTGTGCCTCCATTTACCTGAGACCACGGTCGTAACAGCGCGCCCTAGGGAGGCGATGCAAGGACGCAATCCTGGTCCACCCCGCGCCTGAAGTGCACAAGAAAGTCTTCTAGCTTGTGTCGGCGCACGTCAACCTCGTCACACCGAATCTCGAAGTGATTGTATAACGCGGCGTAGACCATCCAAGGGGAAACGAATGGTCTAATCCCGGCCACGGTTGCCACCAGCGCCCACTGGAGCGAGTCCTCAGCCGCCTATATCTCATCATCCCGTGGAACGACAACCATGGTTGCCCGTCCGCACCCCGGGGAGCGCGGAGGAACCGGCAACGCGACATCCTCCATTTGCCTAGGTGGTGGCGGCCTAGAACCCAGAACGTCTTGACATTGCACCGGTGGCGGCTGCAGGGGTGGCTGAGGCGGTGGAGGGGGTGGGTTAGGCTGATCTCGTCTCCTGCCAGCGTTCTCCTGGGCCCCGACAGACCGTGACTGGGGGTGCGGAGGCGGAGGAGGCAATGACGACTACGGCGGAGGCGGCGGAGCAGATGCCGCAATCGGGGACGTCGAAGTTGAGGCAGACCCCTCCAAGACGGCCACCGCCGCAGCCGAAGACGCCGAAGTTGAGGCAGACCTCCCCGAAACAGTATCCGCAGAGTAGGCGCAGTGAGGTGCCAAAGACAGCGCAGTCCTTCTCTAGCGCCGCGGCGCGACTCGACGTTCCTCATGATCAGAGCGCGGTGAGCGAGCACGCTTGAACCCACCCACCCACCGAGATGGAGACCCACAACAGTCGGCAGCCCGGTGCCCCTCCCCCAAACACCATTGACAACGCACCGCGTTGCGGCAGGCTGCCTTGACATCGAGCTCTGGCGGTACAGCGCGCTGCGGACGAGGCGGAGAGCGCGAGCGGCCGAAGTGCCAGTTGCGCACCCAGAAGAACCCATCTTCATCAGGCACTCCCCGCGGTCGGGCCGGGTAAGCTGGCGGCGAGGATCGACCCGGAGACTGCCGAGACTCCGGGGACCTCCACCTCTCGCCGAGCTCCTGATGCGCCTGGTGGGCTGCCTCCATGAAGCCCCCGGTCTCCTGCGATGACGGTGTCGGCATTGACGTTGCTTCCAACGGCAGCGGCCTCCCGGCTCGAGCACCGGCTCCTTCCCCTTCCCCGCCGGCGGCGGGGGACCGCGCCCAGGCTCGGACTCTGGCTCCAGCTCGGATTCGGACTCCAAGAGGTCCTCCGAGTTACTGAGGAGCACCTGCTCACCAGGACCGCGGTCAAGGACCTCCCGAAGTAGGCCCGACGAGGCCTCGAAGAAAACACATGTCGGCGGGAGCACATCGCCCAGATCTGCCCAAGGTCGTGGAGAGGCAGCGGCTGCGCTACCACCAACACCAAGGGCATCTAGCAGCTGACCCGGGGAGCCAGACTCGAGAGCCTCCTCGACCATAGTCGGCCAAGCCCGTGACGAAGACCCGTCCTCCATGACCGTTGACAAGCTGGAACTGGATCTAGAGAAGCAGGTGGTGGAGGGGGGAGCGGAAGGAATGGGGGGGCAGGAATGGGGGAAGGGAGGGCAAACCTAGGCCAGGCCCAGGGGAAGGAGGGAGGCAGCAGCGTTGCCCGGGAGTCACCGGCGGCGTGCGACCGTCGCCCGCCCCGTGTTCAACGGTCATGGAGGACGGGTCTCCCCTCGAGTGGTTCAGGGTTCACGGAGTATATGCTCTTGTCTGATCTCCCCTCGAGTGGGATGATGAAATGAATAGTAAGATTAAAAAAAAAGTGAAATGAATAGTAAGATTAAAAAACTAGAATGCGCACTTGCAGGAAGCTCGGGGAGAAGGCTACGGTGAAGGTGATCCCCAACTCAGGGCACCTGCCGTCGCAGGAGGAACCCAAACTCTTCAACTTCGTCATCATAGAGTCTTTGTTGCAGCCATCCATTTCCAACGGTAGCGCCGCCGCCGCCGTAGCTGAGAAATAGAATAGGAATGGCTGTTGGAGTTTTGGTTCGACCATGGTCTGCTCACCACGATGGAGTGCTTGGCCTGTTTTGTGTTACGTTGGATTTGTAAAGTTACTGTTATTAAGAAAGTTTATGGGATCATATGTTGTCTTGGGTCCATAGCTGAGTGGTAGAGCATTTGACTGCAGATCAAGAGGTCACCGGTTCGAACCCGGTTGGGCCCTTCTGTTATATATTTTTTTTATTTTTAATAAAACAAAAATTATATCATTTCCTTTGTCTTCTTGTTGCTATAAAAAAACTGTTTTGTCTTCACTCATATATAACTAGCTATATCATTTACTTTTTCTTCTTGTTGCTATAAAAAAAACAGTTTTATCCTCACTCGTATATAACTAGCAGGTTCACCGGTTCGAACCCGGTTGGGCCCTTCTGTTATATATTTTTTTTATTTTTAATAAAACAAAAATTATATCATTTCCTTTGTCTTCTTGTTGCTATAAAAAAACTGTTTTGTCTTCACTCATATATAACTAGCTATATCATTTACTTTTTCTTCTTGTTGCTATAAAAAAAACAGTTTTATCCTCACTCGTATATAACTAGCAGGTGGAAATCAATCAAATGCACGAAAATCATATCCATTTACTTTTTTTTCTTGTTGGTAACAGAAAACTGTTTTATCCTCACTGATATATAACTAGCAGGGTTTTTTTTTACAACAAGCATATTTATTTCAGCAGTATCTAGCTGCAATGATTCTTACATTGTCAAAGCATACAGATTGCAGTGTCTGTACGAGAGAGGACATTGGTTAACATGAGACCTATAGAAGCAAAGAGGCTGCTCATCAGATGTATGAGTGTTGTGAGGAGCAGCAAAAACTTGCTTAGCTGGAGTATCAACAGTTGTGTCAAATACGATAAGAAATACGACATCCCCCACATGACTAGTTAGAGCAACTTTAAAAGACTAATTTATTAAAATAAAGATTTTGATCAAAATATATCTTCCGAAAGACTAATTTAAACGGATACCAAGTATAATCATCCTCTATTTTAGATTTCTCGCTAGATAAAAATAGAGCGAGAATAACTATCTAGAGTGTGCATTAGATATAGAGAAACTATTGAAGAGTTTAAAGGTATAGAAAATGATTTTTACTTAGATGACTCTCTAAGTGATGATTTAGAGAGTAAATTTCAGAAAGACTCTTGGAGATGCTCTCTTACAATTCAGATTTATGAACATGAGTATCCTCCATGGTCATGGCTATAAGATGCATGCAATGTGGTGTGGGTTTTTTTTTTTTTTGATAACTTGTGGTGTGAGGTTAAAAGAACCGCGCACTTAGCTGCGCGACTGCGCCCATCTTACCTCTACACACTGATGTGCTGCCACAGCATATAGCTGCAACAGATGGAAAGGAAAAAATAGCTACCAAATGAATAGTGAAACCATCGTGTGCAAGACTATGAATCACTCAATCACATGATTTGTAACAGAAGGAAAGGAAAAATAGCTGCCAAATGAATAGTGAAACACCATCGTGTGCAAGACTATGAACCACTCAATCACATGATTTGTATGAAACAACTTTTAAAAACATGGAACATTTGGTTACATAGAAAAATATCATCACCATGTATAGTTCTCCTTTTGAAAGATCGGCAGAGATCCGCTATGTCATTAAGCAGCAGCAGGCGAATTTCTTATAGTTGTGATTACTTAAAAGAACAAAGGCACTCGTTCACATAGGAACAGGTTAACTAACATCAAAACTAATACAACACGTGCTTCTTTCGGACCTCGCTCTATCCTCCATTATTGCAAGGACTCAACAGCTGGTCAATCCTCCATTCCTCCTCTCAAAGACTCGCCTACTATGCTTGTTTTGTGATCCTCTACGAAGCTGCTCATATTAGGGAGCCAGAGGCATGTCAGTGCCAAAAAGAATCATGTCATTGTGTGTTGGAGCTGAGCATGCTAAGATTAATTTACCTACAGATTAACCAGCACATAACTCTGCAATTCTGTTATTCTAATATCCATTGGAGTTGGAACCTCAAAAGATTGTCATATGCAGTTATATGAACCAGTGACATCGCTACAGCTGTTAGGAAAAGGAAACATAAAATCGCATATAGATAGAGAGAACTATCCATGAATTTTAAGTAAGTTGTGCAGTAAACAAAAACAAAATAAAGATTGACATCTCCAAATTATAGGTTCTGTTCGGCAGAACTTAAAACAGCTTCTGCTTATTTATACGGATGATTTGTGTCACACCCAATTTTAAGAACAAAATTGAATGCAATAACTCATGTGTGCCCAGAGATCAATCACACACATAAGCCACAAATTTAAGGAGTACCATCACATATGTTTATTACATAACGAATAATATTCAAAGTCTTAACATAGCAGCGGATAAATAAAGTATCTCTCGCGGTAGCTCCATCACAGGGAAGATGACTGGTTGACAGCAAGACTAGAACTCTTCAGGGAAGTCGTCGTTACCATAGCAATCTGTTACCCATCCGAGATTTTTATCCAAGTAGAAAGAAAATAAACAAGCATAAGTACATCTCGTACTTAACAAGTGTAACATGGGGTTCATGAGGCTCAAAAAGGCTGACACTGGTTTAACTGCAGTAGCTTTTAGTTGGCACAATTTTAATAATTAAGGTGAACATATATGAATGCTTAAACCCAATCCACATGATCATAATAACTGAAACATAATAATAAGGTAATCAACATGAGCAACATAAATAATCAACAAATAACAACTAATCTGTGAGTTTTCCGGGCCGCTCGTATCCGTGAGCACGGCTGATATATCAGTTTATTAAACTCTGCGCAGAGGTGTACACTTTACCCGATGAGTCGTGATATCCAGATGCCTGGGTTAATTACTCCCATAACACTTCCAAGGTGAGCGGGCAGGATACACGCAAAGCCTTTCAAAGGTTTGTCTAACAAGTTAGGGCCGCTAGTTCTTAAGGCAAGGGGATGTAGAGCCCTCCTTCCAGGTGGCACAAAAACACGCAGCCTATACTCACGTGGACAGAAGCCGCACTATACCCGTCTCGGCAAGACCCAACGCGCCTATACAGGTGTCCACTAACCAGCTAGAAAAGGTCCTTATACTGAGCTAAGGTCAGAGCCATATAACCCTCATGGTTGCACTGTATGTCCCAGCTTTTGCTGACAGGAGGTCCTAAACCATGTTGCTAAAAAGATCAAGTTTTATTCACCGTTATTAGATCATGTTTGGTTTAAGTAAAGCTCTAGCAAAACTCTACCCATATGCATAGCATCCCAAGGTTATCAAGGTAACGGGTCAAAGGTCTAGAGTAAACTAGATAGGAGATCAAAATTAGACACATGCATATGAATTTAGATGTTTCATGGTGAATAGGTCAACAAGGATGATCCCATGCTATACTTGCCTGATTCAGAGTACTCTGGTTGCTCCTGGTTGTCGAAGTAGAGCTCTTGATCACCAACGTAATTCTCACCGTCTGAACTCGATTACCACATCATCATACAAGCAACGGTACAACAATCATACAAAGCAAACAAGCTATAATTAGAACATTACACCAATCAGCAAGAAAATAATATAAAAAGTTTTGAAAACAGAAAGTACGATCTACTACGATCACATAAACGCGAGAAACACGGAAAACGGAATTATAACGCGAAAGTTAGGAGCTAAACAAGTTACAAAACCTTAATTAGTAGATTAAACCTAACTCCAATTTTAGTTTCTGAAAACAGTATAGATTTTCATACAGATAGATAGATCTTTTCAAAACGAATCTAACGCAACTTGAACGGACTAAATCGGACTAAAAACGTAGAAGTTATAAGCATTTGAAATCAGTGGCAAAACTGTAAATAAACTGAAATTGAATTTGTATTTAAAATCGATTTAAACAAATCTGCGGATTGGATGGACTGCGCCTCAAATAGGACAAAGCGCAGGGGCTCAAACGGAAGAATTCGCAGACTCAATGAACAGGGCCATTGGGACCGCGGGTTTAGACCTAAATATTTGGGGGACTCTTTAGCAAAGGTGACAGACGAAGGGGTATTGAGCGATTCCGAACGCTAGATCCAGAATGGACGGCTCGGATTAGATCAGGGTGAGACCGGCGGCGCTTTCGCCGGGAAGAAAGAAGGACGCGGCGGCTCCATGGCCGGAAGGCGGCGGCGCGGCTCGGGATTGCGCTACAGAGCGGTAGAGACCTCGGGAAAAGATCCAATCGAAAGAGAAACTCAACGCGAACTCACCAGTGGTGTTAATGGCGTCGGGGAGGTCTCGGTGACGCCGGATTGCACAGTTTGGCGGACGGCAGGGGCGCTGCAACGACGGCGAGCACGGGTTAACGCAAAACCAGGGGAAAAACAGAGGGGAAAAAGGTGTCATGGCTTCGCGTGACCAAGACGAAACTAGATAGGAACCTTGCGACGGCTGGAACTCGTTGAAACGTCGGGTTGACGACGGCGGATCGACGGCGGCCGCGGAGTTCGTCGCGGGAGCGAATTAGGGCACGAGAGCAGAAGCTTGATGCGTGGGGAGAGGCGGCGGTCTCCGGGGAATCTATTTAAGGGGTCGGCTCGGTCGATTTTGGCAAGCGAGGACGCGTAGCATCGATGGAGTCGAACTCGGCATCGAGTTCGAGCCGGAGACGGGAGGGAGACGGAGCAATGGGACGCTGACAGGCGGGGTGCTTTGTCAGCGAGAGCGGGCGCGGGAACGGCGACCCTCGGGCGAGACGGAAACGGCGACGCGCACGCGAGGCTGGACCCTCGGGCGAGACGGAGACGGCGACGCGCACGCGAGGCTGGACCCTCGGGCGAGACGGAGACGGCTACGCGCACGCGAATGCAGCGCCGAGGCTGGACCCTCGGCTCGGCGCGGGGCTGCGGCGCTGCGCAGGTGCTGCTGGGCCGGGCGGCGGCCCACGCGAGCGACGGAGAGAGAGGGGAGGGAAGCAGGCCAGCTAAGAGGGAGAGAGCGGGCCGGCCAAGCTGGCTCGGGCCAGAAGGGAGAAAGGAGGAAGGGAGAGAAGGAAAATTGTTTTCCAATTTCAGATTTGATTTTTCAAGTGCATTTTCAAATCCTTTTTGAATTCAAACAACTTTTGAACTAAAACCACACATCACAAAAATAAGATATGCACCAGCATGTATGCATCAACATGATCTTTGGCCTAGGATTAATTTTAGCTTTTGCAAATAGTTTTATTAACTAATTTCCATGCAACACATAAAATGCATAATTAAATCATATTGCCTATTTTTAAATTGGTGAAAATTTTTGGGATGTTACAATTTGTTATGAGGGAAAAACATTGTTTCAGATTTTGTACAAATTAAAGCCAGCTTATAGCTCAAAACGGTAATTTGTGACGAACACAAAATGTGTTAATGGCATGGGCTAAATCCTGTGACGAACAAAGAAAGGTAATCCGCATCTAAAAACTGGGCTTCACGTGTAAGATTAGCTTACAAAAATAGACAGATATATAACCACAACACTTCAATTGTAAATTTTCACACATAACAAACTATAGAGATCTAGTAAGCTTGCATCGTAGTTTATTTTGACATTTCCAATAACATGGAACTGAATTTCTAAACCAAATAAAATAGAGTTTGCTGGTGCATTTTATATGGCCATGTCCTCTTGTTCAGCAACCACACAGCCACAACAAACAAAACCACTTCAAACACTGTGCAAGAAACAGACGGGACATAGTTTGAAGGGGAAAAAAAAACTATGACAACAACAGAGACAATCTTTAAGGTCTTGATTGAAGCAATAATAGTTTCATGGAATGGATGACGTCTCGCATCAGCGGAGAGGTGATCTCCCAGCAAAACATAGTCTCTGTATTCATGCTTCAATCATAGGTGGTGAATAATTTGCACGAACACCGCCACACCATCGTTGCATAACTTGCACGGACAAAAAGCAAATTGCTATTGCTCATCAAAGGATTCGTAGCATTATTTGCGATTGCGACGAGGAATCATTGTCACGCTCAAGCCAAATGAGAGCAGTAAAAGATTGCAAAATTGCAAAGCATATTCCTTTCTGGCGCTTCATACCAAACTGCCAAATGATCAATGCCATTTGGTAGACACGGGGCGTGCAAGCCAAGTCGGAATCAGCCGACCCGTATGCCGTATCTACAGACCAGCGACAACAACCACGTCGACAGTTTCTATACACCATGAGCGTTGAAATCCATGGATGAGATGTTGGAAACCAAACAAATGCTCCATCGCCATAATTTGGTCACTCAAGGGTAATGTTTTGTCAGAAATTTCTGTTATCAATCGCGAATCTTGAATGATAACTTACTAGTACAAGAAACTTCCAGGAAAAATGGCCTACTTTGCTTTGCATGAACAGAGAGAACTACTGCCCTCTAGAAAAACTGAAAACTGGAGGAGCAATAAAGGGGCGAGTGGGGAACAATGGAATGAAAAAACTGACAGGCACAAAAGGGTTACAACAACTATGACAGATGGTAGGGAAGGAGCAGACTGGATGCACGGGCGGCATCTCTTCTTTCTGAACCCAGAGGTTTTCAGCTTCTTTTTTCTGCTTTATTCTGTGAGGAAATCTGGCTGTAGGCATTTGATCTATGAACCTGCATGTACTTGTGGTAAATGCTTACTAAGCAGAGGGCCTTTGGTCAGCTGTACAGAAGTGATGGTGTCGACAACACACACACAGTGTGCTGTAGGGTTGAGGCGCCATTATTAGGAAGCACTGTCAGGAAACGTCTCTTAGTCCCCCGTTTGAGCCAAGGCATTCTTGAGGATTAGCATAGAAATAGTCCTCTTCCTTGGGCTGGCCAGGGATGACCTTTCTATCTGTAGGTTGGCCCATGCGGCTCTTGTGTGCCTCCTTCACTGCATCTGAGAATTCGTCCCAAGATAGAACACCTCCTTGGAAAAGGTCCAAGAGCTCAACAAGCTTCTTTCTGTCCAAAACAATGGTCTTGCGAAAACCCATATACCTAAAATAGATCAGCAATGATGTTTACAACCATAGCAGTGGTAGATTTGAACTTGTAAAGGCAGACAGTTTTTTTTCCCACAAAGAATTCAAAATTGACATAAGCTATACTTCTAGTGGCTAGTAATAGTGAGTAATGTACAATATGATAAATAGACAGGTAAAGTTCTGATCAGAATCCAAAGGTTTGCAGACCTGCGGTGACCTTCAACAACCCTTGCCATATTTCCATCATAGCTGGGAATGAAAATATCGCTTGCTAGAGAAACCATGTAATCCAGTGCTGCCATCTGGGTTGAATGGTTCTGGAATGGTCGCAATTCATCAGGAGACAAAATTTTCTCCTTCTTTACCTAATAGAGAATAGAACCGAGCTAGTAAGCATCCAAGTAAAAGATCTCCAGAATGTTTAAATATGGAAAGGTGCTCACTAGTTTAGGGTACGCAGCCTTGAGCACCGCCAAGCGCTTTTCACCACCATAGATTTCACCAGAAGCAATGTATATCAGTGTATCCTTTGTGAACCCTAGAGCTTTAAGCACTAGAGTAATTTCCTCTGGTGTGAGGGGGCAAAGTCCCTGAAGCCTCTTCACTTCAGAATCGATCTCTTTTTCTTTCCACCATGGATAAGCATATCTATAGTACAAACATGATTAGTTTATACCTAGTGAAGCATCAAAGTAGCACAAAGAATAAGTAGTGAGTAACAATGGAAAACACAGACCTCATTCTCGTGAGTTCCTCAGTTTCATCACTAGAGCAGCCATGTGTGCAGCCTGAAAAGGAGAGCATGTCCATTTCATAGCGCAAGTGAAGCACAACAAATTGTCCACTTCTCTGGAGAGTGGAGATAAGCTTTCTGCCAAGGGCCTCAATCTGTGGGGTGAATCTCAAAGCCTCAAAGTTTACACGGCAACGCAGCATCTGGAGCTGAATTGGAAGGCCATTGTTTGCAAGGCGAGCGTCTGATTTTTCAAAATGGATTACTTTGTGCTTCCTTGCAAGAGGTAATATCTGCAAAATACATGCTTTCAGATCACTTTCCATCACCTCTCAAGGCTACTAAATGCAGCCTACACTTTACACTTTACAGTATGAAAGATCGAAGATTACCCGCTTTAGGTAGTATGTTTCATTCGACCAACTGACAGGAGGCATCGAGTATAGTCTCTTCTTAGTTCTTAACTGGAGTTTCAAAGGCAGTTCTTTAACTATCATCAGTTCATCTCTCAGGGAATTAATGAAGTGATCCATGTCGAATATATCTCCAAAATCACTGCAAAATGAAAATACAAACTAATTTACAAGGAGCAGAAACAAAAGAACTACCTCTGATTCAGTAGCATTTCTACATACACAAATCCTAGTTTGTTCTGAACTACGTAGAGGAATGCAATTCATAACACAAGATCATATGTCATGTTTAAGTAGTAGTTTCTTCTTGAAGCAAAAGATTAACAGCTAATTGGACATGCAAAACATATTGACCTTGTGGGAAATTGTACCTTGGGTCAGCCCAAAAAGATCTTTTATCCAGTTCAGGTACCACAAGTGTTAGATTTAGATGGCGTGCTATAGTCACCATATCACATATCTGCATCATACCATTTCATACAAACTTTCAGATGGAATGAAGAACGAACAGCAGCGCTGGTTTGCAGCATGAAACCAGGTGACAAACCAGCACGAAGTTGAGGTACAAACCCCGGCTCGCATTTGATTGAGGCCACCATTGCAAGTCACCTGTAGGTAGCCATTGCTTTTGTAAATTCCTGTATAGAGTAACGACATAACCCAATCAGCTCTAGTGTGCCAACAGGAACAAGAGGGCTGAGACAACAAGATATGCCAATTCGCATCTTCGTGATGTGTGACTAGAAGGGAGTGGCCTGATCGCCAACATACAGAACGAATAAGTCCCCTGATCACTACATCTACATGGTATGAATAACAGAGGTTCTCGGGTTATTCTAAGCATCGGGATAAGCTCTAAATAGCATACGCAGGACAGGGATGAAGACCTGAAGCCACATTTGTGCCAAGTTCACAACGACGCCCCCTTTTGACCTACCAAAGGAAAAGCATACTATTCCTTGCCATATGAAGCAAGGAATCGCGAATTCAGAGCGTCAGCACCGCAGGTGAGACCCGAGGAGATCCCGCACGGACGGGCTTCAAAAATCACCCCGCAACCGCTAATTTGAGCCCACGATGGAGCCGGATCGTCCCGGGAATGCGGCCACGGAACCGCCGCATTCGACTCGGCCAGCAGAGCACCCAAATCGGGGAGCCCCCGAGCTTTCCCCCCTAGATCACCACCGCTGCGAAGGAAGGCGAGGCCACTCACTCTTGGGCACGAGCGCCGGCGGAGACAGCCTCGCCGCGGCACTGTCCTCGCCGGCGAGCGCGGCGAGCCCGCCGGTGGCTGCCCCGCCTTTCCCGCCGCCGCCGCCGCCGCAGTCGGCGAGGACCCGCGGGCGGAACAGGCCGGCGATGGAGGCGACCTGCACGACCGCGGTCCACACGACGGCGCTGGCCGCCGCCCGCATGGCCCACCGCCACGCCCGCCTCCGCCGCCCCCCGCTGCCCACGCCGCCGCCGACGGCCACCATCCCTGGCGGCCGCGGCCTCCACCTACCTACCTCCCAATTAGTACCGCCCGCCTCCTGGCTGCTGCTGCTACTGCCAGCGGCGGCGGCAGCAGCAGGAGGGAGAGGGGGAGGCGATGGAACGGGGAGGAGGGAGAGCGGCCGAGCACGAGCAGAGACAGTGGGAGGAGTCGGTCGGTCGGTCAGGGAGGGGAAGCGACGGTGTTTATGCCAAGGGGGCCGATCAGCGAAGCTTTTGGGTGATGAGTGCGTAGTTTAATGCGGAATCGGCACCGGGCGTCGCGGTGGGGGCTGGACGCTGGACTCTCTCCTGCTGCAGGTGCAGGAGGAGCCGAACCGAGGAAGAAGAAACCAAGGAGTAACGAGACGGGACGGGGAGGCCGGAGCCGCCTGCGTGTGCGCGTGCGCGTGCGTGCGGCGGTAGGCACGACGTGGGGCATTTGGCGCTAGCAGCACACGGTGGCCGGTGGGTGGTAAGTCGAAACTCGCCCTCAAAGACGGCGATTAATAATAATAATTCAACTAATTTGTCAGTTGGCTCGTATAGTCTGCCATTACTGAGGAGTGAAAGGTACTCCTAGGCTCCTGGCCTCCATGATGCCCTTGCTCGCTCGTCGTCGGTCTCGGAATTGCGAGCATACAGCTTGTGTCATTTGTTACAATATGTTTTAGAACCCAACCTTATAATACACCATGACTCATGCATGACTTAGATGCACATTGTTCTAACTCCTATAGGCACAGGTCGTGAGTTTAGATTATGGGCTACACAATAAACCAATTTACACATTAGTCTTAATCCATCACGTATACTATTGCTCTTAGTAAAACTCTTATGTTGGAGGAGGTGGAGGGACCGGGGACTCGAGAGAGTGATGAGGGATGAAAAATTAGGAAGACAAATTCTCACTCTTTAAATTAGTTATTATATAGATATAGATAAATAGATTATAGATTACAGATTGTAGATATAGATATAATAGACATAGACATAGACATAGATGTATTTGCTTTCTCGACCAAAGAAAACACATATCTCAAATTTTTTTTGTTTGACCAAATATATATACATAAACCGTGAAATTTGTTGTGTAATTAATATATTTATAGGTACAAATATTGATGTTGTTTTCTGTAAATCTAGTCTTCGGAATGTAAGACCTGCATTCTTTTTGGACCGATGGGGTATGTTATTACAGTTTATACAACTAGAGCGTACAGCTGGTCTAAAGCAGCAAGCAGGGCCGGGACTGGGTTGTTGACAACAGACTCGTATTGATAGTACAGTAACACTTGGCATCACAACTGGACCATGCAGTCTAGTCGCATGTACGAACGACTAAACGGTATGGCTAGAGTGCGCCAGTGGGCTGCTATTTCTATATATCCCATAATAATATACGTTGTTGGGATATTTGACTTTATAATATATATTCTAAAATGACACAAATAGGCACTCTCGGGAAAAAAAAAACTAAAGCTACCTCACAATGTTTTTTTCATTAATTTATGCTTCCGGTATGTATATATGAACAATGATGAATTTTGGCGAAGCTTTTTTTCACTGTCAATGTTGCATGCCGTTTTGGGTAGTGCATGATAACCCAAACCATACTTCTTTTGCGGGGAGAAGAGATAAGAATTGAAGCTACGTACGGGGTCTTAAACTACCGTAGCCCAAGAGTCGAATTACACTAAAACACATATCCAGTGACGGCACTTGGATATATAATAACATAGTTAGTTACATAGGTAGCTAGGCTGTTTGTGCGCATAGGATCATGTGACCTGATGATCATCAGCAGCAGAGTCAGCGCTTCAGCAGTTAGACTAGTGCCAAAGCGTGCCTCGTGATGGAAGAGAAGAGAAGAGAGAGAGCTGAGCTGGCAACTGGCATCCGATCCCCAGGCGCATGCAGCAGATCGATCGATCGAAGCTTCGGAACTCTGCACATGCATGTGTATTGCTTGTCCCGTAATTCGATCTTGCCCCCTATCCTCTAGGGATGTGATGCGAGGTTGCATCTACAAGTCACTGTCCCAGCAGTCAGTTTCCTCACCGTAACTACTGATGGCGCGCGGCGCGGCTTGCTTGCTGTTGCCGCCCTCAAAATTACTGTATGATAAAAACGTTTGGCCGTGGACCGCGCGCCGGCGAGATCCTGGCCTCACGTCTGGTCTATGCGTCATCTCGCAACCAATAATAATACCCGCAGGCCGCAGCGGGTGGTAGCGACGGGACGGGAAATTAACACGCAACCGTACGTGGACGTGCCTGCTGGATGCGGGACTGTCCGTGAACGACGACGGGCCGGCGGCCAAGAGCAACTGGTCAGGTCAAATGTTCTTTTCATGAAAATCTGCGGTAACAGCGATCAGGGAACAGCGTGCTTTACCTTTTATAGTGACGTGTTTTTTCTTTTTCCTTTTTTGGCCTTCTTTGGCATATGCCTTCTGTAGGGTAGAGCTTTCGCTACCGACTTGATTAAAAGAAAGCACTACCAAATGAGCACACACGAGAACACTTGCCAAAAACAATGAAGCCAAAGCCGCTTCAAGGCTAAGCCGAAGCCAAGCCACCAAAAGATGGTCCTTTTTTTTTATTACTCCCCCGTTTCTAAGAAGCCCAAGCCTGAAGACGACCTTATTTGCCCATCGTGCATTAACAAGCCCAAGGACTTGGATATATTCGAGAAAGTGCTTTCCCCATCCATGCCCCCAACCGTTGAAAATGGGCAGTAGCGAGCAACATCAGGCCGCAAAGACAATAATCTTATCGGATCACTATTGCTGATGGGAAAAAAAAAAGAGTACCCTTCATGCAATCAGGAGCTTATTAGATCCAAATCATGGTCAGCCTGGAGCAACGCGTATTAAACAATCAATCAAACAGATAGCGCATGTTAATCATATACCTACCAGGCTACCAGCAACGCAGTCTCTCAGAACATGCAGAACCTTATTGCACTTCCACACTAAGGTAGTACGTAGCAGTCATCAAGATCAATAAGCCACAGGCAAGAACATGTCTCAGATTTGTTACACGGCCTTACAGACGCACAATGCCACATGGTCAAATTAATTATTGATCTTTTATGTTATACTAGAAACGGCAAATAATGCTTGCAATTTGGATGGGAAACACCAACCGCTTCAGAAATCTAAATGTTGATATCCTGTAGGTTGCGATCCAACAGCCAGCTCTCCTTATTCCGGCTGCCTATAACTTAGCCGGCGAGAAGATGGTATGTACAATGGGCCGGGCACAACCTTCGGTATTTACAAGGTGGGATGATCATCATGCAGGTTAAGTGGCTGCAGTCCTGAAAGGTGGGCTGTCGGACTTGAGAAAACGGAAATATTCCTTCTGCAACATCTGCCCTCCATTCACTTGGTCAAAGCTGCACCTGTAGAAGCTGGAGATAGAAACATGATTATTGAAACAAGTGATGCTTGGAAGATGGTAGCACCCAGGAACAAAATCATCCAAATCAACCTTACTACTAACTGAAACTATTCCATGAATCAATCTTCAAAATCAACTATAATGCCAACTGAAAATATAACCCCAGTGGCTCAAACAGGACAACAGAGAAGGTACCACAGTTTATATTTCATTGATGGTTCAGTTTGCAAGAACAAACTCAGGTGGGAAAAAGATTTGCTCACAACCAGCACTAAAAATGTAGACATTCCAAATTTGCTGAAAGTAAAATCTTGAAATTATAAAATTTAATTCACTAAGGTCAGTACCTGCCATCCAGGCCAACCATCATCACAGTATTCTGGGCACCAAAGGCTACTATGTAACGAGTGACTTCTGGTAAATGGAACTGAGCGAATGACCACTCTGAACTGAAATACTTCGGCAGGATCCCTGGAGAAAAAATCAACAGAGAGAACTTAGTAACTTGCGCTCCTTGAGAAGCCCAGCCCATACTCTCTAAAGATTATAAAATGAGACGAAAGGATTTGGACAACATGTAAGTAACTCACTAGGTTTAACAAGATGTATGGTTATATAGTTTAGCTGCTAGAGAGTAGAACAAGCAGCAGAAGTGAATCCTTTCGATCTTTTTTGAGAGGGAAAATGGTAATGAAAAAGGAGAAAAAAAAACGCAAAGAGACACATTGCAAAAAGAATCACTTATTTCGATGGTGTAAACTAGTCGGTGGTACAAGGAGTTATGTGGTCAGTATCCCTCATCTTAATAGAGACATCTTGATTAATGAGGTCAAGAATATGTTTCTGTGCATCCAAATTTGTAACCCAGTTGATGAATTAAGAAAATGACGTCAGGTTGAATCTGTAAGAGAATATATAAGCAAGTTTGAAAAAGCAAACGCCGGACTGGACTGATCTTGGAAAACTCTAATTTTAGGGAGAAGTTTTTCTTTTCCTCTTTTCTGAGTGGTTTAAAGGAGCAAGCGAAGTATATGGTCACTGCTCAACGTCCTAATAGTGTGAACAAGGCTTCTCCACAGTCTATGCTTTATGAATTAGCAATTGAGTCAGCCTTGTAGTTTGTTTAATTTTTTCATGCAAAACAGGAGGTTGCATGATTTTATGTTTTGTGTGAATTCTAAATACTTGCACACTGCTCAGTTAATTCCTTAGTGCTTGTACACTTCCAGGAGACAGAAATTTAAAACCAGTGGTCTTCTGTTAACTAACTTGGGAGTTCAGAATGGCTCTTTTATAGTGAAAATACTGGATGAGTGGATCATCTCAAGCCATATGCTAGCAAACAAACTTTATGTTTTAATAATCGAGAAAGCAAGCAAGAGACTGGATGCTCCCATGAGCGCATGCCTGCCAGTTCCATAATGGCATGACTAAACAATATCAGAGGGAAATGTTAGGTAATTGCAATGATATCACAATCAGCATATGAATTCCATAAAACTGACCCCGACACCAGGAAGAAAACAATTGCATCTAGTCAGGTACTCAGGTCAGAAGTTTAGAAGGTCATGAATTGCATCTAGTCAGGTACTCAGGTCAGAAGTTTAGAAGGTCATGAAATGCATGGCACAAATTGACGTTGAAACCAAAATAGATAATCTAAGATCCTTGTGACTGGAAGTGAAGAAAATAGCCATCAATTAGGTTCAAACTAACTTATAGATAGACAAATCCACAGGTATCACACTGATATACATCTCATATAATTAGCTTCACAACAACAGGAAGTTTAATGGCACAACTTCCAGCAAACAAGAATGGGTGCAAACCAGAGTAGCATGTGTACCTCTCATAAAAGACAGTGATGAACTTGCATTGGATCCAGTGTTCGCCTGAATAAGAGGATCGATAGAACTAGAAGAGTTCTGGTGATCCATCCGTGGACCTTCAAGAGCGCGTTGCTCATTGCTTGCATCCTCGCCAGCAACTCTGACTCTTAGGGAGAAAATATGAACAGTCCCTTTGTCGCTCGAAACTGCCAACCACTGCACATTGGGTGACAACGCAATGCTATATATTTCTGCTTTGTCAAGCCCTCTTCGTACCTACATGTCATTTAGATTTTAGATCATTATGCACTCACCCTAATCATTTATGAATTATGACATCATAACCGAAGAGGCAACAGAACAAAGAAGACCATGCTTTTTATTCACAAAGGAGGATGGCATGTAACAAAAGAAAAGGATCACCAAAGATATGATTCTAGAGGGCAATAGAAGCTCACCTCTTGTAGGCGAGTGCCATCCATTGTGTTGAATATTCTGATCAAAGTGCCCTTCGTGCTTGCAGTTGCCAGTAGAAGACCGTCCATTGTCAGTGACATGCAAGAGATGTGTGAATCATGAGCTGGGATTGTCCTCGCCATCTTCAGCCCGAAATGCTCCACGCGAACATGCCCCTGGTGCACCCCAGGGCAGGCCAACACTGAAGTATTGGAATGATGAGAGAGGCAGCAAAGTCCCTTGGGATTTGACAGGGTGTCGATCTGGTAGAGCAGCTTCAAATCGGTGAAGTTGTAAACAAATATCTTGCGCTCAAGGACAATCACGATGTAGTCCTTTGCCAATTTTACAGCTCGGACATCAGAGCGGAAGGCGAACTCTCCAATGCAACGGCTCTGGTGATCGTCCCATATCATCACCTTGTTCGGTGGGTACTGCACATTGGAGCCGCCACCTACAAGAGCAAGGATGTTGCAACGGAACAGCATCTCGACAATCCCAAACCCGCCGCTCTTAAGGTCCCTCCTGAAAGTCTCCTTGAAAGGCTCGCAGTTAAAGATCCTGAACCCGTTGCTGGTACCAGCAGCGAAGCATCCACAATCCTGGTTCCAGGCAACCGACAACAGCCTGACCTCCTGGTCATCACCGCGGCCTGCTTCGGCCTGGGCCGTAGGCGCTGACAGCGGCCAGGCATGGGGCGACTGAAATGTCCCAAGCTTGCCCGGAGGGTGAAGACCCCGTGAAGTGGAGACTTGAGAGCTCATTAGGCGTCAGTGAATCAAAATCACTCGCCTTTGAACCACAAAGATTCAGCTATCGCCAAGGGCAAATGCGGTCGCCACTCACCACTGACGAAATTCAGGGTGTCCTGCAGCAATTAGAAAACATCAATAGCAGACAAAGAAAATGTAGAAGTTAAGTCCTGCTCCCAGTTATCACTTAGTTATCTGTGCTTATTTATGTTCCTGCTATTAAGGCCTTGGGTCGCACATGTGACTGTGCAAGTACCCAGGCAGTCAGCAGTTTAGTTAATGCTCTAATGAGCTATCAATGTAATCAATGTGTTACTTATCTCCTATATATGAAAGGGCAGTCGCCTGGGTGTGTTATCCTGGCTGAGTAAAAAACTCTTTGGATCTCCAACAATTGGCATCGGAGCATAGGTTAGACACCTCTCTCTCATCTTCTACTCGAGCCCCCTTCCCTGCTTTCTCATCCATGGCCTCGACATCTTCTGAGCGCCGAAGGAAGGCTGCCAAGGGCGTCAGCAATGCGGAGGACTCCTCTGGCCGGGCCGCGCGCTTGAAAGCTGCAGAGGAGGCAGCTGCGCAGGCGGTCCAGGCGGCGCGGCAGGCGGCGGCGGCTGCAGAGGAGGCGGCAAGGACCGCGCGGGTGCTGAGGGAGGAGATTGCAGCAGAGAAGGAAGAAGAGGTGCTGGAGTATGGAGAAGGAGAGGAGGAGGTCAAGAGCCCGCGCCGGAGGTCTCCATCTCCGCCAGTCCGCAGGCGTGGCCGCGGTGGCGGGCGTCGGGAGTCGCCTGTGTACGACAGGGTCGTATACAGGGACTCGGGCAGCGGCACGAACTGGCCGATGCTGTCCAAGACGAACTACCACGAATGGAGCCAAGAGATGAAACTGCGAATGCAGGCCCGCGATCTGTGGGACGCAGTTGAAGGAGAGCGGGTCTCGTTCCGCGATGACCGGCGGGCTATGGAGGCGATTGTCGCAGCGGTTCCCAAGGAGATGGGGATTCCGCTCATCGACAAGCGGACGGCGAAGGAGGCGTGGGACGCCATAGCTGCTGCGCGCATCGGCGTGGACAGGGTCCGCCGCGCGATGCTGCAGCGCCTCCGCCACGACTGGGAGAACATCAGTGTCAAGCCAGGAGAAAGCGTCGAAGATTTTGCCTTCCGCCTCTCAACTCTGCATCGACAGCTTGTCCTTCATGGTGATCAGGACATCGACGAGAGGCGTGTGGTGGAGAAGTATCTGCGTACAGTACCATCGAAGTATGCGCAGATTGTGGTTGCCATTGAGCAGTTTCTGGACTTTGACATGCTCACGCTTGAGGAAGCCACTGGGAGGCTCAAGGCTGTTGATGACCGTGAAGAGCAAGCGCCTACCGAGCCAATCACCGTCGGCGGCAAGCTCATGTATACTGAAGAGCAATGGCGCGCACGCTGGAAGAAGGAGAAGAAGGGCGGCGGGGATGATTCTGCTGGCTCTAGCTCAAAGAATCAGCGCGGCGGCGGCCAAGGCGGCGGTGGTGGCCGTGGTCGCGGCGGCTGGAGAGGAAAGGGCCGTGGTGGCAGCCGCGATGGTGGACGCTGTGGCGATACCTGCCACAATTGTGGCCAGGAGGGCCACTGGGCAAGGGACTGCCCTCATCCGCGCCGAGAAAGAGATGGTGACCGTGATGGTGGCGGTGACCGCGGCGGCGGACGGGGCAGAGGCCGTCGTGGCGGCGGCCGCGGTGGCAATCAAGGCCAGCACGCTGGTGGCCGAGGGGGCGCAGGCGGCGGTGACGGCGGCCACAATGGCCGTGTGCAGTATGCAGAATGCGAGGATGATGGGGCTCTGTTTCTGGCGCATGGGCTCGTTGATCTTGATGAGTGCGTGCCAGCATACACCTATGCTGCTCAAGAGGTGAATCTGGAAGAACCAAAAGCCCGCGCCTTCCTTGGTGCCAATGGCGATGAAGAAAAGGCAGATGTGTGGTACCTTGATTCAGGAGCTACACACCATATGACTGGACGGCGTGAGCTCTATTCTGACTTGAACACAGACGTGCGAGGCACGGTCCGATTTGGAGATGCGTCCAAGGTTGACATCAAAGGCATCGGTTCGATTGCTTTCGAAGGAAGAACTGGTGAGCATAGGGTGCTACAGGGTGTGTACTATATACCAGCCCTGAAGAACTCCATTATCAGTCTGGGTCAGCTTGACGAGACTGGCTCCAAGGTGGAGATATATCACGGCGTGTTACGTATCTGGGAATACACTGGCCGTTTGATTGCCAAGGTGAAGAGAGGGGCTAACAGATTATACACACTCCAACTTCATGCAGCCCAGCCATTTTGTCTTGCAGCACGCAGAGGAGATGTAGCGTGGCAGTGGCATGAGAGGATGGGGCATTTGAATTTTGATGCACTCCGCAGACTTGGGAAGGAGGAGATGGCGCGCGGTGTCCCAGTTATTGACCATGTGGAGCAGGTGTGTGACACCTGTGTCACCACCAAAATGAGAAGGCGCCCGTTCCCAGCTGCAACACAGTACCGTGCCAAACAGCCCCTTGAGCTGGTGCACGGCGATCTTTGCGGGCCAGTGACACCTGCAACACCTGGAGGGAATCGATATTTCCTGCTGCTCGTCGATGACGCTAGCCGTTTCATGTGGGCAGCGCTCATACCAAGCAAGGATGCAGCAGCAGAAGCCTTCAAGCGCATCAAACTGAGCGCAGAGGCGGAGAGTGGTCAGAAAATCAGGGTGTTTCGCACCGATAATGGAGGAGAATTCACAGTTGCTGATTTTGCTACCTACTGCGCAGAGCAAGGCATTAAGAGGCACTTCAGTGCTCCCCACTCACCTCAGCAGAATGGGGTAGTTGAACGGCGCAATCAGTCAGTAGTGGCCATGGCAAGGGCACTGCTTAAGCAGAGGGGCCTGCCAGCTCGGTTTTGGGGGGAGGCTGTGATGACAGCAGTCCACATACTGAACCGATCACCGACACGTGCGTTGAAGGGGATCACCCCATATGAGGCCTGGCATGGACGTTCACCAACTCTGGGACACATGAAAGTGTTTGGGTGTGTGGCATACACAAGAAAGCTCAGTCAGCTGCGCAAACTTGATGACCGCGGCGAGGCCGGCGTGTTTATTGGTTATGCAGAAGGAGCTAAGGCATATAGGGTGTTTGAGCCTGTGAGCGGGCGTGTCAGGATCAGCCGTGATGTTGTATTTGATGAAGAACATGGCTGGGATTGGTCCTCGCTGGAATCTGGGCCATCAGCTGTGAACAGCAGTGAATTCATAGTTGAGTATGTCTGGTCAGAGGAGGTGAGCGAACCAGCGCCACCGTCGTCGCCTCTGCTCCCAGATTCACCAAGAACACCCGCACCAAACAGCCCAATTGGAGTTGAAGGAGCAGAGGGCTTCGCATCAACTCATCCTCAAGCTAATTCTGCTCCAGCGGCACTAGAAGTGTCACCACTGCCACCAAGTCCTCAGATTGAGCATGCCACGCCTCTGGAGGATGATGATGATCGACTGGATGCTTATCACGAGGATGAACCACTTCGCTACAGAACTGTCAGCAATATCATTGGCCAGCAGCCCACACCACCACCTGCAACTCGCCTGTTCGCAGAGCTGCATCTAACGCACTCTGGCGAACCAACTTCGCATACTGAAGCCGAGAGAGATCCAGCATGGTGCGCAGCAATGAAAGAAGAGCTGCGATCAGTAGAGAGAAATAAGACCTGGGAACTTGTGAAGCCTCCTGCTGGTCACAGTCCAATCACCCTGAAGTGGGTGTTCAAATTGAAGAAGGACGAACACGGTAATGTTATCAAACACAAAGCCAGACTTGTCGCTCGTGGCTTTGTCCAGCAAGAAGGCGTGGATTATGATGATGCCTTCGCCCCTGTCGCACGCATGGAATCTGTTCGAGTCTTGTTGGCTCTGGCGGCACAGGAGGGCTGGTCTGTTCATCAGATGGACGTCAAGTCCGCATTTCTGAATGGAGACCTCAACGAGGAGGTATATGTGTATCAGCCGCCTGGCTTTGTTGTTGCTGGACAAGAAGACAAGGTGTATCGCTTGCGCAAAGCTCTGTATGGCCTACGGCAAGCGCCAAGAGCATGGAATGCAAAGCTTGATTCAACATTGAAGAAGAAAGGTTTCAGACAAAGCAACCATGAAGCTGCAATCTATAGGCGAGGTTCTGGAAACTCTTTGTTGCTTGTCGGTGTGTATGTGGATGATTTGATCATCACAGGGGCCAAAAGGCAGGATGTTGAAAGCTTCAAGGCTGAAATGAAAGCAACATTTGAGATGAGTGACCTCGGACTCTTAAGTTTCTATCTGGGCATTGAAGTACAGCAGAGCACCGATGGCATCATCCTTAGACAGACTCACTATGCCAAAAGGATACTGGAATTGGGTGGTATGGTGGACTGCAACCCAGCAGCCACTCCTATGGAGGAAAGGCTAAGATTGAGCAAGAAGAGTACAGCCAAGGAAGTTGATCCAACACAGTACAGGCAGCTGGTTGGAAGCCTGCGATATTTGGTTCATACTCGACCTGACTTGGCTTTTGCAGTCGGGTTTGTGAGTAGATTTCTGGAGAGGCCCACCATAGAGCATCAGCAGGCAGTGAAGCGTATCCTTCGGTATGTGGCAGGCAGTCTGGAGTATGGCCTGCACTTCACCAAGGCATCCAGTGAAGCCAGATTCATTGGCTACTGTGACTCAGACTTGGCTGGAGATATTGACTCAAGCAAGAGCACTACAGGTTGTCTATTCTTCCTAGGCAACAATCTGGTCAGTTGGCAGTCCATTAAACAAAGAGTGGTTGCCTTATCTAGCTGTGAAGCAGAGTATGTTGCCATGACTGCTGCTGCAACACAGGCTCTGTGGCTGTCCAGGTTACTTGCTGAATTGTTGGGAAAGAAAGTGGAAGTAGTAGAGCTGCGAGTGGATAACAAATCAGCAATAGCACTTGCAAAGAACCCTGTCTTTCATGACAGAAGCAAGCACATCAGGATCAAACAACATTTCATCAGAGATTGTGTTGAAGAAGGCAGCATCAAGACTAAGTTCGTCGCCACAAATGATCAACTGGCAGACATTCTTACTAAAGCCTTAGGCAAGGCCAAGTTTGAAGACATGAGAAGCAAGATTGGGATCATGAAGATCAAGGATGGGGGAAGCAGGTCTTAGGGGGAGAACTGTAGAAGTTAAGTCCTGCTCCCAGTTATCACTTAGTTATCTGTGCTTATTTATGTTCCTGCTATTAAGGCCTTGGGTCGCACATGTGACTGTGCAAGTACCCAGGCAGTCAGCAGTTTAGTTAATGCTCTAATGAGCTATCAATGTAATCAATGTGTTACTTATCTCCTATATATGAAAGGGCAGTCGCCTGGGTGTGTTATCCTGGCTGAGTAAAAAACTCTTTGGATCTCCAACAGAAAAGAAAACCTTAGATGAAGTGTAATCTGCTAAACAAGCAAAGAAGCATCAGATTATAGATCGCCGGAGCTTATAGCTAATATAATGGAGTGTTTGATTTGGGGAATCAACCAATTCTACATAGGGTGATGTATCATGAGTCCATTCGTCAAATTTAGTGGAACGACCCCATTCCTCATACTAGTCCTAGTTATTAGCTTGTGAGGAATAACTAATAAGGTGGCGATAGATCAACTCATTCTATTCCACTAGAGAGTAAGATGACGATAGACCACTTCGTTCCACAAACCAAACACCCTCTAATTGTTTTAGCGCTCAATTTGTCAGTAGCGCAGGAAAAGGCATACTAATACATAGCACTCAATTTGTCAGTAGCGCAGGAAAAAAGCATAATGCATAGATGGAGGTTTGTAACCAAAGGTGGGACGCCTCGCCCACGGGGGTTCAGGATAATTGCCCCCAAAGAAGTTGGAAACGACAAGCTAACGCTAATAGCTACTGCCGCACGGCAAACGAAAATCCACCAGAAACCGGGGGGCGATTGGATTCGGGGCGGACGGACGGACGGAGGGCACATCCATCGGGAAAGCTCCGTTCCTCACCGGCGAGCGGGAAACGGAAATCCTATCCCATCCCGGCCCTCACGGATCTCACGACAGCGAAGAGCGAACAGAAGCGCAGCCGCGGCGGATCTGGGCGGAACCGGGTAATCGACCGCCGCGCGAGGAGCGCGAATCGCGATTGCTCCCCAACAACAACGGAAGAGTGGGACACGAGCGTTACCTCTTGCGCCGCGACGCGGGAGGGCGGCGGGGACGGGTCCAGGCGAGGCGAGGGGAGCACGCGTGCGCGGCGTGGGCGCCACGGAAGCAAGGGGAGTAGGGCATGCGACGGGCGGGGGCGGGGGAAGGGCAGAGTGGGGGAGGGGAGGGAGAGGGAGAGGGAGAGGGAGGAGGAGTCGGGGCTCGGGAAGCGCTCACCCCCGCCGGATGCGTGCGCCGCAATTAACCCCACCTCCGTTCGGCCGTGCTAATACCCCATCACTAGAACTAAGGGGTGTTTGGTTGCCACCCCCGTAAAGTTTAGCCACTCAAGTTTAGGGGATGTTTCGTTCCCACCATCTAGAGTTTAGCCACTAAAATTTAGTGGAGGTCATTAGAGTTGTAGTATTAAAAGTGACTTTTAGTGGGGCTGTTTGGAACTTTAGTGACTAAAAGTGACTAAACTCTAGGGGGTGAGAACCAAACACCCCCGTAGAGGTGACTAGAGTTGTAGTGTTAAAAGTGACTTTTAGTGAAGGTGTTTGAAATTTTAGTGACTAAATTTTAGTGACTAAACTCTAGGGAGTGGAAACCAAACACCTCCTAAACTTTAGTGGCTAAACTCTAAGGGTGGAAACCAAACACCCCCTAACTTTTTTTCACTCTCTCGCCATCACATTAATGTTTGGACGCATGTATAAAGTATTAAATATTGATAAAATAAATAACTAATTGTATAGATTAGTTGTAAATCACGAGATAAATCTTTTGAATCTAGTTAGCACATGATTGAACAATATTTGTCAAATACAAAGTAAAGTGTTACAGTACCAAAGTTGAAAAAAATTCAGGAGCGGGCGTTTGGTTGCCTTGCCGACCAGGCCTGGCTCGCTCTGGCCATCCAGGCCCACGTCGGACAGGTTGAAGACGTGCAACATGTTTTTGTTTGGTTGGTCGTTTCAGTCCGGTTTGGTAGTGTTTAGTTCCCTGCTCCACTAGTAGTCACGGTGACTTTTAGTCTTCAATTGCATGCGCGCGTACGAGCTCTTGCATCAGCTCAGCCAGGCTCAGAAAGAACGCCCAAATTTTGCGTATCAGGTGAGCCAGGCCCGGTAGCAGCTTTTGCATGATCTCAGCCTGGCTAGTGCACTCATTCAGCGAACCAATCATGAGAACATAGCATCTGTAGGGCCTGGATCGACGGCATGCGGGCAACCAAATGCTCCCTAAACGCGAGACCCAGGTCTACCGTTGGTTCCCCTAATATTATTTTTTAGGCCTTGTTTAGTTTCTCCAACTTCCCCCAAATATTTGTAGATTTTCCGTCACATCAATCTTTAGTTGTATGCATGAAGCATTAAATGTAGGTAAAAAAATTAACTAATTGTACTTTTAGTATGTACATGTCGAGACAAATCTTTTGAGTCTACTTAGTTTATGTTTGGACAAAGTTTGTCAAATAATAACGAAAGTGCTACAGTACCAATTCCAAATATTTCCCCAAACTAAACAAGGCCTCAGTGGCACTGCCGCCGCGTGCATGGTCATCGTCTGTCGCCGTCGAGAATGTCCTGAGCATTCGACGCTAGTTTACGGCACTACTCTCTCTACTCAGGAACATTCGACGCTAGTTTACACTTTACTGCACTAGTTTACGTGTTCCTTTAATTCCTCACACCAGGGCGTACATTAGCAAGAATAAATGGGGCTATTGTTCAAGGCCTCTAAAATTTTAGAGACTCCAAATTCACACTAAGTAGTACTACTTTATTATTATTAGTTAATCTTTGAGCAGAAAAAATAACATCTGTGACCAAGCTTGCAATCAGTAATTTATACATTAGAGTATTGTCCTAAAGCTTGGGTTCTCTTGATTGATATGTTAAGAATCTCAGCTTACGTCTTGAATTTTAGAACCACATCACATGTTTTGTTCAGGATCCTTCAAATCGTCAGTACGGCCTTGCTCACACGTGTCTGTCTCAGTGCAAAGATTTTAAGTCTTTGTTGCGAAAATAGCTCCAGAGCGATGTAGAGTGTTTAGTTGTGGTTGAAAAGTTTTATAATGTCACACTAGATGTCACATGTCATATCGAATATGGTATTTAGATACCAATCTATACCTAATAATGAAGATGCAAAAAAATCCATTTGTTTTGGTCTGATCTCCTTTAACTAATATGCATGTTTTACTGTAGACAAAGATTAGTTACAATGCGTGTAGGCCTTATATGTGCCACAAATATATATCCAGGCCGTACTACAAATTTTAGATACATACGGGTCCGAATAGGAACATCAGACATAGCTGGACCGATTTTGATATGGCCCATATAAAAAAAACGGCCTAACTTCCCTCCCACGTGTGAGTTACGAATAGATTCGTCATGTGATTCCCTGCTCTGTGATGTGCTTCAATCTGAATTTTTGTTTTTTTTTCTTTTTACCTTTGTTAGTACGAGTAGATGGTCCAGCGTGATGAACATGCTCAAGTTAAAGTTGATGAACAGCAAAAAGAAGAAGAAACAATAATGAAAATATTTTGTATAAGAAATCTTATTCTAGGATAAGAAGCCATTTGCTTCGGATAACAGGTGAAATCCAGATTTCAATGAGTGGAAGCAGATGAGATTAATAAATAACGTGTACTTATTATTATTTAAAGAAAATATCTTAGACATATCCATGTTACTATTTTGTAGAGAATAGCATATATCTGATACATGTCATATCTGTTATTTGTATATGGGCAACATAGCTTATGACACATACTCAAAATTAGAACAACTCACGGTTATCAATGAATCAATGATAAATGCAGAGCCCAATTCCAATATGTATTTGGTTGTACCCTACTCATTGTATATGTGACTTAGACTCACGTTAGAACTTAGAACTAGTAGCATCTAGCGATGATATGAAGTCTAATTTTCTATATGTATTGGAGTTCCGATGCAACGTACAGGTATATTTATAAAAAGAAAAATACAATATCATATAAAAAATAGTTCTAATAGCGTACTCCCTCTGTCCCTGAAAGAACGAATTTCTAGAATCCGTGCCGGTAAATTTTTTTTAACTTTGACTAACTTTATAGAGAAAAGTAATAACATCTATGATATAAAATAGACATATTATGAAAATATATTCTATGATGTATCTAATGATATAAATTTGGTACCATCAATCTTGATAGTTTTTTCTAAAAATTTGGTCAAACTTTAAAAAGTTTGACTTAAGATAAATCTAGAAATTGATTCTTTCAGGGACGGAGGGAGTACATGCAACACCTATCTAAATAAAATTGTGTTTCGTTGCAACGCATAAACATATTTTGCTAATAATAATAAATTACAAATTCTATCCAGAAACCGTGAAATAAATTTATTAAAATTAATTAATTCATTATTAACACATATTTAACATTATCAAATAATTGACTAATTAGGTTTAAAAATTGTCTCGCAAAGTTATCGTAATTTTTATACTTAATTATTTTTAGTCTATATTTAATACTTCATGTGCTTTAAATTTGAGTTATTATATTATAAAACAAAGTATTAATACTTCATGTGCTTTAAATTTGAGTTATTATATTATATAAAACAAAGTATACTCCAATAATTTCATATCCTTAGTAGTTAGTACGTACATATATGTATCTGTACCCTTCGTTCTTACTCGAGGCTGCGTCTCGTCGAGCGTCCGCGACGCACGCCGATGCCCAGGTCAAGTGCGGTCGTTGTTCCTGCCTTCGTGGCAAGTCATGGCTCGTACGCCTTAACCTAAGGTGTACTTCCTCCGTCTCAAAATAGATGTCACTAGAAAACCGTGTTTTTCTCACAAACACGTTTCCGTCTCAAAATAGATGTCACTAGAAAACCGTATTTCCCTCACAAATACGTTTCCCTAATGACATCTAAAAAGAGACGGAGGGAGTACGCCACAGTCTGCTATTGAGCCATGACATCATGATGACTTCATATACACTATTTTTCCTTTAAAAAATAAAGAAGAAATATTTTAGAAATACAAGTATATATGGGAAGAGTGCTCGCATGGGAAAAAGTTCTTCGTTAATGCTACTACTATTATTAAATCTACCATTTGTTTAAAAAATACTAATCTACCCCTTTCTCTTCATTAATTTATTTTTTCACTATTTTTTTCGTTTGTCAAAAAAAATTATAAAGTATACTAGTAGTACTTTCTAACCACCGAAACAAGCCTCATCTAAATATTTGATGTGATAGATGAAAAAAAAATTGGTAGCGCAAATATTTTTAGTCTTTGCTGTGAAAATGGCTCACCAGAGCAGGATAGCAGCCACGTGGGCAGCAACCGCTAACAGGAGTTGCCCATTTGAGAGTGAAAGTACGGTGCCCAGCAATTTTATTGACGAGTTCTAATAAAATAGTACTAGACCATTTTATTCCCCAGCTTGAAGAGCACAGCATAACACAATGATCATTAGGATTTATCGACAAGTTCTAAACTCTAACACAGTATTTCATGATTTATGCTGCACAGGCATAAACAAGGATCGTATGAAGTTATCGATGCATTCAAATCCGTTGTATATATACTCACCATTTCTATTTATGTAGTAATTTTTACGTATTATGGTCAGGTAAATACTCAGGTGCTCAAGCATCCCGCGAGAGCCTATACAGGGGATGAAAAATATGCACAGTCACAGTACACAATCATGTACGCCTTCAGCTTCAGCTTGGTGTACACTCTCCCAGCACCGCATCAGGGCCGCACTGCTCGCAGGCGCTGCCAGCAGCAACACACGCACACACACCTCTAACATCTGCATAGAGTGGAGCACTCCAACTTGCCACTCTTTTGGCTCTCTTAGATTAGAATAGCTGGAAGAAGAGGCTTGTTGAACCGTCACTGAACGACCGGAGGTCTGCTGGCTTCACCAAGGCCCTGCACAGCGGGCATGTTCGCTCCCTCTCAAACCTGCCATAGTCCAAACAATGCCAAGAAAGCAGATATAGGTAATGAAATCATTGAAAGATGAATAGTGCAGAAGAAAGGTCACATGGTAACGGGGGAAGGGAAATGTGAAGTACCATTCAGATACACAATCTTCACAAAAGATATGTTTGCAGCGCAAAAGAATGGGAACGTGCATCTTTTCTTGGCATATCGCACACAAATCTCCAGCAGCAACCACCTGAATACAGAACACAGAACACAAAGATGTGTGTTGAAAGAACGAATGTGGAATGCATGTCTCAGAACTTTTCATCAGTTTGTGTTTCATGGCAATGGAAGAAGTGAAGAACACATTAGCTACCTGCTCACTTGTTGCATATGAACCATAATGGAAGTCTTTATGAGATAATGCTCTCAATGCCGTCAAAAATGATTGAACCTGACAAAGGTACATCATGTGTCAGATCATTCTCTAGGTATCAGTTCAGCAATTAGAAAAGTGAAATGTATATCACCTTTTCCACAACTGATGTCAATTTGAAAGTGAGATACAAGCCAGTGGTTAGAGACGAAAATAGGCTTCCATACTCCTTGTTCAGGAAAAAACGGTACCACACAGGTGTAGGCAATAATGCACGATACAAAAGTAGAAAATATTCCACAATCGTCAACATTTGACCCTGGACAGCAGAAAAAATTGATTATAGCTTCACCTGTCTACGATTATGCAGAAGTAACCAAAACACACCATGAGCTACCGCGAAAAATCACCAAAATGTATCACAGAAAATGTAGTATAACAGATGTAGATGGCTTACCTGCCTACGATAGCTACGGCCTCTACTGTTCTTATAGTACATCAGCAGCAAACATTTGACAACCATAGCAGTTTGGCGCACCATTGTATCTGCAGAAGATTAAGGGACACATGTGACCAAAGATTATACAAGAAAGCATCACCATTACGACAGTAACACAGTATTGATGGTTGAGCAAATATAAAACAACCACGATGTTGAAATATATGTGACAGGTTACCCACTTACAACCCAGGAACAACCTAAATATTTGTAGAAGGCAAGTACATGCAAACGTCAAGTAAAGCTAAAGCAAAACACCTAAGCCTAGTTGACAAAATGGATATTCCAGCTCCAGATACTTAATTTGTTCAGGCAGTATATGACTTCAACTGATGCCAGTACTATCAATTTGCAACCATTCTAGAGACAAAATGTAAATATGTACAAGCACCATACCATTCACCAAGATGATGAATATTGCATGCCAAAATGGTGGTATTTCTTTTGGAGGAAGCATCATGAGAGGTCTTATAAGGTCTCCATTCTTGTAACACCAATAAAATCCAGATACATGAACAACAAATAATATTGTAATCCCAACAAGAACTGGAATTTTTCTCTCCCTCTGCATTAAAGGGAAACAAAAAATAAAACTAGTCAATATGGGACAAAGATAATTTGTAAGCACTACATTGTCAGTAACAGAGAAAAAATGTATAAAATTATTGAAAGCAACTAAGTTTGAAGATTTAAGGTATCAGAAATTCGCATGGAGACATGACTCCCAATCAATACCAGACCTAATCAATTACTGCAGCATTAGAAAGGTTAATCATGTTTCTATATACACACACATCACGCTTCACATTTGTTTAGTATGCGACAAAGGTTAAATCATCCTAAAAATCCACCTAATTAATCCTTAGACAATAGCACACTCCAAATAAATGAAAGGACAGCATAGCCTTGGTGATTGCTTGTACGCAAGCACAGAATTATAATGCCTTCATGTGCAGGAAATCCACAAAATCTATCCATATGATGGTTATGTTACCAAATAGTTAAACACTCACCATGTTTGTTGACTAAAATATTTCCATGTTTAGAACACTTGAAACATTCATTAGATGAGCAAAAACAACTCTAGCCAAAACACTGGCATTCAGTGAAACCAGAATTATGTAATGGCATTAACACCCAGGAAAATAATGGCCTATAGCAAAACGAATTTTTTTAATCTCATTGCTCTCGAGACACAAATCTTAGTAGAATTACATGAGAAGTTCAACAAAACAATCACCAACCTTCAAAGCAGTCTGCTTACGCAGGATATCATTGGACTTGAACATCACCGCAGCAATCCAAATTGTCACAAAGAAACCTGTGAAAAACAACCCAGAACAAATTTAGCCAACATTCCCCAGCCCCACACATCCACATTGCTTGAATTCGCAAATGGTGTGATCTTATTTTCTAAGCATCAAGTTGTCATGTACATATTAATTTGCGCTCTGTTCAGAGGGGAAATAAGTGAGCAGCACCTTGCAAATGTTGCCGGATGAAGACGACGAGCAGCAGCAGTGAGAAGGGCAGTATCTGCTCCACCCACCTGGCCACCTGCTGTATGTCGTACCGCTGGTACGACGATGAGGATTCCCTGCCGCCCTCCCCGCCGCCGGCCGCAGGTGACGGTTCCTCCGGTCGCGTCCTCGTTGCGTGTCCATCCTCTTCCTCCTCCTCGACGATCACCTCCTCGGCCCTCTCAGACGACGTCCCCGCCTCGCCGGGCGCCACAATCCGGATCGACACCTCGCCCGGCCCAGCCCCGGTCCCCGGCTGTTGGGTTCCGCCACCGGGATCGGGACGGAGGATGCCGGAGTACTCGAGCAGCGCGGTGAGCGGCGCCTGGATGAAGCTGGACGCCGAGAAGTGCACGCCGTACCTCCTGGACGGCGCGGGCGGCTGGGTCGGGGGTGGCGGCGACGGGGCGCGCTGCGGATGGGGCTGCGGAGGCGGCGGCGCGTCCATCGGGCGGGACGGCAGGCGGGATGAGGGGAGCTTCCAGAGGAGGCCGAGCCCGCCGCGGCGGCGGCGGCGGAGGGCGGGCGGCGCCGCGTCAGGGGCCGAGGGGGAGGGCGGAGGGGACGACGTCGGGGCGGCGCGGAGGCCGCACGCGGCGAGGCGGAGGCGGTGGAGGGGGCCCGTGCTCGTCGCCGTCGTCGTCGCTGTCGCGGTCGCGGTGGGAGGAATTTTTTTCGGGAGGCTTTGGCCTTCGAGGATATTTTGTGGCCTGTCCTTTTGATGATCCTCTCTCTTTTTTCCGGGCATGAGTTTTGTTTATTTTGTTTCTTTGTTGCTTTTTGCTTGCGTGCGCGGCTGGTTTGGTCGCGTGTGACTGTGTCCTCGTTCGTTAATCCTTTGTGTGGTGCGGTTTCCTTTTTAAATTAGGTGCCCAGTTTTAACTTATTAAGTTTCTTTCTTATTAGGTGGCCAATTTTATCTAGGGGTGTTTAGTTTTCAACTAAAAAAATCACCTATCACATCGAATATTTGAACACATGCATAGAGTATTAAATATAGATTATAAAATAACTATTTACACATGTTGTGATAATTTTACGATACAATTTTTAAACCTAATTAGTTCATGATTTAATAATGATGTACTATAGTAAATATGTGTTAATAATGGAATAACTGGTCTTAATAAACTTATCTCACAGTTTTCTAACGGAATATGTAATTTATCCCACAGTACCACAATATATGATATGACACTTAAAAACTTTTCACTTACCAACTAAATACCCCTTAACTTAATTAGTCGTCATTAATGTCAGATGACGAATGGGCTTAATTTGTCATCATTAACGTCGAATGACGAATGGGAAGGATAGAGGCATACTCAGTGCTAAGACAAAACATTGTGCTCTTCTTAAATATTTGTTATTATAATTAATACTCCCTCCATTCCAAATTATAAGACGTTCCAAGAATCTTGGAGAGTCAAAATTTTTCAACTTTGACCAAAATTATAGAGAAAAATATAAAGATTTATACCATCAAATATACATATTATGGAAATATAACTAATGGAGAATCTAATTGCACTTAGTTGATATCATAAATATTATTATCTTATTATATAAATTTGATCAAAGTTGAAAAACTTTGACTCACCAAGATTCTTAGAATGTCTTATAATTTGGGATGGAGTAGCATATATACTCTTCCCGTCACTTTTTATTTATCATTCTCGTTTTTCAAGAAGTCTAAATTCTTTAGCTTTGACCAAATATTTGAATCTATTTAATAATATATTTGTTTGAAGATATAAATGTTGTTAGTATTTTTTAAAAAAACTTAGTCAGACTTAAAATCATTTGACCGCCATAGAAACGACAAACAAAAAGAGGCAGATAGAGTAGTTTAGAAGACTTGATCAGATATACTAGTGGCTCAATCGACACAATGTTTCAAACATATCCTTTTTGTTTACTTGAACTTATTAGTCCAACATTTTAACTATGGTATAATATTTTTCTTTCACAACAAAACAATATAAGTGAGTTTATCAACCGTAGAAATCATCAGCCAAACAATCCCTATAGATTAGGTTCGATTTGTATTGGGAACCAAGAAAAAACTCAAGTGGCCTAAATATGTCATCCCCTCTTGTAGTCTTGTGTTCGGTCGTTTGAAGTTAGGAGAATAAATATAAAATTTTGTAGAAGACATTAATCTTAGACCAATAAATATGTGCATTTGTTACATTTATAAATTATTTATATATACAAGAATAAATTATTTTAAGTCAAACTATCTTGAGTTAGGCACCAAATAAACATATAAAAATATGTTTTATGATATATAGTGGCATTGTTTTGGTCTCATAAATATTAATGTTTTTCTATAAATTTACTTGATACAGTTAGATAGAATGAGAAATAATGGTCAAACTTAAAAAAAAATGACTTTAGATAGCCTTGAATGTTACTTATGGCTTGTTTGTTATATCTTTTTTTTTTCCTTCTTAGCCATGGTAAAGAATCAAAAGTGGGAAGAATAAGGAGAAGAAAGGTTCCGAGTGGTGTAAATTGTACGAGATCCTTCAGCAGGCACCACGTGAGATGCGATGGCCACCGAGGCCATTTCTTTTTATTTAATGCAACCAACCTGTAGATACGCAAAATTCGCTAATCAGTATCATCATATAATGAATATATATACAGCAGAGCTACATGTTTTAGGAAGAAGAAGATTTAAGAGTTTGGTTACCTCCAGCGCAAGGAGCATGTACCGGCCGTAGCCATGCAAAAGGGGGCTACTCTATTTATTTGAATTATTTCAAAAAAAAAGTTGTGTTAGTTTTTGTCTTTTTAGATGTCAAAATTATAAATTTTAATTAAGTTTATAAAAAATATTAACAACGATAATGAAATCAGTGTATTTTACAATATATTTTTATGATGTCGTGTTGATGGATCTTATTTGCATGGGCGGAGCCAGGCCCTTTTGTTGGGGTCAGCTGACCCCGATGATTTTCAAAAATTCAATAGAAAACTATAGTGCTACTAGCTGTGTTTCTATGTGCAGATCAGTAGATGGTAAGATAGATGACCCCGATGACATATTGTGTTGGCTTCGCCACTGCTTATTTGATGTTATAGATGCTTATGTCCCCCCCCCTAATCTTAATTAAAACCAAATGTTTAAATTTAGGATACAGATAAAAACTACTACGGAGTACCAGTATTACATGATCCCAACGACTAGCTAGCAAATTAAAGCAAAAGTGGACTAGGTTCACTGTCAAGCCAAGGCATTGCCATCATTGGTAACCTACTCCTTCCGTCTCAAAATAGATGTCACTAGAAAACCATGTTTTCCTCACAAACACGTTTCCCTAGTGACATCTAAAAAGAGACGGAGGAAGTAT
Source organism: Coix lacryma-jobi var. lacryma-jobi (assembly GCA_009763385.1). Classification (NCBI taxonomy): domain Eukaryota; kingdom Viridiplantae; phylum Streptophyta; class Magnoliopsida; order Poales; family Poaceae; genus Coix; species Coix lacryma-jobi. Next base: position 130,379,483 of record CM019827.1, read on the forward strand.
GCATCATGTTATTATAAATGGTAAACAGTAAACAGTCGGTCACCTACCATTTAGCCACTATTCGGACCAAAACGGATGTTTAAACAGTAAAATGGTCGTTTAAACGGTAAAAACGACCAATTAATTAAATTGAAACGGTGTACCACCGTGTAGCGTTTAAACGGTACGTAAACAGGCTAAACAGTCGTTTAGGCGAATAGTGCTATGCGTTAAAAAAAATTAAAGGAGTAGATGTAAATCTGGCTAAATTAACAAGCGGTCAAACATTTGGACCAGATGATCCTAGCAATTAATGGCAAGCACCGGTACGTGGTGGTAGACCCTCCTGTCTACCTAAAACGACTGAAACAAGCGGATCCAACTAACGGCAAGCATCCAAAGGAAGCATATAGCTGCACGCCAAACACACTTGTTAACAAACCTGATTTGACAGACGAATGGTCTGTTTGTATTTAAAACAACATTCACCGATGGTCCTCCGAGCGATGGCAAGGGCCACGTCGTCCCGATTCATCCCATTAGCTCACCTCCATCGCACGCTCCTGCCAACACTTCGTCATTCGCTCCTTCTTTCGCGCCAGACGCAGCACGTCCGAAGCCTTTTTTTATTTTCCTCGCTCCTTGATTCACGCCGACCGCTCGCACCGCCGCCGCTTTTTTTATTTCGGGTCTCGTCCTTCTCATTACCGCACCGCACGACCGCACGCGCTCACACCGCACGACGAGACCCGCGCGCCCATACCCTTCCACCCGTGCCTCTCCTTCCTTTTCCTTCCTTCGCAGCCCACAAATTGCTCGGTCCCGCCGTCCGTCCCTCGTCTACTTCCTGCCGCTTCGGCGCCGTCGCTCCCGCTGCTTCGACGCTGTCGCGCCCGTTTCCTTTCTCCCCCCTTCACCTCGGCCCCGCCTCCCCCCATCGCTTGCCCCCCTGTGACACCCCAATTTTAACAACAAAATTGGAGCACAATATATGTATGTCAGGATCAATTTTCATACATATATCCACATCATAGTAAATATCAAAACAATGCTTTATTAATATATCGAACATTATTACAAAAATGACCCTCGGGTCTCAAAAGAAAAGTACAGACTCTCAGTCTAACTCTAATGTAGACTCGCGGAAACTGGACGCCATCTCCACAGGAAGGTCGACTGGGGGCTGCGCCATCCTAGTACAAGTCGTCTGGGTCGTATTTGCCGTCTTCTGGGTACTCCTGCTCTGCGTCGGCGTAGACTCCAACGTCTGGGTGGGGTAGCAGGGGGTTCAAAGAGGAAGGGTGAGTACATCGAAATGTACTCCGCAAGTGTAGGAAATAAGTGCTTATGAGGCTAATAACAAAGGTAGGCTGACTTTGTTTGACTCAAGCGCCTAAAGCGACACACCCTATTAATCCTATTAATCCTATGCACCTATTTACTAGGTTATAACCACAGTCTCCAACCGGAAAGTAACAACACTCGGAGTCGCACCGAGCAAACCACACTCGGAGTCGCACCGAGCAACCAACACTTGGAGTCACACCAAGTACCCGCACTTGGAGTCGCACCAAGTACCCACACCTGAAGTCCATCAGGCAAACCACACCTGAAGTCCATCAGGCCACCCACGAGTCCGACTCGAAGAGTTCCCCGATGTGTATTAGTTCCATACGTCACGACATAGAGAGCTACCTTCCGTAATAACACCAGGTCTGTGCGCGAGCCTGGGAATCGCTCCCGTACCAAGCAGTAACCCGCGTAGAAGAAGCCTCTGTACCCATGTCATATGAGACTAATGACCACATAAGGCTTCCCTAACGAACCAGACCCAAACCACCAACTAATCTCGAAGAAGTCCAAGCCTGCTCGTGACCGTGAGCACGGCTGATATATCAGTTTTATTACTCTACAGAGTTCGCACATCTTTACCCATGAGTCATGCGTTCCCCATCACGCTAAACACTGCCAAGGTGCACAGCGGGGTCGCACTACAAGGCCTTTACAAAGTCCCTCCAAGCCTGTGTTACACGTACTCTAAGGTTTCATCCCCGTACATAAGTCAACGACCCCGGGAACCCCCTCTTGAGCCACTAAACAAACCCCATGTAGCATAACTTGGAGGAAACTAATTACTTAGCCAGTCCCAGAGCCATATAGGCCTCATGGTTTGCGCTGTTTTGCCGGGTTACTTGTCCAAGAACCGGGTCCTAGGGATCCAGGCAGGATAATCTAGCACAAACCCAGAACCAAAAAACCAAAAGCAGTTGCCGAGTCCCACGGCACAAAACCACCAATACGGTCCATCCTGCCGGATATACCTACTCACCATACTACAACATTACCAGCACAAAATATTCCATAGATCATTAATCAAGATTATTATTAAACCACCATCCCATCCCAAGACAGCAGGGCTAAGCATGACTTCTACCCAACACATCCCAAAACAGGCGACAAGGATAATATAAACAAGTTCTAATAAACCTTAACATGGGATTCAGTATTAAGACACTGCATGCAACTACTGGATCTAACTACTCTAACTCAAAATAAAATAAATACAGGAGCAATATGAGTAAGGACACTTGCCTTTGGACTGGGTCGAATCAACGAAGGCGAAGGCTGAATTCTGGGGTTCCGCGTAGATCGCGCTCGCTGGATCAAACATCAAACATGGCCCAAACAAGACAAATAAATAACAGTACATCAACATTATGGAAACAGAACATAAATAGATCTACTGCGTAGAGCTCGACGAGACGAATCTAACGCAAGTTGAACGGGTCAAATCGGAGTTAAAATGAGCAAGTTATGGGCATTTGAATCTGAGTGGCAAAATTGTAAATGATTTGAACTCATTTTCGTGAATTAAATAAATAACAGCAGAAAAGAAAAACGGCATGGACCGCGCCTCGTTTCTCTGGAAGTGGAGGGGTTAAACTGAAAGTTTGGCACGGCCGGACGTTGCTGTCCGCGTGGACGCCACGTGGTTCGATCTGATTGGTTGGAGGGAGCTGACTGTGCGGTGATGTGGCATTGGGTTGACTATGTTGACCGGAAGTCAACAATTGATCCCAGCCATTCGTTTCCGATCGGATGGTGGAGAAGGCCTCTTCCTCCTTTGGACTCTGTCGAGGTGCAGTGGCACCTTGTGCCCGACGGGCCGGCTGGCGCCGGTGCTCCGGCGAGCAGGGGACCCCCAGCGAGCGGCGAAAGGCGTAGAGGAGGGCGCGGCGAGTTCACTGGTGGGTTCCTCATTGGCGGGGAGGAGGGGTCTGCGGCGCTGTGCACGGCGGTGGGCACTCAGAGCGCGGCGGGGGCCATTGGCGGCTGCTGGAGCTCGCCAGGGTGGTGCTGTGGGGCGCGGGGGGTCAAGGTGTGGGCACCTGTGAACGGCGCACGCCTTGGAGATCTGGTGGGAGCCCTACCTGGTGGGGTGGTGTGGTTGGGGTGGCTTCAGGGCCGGATCGTGCGCGGTGGCGCCATGGACGTGGCTCGCCGACGCTCTCTAGGGAGGTTGATACGGTGGTAGCGATCGCAGGGAGAGGGGGAAACGGACGGAGAGCTTACAGCGGTTCCGAAGAAGGGGTCGTAGTCGCCGGTGGTGGATCAATTGGGTGAGTTCGATGACGGCGGTGGTGACTGCGGTCCGAGCTTCGGGTGGGATCGGCTGGGGCGTTCCCGGCGCTACCGAACACCAAGGACGGACGCGTCGTGCGTGTGCGGTGTCAGAGGAGCAAGCAGGGGTGCCGGAGCGGTCTCTCGGTGGAGATCGACGAGCTCGGGCCAGGAGTGGCGATGGCGAGCGGCGCCTGACGCGGCCAAGGGAGGGAGAGCTCTGGGAAAGGGGCGGTGCGGCTAGGGCTCAGGGAAAGGGGCGATGCGGATGCGGCGCGGAGGGAGGAGCTTGTTGATGGATTTGTAGGGCAGAGAGAGGGGGAGGGAGCGCCTGCGCAAAGCTCGGTGGCGGCGGCAACAACTACTCCGTCTCCTACGGACAGAGGTGGGAGGTGATACTGACGCGTGGGGCCCACAAGTCAGACACATGAGAGGGGAGAAAGGGTGGGGCCTGACCGTCAGCCTGAGAGGGGAGAGGTGTGCTGGTCGTGGGCTTTGCCTGGCTCCTTGGGCCAGTGCGGGTGCTGTGAGCGGGGAGGCAGGCCGGCTGCTGGGCTCGGGGCGAGGGTTGGGCTGGCGCCGACGCTGGGGGGGTTTGGGCTTGGCCCAGGCGCGCGCGGTGGGGAAGGGCGATGGGGCGCTGGGCCTGGCCCATGCGGGAGGGGAGGTGGAGGAGGGATGTTTGGAGCGGGCCGGCTGGGCCAAGGGAGGAATGGGTGAGGGGTTTTGGGTCCAGTCCTTTTGCCAACCTTTTCTTTTTCTTTTGATTTTCCAAACTTTGCAAAACCATTTGAAAACCAATTTGAAATCAGTTTTAAAATCAAACAAATTTTTGAAACTTTTAGAAATATTTTACCTAGGTTTTGAAAATAAAATTTTGATTTTGATTTATAATTTTTTATTGTTTTTTTCTAAATAGAATAAATCCGGTTCGCCCTATACGGGTTTCAAAATTATTTTTCACCCAATAAAAATTATGCAACGGCATGAATGCAATAAACATCTGGTTAGAATTTTTCTCCATCTAAGATTTTATCCATTTTCTGATTAAATACTAATTTATCTTAATTATTTAAAATCCCAGGGTGTTACACCCCCCCCCCCGCCTCGGCCCCCACGCTGCTTGGCTCGACTTCCTTTCGGGCTTCCTAGCGTCCGCCGGCCGCGTCACGTCGCGCGGACGCCGAGGCGACCAGGCGCCTCCGGCGCTCTCGTCCCTCCGTCCGCGGCTCCGCGCCTCCCCTCTTTCCGCTGGTCCACCTCCCCCGTCAGCGCCGCCACGCCACGCGGTCGCCGAGGCGCCCAGGCGGCTCCGGCGCTCCCCTTCCTTTGCCCGCGGCGCGACGCCTCCCCTCTTTTCACCCTTCCATCTCCCCCGCCACAACGCTGCGGCGGTCGTCTTTCTTCCACCCTGTCTACTGCTTCGGCACTGCTTTCGCCCGCCGTTCTGTTCCAAGGCCGCATTTTGGGGGTTCCTGGTTCGTGCCTCCATGTCCCCACGATTTCTGACCCTCGCTACATGCTTCTGTTGACAGACGTCGATTTGTGCAGCAAGTTCGCGTGGGCGGCCTCACGTCTGCCGAGCCAACAGCGATGGTGTCCTCCGTTCGCGCCTCCTTTCAGGTGATTTCCTCCGTCTTCCCTCTCATTATCGGGGCCGAATGTGTATTGGTAGCTGTTTACAGTACGTACCTGCGCCGAAAGGCTTGAGATCGACGCTGTCGTCCATGCTGTTCTTGCCTTGTTGTTTCTGTCCGCATGATTGATCATGTCGATACATGTCTTCTTTATGCTCAAACTGCTTCTGCGGCATGTGTTCACGTACATCCACCTGAAGAAACCTGCGTAGCCTTAGTGCACAGTTCCAAGAACATTTATTGACTTATGTCTGTTGGCAGTGACAAGGTATCTTGGACTGCGTGCTCCGCTGTACCGAGCCACTACATTGGTTTGATAAGTTCTGCCATCTGCACAGGTTCTTGTATGTCCTTCCCTGTCGCGGTTTCTTACCTTTTGATTCCATTATAGTTTATAATACCTTCCTTCCTTTGTTTACTGCCCCCCTATTATTACACTCTGTTCGCTGGTTTCTGCGGCTTACCAAATCGTTTGGTTGTGTTTGCCTTGTGAGTTCGGTATTCGTTGCAGACAAAAGAAGGTGGCCATTGACATGTCTGCTTCCGCTTGCAGGATGCCCTACCATGGTTACCCGTCTGCACCCAGTAGCTGCATTGCTTCGATAAATTACCTTCTTTTTCACTACTTAGTGGTGCGCCGTTCCCCATCTTACCTACCTAACTTTGCATTCCAATGATGTCGCGTCATTCCTGCACAGTATCAGCTTTCAGATTAAAGGTTGACCGTTCATTTATTCTATATCGTCTACGATACAGACATAATCCTTGCATATTACATGCAGCTATACTTTCCACGTTGTAGGCTCAGAGCATTTTGTTTCCTAGATATTTGGTACTATGCGTTTAGCTCTCCACATTGTAGGCTCAAGGCATTTTGTTCCTTAGATATTTGGTGCTATGCGTTTAGACATACCCTATATCTATATGCATATCTAAAATAATACATGTAACAAAAAAAAAGGCAAAGGAATTTATGGTACCTGATTAGTATGATTACATATATAATACATGTATTCAGACAATATCCTATTTCTATAGTATTTCAATTGATCTGCTTTCCAGGAATGCGCCTGTTTTAGCTTTCTGATGATTGCTTCCCTGCATGAACATTTCGCTGAACTTCACATGATTTCTTTCCTTTCTTTGCAGTGCGACAATCTGATACGTCCCAATACTTGAAACTCCCGCTGCTGTCAACGTCTTCTTCTTGCTATCGACGCCGTCTGCTAACCCGCCTTGTGCTGGAACAAAAAAGCATCCTCATCGCCGCTGGTTCCTGGTAGGTTACCGCACACACTTCCTGCTTACCTTTAAGGCAGCCTGCACTTTATTCGTGAAGATACTGCAGTTAGTCTTCGGTTATGGTTACACCATGCTACATAATTTAATGTCCTAACCAGGTCATTGCGTTCCCCTTTTTTATTTCTTATCTTTCAAAAATAAATAATTAAGGAGGCCAGTGCAGCCAAGAGACAACACCGACACAAATATTGGCCAGACGGATGCTTTTTCCGCTGTGTTCCGCCCTTCTCTTCAGCTGATCTATGTTCATTTTTTATTCTGGTTTCTTCTTTCCCATTGCTAGAGCAGGTGTTCTGTTTGCTTTAAAGGCAATAGGTTTCCACAACCCCCCCCGGTAGTTCTTACCGCTGTCTTTTCGACACGCCATCTGTGTCTGTGTCTGTGTTCGGTGTTATGGGCACACAGTTACACACCACTGGCGCCTAACAGATACATATGCTCAACGCTGGGGTGTTGCTTCCTGTTTTATGCCTGATTTATCACGTTCTGATGTTTGAGGCTTCACAATTCCCCTGCGCTTCTGCGTAAAACGTGTTGTGGTACGTTTGCTGTTAGAGTTTGGTGCTGTCCAACAGCTGGGTGTTATTTTGATATTTTAGCTAACATAATAACGCGCTCTGTGGACAGCTACATTCATCTCAGTTGTAGCATGTCAACTGTTCAGTTATCTTATTTACCGATTTTGCAAGCCATGGCATATCGATGCCATGTTCCTTGCGTTTCAATTGTCAATGAGTTTGCCCACGATGGTTCAGTGTTGGCTGACATAGAGGTTGAGCTGCCTTTGTTATTTGTGCGTGATGCGCCTCGTCGACTCTTCTTTTGGTCCTCGCAGACAGAACAGTGCCTAGGTAGATTTGAGGATGCCGCTTTGCAGGCTATAGTTTTTCTTCAGAATCTATATAACCTCACTATTGTAGACTACAAATACCACATTCTATTACAGCACCAACAATTTATGCGCCGTCTTTTGCCACTTGCTAGCCAAGGTGTACAGCTTGCACGAACAGTTATATTAGCAGCGGACGGTGACATAAGTGCACATCCATGTGCACTGTATGCCGCTGAGCAGCTAATGAGAGACCTTGAATCCATGCTTAACCCTGTTCCATTGTCGCGTCATTGATGTTTTCGTATAGTTAGTGCCCTTTACAACTCCACGCATTGCCTCTTTTTCTTTTCCTGCTTAAAAAGGGTACCTTTTTACAAGAGGTTTCGAGCCATTGATAAAAAAAGTATTGACCTTACGTGTTTTTCCCCTACTATTTCCTCGCCTGGGTATGTCTCTGTATGTTTTCATATGGTTTGTGCCCCTTTCGAACTCCACGCATCGCCTCTTTTTCTTTGTCTGCTAAAAAGGGTACCTTTATACAAGAGGTTTCGAGGCATTGATAAAAAAAATGATCTTAAGTGTTTTTTTCCCCTACTATTTCCTCGCCCGGGTATGTCTCTGTATAGATCTGCGATTAATAGGCACAATGAAAGCGTGCCCGTCAGACGCAGCATACTTTACATGTACGTGTCATCTCTCTTCAAAAAAGGGTGCTGCCTATTTTTAAGTTACAGTTGCTGTTTTTCTAACATTCTTTCTTTGTTTCATAAACATGCTGGTTGTATCTATACATTATAGCAACGCCCGCTGAAGCATCCGGGATCGATCCCAGGGCAATAGCTGCAGACCCAGTGGCTGCCACATTACGTATGATCCCCTTTCTTTTTAGTAGTTGTTTTTGCCGTTTCACAGTTATCATGCCCTTTGTCCTCATCACTTCATGTCTACATTTCCAACCAGCAAATTTCTATGATCCTTCCATTCATACGGATTCTACCATTCTCCATGATTGCCGTCTCCAACCTCATTTGGACCACTTTCCTTCTACATCAGCAGGTAGTAGGCTATAGTCTGCCTAGACATAGCGAGTACAGACACTGTTATCTCCATCTCCTGTCTTTTATGTCTGTGGTCTAATGCATGTGTCTTTCCATAACAGTTGTGCCAATACCTATGACAGCGCCGCTCCTGCAGCCTGTTCTATCTCGGCATTCTTTGCCTCCTACTCACATTTTTCTCAGTCGACATGATGTTACAAGCACTGAAGCTACTGAGGCACGCCGCAAAAGGAAACGAACAATTGATCAGCACAGGCTTATTCGAAGAGGTCAACCTACTACCTAACTGTGCTATAGTGCAGATGTGATGAACCATGTATGCTTTACAAGTTTCCACTCCTTAGTCGCCTAACTTACCTGCCGCCGGTATTTTTCCAGCAGCTAGGCTTCAAACACATGCTCAAACCTTTGTCTGTGGTCCATTCCATCAGCAATATGTAGATGCACTAAAAGGTTTTTTCTTCCTACAGAAGTGTTTCTTTACCTTTTACGCCTTAGCACAATCTTCTCTGATCTGATAAAAAGTGTCATGGAATGCTAAAATAGCTCTCCTTGGTTTTCAGCATCCCATCCAGGAAGATCGTACTATGGGCCACCGGAGCACCGCTGTACTCACTGTGGAGCTATTTTTTGGCTGCGTGAATCTGTTCAGAAAGGTGCACTGCGTTGTCATGGTCGCCCAATGTACAATAACTGCTGCAGAGGTGGTAAAGTTGTCATTCCACCATTCGCGCCACGGCCCCAACCCTTGGCTTCTTTAGCATGCTTTGATGGCGATGGAAGATCTAGGAAATTCATGAAATCCATAAGACAGTACAATTGTCTGTTTGCTTTCACTTCTATGGGAGCAAACATAGATCGTTGCATAAATGATGGCCGTGGCCCTCCTGTTTTCAAGATTAGTGGCCAAATCCACCATAGGATAGGTTCCTTAGTGCCGCACGACGGTGCACCGCCAAAGTTCATACAGCTGTATGTGTATGACACAGCTAATGAAATCAGCAACCGAATGCAGGCCTTAGATCACGCCGAATCATCACAAGGAAATTTAGATACATCAATTATACAAGACCTTATCTCCATGCTAGATGAGCATAATCCATTGGTTAAGCAATTCAGGATTGCAAGGGATAGATTATTGGAACATAATCAAGAAGAGTTTGTTATTAGAATCATAGGGCCTACAGAGGGAGAACCACCACAGTATAGTCTACCTACCTCTGAGCACCTGGCGATGTAGGTTGTTGGCGACTTCACAGTTGACGCTTTCCAGCGTGACATAGTCATAGAGACACAATCTGGTCAGCTCAAACAGATCTCCGCCCTACATCCTGCCTTCATGCTGATGCAGTATCCATTGCTGTTCCCATTTGGTGAAAGAGGATTCCAGCTTGGTGTCATGTATGAAGGTGCACGGCTTCCAACCTCTGCAACACGGAACAAGGTCACTATGCAGGACTATTTCCGTTACATGCTACATTATAGGGAAAATCAACCAAATCCATACCTTAGTTATGGTGCTCTATCTAGCCAAATCAAAGTAGACGCTCGGGCTTGTATTGATGAAAATAGATTATTTTATATTTTAGAGCATCAAAAGGACATACGTATGGAAAGCATTCAGGGAATCACTGATGCAGTCAGTCGTGGCTGTATTGACGGTGCTGAAATGGGCAAGATGACAGTACTGCCAGCATCTTTCACTAGAGGCCGTCGTTATATGATGCAGAACTACCATGATGCCATAGCCATATGCAGAGAATATGGGCCCCCGGATTTCTTTATAACCTTCACGTGTAATCCCAAGTGGCCTGAAATAGCTGAGGGCATAAAAGAAGCCGGGCAGCGCTCAACTGACAGAGCAGACGTAGTCACCAGGGTCTTCAACATGAAACTTGAAGAATTGTTACATGATTTACGTCATGGAACTGTGTTCGGCCCATGTACAGCAGGTGTGTGCTGCCACAAATCTGTCCTGCCTCAAAATTGGTTGCCAAATGCGTCTCTTCTTCAGATTTAAACAAATTATGTTGTTTAGCTTTAACCTATGATTAATACAGACGTGTTTACTTTATGCAGCTTTGCATACAGTGGAATTCCAAAAACGTGGTCTCCCTCATGCACACATTATCTTCTGGACTAAAACTGATACATCAGAACCAACACCATCTCTTATTGATTCTTTCATCAGTGCTGAGATACCTGATCTTGCTACCGATCCTTTGGGATATGCTCTGGTGGCTGAACATATGGTGCATGGGCCATGTGGTACACTGAATACTACTTGCCCTTGTATGAAAAATGGAAAGTGTTCAAAATTCTTCCCCAAAAAATATCAGGATGAAACATCTGTGGACCAAGACGGTTTTGCTATTTACAGGCGCCGTTCGAACAGATTGTATATTGAAAAGGGCGGGCAATGCCTTGATAATAGATGGATTGTTCCACACAACCTCAAACTGCTAAAAAAATATCAAGCCCATATTAATACGGAGTGGTGCAACAAGACAATTTTTGTCAAATACCTTTTCAAATATGTCACAAAAGGTGCTGACTGTAGTAAGGTCTACCTTCAAAGAGTCAGAAATGGAGACAGCGCTCCTTGTGATGGACAAACTCAAACTATTAATGAAATTAAGGAGTACCTCGATTGTCGGTACATTTGTGAGCAGGATGCATGCTGGCGTATCTTTGGATACGATATTCACAGGCACTACCCTGCTGTTGAGCGCATGCCGGTTCATTTACCAAATGAGAATTTCATAACCTATGTTGCTCGGGCAAAAATGGCAACGGTGCTCGAACAAGAATTCCTAAGGAAAACAATGCTCACTGAATGGTTTACAGCAAATCGGACTCATGCTGCCGCTAGAAATCTCACATATCCTCAGTTCCCCACTAGGTGGAAATGGGAAACTGTAACGTCCTGCCTCCACGCGGCCGAGCCCACTTACATCTGGCAGCTTTTCTAGGACATAGACTTCCCTCACAGACACATAGACTTCCCTCACAGACCAACACCAGTCCTATTATTCCTATTAAGCCTTAGGCCGGGATGTTACATCCTCACCCCCTTAAGAGATCGACGTCCTCGTCGATCAATCCCAAGCCAGGAACGTCCTCTCTTGGCCACGTCCGTGTGTCCAGTGCCAGCACATGTGCCATGCTGTGTGACCACTCCGGGTCCACACCAGCCATGCCACCATGTCTGAGCAACTGCGACACACGCGCCCGTGAAACCGCGAGAGTCGGATCTGATACCATTCTGTAACGTCCTGCCTCCACGCGGCCGGGCCCACTTACATCTGACAGCTTTTCACCAACACCAGTCTTTTCTGCGCACTTCGCGGCCGGGCCCACTTACATCTGACAGATTTTCTAGGACATAGACTTCCCTCACAGACCAACACCAGTCTTTTCTGCGTACTTTGTCCTCACTCGTGCGCACCCGGGAAGAACTTCCCGGACGGTCACCCATCCCTAAATTTCTCCAAGCCAAGCACGCTTAACTTTAGAGTTCTTTGGAGATGAGCTTCCGAAAAAGAAGTTGCAACTTGTTGGTATGAGTATCCTATTATTCCTATTAAGCTTTAGGCCGGGATGTTACAGAAACTAGATCAAGATCATGGGAGCCTCGGCGGAGAAATCGTCCCAAGATAGGCCGTTTACACTATGTGCATCCCTCTGCCGGTGAACGGTACTATCTTAGGCTGCTGCTGCTGACGGTAAAGGGATCTCTTGGTTTTACAGACCTACAGTATCATAATGGTGTGCATCATTCCACATTTAAGGAGGCATGTAGGTCGCGAGGCATTATTGGTGATGATCAAGAATGGCACCAAGCTTTTGATGAGGCTGCCACCTGGGCCACATCATTGCACCTAAGAAAGCTTTTTGTTACCATGATTCTTTTTTGTGAAGTCGGCGATGAATATACCTTTTTCTAGAGAGTGTGGAGATTGCTTGCAGATGATATCCAATATCAGATTCAGGATATCATAGGTGATAGGACTTATCACATGTCTGATGATGATATGAGAGACAGTGTGCTTGATGAGCTCGCAACATTATTTTCGAATAATGGACGCAGCATTAGAGAGTTCAATCTGCCACCAAGAAGTGTTCCCGCTCCAACTGAAGGGTTCAATCGTCTTATTATGGAAGAACTATCATACCCTTCAGTTCAGCTATCGGATATTACAAACCCTTCTGATTTACTTAATTCAGATCAATTGAAAGCATTCAATGCCATAGTAAATACGGTCCTTAACAATGAACCTGGTTTCTATTTTGTATCTGGATATGGAGGGACAGGAAAAACCTATCTTTGGAATTGCATAGTCAGTTATCTTCGCTCTCAGAAAAAAATTGTTCTTACTGTCGCTTCTTCAGGTGTAGCATCTTTGCTCCTTCCAAGAGGTCGCACAGCCCATTCAAGATTTAGCATTCCATGTGATCTAGATGATAGTTCGGTCTGCAATATAGGCAGAGGTACCATGATGGCTGAGCTTATCGAAGTAACATCATTGATAATATGGGACGAAGCCTTAATGACAAGCCGCAGAACCTTCGAAGCCTTAGACAGAACCCTTCGTGATATTCAATCTACTCATTATCTGGAGGCCTCTTCTACACCTTTTGGTGGAAAAGTGGTAGTGCTTGGTGGTGATGTACGACAGTCTGCTCATTATCCGGAGGCCTCTTCTACACCTTTTGGCGGAAAAGTGGTAGTGCTTGGTGGTGATGTACGACAGATATTTACCTGTCGTTGAGGGTGGCACAAGGGCCCAGGTCATTGGTTCTGCTATATTCAATTCCCATTTATGGTCATCTGTCAAAATCCTGCAGCTGACACAGAATATGCGTTTACAATCCTTTGCTGAAGCCTGTGACACACAACACAATCTGGCTGAATTTAGTGATTGGCTATTAAGCATAGGTGAAGGCAAAATACCATGTGCGGCTAAAGAAGGAGAGACTGAACCTTCTTGGATTAAAATACCATCTGAATTCCTCATTATGACAGATGGAGACATAATGGCCTGTATAGTTAATGAAACATACCCAGATTTGTTGGAAAACTATGGAAATGAACTGTATTTAAAACAGAGGGCTATTCTTACGCCTACGAATGATGCGGCTGAAATAGTTAATGATTATATGGTCTCACTGTTGCCGCAAAATGGTAGGGAATATTTAAGTTCTTATTGCATTTCAAAATCAACAAGTGCCCATGAATCCTACGAGATGTTATACCCTGTTGAGTTCTTGAACTCTCTAAATGGCAACAACTTCCCGCAACATATTATACAGCTAAAAATCGGCGTACCCATTATGCTATTGCGTAATCTGAACCAAACAGAGGGCCTATGCAATGGTACTAGACTTATTGTTACACATTTGGGTGACAGGGTTATCGAGGCAAAAGTAATGACAGGCAGCCATGCAGGCAATACTGTTCTGGTGCCTCGGATTTCTCTCACGCTCAAGTGTAACAAGTATCCATTCGAACTTGAGAGACGCCAATTCCCAATTAGAATCTGCTATGCAATGACAATAAACAAAAGTCAAGGCCAAACTCTTTCATACGTCGGTGTCTATCTCAAAAGACCGGTTTTTTCACACGGCCAACTTTACGTCGCAGTTTCTCGAGTTACATCGAAGGAAGGTCTAAAGATTGTTGCTGAAAATGGCGAAGGCAAATGCACGGATGAAACAAGAAATGTTGTTTACAAGGAAATATTTAGTTCCTTTCAGGCTGCAGATACCATTTAATCTCTTATGAGATAGTTTTCCCCTCCTATATAGGGTCAGTGTTGTCTGACTTTAGATATATATTGCCTCCTCTATAAGTTCTGTTTTACTTGGACACTCACAGCAAATATTGTTTACAAGGAAATATTTAGATCTTTTCAGGCTACAGATACTGTTTAATCTCTTATGATTTAGTTTTCCCCTCCTATATAGGGTCATTGTTGTCTAACTTTAAATATATGTTGACTGCTTTCTAACTTCTGTTTTACTTAGACGCTCAAAATATAGTCTCACTATACATATCTACATTGCCCTATTGCTTCCGCGTTCCCATCCATTTTTGTATACCCACTGTCTTACAAATATATCTGTTTTGTAAACAGAAAAATTAACATGACTTATCTTTATGTGCAGATAGACAGGATGCAGCAGCCTACAGCGCGCAGGATTTTCATTTCGGAACTTGCGCATGGACCCACATCTGACAGCATTTGTGTATGTGTCATGCGAAAATGGAATTACGATGCTAATGAACCTGGAGGACCAATCCGCTACATAGACCTAGTGCTTGCAGATGAAAAGGTCAGCTCAAATTATTGTCTCCTCACTGATTCTTTTCATATACATGCTCCCAGATCTCCACATAGTATAACATAATCTATGTTGTAAGATTTGCAGGCGACACACAAGCCCTGAAAAATACACTGCACATGTGCTTCTTATACTTATTTTTTCCCTTCCGCTTACCATATCATGCAGGGTGACAGCATGTATGCTCATATTATAGAGAGAGATGTCCACACTAAAGGATCTCTGCTGTCCCTTGACGCCACATATGTTATCAAAAAATTCTTGGTGAAAACATCAAGGCAGACGTATGTGCCTTTTGATAAACAACTCATGATAGAATTCACTGCATTCACAGTGATCATCCCTGCGCGAAATCCACCTACAACTTTCCCAGAGTATGTCTACAATATCACTCCTTATTCTGAAATTGATCCGATCTATCCGGCGTCCACGAGATATATAGGTATTTCCTCAAAAAAAATACACAGAAATTGTAAGGTCCACTATGTTCACATACTAAAACCGCTACTTACAAGTTTTCTATTGTTTTTTGAAAACAGATGTCCTAGGCATCATCACCTGGGTTGACAATGTTGTGCAGCAACCCATCAAAAGTAAAGAGAGAGTGGTTCCCATGAGAGAGATTCTCATTAAAAATCTTAAGTAAGTTTACTGTACCTCAGCTAAAACGTCACCCGGTTTCGATCTACTCACATATAATTGCCTTTCTTACATACAAATCAAATAATGTTATTATCATGTAGTGATGAAGAACTAAAAGTGACGTTATGGGCCAACCATGCAACAGATTTCAGCCTTCCAAACACATCAGATTCCAGCCCACTTCACTCTCTTGTGGTTCTTTTCGTTGGTTGTTTACCCAGGACCATGGATCGTATGTTACTAAATTGCCTTCTATAGTCCCAGTTTTCTCTTACCATATGTTTCAGTGAATCATAGACAATTGTTTTTTTCCTCAATTAGGTAAAACCCAGGTCAGTAGCGGAAATGGTTGTCGCTGGTTCTTCAATCCAAATATCAGTGAAGCACAGCCATATTATAACGGGTAAGCTGCTTATATTTACCAGACAGAGATCTATTTACCCATTAAATTCCAAGACAACATATATATTTCCAGTAATCCCCATAAAATTATTATATTCATTGCCCAGCCTGCAAAGGAAGCCTGTACAGCTGCAGCAACCCCCACCATTAGATCCGGAGTCACAAGAAACAGTTCTCCCAATTATACTAGAACACAAGAGCCTAGCTGAGCTTAACCTTCTAGATCCCTTCGAATTCCCTGTAAGTCACTAAACCCATAATCATCTCTCTCTCAGAACCTATTTCGTTAAACATACACCTACGCTGCTTCCTTGCAGAAACAAGGGTTCAAATGCACTGTCACAGTCACCTCTATCCCACGAGAAAAAAGGTGGTGGTATATGGGTTGCACGCGTTGCAAAAAAGCTCCAAGAGAAGAGACAGGAACATTTTGGTGTGCTCCATGCAGATCATCGACAGATGGACCCTTGTAAGAAATATCTACGTTTCACTACAGTATACTCCGTATTTCCATTCTATTATATACGTACATACCCTTCCTATTATTATCAGCGCTGAACATTCTGTTACTCACTGGTACAAATTTTCATTCAGAGCCGCAGACGATACAGCTGAAGCAGATTTCTTTGCATATGATGATGCCGCAAGAAATATTGTTCAGAGAAATGCTAAGACAGCAGTCAACCTGTCAAGAAAAGAACCAGGCTTCCCGCAGTTTCTCATTGATGTGATCTCTAAAAAATTCAAGTTCGTCATTAATTTAACAGAGGCATCATTTGGTGAAATGGAAAGCAGGACCTATCTTGTCAAATCAATCGCAGTAAACCATCAGTTGCAAGCTTACAAAGCAAGACACCTTCTTTTGCCTACCCCATCTAAGGATGCAACGCCCACCATACCGTTCATACTGAACCAGGGACAGGCGTCAGCAACTTCTGACCTCTATGATCCAAACACAACTCCTCTAAATACTATCAATGCTATCATTTCTTTGGTACGTCTATTGCACTATACTGATACATGTTATTGAGTTCAGGTAATGATATCTTCTTTGCTGCAGCATGACCAGACAACGCCAACACATTTCAGCAATACTGAAGCATTGGACATAACTGAGACTAGCAGGTTTGCTCCTCCTTAACAGCAAAGCCACCATCTATCTGAAAGCCATGCAACCCTACATTTTTGCACCGTTTGTATTTACTAACATAGTGTTCCTTTCTGGAACAAAGCAGCAGACCCACCAACAAACAAAAAATAAAGGCTCAGCGAGCGCTCTTTACATCCAGTGATGACATAGAAAAGGTATAGTACTAAAACACTTTAATTTCGTTGTAAGCCTACCTATCCATATTGTTAATATAGCCTAACGTTCATTTACATATGTAGGAACAAGCATACGTAACAACACCACAGACTACAGATCTTGTCGACACCGTACACGCCGCCAACCAAAAAGAGTAAAGACATACACAAACCCACTCGGACAAGTTCTGAGTATTTGGACCATGTGGTACGAGGTAACAACATCAGACATGCGTGGCTTCAGCAACCCACCAAGTCCCCTACCTATACCTAACCAGTTAGAAGGTACAAACTGTGACAAAAAACCTAAAATCAAAACCTGAAATTTTTACAATTCTGACACTTACAGTTCTGTCTGATATAGATGATTCAGATCTCGGATTCCAAATTTCAGAAGATCTCCAACATCACCGCCCACAAGATACAGGTACAAGAAGTCTTTCCATGCGAATAGATCCTCTCGCACTATTAACATACATGTTAATAGCTTTTTTACAATTGACCAACACAACAACACAACGAGCCTACTTCTTGCTTCCGAGGTACGTTATCTGCATATAAATCACACTACATTTTCATAAATTACCAAAAAAAAAATACGCACACTAACAATTTGCATTGCTCCAGCAACATAGATTGTGAGTTTGTACATTTAGGAATAAAAAAACCACACATACACATCTCTCTCTCTATATATGTATATATATACATGACTACTGATCTACGACCAATATAATGCAGGCATTCACGCACCGTCACAAAGCCACGACTACGACTACGACCGTTAGTTCATGTTAATTTCAAACCACATGCATATTCAGAAAAAGAATACAAACATGCTTACCAAACATGACTATCTTTATGCAAACATTTTACAGCTACACCAGAGCACAACTCCGATGAAGATGAAGAAGGCTGGGAATCCGACCGCTCCTGTTTGAAAATGTACTGAGCCTTGAGGTAACAAAAACAGCATTTCTCCATCCTCAAATGGAGTGACCAAAAACAACCGCTGCTTCATTGTATCATTAGATGCCACCTCTCCCCAACAAATTACCAACTTAGTGTCATGAAGGCTGCTGCCACCGTATTTAGACCTAATTTTCTATCCTAGGCTATGTTGTCAACGAACTTTATTTTCAGTTCCAGACTTATTTATGTATGTGTGTGTGTCTATATATATATATATATATATATATATATATATATATATATATATATATATATATACCATTTCTTACCAAATCATACTTCGCATAGCTTTGTCACAGGCGCGCCGGGGCGCGCCGCTCCTACTAGTATTGTTTATACGGTTACGTTAACGAGCTACTCCGTACCGTAACAAGTAGTCTAGAAGCACTAGCTTGTCAGCGTAATCCAGTTTATCTACCTTTTTTTCTTAATTAACGGCCCGCCGTACGTACCATCAAACAGCGACTATACGTGTGGCACGAAAGACCCCCAAGCCTCTTGCGTCATCTCTGTGCGTAAATATTTGATTTTTACCTCCATTTCGTTCGATGCTTGGTTTATAGCTACAATATTTATTAACGTGTTACTGACAGTTACTATTCATTTATTCTCCTTGAAGTATGTAACTTTATTTTTTCGTGACCGTCTAATTATACTGTTTTTCCGTGTGACGACTTTGAAGGTCTCAACAATGCACTGTACTCCCTCCATGTATAAAATAAAAGTCGTTTTGGATAAGATTCAAGTCAAACCTTGAAAATATAAATCTTGAATAACTTTTAAATTATTAAGTTTAGGGATGCAAAAATTATATAAATAAATTTATATTGAAAAGTACTTTTATAAATATATACATATACCACTTTACGATAAATATTTTCAAATAAACAAGTGGTCAAAGTTATGCTTTGTAGACCGTGTCACTGTCCTAAACAACTTTTATTTCCTATATGGAGAGAGTATATAACTATAGGTATGTATGCTTAAGCTTATTTTGACTAATTTTAGCTATTTCAATAACGTTTTATGAGAGAAAATAAGCCATGGTGAAAATCTATTAAAATTTTGAGTGTCGCATGCCCGCATCCGCGTGAGTGTAATGTAACACCACACCACCTTTCTCATTTGAGACTTGAAGGTAGCCCTGGGCGTTCGGTCAGACTGAACCGAACCGATCGGTTCTACAATTTTTAGGAAAGTTCGGTCATCTGAAAACGGAGACCGATCGGTTAGTTCTAAAACTCAGGACCGAGCAAGTTCGGTCTCGGTTAGTTTGGTTCGGTCTCGGTTAGTTCGGTTCGGTCTCGGTCATAACCGAACTAACCGGACTTGACAAAAACAACTACTAAACATTATAATTTGCAAGAAATTTTAACAATATTTTTCTATTTCAAGTTAAAGATAACAATACAACATATGGATTAAACAAAATAATAAGAGTGGTGATTGATATAAATCTATTAAAATAAATATTATATCATTAATAATAGTTCAAAGTATATATTATATCAATAAATTCTAAAATTTCGGTTAGTTCGGTCAGTTCGGTTACCCGGACCGGGGCATGTAATCGAACTAACCGTAAAAAGTTCGGTTAGTATGAACTCGGGACGGAACTAGTGGTCGAAAATTTCGGTCTCAGTCACTTCAGTCTCGGTCTCGGTTAGTTCAGTTCGATCTTCGGTCATTTATGCCCAGGGTTACTTGAGGGGGGTTAGGTATCGTTCAAATGTCCTCAAAGTCTTATAAACTCGACCGAACCTTTGAATTTTTAGCGCGGTTAAGATATTCAGACATCTCGCCATTAATTCCTTGGAACGAAAGAGTAAATTGCTCTGTTCTTTTGCCCTTATCAGCCGGCTTATCAGCGGTACTTCAGCTTATTCTCTCTCACAGAACATTATTAAAACAACCGAAATCAATCATAAAAAAATGACCGGCCATGATATCCGGTGAGGCAAAACAAAGAAGCATGGGGTCGACGTCAGTGAGGCACTGAGGCGGCGGCCTCTGCGCTGGGGTTGGTACTTGGAATCGTAACGTAAACATCAGGTCCTGCTACAAAGTGGGCAACAGGCCACCGTGCTTTGCCCTCAGCGTCAACTACCCTCGCGCTGGGATTTTGAAGAAGAAGCCACGTACGCCGCCGACGCCGTCGGCGCGCGCGTGTGCCCGCCACCGACTGCTGGTCACGTCACCGTTTCGTGCCCAACCAACCCACCAATCACGCAGCAAACTCCCGGATGCTCCCTCGCCACCTAGCTAGTGCCCTACCAGCTCGATCTCGTTTCTCGTGCATGCTTGCAATCAAAGCCCCGACCCAATGCCCAATTGGGCAATGGCCCTGACAGCTCTGTACGTATGTACTAGTAGTCTGTAGTGCTGCAGGTGCAGCCGGCGACGCACGGCGAGCGCGCGGTGTGGGACGTGGGAGGCGCGACGCGCGCCGCGACTTCCGCGCTCGCGTCCTTGGTCTCGTCATCAGCAGAAGCCCAGAAAGGAAGGCGTTTCATGCTGCCTGCCTTGCTGGGTTCGGTGAGGGTGAGGCACGGCAGCTTCGGCACGGCCCCGGAGGGCCACGGACCACAGGGACAGGGATCATGGACAGTTTGGCGGTGGCGCGTGTGCTGTTGCTGACATAGTGATATGGTGTGTGTGTGTCCAAGTTCTTGCCAACGACCAACCAACGAGCAGCATTTATATATTCAGCCGGTGTAAAGCAAGCAGAACAGACAGGCCAACTGGCAATAAGAGCGATATCCATACCCTGTCCTCATAATTAGGAGTATACGGAGTACAGTATCATCAACTCTCTCAGAACGAGTTTAATAATACAGTTTGCTGTTAGCTGTAAGGATTTTTCCAGCCCACTTTTCAGCTTACTCATAGAATGGTTAAGTCTTTGCTATAGCTATATAGCCCACTTGTCTATCTCACAAATTGCATTGGTTCTTGTGTTCAAGCGGGCTGTAAGCTTATAGCCTACTTCTCTCTCTTCTCTCTCCTTTCTTTTCTCCTCCACCTCAACATTTAGCCTTTTGCAGCCCACTGTTATACTTGCTCTCAGTCTGCTATATGTATACAATTGTTGGATGTAATTCTAGGTGGTGGTGAGTAGTTACAATCTAGATGGTGAAGACATGCAACTTAACGTTATGAGTTTACGACCACATAATATGATGTAGGCTCATTCCTAGGCTTGCATAAGGATTAACGACATATTCTTACTATTTCAAAATGGACGTTGTAGGTCTGTGCATGGATACCAGTATTGTAGCTAAAAGACCAAAGTGCTTCCCTATTCGTTATGAGAAGGAGTGAAAAAGAGATAGAGGTGTACTGTAAAAAAAAAGAGAAAAATGTATTAGAAAGACATAAATGTGCATTGGGATGCTATAAGATAAATATTTTTGGATAAAATTTGAATTCTACAAGATCATCTATTTTGGGACGATGTAGGAGTAAGTACGAATTTGTTGCTACTTAATGTTAGCACTTTCAATGTATTAAGAGGGCAATTTGAGCGTGTTATGACCTTGGAGAGACATGTGTGTGGCTTCTATAACTCATGGGATGTGGATGCACCATGCTTGAGATCCATCTTAGGATGCAAAACCATCAAATCACAACATTCAGTTTGTTGATAGCATGACAATATACATTACAAAGGTCACAGCTCGTGTGTTCAGAGTGTGATTGAGGTCCATGTGTACTTGATGGAAAACTTATTTCATAAACTTTTTAAATTGATGTGGTCTCATCTCAATATCACATCAGCAAAACCTCCCAAACATCACAACATGTTGTTGTTTCTATTGTTTTTTTTTTTGCAATGTTGTCTTAGGCATGATAATCATTTTAAGATCCTAGCTCAAGTTGGAGCACACCCAACCATACGGAGAACACCTCAAGGATGTCTAAAATGTCCTTCTCCTTACCACTACGCTAGAAGACCATCGTGGGCATCCAATCCAAGTTGGAAGACCAATCCGTACCAGGTTTGTGGCCATCTTAGACTCCATAAGAAGTTTGCACTAAAAATGATGTCCATGTCGTATGCAGATTTTGATTTTGATGTTCTACGTACCAAAGTGTAATATAGAAGATCATGTCATGTAGAACTTCATTCTATAAAAACAAAGGTCATACATTTAACATGATGCAATTCAGTTATATTTTTCCCATCCGAATGCCATGTACTATTGACCAAAGTTATGTGTGGAAATGGAAATGGTCCTAGATCCACCATTAGTATTACTTGTTAATAGTATGTGGTGGCAATAAAACCAATTTTTATGCTAAACACTCCCTCAAAGCGTCACATCGTGAATCCTCCTTTAGGTGTTCATTTACGTCGGAACATGGAAGAGACTTTCGTTACTAGTATCAATTTGGTGTGCATCACATTGTTAGTTGAGAAGAACCAAAAGAACTGTTTTACTTGTTTTTTTAGCGAATGAGGGACTGAAGCCCCTATAACTTTAAATTAATTGATTATTAGAATAAAGTTAAAAGATTTACAAACAAAGAGGAAAAAAAGGAAACCAAAACAAAAATCAAGAAACAAATAAAGAGATAATAAACAAACGGCTAATTGGCCAAACTACAACACGTTCTCGATCTATAAATCAAACGAGAGTGCCACGCAGGCTTTCGCTCGCAAAAGAGGTAAGTGTTAAATCATCACCAAACACCCTCTTGCAATCGTTGGAATTCCGTTATTGGTTATTAAAAATAATGTCATTTCTAGCTCCCAAACCATCCAACACATGAGGATTACTGAATGAAGGAAAAAAATCCACAGTGGAGTTAGGTTCTCATCGTCAAAATCACCTCTAGAAAGGAGCATGAGAGTGGAAGATTCAATCCTCGTATGCTCTAGCAATTTCTTGCAAAAGTACAATTGAGATATAGATGATCCCAAGTTTTTTCTATGCCTTCCCGAGGAGGACATAGTCAGAAACATGTTATTCTTCTTAACATGTTTTTTGTACTTAATCTGTCTTGAAATAGGAGCCAAAAGAACATTTTATATTTTGACTAAAATAATGATTTCTATGACCATTTAAAAGCAATATGAATCTGATGATATCCAACCGGAAAACCGTTTTACTTGTGCTTGGGCCGATGCAGCTGATCCGAGCGAGGTTGAAAGTTCGGAGCCCATGTAGAAATGGCACCACGACCTTTTCAACCATTTTATGTGTCCGTGGATTTGTGTCAAACTTTCAATCGACACTGTGTAGGTGTATGTATCAAGCATTCGAACCACTAAACTTTGCTTTTTAAATTAAAATATCAAATCCACTGTACAGAGAGAACGTTCGCTTCGCTTACAGTAAAGTAAACACAACGCACCGTAGCAAACATCGCATCACGGTAGAATAGCCTACCATAATAGACATTTTGTTACAGTGATCACGCATTTTACAGAAGTAGGCCACAAGTCCACAACGTGCTTGCTGTTTTCCGTTCGCGCAAACAAGGCCGTGTGAAGGACCGAGAATGCAATAGCAAGTCGACCAGAGGGGGGTGAATGGGAGCTCAAAAATTTCTCTCGAAACTTTGGTCTTATGGTCCCAAAATCAACCCCCGAAAGCTTCGATCGAAATCGTGATGCCCACGACCCTCGAAAGAGGGTGGATGATCCCTAGCATCACAGCGAGGCACCACAAAGCGATAGCAAACCAAAACGCCAAAGACACCGATAAAAGTTCGACCCTCAAAAACCAAGTCCCGAACGTAGATGGAAGACTACGTCCAGAAATCCTCAAATACCAATGCTAACAAGTAGCAAAGATAACTAGAGAGGTTCCTTGATCAACTCTAGGGTCAACCGAGAGGTCCGGAAACCAAGCGGAGAAGTCGGGAGAGCAAACGCACTAAACCGGAAGCTTCAGCCGATTCGCGGACTGTCCGCCAGTACAGTCCCGGACTGTCCGGGCTTACTGCGGACTGTCCGCCACAGAAACTCGGACTGTCCGCTGGCCAAATGGACAAAACACCAAGGTTGCTGAACGTCCCTGGTCGACTCCCGGACTGTCCGCGAAATTCAAGTGCGGACTGTCCTCAGGTCAAAAATCGCCAAGCCGAGGAACGCAGCCACTGATCTGGCTCACCCCCGATGCCCGGACTGTCCGCGGTACCAGGCGCGGACTGTCCGCGACCTTGCAGAGAGGGCGATTTTGGTCGCCCTTCTCCCAAAACTTGTCCAAATCGAATCAACTCACAATCTCACGTTCCCAAACTTGGAGAGGATGATCACGAGGTAGTTAGGAGACTATCCCCAAGAAATCATCCGCTCAAATTGATTCAATCACCGGAAAATCGAAAGGGGAGGAGTATGAACGAAAAAGCGCCACGAACACAAAATCAACCCGATCTACTTGTTCGTGAGGAGTTAGATAAATTCCTTCGGTGAAAATGATCTCCTCACTATAAAAAACAAGTTGATTCAAACGGATTTCGCAAAGACGCAGTAGAGAGGGAGATCGAGTGACGGGAAAATCGCGAAGAAACGAAGAACGCGAAGAACACGAACCAAAACGTGAATCAACACATCGATCTGCAACCGTGTGGCTACCACACGCTACAACAGTGAGGTTACGGCCTCACTTCCTCAAAATCTCCAGTACACAGAGGTATGGTTCTCTACGGATCTCAGCTAGCTACAGCAGGGGATTGGGAGAGCAGGAAACCCTAAGTGCAAAGAGCAAATGACTGAGATTGATGGGGAGGTGGGTGTTGTAAGAGCAATCAAGCCACTTTGTGGGTTTTGGTGTTGATGATCACCGAATTAGGGAACTAATGAGATTTATCAAGATGACATGCAGGGAATGCAAAAGGATGTTGGTGAACAGGTTGCAGGCACCCCATAATTCTTAAAGGATGGCTTGCTGGACTCAGGAGCTTTAAATTCATTTTGCTTTTGAATCTTGAGTTTAGGAAAAGCCGTACTATTAAGGGGGATTCTAGGTTAATTGGCCAAGTGTGCAACCAGATGCTCAAATCCATACCAAACTCATCCTTACATCCAACCAAAGCAGCCAGCCAAAATTCAGATCAATCCAAGCTGTTTTGGTAGAGGCGACAGTGTCGCCCTTAATGAGCGACAGTGTCGCTCACTGTTTACCGTTGGGAAGTCGCCCGTATTTATACAGCAGCTTCCTCTCACAACGGTTATCTTCTTCCTCTGCGCATTCACTCCCATTCTGAACAGACCAAAGCTCTCCCCTCTCTCTCCATTGGAGCTCCCACCTTCCTCAAGCCGATCTGCAAATCCCACCAGCAAATCTTGAGGAAAAAGGCAGCAAACACCAATCGAAGAGCAGATCCACTGGTTCCCAAAGTTTGAGAGCATTTGGTGCACGTTTGGCCGGCGACCCTAGGGTTTGTTACTCTTGGAGTTTGCTCCTAGCCGGCTAGGCGTCGCCCTTGAGTTGCCAACTCGTGTGGCAACCTTGGGAGGTTTGTAACCTCACTCTGCAGCAAAGAAATCACCCTCTCACCTCAAGAGTTAACTCTCTTGACTTGAGATCGAGGGAAGGACCAACCTTTGTGGTGACGTCTAATCCTTTTGTGGATACCTCAACAACGTGGACTTAGGCAAGCCTTTGTGGCGAGCTGAACCACGGGATAAATAACTTGTCTCGTGTGCTTTAGTTTATTTACTGCAGTTCTTGTTGTTGAGTAGTTGCTAGGGTTGGTTTATTTGATCTCTAAGTTTCTACACTTTCTGTGGGAGCCAGTCTTCGAGCTGGACTTGAGCTTAGTTTTCTGTCAGTAGCTTTCTGCTAGTGAGTAGTCTATCTCGGTCAAGTTTCAGCTTCAGCAGATTTATATTTGTCAGGCGATAGTGTCGCCCGTTCAGAGCGACAGTGTCGCCTGAGGTTCTGACATCTGTTCGAAGTGATTTTTGACAGGCCTATTCACCCCCCTAGGCCATTTCCTCTTCCAGAGATCCTACAAGTGGTATCAGAGCCTCGTTGCTTCGTATACGCTTCACGGCGTGAAGTATGGAGGATGGAAGTGGTTCGCGAGGAGCTCTACCAAAAGAAAGAGAAGCACAGGTCGACGATGAGGTCAGCAGTGACCTGTCCATGTCTACAGCAAGTGATACTATCATCAAGGATGCCAAGACAACCGACCCCGAGAGAAGAAGAGAAAGAAGAGAAAGAAGAGATGCAAGAAAAGCAAAAAGAGAACAAAAGAATGCTCAACAGCAGCTAGCTGACAAGAAAGCAAGAAAAGAGCAGAGAAGAATTACAAGAGAAGAAAGGAAGAAGAGAAGAGAAGCAAGAGAAGAAGCTAGCAAGTTGGTGAAAGACAAAAATGAGTATGACGCATCATCTAGTGAGCTCTCTAGCAGCTCGGATGATGGTGATGATGATGTATCATATCATACGACCAAGAACATCAAGAATGACAAGAATAAGGGCAAGAAGAAGGACAACAAGGACAAGAGCAGCAGCAGCAACAAGAACAAATATTCCGCTGTATCCTTTAACTATTCTTATTTGTCCAACACTAACAAGAAGTCCTTTATTAATGTACCCGCTGGCAAGCTGCCTCACTTTGATGGGACAAACTTTGCCAAGTGGAAACACGTTATGAGTGCTTATCTTGTAGGTCTTCACCCAGGGCTTTGGGAGATAGTTGTGAATGGACTGCAGCCACCGGAAGATCCCAAGCACCCCACAGATGAAGAGCTAACGGCTCTCCAACTCAATGGCCAAGCCACAAGCATTCTTCTTAGTGCCTTGGATGGAAGTGAGTACAACCGGGTGATGAATGTCAATGTGGCAAAACAGATTTGGGACACCTTGTTGCTAGCTCATGAAGGTGTGGACAAAGTAAGAAAGGCAAAGATTGATTTGTTGATGGCCAAGCTCAATAGATTTGTGATTGTTGATGGTGAAGGGCCACAAGAGATGTTTGATAGATTGATGGTCTTAGTGGGCAAGATTAGAGGCTATGGCTATGAGGAGCTTGATGATCACAAAGTTGTAAAGGTTATGTTGGAAGCATACTCACCCAAGAATGAAACCGTAGTCACATTGATAAGAGACAAAAAGAAGTTTGAGCACTTCACTCCAAATGATGTGCTTGGAAGATTATTGACATTTGACATGCAAAGAGAGGAGGCAAATGAAAGAAGAAAACTTGGTGAGTTGCAAGCCAAGTTAGAAGGCATCAAGATCAAGGATGTTGCTCTCAAGGCCAACAAGTCAAGCAAGCAAGCAAACTCAAGCAAGGGAAAGTGCAGCAAGCAAGCATCATCATCTCAGCCCAAATTAGTGAAGCAAATTCAGCAAGAAAGTGATTCAAATACTTCCTCAAGTGAAGATGAAGATGATGGGGCTGATTACATGAAGATTGACGACATGGCTCTATTCATCAAGAACTACAATAGAGGGCTGAAGAAGAATGGGTACAAGCTTGTGCAAAGAAAGTTTCCCAACAAGAAGAAAAGAACTTGCTACAGGTGTGGGAGCACCGAGCACTTCATTGCCATGTGTCCACTTGAAAGAAAAGATGGGAAGAACAAGAAGGATAGCAATGAAGGGAAGTTTGATCAAAGAAGGAAGAGCAAGAGAATGGGAGAAGCACACATTGGGCATGAATGGGATTCAAGCAAAGAGTCAAGTGATGAAGATGAGAAGATTGCAACCCTAGCTGTCCAATCATCTTCAACACCAAGGCTCTTCAATGACATGACCGATGATGATGATGACTCCCCTCACATTTGTCTCATGGCAAAGCGTGATAAGGTAAAAAGAAAAACTAAGTCTCCTTCTCCTCCTCCTAGTGATGCTTCTAGTAGTGATCTAAGTGATAGTTCTAGTGATGAAGAAAACTCTAAACAAGTTGAAGAATGTGCTAAACTGTCAAAAAACTTAGATCCCAAATCTAGACTCTTTATCACTAAAATTTTGGAGGAACTTGAACATGTTAAAGCTGAGCTAGAGGATAGAGAGGAGAACCTTGAAGAAACTGAAAAAATGTACATTAGTTGCAAGGAGTCACTTGCATTAGAGAGGAGAGAGGTGGACTCTTTGAGCAAGGCCTTGGCCAATGAGCAAAGAGAACATGCTCTCACAAAGAAGGCAAATATTGCTCTCAATGACAAGTATTGTGTCTTAGTGGACAAGCACAATCAACTTGAGGAGCAATATAGTCTTCTTTGGGAGAGCAAGCCTCAGCCCTCTAATGCGAAGGACACTTCCTCTCCATCCACTAGTCAAGGTTTTGGAAAATGTTACAATCTTGATTTGAATGCTTATTCCACTAACCTTGCAAACATGGAGGCAATGAAAAAGGAGATCACTAGGCTGAATGGTATCATTGAGGATATGTGTTCAGCAAGCAAAACAACTCCTAGTGGCAGAGTGAATCAGCCAAAGAAGCCACAATACAATGATGGAAGAAATCCAAAAATTAAGGATGGACTTGGACACACTCATGGAGGCAAAACAAATGGCAGGAAGGTAATCAATGGATATGAATGTGTTCAGTTCATGAGTAAGGGCAGAATGGGTACAGATGGACCTGCACAGAGAGTGGCAAAAGGCCAGCCCCGAGCAGCACAAAAGCCCAAGGGCGGCAGTGCCGCTGTGAAGGGCGACAGTGCCGCTCCCCCAAAGAAAGGGAAGGTCACCTATACTGCACCTTCTCAGAACAAGCACAACAAGAAGGTTCCAGTGTCCAAGAAAGAGCATCAAAAGACAATGAAATCAATCTGGGCAACCCCAAATAGATATGCATATCAAGCAAAGCCAAAGACACTCCAATCGAATACTTGGGCTAACTTTGTTTTGCAGAAGGACAACAAAGGGAAAGTGTTTGCCAAGTCTATTGGCAAAGATAGAAATATTTTTGCTAACACTTTCATTTGGGTTCCTAAAGTTCTTGTTACTAACATGCAAGGCCCCAAGGATGTTTGGAGACCTAAAGTAAAGAACTAAATCTGTTTTGTAGGCATACTCCTCCGGTGGGTCAAGTTGGGTGCTTGACAGCGGCTGTACAAATCATATGACCGGAGAAAGGAGTATGTTCTCATCATACTCCCAAACCTCAAACCATGATGAAAACATTGTCTTCGGTGACAATTCAAAAGGGGGTGTGATTGGACTTGGTAAAGTTGCTATTTCACTTAATCACTCAATTACTAATGTCCTACATGTTGATTCCTTGAAGTACAATCTGTTGTCAGTCTCTCAATTGTGTGAGATGGGCTACAATTGTCTCTTCACGGAAAAGGGTGTGGAAGTCACAAAGAGGGAGGATTCCTCTATTGTCTTCACAGGAAAACTCAAGAATAAGCTTTACCTAGTTGATTTCAGCAAGGGTAAAACTGAAATTGAGACCTGTTTAGTGGCAAAATCTAGCATGGGCTGGTTATGGCACCGCCGTCTAGCTCATGTTGGGATGAGGAACTTGGCCAAACTCCTAAAAGACAACCACATCCTTGGACTAACCAATGTTGATTTTGAGAAAGACAGGATATGCAGTGCTTGCCAAGCTGGAAAGCAAGTAGGAGTACCTCATCCACCAAAGAGCATCATGACCACCACACAACCTTTGGAGTTGATTCACATGGATCTCTTTGGACCGGTTGCCTACTTGAGTATCGGGGGTAACAAATATGGATTGGTTATTGTTGATGATTATTCCCGTTTCACTTGGGTGTTCTTTGTTTATGATAAGTGCCAGGTACAAGACAAGGTGAAGATCTTCATTAGAAGAGCACAGAAAGAATTCGGTCTCCCTATCAAGAAAGTAAGAAGTGATAATGGAACCGAATTCAAGAACACTATGGTGGAAGAATTTCTTGATGATGAGGGCATCAAGCATGAGTTCTCCACTCCTTACACCCCTCAACAAAATGGTGTAGTAGAGAGGAAGAATAGGACACTCATTGACATGGCAAGAACAATGCTAGATGAATACAAGACTTCAGACCTCTTTTGGTGTGAAGCTATCAACACCGCTTGTCATGCCATCAACCGTCTCTACCTACACAAAAAGCTCAAGAAGACTTCATATGAGATCTTAACCGGTAACAAACCAAAGGTGTCATACTTCAGAGTGTTTGGGTGCAAGTGTTTCATACTTAACAAAAGGCCCAAAACCTCTAAGTTTGCACCTAAAGTTGATGAAGGCATTCTTCTTGGTTATGGATCAAATGAGCATGCATATCGTGTCTTCAACAAAGCCTTGGGCAGAGTTGAAGTGACGATAGATGTGACATTTGATGAATCTAATGGCTCTCAGGTGGAGCAAGTTGATTCAAGTGTTGTAGGGAAGGAGGATCCACCATGTGAAGCAATCAAGCAATTGGCAATTGGAGATATCAGGCCACAAGAAAATCAGGCTTCAGATGGAGAGGATATTCAAGTTGCAGCTGCACCAAAATCCGCTGACGCACTCTACAGAGAAGAGCAGCAGCCACCTGCTGAAAATCTGCAGGGCGGCAGTGCCGCTCCTCAGGGCGGCAGTGTCGCCCCCTCCCCTGCAGCAGCAGCTTCTCCAGCCTCTGCACCAACACTTCAAGGGCTGAACCTAGAACCTATCCTTGAACAAGAAGAAGCTGAAGGTCCAGAAGAAAATGAAGAAAGTGTTGAGCATCCAAGGCTACGACAAACTATACAACGGGATCATCCCGTTGACAACATCCTTGGAAGTATTCGAAGAGGGGTAACAACACGTTCTCATTTAGTAAATTTCTGTCAATATTACTCGTTTGTCTCCTCTTTGGAACCTCTCAAGGTAGATCAAGCGCTTGAAGATCCAGATTGGGTCATGGCTATGCAAGAAGAGCTCAACAACTTTGAAAGAAATCAAGTATGGACCTTGGTGGAAAGACCCAACACAAATATTATTGGCACCAAGTGGGTCTTCCGCAATAAGCAAGATGAGAACGGTGTGGTGACAAGGAACAAGGCAAGATTGGTGGCTCAAGGGTTCACTCAAGTAGAGGGCTTGGACTTTGAAGAAACATATGCACCGGTGGCAAGACTTGAGGCAATTCGAATGCTTCTAGCCTTTGCTGCCCATCATGACTTCAAACTGCATCAAATGGATGTCAAAAGTGCATTTCTCAATGGCCCAATACAAGAGTTGGTATATGTTGAGCAGCCACCAGGTTTTGAAGATCCCAAGTTCCCCAACCATGTCTACAAGCTCCAAAAGGCGCTCTATGGGCTAAAACAAGCACCTAGAGCATGGTATGAATGCCTTAAGGAATTCTTGCTTAAAAAGGGCTTTGAAATAGGCAAAGCCGATCCTACTCTCTTTACTCACAAAGTTGGAAATGATTTATTTGTGTGCCAAATATATGTCGATGACATAATATTTGGTAGTACTAACCATGCCTTTGTTGAGGAGTTTAGTAGGATCATGACCAAGAGATTTGAGATGTCCATGATGGGTGAGCTGAAGTTCTTCCTTGGATTTCAAATCAAGCAAGTAAAGGAAGGGACCTTCATAAGCCAAACCAAGTACACTCATGATATGCTCAAGAAGTTTGACATGGTGAATGCCAAGCCTATCAAAACTCCCATGCCAACAAATGGACATCTTGATCTTAATGAAGAAGGGAAGGCCATTGACATCAAGGTATATCGCTCCATGATCGGCTCTCTACTTTACTTATGTGCATCTAGGCCGGATATTATGCTTAGTGTGTGCATGTGTGCTAGATTTCAAGCTAACCCGAAAGAGTGTCACATAGTGGCCGTTAAGAGAATCTTGAGATATCTAGTTCACACTCCTAACCTTGGCTTATGGTATCCCAAGGGTTCCAAGTTCGATCTACTTGGGTATTCGGATTCCGATTATGCCGGTTGTAAAGTAGACCGAAAAAGCACTTCGGGAACATGTCAATTCCTTGGACGGTCTCTAGTGTCTTGGAGCTCTAAAAAGCAAAATTGTGTAGCCCTATCCACAGCCGAGGCCGAGTATATTGCAGCCGGTGCATGCTGTGCTCAATTACTTTGATGAGGCAAACCCTTCGTGATTTCGGATGTCACTTTGCCAAAGTCCCACTTTTGTGTGATAATGAAAGTGCTATAAAACTTGCAAACAACCCTGTAAGCCACTCAAGAACTAAACATATCGACATCCGACATCACTTCTTGAGAGACCACGAAACCAAAGGAGATATCGAACTTCGCCATGTGAGCACCGAAAAGCAACTAGCCGATATCTTCACAAAGCCCCTCGACGAGACAAGGTTTTGTGCTTTGCGTAGTGAGCTAAATATACTTGATTCTCGTAACGTGGTTTGAAGTTTAGCATGCCTCTGGTTGATTTACTAGTTTAATAGTAAAACCCTCTGAAAAACTTTCAATTTCAAGTCTTTCAAAATGCTTCTCAAAACCTCTACTAAGGGCCATGACCATAGTTTGAAATGTTGTATGCTTACTGGTCATGAAGCTTGGTCGAATACTTGTACAATTCTGAAGGAAACTGTAGGAAAAAGTTTGAGCTTTATCTCTGCTTTCAGGGCAGAGCGACAGTGTCGCTCATTATGGGTGACAGTGCCGCTCATCGATCTGGTGTCAGATCGGGCCCAGTTTTCTCTGGCGCGTTGGTGGTCTCTCTCTCTTCCTTATCCTGTCCAAACCCGCGCCGCCACCTCTCTCCTCCTCAGTTTCCCCGACTCAAGTCACTCTCCAACTTCTCCATCTCTTTTCCTCTTGGAGAAGAAGGAGGGCCGACGCCTCCACTGCCGCCTTAGACGGCCGGCAGTGCCGCTCCACCCCGGCAAACTCTTCTCCGGCCGATTGGAGCTTTCCCCTTGGGCAAGGGGCTGCTTCCCTCTTCTCTTCCCTCCATGAGCTGCTCTCAAGGTGAAACCCTAACCCTATTGATCTATGCAATGTGATAGTACTAGTCATGGATTCATGGTTCTAAGATGAGTTTGGATGGATTAGAGTTGGTTCTAGAGGTTGAATCTTATTGATTTTAGATTTCACCGGTTGAATGCTTTAGGGGGAGGATGTTGCATCCTCTTTTAGGGCTGTTTAATGCCTTTGGTGGATTCCAACCACTGCCCTAGATATATTCAATTGTTGAAAAATAAAATCAGTTTGGGTCATCAACTAGAGTCAATTCAAAATATCATTTCAAACTAAAATTCTTGATTCATGGCTAGAATTATTCACATGTTTTTATGGACTATGATTCTGTAGTAATGGTGATGCATAGGGGTAGATGAAAGTGTGCTTTAACTGTTGAGACTTGATTGAACACATGACTGCAGAAAAAACCCAGAGCGGCAATGTCGCTCAGCCTGGGCGACAGTGTCGCCCTTGCTTGCTGAAATATTCTTCAGCAATTTTTGCAGTTATGGATTCAGTGATGTTTCAACAATTAAATCATGTTAGCATCCTCCCCTGTAACTTCATCATGATGACAGTTTCTAAAGAAGATATGTTTGCTTTGCATAGATGGATCTAGGGCAAGACAGCGATGCTGACAGAGGCAAAAGAAAGGTATTAACGAGAAAGGCAAAGCCAAAGAGAGGCAGAGGACAGGGAGTTTTTATTGGTGAGAGAGAAGGTAATGATGGTAGTAATCAAGCCTCTGGCTATACCATTAGATTTCCTCCTGAGATTCCTGAAGTGCTTGGTGATTTTGAAACTTACAGACTCAGAAAAGAAACAAATGAGTTTTGGATGAGAAAGCCACAGAATTCCAGTGGAAGAAAAGTCATAGTCTACTCAAATCAATCAAAGGCTGTAGAAGAAGCAAGAAGAGAAAATGTGTATGAGTTTGCTCGAGAGGATAATCTTGACTACAGGTTCTGGACAGCATTTCAGTCTGATTACTATGAAACTGCCATACTCACCAAAGGATCAAGGGGGAAAATTTGCAAGATGCAGTACATTGACTTTAGTGAGTTGCAGAGCAGAAATGATCCAGACTTCAATGCAGCTATTCAGACTTGCTACGACTTTGAGCTAGCTCAGATTATGGGTTTCTCTTATGATTGGAACAGGGAGGTTCTTGCTCAATTCCATGCTACATACTTCTGGGATGGTGAGAAAGATGAAATACACTGGATGACAGATGATAAGCATTGGAAGATAGACTATGTCACCTTCCACAAGCTCTTGGGATATAGTGATGAGCACCTTGGATATGAGAGAATCCATGATGAAGGTGTCAGGAGACTAGAGCCTCTTGAGGTGAGCTTCATGTGGGAAAATCAGGGTATTGTCTCTGACTGGACCAGGACAAACTTGAGGAGCTATTACTACATTATGAACAATATGTTTGTCACAACCCTCAACCCTAAGGACAATGCAACAGATCTGTATGGAAAAATTACAAATGTGTTGTCCAGATTTCCCAGTGGCACAATTTTTAATGTCCCCAGGTGGATTTGGGATGAGCTAAGAGTAGCTATTCATGATGGCAGGAGAAAACTTCCTTATTCACCCTACCTTATGTATATGATTGAGAGGGTTACATGTGTCCAATATTCCAAAGACTGTGAGCACACTTCCTACAACATTAAGAAGAAGAAGGGAGGTAGTGAGAGGGAGAGGGCAGCAACTGAAGAACCTGTACATGTTGATGTGCCACGGCAGTTTGGTCCAGATCCTTCTGGTGCAAGAAAGAAGAAGATTGATAGCAGATGGCACAAGATGAGCTCTTATCTGAAGGGTATTTTTTACACATAGTGCATATCAGTCCAAGATGGCTTATGAGGATAGGATGGAGAGGAGACAGGAGGGCAGGGCAGCTAGAGAGAGAGAGCAAGTCTACCACCTTTGCCACCTATTCAGTCACCTCCCAGAGTTGATCTTCCACACATGTCTGACACTTCCTCTGATGATGAAGAACAGGCTCAAAGGAGGGCTCAGCATCCTCACTGGCAGCCAGAGCCACAGTATCAGGGGTATGAGTATTATGATCCATCTACTTACTTTGGACATCCTCCTGCTCATAACTCTACCCAGGCACCACAGTTTCCCATAGTCAGTGATGTGATTCCAGCTAGGGAGCAGGCACCAGAGGCTCAGGCAGCTCAGTTTCTCTACCATCACACCTACAGCAAGAAAGCTACAGCAAACATTCCAGGCTCATCTTCTCAGCCACAGGAGCATGACAGCGATGACGAGTGACTTCGCCTTCTTTTCTCTTCTCTTTTTGGCGCTTGATGCCAAAGGGGGAGAAAATTAGGGGGGTCAATCGTTTTTCGACGTCATCAACTTCAGCAGCTGCGCTTCATGATCAGATCCGATGAGAGTAGTTTTTTAGGTTGTGAGAATCGTTGAAAAACTATTTTTAAGTTGTAATAAGTTTAAGCTTTTGACTTAGTTTTCTTCGGATTTGGACTTGTATTTGAGGTTACTGTTTTAGCTTGTCATCCTCTTTGATTAAGTTGCTTTAGTTGCATATTAAGTGTTGTGGAAATTTGGCTCTGTTCTGTTTTGTGGATGCTGGGAGACAGTGTCGCTCTGCCTGGGCGACAGTGTCGCCCATAGCTTTTGAAGCCAAATTCTGTTCTGTTTTGACTGACATGTTGCTTGTGATAATTTTAGTTCATGTTTTCAGTTTCATGTTCAGTTGCCCACAGCTGGCATGGATGTAGGGGGAGGCCCCATTTTCACCTAAAATTGTGAAACTTGACTTTAAAGTCAAGTCTGAGAATTCAAATCCTTATTCACAATTTCAGGGGGAGGCTCCTACATCCATGTGTCGAAAATCTCAGTTATCTATATTCCTTTTATGTAAGCTCTAATTTGGTTGTCATCAATCACCAAAAAGGGGGAGATTGTAAGAGCAATCAAGCCACTTTGTGGGTTTTGGTGTTGATGATCACCGAATTAGGGAACTAATGAGATTTATCAAGATGACATGCAGGGAATGCAAAAGGATGTTGGTGAACAGGTTGCAGGCACCCCATAATTCTTAAAGGATGGCTTGCTGGACTCAGGAGCTTTAAATTCATTTTGCTTTTGAATCTTGAGTTTAGGAAAAGCCGTACTATTAAGGGGGATTCTAGGTTAATTGGCCAAGTGTGCAACCAGATGCTCAAATCCATACCAAACTCATCCTTACATCCAACCAAAGCAGCCAGCCAAAATTCAGATCAATCCAAGCTGTTTTGGTAGAGGCGACAGTGTCGCCCTTAATGAGCGACAGTGTCGCTCACTGTTTACCGTTGGGAAGTCGCCCGTATTTATACAGCAGCTTCCTCTCACAACGGTTATCTTCTTCCTCTGCGCATTCACTCCCATTCTGAACAGACCAAAGCTCTCCCCTCTCTCTCCATTGGAGCTCCCACCTTCCTCAAGCCGATCTGCAAATCCCACCAGCAAATCTTGAGGAAAAAGGCAGCAAACACCAATCGAAGAGCAGATCCACTGGTTCCCAAAGTTTGAGAGCATTTGGTGCACGTTTGGCCGGCGACCCTAGGGTTTGTTACTCTTGGAGTTTGCTCCTAGCCGGCTAGGCGTCGCCCTTGAGTTGCCAACTCGTGTGGCAACCTTGGGAGGTTTGTAACCTCACTCTGCAGCAAAGAAATCACCCTCTCACCTCAAGAGTTAACTCTCTTGACTTGAGATCGAGGGAAGGACCAACCTTTGTGGTGACGTCTAATCCTTTTGTGGATACCTCAACAACGTGGACTTAGGCAAGCCTTTGTGGCGAGCTGAACCACGGGATAAATAACTTGTCTCGTGTGCTTTAGTTTATTTACTGCAGTTCTTGTTGTTGAGTAGTTGCTAGGGTTGGTTTATTTGATCTCTAAGTTTCTACACTTTCTGTGGGAGCCAGTCTTCGAGCTGGACTTGAGCTTAGTTTTCTGTCAGTAGCTTTCTGCTAGTGAGTAGTCTATCTCGGTCAAGTTTCAGCTTCAGCAGATTTATATTTGTCAGGCGATAGTGTCGCCCGTTCAGAGCGACAGTGTCGCCTGAGGTTCTGACATCTGTTCGAAGTGATTTTTGACAGGCCTATTCACCCCCCCTAGGCCATTTCCTCTTCCAGAGATCCTACAGGTGTCTCCCCTACTTATCCTAATTCTAACTATTCCTAATTCCGACTCTACCCCTAACTTACTTACAGAGCGAACCAGCTAAACCCTAAGGTTATTCTGGACCAACTCGTGGTAGGCAGTGATCCGACGGCCACGCCCGCACAATAGGTAGCGTTGCCTCGACGCAACCTCACCGATTGCCGCCACGTGCCGCCACCGCTCTGTGTCCTTTTCACGGACTGCGCCCCCGGCTTTGTGGCCCAAACCGGGAAACTAGCCTTCACAGCCAACCCCCGGTTTTGAGGCCCAAACCGGAAAACCAGCCTCCAAGTCCATCCCCTGGTTTTGAGGCCGAAACCAGGAAACTCGCCAGCGCCCAGGTTTTGAGGCCCAAACCTGGAAACCGTCCTCAGCCTGAGTTTTGTGGCCCAAACTCAGAAACCCGCAGCACGCCCAGTTTCGGAGTATGTCAGTGAGATGCGAGAATAGTGTTTGGACCTCGTCGTAGTTATCCAGTTTTCCGAGGGCTAGTTCGCAAAAGGTGCGAGGAGAGAGGGCAAGCCGCCGACTCTCTCCGCTGGGCCACGTCGGCCGGCCGCCTGGGCCCTGTCTTGGGCTGGCCTGAGCGCGCGCGTGCGGCCCGCTTGTCGGGCAGGCAGGCCGCCGGTGCCTTGCGCCGGTTGGGCCACGGCAGTTTCGGCCCGGTCGGCATTTGCTTGTTAGGGTTAGTTTATCTCTTTTTTCCCTTGATGTAGAATTGCTAAAATTCATATCAAATCATAGGAATGTCCAAAAATAGTAAAATAAATTTTGTTAAGTTTCTAAAATCATGATCTATCTGTTAGTGTGTTTTGTTCATAGTAGTTTGAATATTTTCTGGTAGTGGTTAAATAAATGCTAAGATGCTTAATTGCTTAGAATAAAGTAGAAGGAAATAAAGAAGGATATGAGTTAGTTAGTTTAATCCTTGGTTAGGGTTGTTGTAACCTTGCTGTTAGTTCAATCTGATGGTACCTTGTTGTAGTAAGTAAGTGATGCTTAGTAGCTTGTGTGTTCACTTGTTGGCTAGTTGTTAATCCATGCTAAGCATTGCATCGTCATCGCATGCATATAGGTGACAGGCAAGAAGAGTTTGTGGTTGTCGGCGACCCGGAGTTCGAAGAGGTGATAGAGGAGTACGAGGAGGTGCTCGAGGTGCCGGAGGAGCTACCACCACCACCACCACTTTCTGACTTTGTTCCTGTTGCTCCTGACCAAGGCAAGCCCCGGTGCATAACCTATATTTTTGAATATCTCTAATGAATATATGTATGTTGTGCAATTATGTTTTCAGGAGTTATATAAAACCCACCTGCATATATATATACATATCCCATGAGTCCTACTAGTACAGGTCGAGTAGCGCTATGCTTAGGATGAACGGTAGCGTGGGCGACCTGTCGTTGCTCACAAAGTAGGTGCTCTACTTTAAACTGATGATGATGGAAAGAAACTGAGACCGGGCAGGGATGTGGTTTGGTTCTGGTGGGTGTGACGAGTTATGTCCCGCGGCCACGGGCTTAGCTTCAGTTGCACTGTTTCCCTGTCTGTGTCGCTTAGGGACTGTTCGTTGTTGTGGGTGTGAGCTATGTCACAAATCCTCTTATCCCGAACACATACTTGCTTATGGGAGCGGGAAGGCTAGCTGACTCTTGCCTCGGTTTCTGGCTCTATGTGATCCGACCGTTAGATTTTTGGTAGGAGGATGTCCTTGCACCACTCACGGCCGGGCCGGTGAGTGGGGGCTTGGAGTCCCGGTCCTGGATGCGGATACTGGACCCCTTGGCAGGAGTTAGCGAGTTGGTCTCGGTTGTGCCTTGGTACAAACGGGGCGTGTGTTTTGGGGTACCCAGCCGGGCTACATTGATTCGCGAATCGCCGTTGTTTAAACGGTACCGGTATGGCAATCGCCCGACAGCGTAGTTTAACAACTGGAACTAAGTATGGAGAACTATACTGTATTGTTTACCACTTGTTTGGAAATAGAATAGGTGCTTACATAGAAATAGGAGTAACAACTAATATGGCTAAATAACATGTTACAACCGTTTTATTAAAAATGCTCTTTTGCAAACAAAGAAAAACCAGAGCCACATAGCCTTTCATAATCCTTGTGAGTCGAGATCTATATTTCCCATTCGGGTAAGACTTGCGAGTACATTCGAGTACTCAAGGTTTGTTGTAATCTTTGTTGCAGGTGCAGCTTGAGCAGTTGTTTGGAGGACTATTCTGGTGGGCACAGACCAAGTCCTCACCCCTTCGTTTAGATCTTCGCTAGTTGTTATTTTTCCTGCACCATTTACTTTCCGCACTTGAACAATGGTTTGTAATAAATAAATTCCTAAGACTTGTAATATATTGGTTTGGACTGTGTTATGTAAGCTCTACTCATTATTGGATCCTGGCGAGAAATGTGGATTGTTTTGAGTTCTCCCTTGGGGTGTGCTCGACGGAATTGCTAAGTTTAGACACTCTCAAGTGCGCTTAGTGCCTAATAGAAGGCAAGTGTACTTGGAAGTGGATTTACTTAGGCGGTTCTGCCACACCAGGCACCACAGCTGATCCTCAGGCCACCGGTCCCTCAGTCCAAGCCTCACGTCCGCCCTTCACCGCTCCCGGTCCGTCGGCACGGCACGTCTCTACTTGACCTTCACCTTGCCCTTGATCAGTGTCTCTGTGCTCGACACCTGCACAACACAAGCCAAAGAACCTGCGATCAAACCCGTTGACAATCACTCATCACTCGAGACTCGGCATACACCCATGTATCCGCAATCTCCTCCTTGATGAGTGCATTGTCAACTACACACAAATCATGATGGAAATAGAATGAAGGAAGAAAGGAGAGGAGAGAACTCGACCAAATGACCCAAAAGCATAGCAAAGCCGAAGAAGGTCAAGTGGAAAGAGCAATACAACTTGGTCCCCAAAGACATGGGCAACAGCTCGACGCAACCAAGCAAAGCAAAGCTAGCCCTCAAGAAGAGGTAGAATAGGCTCAACACCGCTAGCAGATACCAATTGAAAAATCAAAGCAAAATGCTAGTCCCTCAAGACAGAGGCACAGAGGCTCAACACAACTAGCAGAAAGCTTGACATCAACTGAAAAGCCCGAAGCCAACTGAAGCAAAGATGCGACTGCTAGTCCCTTAAGATAGAGGCAAAGGCTCAACACAACTAGCAAAGCGCTCCGAACCAATTGGAAATTTCAAAAAATTATCACGAGCAAACTCCCCCTTGCATGGTGCACAACCGATTCCTCTCCCCTTATTTGAACATGGGGCATGATTTATCCAAATTCTCCCCCTTAGTTGAAAATGCACCATCAAGTGAAAAATGCAACAATAAGTCTCAAGCAAGGTCTCCCCCTTGGAAAATGCACCATCAAATGTGCCAACAAAAGAAGTTCTCCCCCTTCCAAAATGCATATGAGTCATAGTGCAAGTTAGCAGCTTCAGGAATATAGTCAAGAAAATGCAAAGATGCTCTAAACAGTATAGCTCCAACGACTCACTAGAAAGCATACAAGCTAGCAAAGGCTCAAACTGATCACCAAATATGAATTATGAACATATGAGCAAAGTGAGCAGTTTTTAGCCAAAAAGGTATTCACCATCAAAATAGCACAAAACATGTATAGACAGAAAATCAGACAAGTGCTAAACATGTATACAAGGTGAACTACCCCTAGCACAGTTCAATCATCATGCTATAGAGTGAAACATAGTCTTGTGTATCCAAACTTTATCGGAGTTGCAGCGGTTAAGATTACACAAGTTAAAATTTCAGCATGTGATTGCGAGAGGTTGAAAGCTTGTCATTGCCTAACTTTTCAACTGTGTGAAGCCTATGCAGAAGCAATCAGAAGCTTAAAGCAACAGTTTCGGTCATACACTACACAACTCAAGTTTAACTCAAAGTGCGATGAGAAACAGTCTCGAAACTGTGATGTGTTGACAAGCAATCTCATCTCGATCTTTTCAATTCACTTAAAACTTGGTTCAGATTTTATTGACAGAATATGAACAGACCAAGCAAGTGACAGACTCAAAACTAGAGACATAGCAACCTAGCATATATGAAAAGCACGAGTGAATTCAACACATCCTACACATGCTAGTTGCATATCTCAATGGTGAACATTTTTAAGTTTTATGTTTGTTAAGCAGATTCACCATTCAAAAAATAGCTCAGCTCACAACATGTATTAGTGATCAGAAAGAGCATAAGTTACTAGCATCAGCATATAGCATCGGAGCACACTAAATAGAGCATAATTACATTTTAAAGATTATATACATGAAGCTCAGAATGTAAAAGCGTATGCTGAAATGCAAAAGAAAAACAAAGCAAACGAGAAAATAGTCAGTCTATGATACAAGATCCAAAATGTTTCCCCCATCTAAAAGGGAAAACACACACCAAGCTTACCCCTCAACCGATTAAAGGTTGATTTGTCCAAAGGCTTGGTGAAAATATCAGCTAACTGATGATGAGTATCGACATGGCGAAGGTCGATATCACCCTTCTCATAGTGGTCTCGCAAAAAGTGAAAGCGCACATCAATGTGTTTGGTCTTCGAGTGAAGCACGGGGTTCTTAGCAACGCTAATCGCACTCGTGCTGTCACAAAGCAAAGGAACACGAGAAAAGCTCAGACCAAAATCACGCAAAGTGGCCATCATCCAAAGCAACTGGGAACAACAGCTAGCCGCAGCAACATACTCAGCCTCCGTGGTAGACTGGGCGACACTAGACTGCTTGCGAGAAGACCACGATACAAGAGAAGAACCAATAAATTGGCAAGTCCCAGAAGTAGACTTGCGCTCAATGTGACAACCAGCAAAATCGGCATCGGAATAACCGCAAAGGGAGAGGGTGGAGGAAGCTGAATACCAAATCCCGAACTCAGGTGTAAAACGAAGGTACCTAAAAATGCGCTTCACCGCCTGACGGTGAGAAGTGCGCGGCGACGCCTGAAAGCGCGCGCACAGGCACACCGCGAACTGGATGTCCGGGCGTGTCGCCGTCAGGTAGAGCAGCGACCCGATCATGCTTCGGTACTCCTTCTGGTCCACAGCTTCTCCATCCTTGTCCGCATCCAGGGCCGTCGTGGTCGACATGGGTGTTGGAAGAGGCTTGGCCTCACCCATGTCGAACCTCTTAAGCAAGTCCTTGGTATACTTGCCCTGGTGCACAAACGTCCCTTCTCGGGATTGCTTAATTTGCAATCCGAGAAAGAAAGTCAGCTCGCCCATCATACTCATCTCGAACTCCCTGCTCAAAGTATCTGCAAACTTGGCAACCAAAGCGTGAGAAGAACCACCGAAAATGATATCATCCACGTAAATCTGGACCAAGAGAGTGTCTTTGCCTTGCTTGAGGAGAAAGAGCGTTTTATCCACACATCCCATTTTAAAACCCTTAGCAAGCAAAAAGGTTTTCAACCTATCATACCAGGCTCTAGGGGCTTGTTTCAAACCATATAAAGCTTTGTAGAGTTTGAAAACATGGTTTGGAAACTTGGGATTTTCAAAACCGGGGGGTTGTTCAACATAAACCTCTTCTTCTATGTAGCCGTTTAAGAAGGCACTCTTGACATCCATTTGAAAAAGTTTGAAACCTTTGGATGCTGCAAATGCCAAGAGTATCCTAATAGCCTCCAAACGAGCTACAGGAGCAAAAGTCTCCTCATAGTCTATCCCCTCCTTCTGACTATAGCCCTTCGCTACAAGCCTGGCCTTGTTTCTAACAATGTGGCCATCCTCTCCTTGCTTGTTTTTGAAAACCCATTTTGTCCCAATAGGCTTACAGTTTGGAGGAGGTGGAACTAAAACTCAAACACGATTTCGCTCAAAGTTCTCTAACTCCTCATGCATGACATTGACCCAATCCGGAACCGTCAAAGCGTGTCCAACATCTCGGGGCTCAAAATCAGCAACAAAAGCAGAATGAGCAAAGTGAGAGATTTGAGACCTGGACCGAGTGACACGTTCGTCAATGTTGCCAATCATCTGCTGATGGGGGTGTTGGCGCTGGATGTGTCGTGGCGCCTCCCGTGCAGAAGTGATCTCCCCCTCAACAGCAGCTGGTGCCTCCCCGGGTACAAAAGGTACCGCTCGGGGTGGCGGATCCCACGGCCCCCAGGAAGAAGAAGTGTTGGGGTCATGAGTCGTAGTAGAAGCCGCTCCTTGCGGCACAACAGGTGGAGGGGGTGTTGGATCATCCATACCTTCAGCATCCTCATCCTCGTCATCAAAAAGAGGCTCACCAACCTCATGATCACCTGCACGCTCAAAACGAGAAGAAGGACAAACCATGGTCTCGTCGAAGGTGACATCGGATGTCTCCATGACTCGGTTAATATCAAGGTTAAGTACACGATAAGCTCTAGTGTGAGTGCCATAACCCAAAAATACACCGTCAGAAGAACGAGACTCAAATTTATCCAGGTTGCCTTTCTTCAATATAAAACAGTGGCAACCAAAGACTCTAAAATAACTCACCTTGGGCTGTCTCCCAAATCGCAACTCATAAGAAGTCTTTTTCAAGAAAGCTCGGAGAAAAATGCGATTGGAAATATAGCATGCAGTGTTCATAGCTTCGGCCCAATATCGCCTAGGAGTCCTATGCTCATCGAGCATCGTCCTGGCCATCTCTACAAGGGTCCGATTTTTCCTCTCTACAACACCATTTTGGGGCGGTGTGTAGGGGGAAGAAAACTGATGCTCCAAACCCAAAGAGTTACAAAACTTCTCAAAATCTGAATTCTTGAATTCGGAACCATTATCACTTCTAATAGGTCGCATCGAGTTCAAAGGGAACTCGTTCTGAAGACGCAAAATCAGATTGCGAGCAAAAGAGAAAGTCTCGGTCTTCTCAGACAAAAAGAAGACCCACGAATACCTCGAAAAGTCATCAACAACAACAAGCACATACCACTTCCCCCCAACCGAGCTTACCCGAGCCGGACCAACAAGGTCCATGTGTAAAAGCTCTCCAGGGCGCTGTGTCATGACCTGAGTCACTGGATGGTGGGGAGCGGCAACCATCTTCCCATGTCTACAAGAATGGCAAACAAGATCCTTCTCCATCGACAACTTGGGCAATCCTCGGATTAGGCCAAGTGAGCTAAGTCTTGCAAGCAAGTCGAAGCTCAAATGTCCTAGTCTCCTATGCCACTTCTAAAGATCAGAGGAGGAAGGTCCAGCCAAAAGACAACGAGAAACTCCAAATGACTCCGAGAAATCCGCACGAAAGACTTTCCCAAAGGGCGAAATCACACAGACAAGATTGCCCTGAGGATCCAAAATACGACTGAGATTCGGCTTAAAACGAATCTCATAGTCGTCATCAAAGAGTTGCAAAACAGAAAGAAGGTTAAAATGCAAGTTAGAAACAAGAGCAACATCACGCAACACAAAGTGCTCATTAACTCGCACCGACCCATGAGACAACACTTTACCTTTGCTATTGTCGCCGAAGGTGATAAACTCCTTTCCGGCGACAGGGCTAAGACTGGAGAACCACTTGGCGTTTCCGGTCATGTGCCTCGAGCACCCGAAATCCACCAACCAAACGTTCTCCAATCGTTTTACCTACATCAATAAAAAGACATAGGGTGAGCATACGGTCCAACACTGGGTTAGTGAAGTAGGGAGAATACCAGTGTTGGGTCGGCTGCTCAAAAGAACGGTTAGCAGAAAAACCATTCCTAGCACGCCTACGGGGAAAGCGATCACCACGCTGAGGAAAACGTGGTCCGCTGGGGAAAGAGCGCTCACCGCGATACTCAAAACGCGG
The DNA here is from genome assembly GCA_009763385.1 of Coix lacryma-jobi var. lacryma-jobi. Classification (NCBI taxonomy): domain Eukaryota; kingdom Viridiplantae; phylum Streptophyta; class Magnoliopsida; order Poales; family Poaceae; genus Coix; species Coix lacryma-jobi. Next base: position 130,424,410 of record CM019827.1, read on the forward strand.
TGGGGGAAAACGCTCAACTACAAAGCCACCCCCACGGGGACCATAGCCTACAACTGCAGGCTCCCGCCGGGCACGACCTCCTCGCGGCCTAGGCCTAGGAACTTGAGGATTTGGACCTCTAGGCCTAGTAGCATGCCTCTGAACACTCGACACATGTACATCATAGAAAGGATGGTACATGTCCGGGTTGTTCATCTCCCTTGCACGGCGCGCCTCTCTCTTGCGCCGAAAGCAAAACTCACTCAAGTGTCCATCTCGCCCACAGTGCTCACAATGGTACCTCTCCGCTCTCAAAGGGGGTTGTTGGTACTCACGGTGGTGGGTATGGATCACTTTGCCCTTCTGTGGCATAAGCTCCTCCTGGATGGGTGGCATGGTGTCCAACTTTGTTTTTCAGGTGGTTGGGCTTGGGATGCCATGTCTGCTTCTTGGGTGGAGCTCTCGGATGTTCAACGAACACACCATCCTTGGTGTTGGGCTTGAGAGGCTCTTTGGGTGGAATCTTGGTAAGCTTGGGAGTAGTGGTGAAGTTTGGCTTCTCACATGGGTTCAGACCACTCGACTCTCCAATCTTTCCAAAAGATGACACATCAACACCCGGAGCAAAGCCTACACCTGGACCTCCTGCAGCACGCTTGAATTGGGAGATCATCATCCCAAGCTGCGGCTCACCACAAGACACCCATGACAAGATGGTCCGAAGGTATGTGTTTTCCTCCTCGGTTTGCATCTTGTCATGCTTCACGTTGGCTATCTCCATCTCCAGGCCCTCACACAAAACACACCTGGACACACAAGTGCTACCCGAGCTGGCCTTCTCAAGAGACACAATCTTGGCATTCTTCTCTGCCAACTCGGATTGCAAGACAGGACAAGTCTTGCACACACCCAACAACATGGGTCTAGCCCGGAGCTCATCCACCTCTACAACCAACGCAGCATACTTACCTCTCAAAGTGAGAAGGTCAGTCATGTGCATGGTGCACATCTCGCACTCAACCTCCTCAGAAACGACCACGGTGGACTTAGCAAACTCAAGCTCCCTCACCGTGTCCTCCCACTTCTGCCTAAACTCCTTTCGCTCTCTAGCAGCACGCCTAAGCAGCTTATCTTGACTAAGAAGCGCGGCAGTAAGTTTCTCGACCTCAGCAGAAATCTCATCGGGGGTCAGAGATACCTGGGAGGTGTCGTCGTCGTCGTCGTTCCGAGGAGTGTCCTCCAGCTCGTCGTCGACCTCCTTGCCGAGGGCCATGGTGCAGAAACCCTCGTCGTCGGCGAAGAAGCAGAGGCCATTGAGCTTGTCCTCGATCCTCTTCTTCTTCTCGGACTCGTCGTCGCTTGAAGAAGCGGAGTCGTCATCGAATTCGTCGACGTCGCTGAGCGTGGCGAAGAAAGCACGCTGCTCAGCCTGGGCCTTCTCCAAGTACTTGGTCTTGATGTACTCCTTGTTGAAGCCGCCCTTCCACTTGTGCTTCGCGGGGACGTACTTCTCCTTGCGCTTGCCAGAGTCGTACTTGTGCCCATGATCGCCCTTCCTAGATGTGTGCTTCTTCTTGGGACAATTAGCGATGAAGTGGTCGGGGTCGCCGCACTCAAAGCATCCTGAGCGTCCTCCTCCGCGGCGACGGTTCATGCGGTTGTTGTGGAACCGCGAGAACCGGTTGGCAAGCAAAGCCAACTCGTCATCCCCCAAAGACTCCAGCTGGTCCTCTGTGACAGAAAAGAGAGAAGAGAGTGCAAATCCTCCAGAGAGGTTAGCAGAAGAGCCAGAAACCAAAGCCATAGTCGGGCCAGAAGGATTTTCATAAGAAGCCCTCGACATGGCGTCAATCTCACTAGACTTGAGCTTACTAAAGAGCTCGTCACAAGTGAGGGTCTCATAGTTAGACGATTCGATGATCGCCTGGACCTTTGAGTCCCACACCGACCGATTGAGAGTATGCAAAAGCTTTAAAACCCTCTCATGATCGTCGAAAGGCAACAGCTCCTTGTTTGCTCTCATCTTGCTGACAATAACATGAAAGCGAGCGAATAAACTCTCTATGCTCTCTCCAGGCATATGTCAAAAATTCTCATACTCCCGCTTGTGCGACTCGTAGAGACGGGAATTGACTTGAGTGGTTCCCTCATGGAAGCGCATGAGGGTCGCCCAAATCTCCCGAGCCGTGGGGAGGTGAGAAACGCGATCAAACTTAGACATGCTCAAACAGGAGAAAAGAGAGTTACGAGCTCGGCTATTTGCTTCGTGCTCATCAATCTGAAGCTGAGTGACACGAGCAGCCAAGACAACGTAATCGACCCTGTTGCAAATCTCCCAAACAGAAGAGCCCATGCTCTGGAGATAGGCCGACATGCGTATCTTTCAATACGCATAGTTCGTCCCATCAAAGAACGGCGGTTTGCCCACGCCGCGATCCATGTCGCCTTCTGTGGATCTGGAACCGGTTAAGGTGGAAGATCCTTAACTTGCTCCGATACCAATTGAAGGACCGAGAATGCAATAGCAAGGCGACCAGAGGGGGGGTGAATGGGAGCTCAAAAATTTCTCTCGAAACTTTGGCCTTATGTTCCCAAAATCAACCCCCGAAAGCTTCGATCGAAACCGTGATGCCCACGACCCTTGGAAGAGGGTGGATGATCCCTAGGATCACAGCGAGGCACCACAAAGCGATAGCAAACCAAAATGCCAAAGACACCGACACAAGTTCGACCCTCAAAAACCAAGTCCCGAACGTAGATGGAAGACTACGTCGAGAAATCCTCAAATACCAATGCTAACAAGTAGCAAAGATATCTAGAGAGGTTCCTCGATCAACACTAGGGTCAACCGAGAGGTCCGGAAACCAAGCGGAGAAGTCGGGAGAGCAAACGCACTAAACCGGAAGCTTCAGCCGATTCGCGGACTGTCCGCCGGTACAGTCCCGGACTGTCCGGGCTTACTGCGGACTGTCCGCCACAGAAACTCGGACTGTTCGCCGGCCAAATGGACAAAACAGCAAGGTTGCTGAACATCCCTGGTTGACTCCCGGACTGTCCGCGAAATTCAACTGCGGACTGTCCGCAGGTCAAAAATCACCAAGGCAGCCAAGGAACGCAGCCACTGATGTGGCTCACCCCCGATGCCCGGACTGTCCGCGGTACCAGGTGCGGACTGTCCGCGACCTTGCAGAGAGGGCGATTTTGGTCGCCCTTCTCCCAAAACTTCTCCAAATCGAATCAACTCACAATCCCACGTTCCCAAACTTGGAGAGGATGATCACGAGGTAGTTAGAAGACTATCCCCAAGAAATCATCCGCTCAAATCGATTCAATCACCGGGAAATCGAAAGGGGAGGAGTATGAACGAAAAAGCGCCATGAACACGAAATCAACCCGATCTACTTGTTCGTGAGGAGTTAGATAAATTCCTTCGGTGGAAATGATCTCCTCACTATAAAGAACAAGTTGATTCAAACGGATTTCGCAAAGATACACTAGAGAGGGAGATTGAGTGACGGGAAAATCGCGAAGAAACGAAGAACGCGAAGAACACGAACCAAAACGCGAATCAACACATCGATCTGCAACCGTGTGGCTACCACACGCTACAACAGTGGGGTTATAGCCTCACTTCCTCAAAATCTCCAGTACACAGAGGTATGGTTCTCTGCGGATCTCAGCTAGCTACAGCAGAGGATTGGGAGAGCAGGAAACCCTAAGTGCAAAGAGCAAATGACTGAGATTGATGGGGAGGTGGGTGTCTCCCCTACTTATCCTAATTCTAACTATTCCTAATTTCCACTCAACCCCTAACTTACTTACAGAGCGAACCAGCTAAACCCTAAGGTTATTCTGGACCAACTCGTGGTAGGTATTGATCCGACGGCCACGCCCGCACAATAGATAGCGTTGCCTCGACGCAACCTCACCGATTGCCGCCACGTGCCGCCACCGCTCTGCGTCCTTTTCACGGACTCCGCCCCCGGCTTTGTGGCCCAAACCGGGAAACCAGCCTTCACAACCAACCCCCGGTTTTGAGGCCCAAACCGGGAAACCAGCCTCCAAGTCCATCCCCTGGTTTTGAGGCCGAAACCAGGAAACCCGCCAGTGCCCAGGTTTTGAGGTCCAAACCTGGAAACCGTCCTCAGCCCGAGTTTTGTGGCCCAAACTCGGAAACCCGCAGCACGCCCAGGTTTTGTGGCCAAAACCTGGAAACCGTCCACCCGATGGTTTTTCTCTGGCTCTACCACCAAACCGAAGCTGTAGAGGGGATGCACCGCCCATGCACCCCGTCCACCGACACGTGTCCCTAGGTCCTTGACCCGAGCAACACCATGTCCCGCAAGTCTTCGCTCGTCGCTGTCCCAGGCTGCCAGCCACCACAGCTGATCCTCAGGCCACCGGTCCCTCAGTCCAAGCCTCACGTCCGCCCTTCACCGCTCCCGGTCCGTCGGCACGACACGTCTCTACTTGACCTTCACCTTGCCCTCGATCACTGTCTCCGTTCTCGACACCTGCACAACACAAGCCAAAGAACCTGCGATCAAACCCGTTGACAATCACTCATCACTCGAGACTCGGCATACACCCATGTATCCGCACCTTGTTTAGATGGAAAAATTTTGCAAAGATTCGTCTCGACATGTACATACTAAAAGTATAATTAGTTATTTTTTTACCTAGATTCGTCTCGACATGTACATACTAAAAGTATAATTAGTTATTTTTTTACCTATATTTAATGCTCCACTTATACGTCTGAACGTTGATGTGATGGTTGATACGATGGAAAATTTTGTGAAATGAGGGGGAAAAACCGGGCCCAATAAACCAACAAGACCTCGGAAGCAACGCCGTACCGAATCGAAGCGCGACCAAAAAAATCCAGAAAAATTCGTGCAAAAGTTCACAAGTCTCTTCCTGGTCCAGCCGCCGCCCATTCCAATCCTTCCTCTGACTTTGCACTTTGCTCCCCGCTGCCCGCGACTGCGAACCCGATCTCGATTCGATCCCCGCCGAGCCAAGGCACCACCCCATGGCGGCTGCCCTCCCCTCCTCGCGGCGCGCCCTGCACACCCTCCACCGCCGCCTCCTCCTGCACACCTCCCCCTCACCAGCCGCCGCGCGCCGCGCCCTACCCACACCCACTCGCACTCCCATCCCGGCCCACTCCCCCACCTTCTCCTTCTCCTCCTCCTCCTCCCGCTTCTTCACCGCCGCGCGCCCCGATGCGAGGCTGCGGCACGGGCGGCTCGTGGGCGGGGTCAGGTCGGTGGCGAGCGGCGGGTCGAAGCTGGCGCCGCTGGGCCAGGGGGTCAAGGGGCTGGGGCGGCCCATGGAGGCGGCGAGGAGCGCGGCCGCGCGGTACCGCGCGGCCGTCGGCCTGCAGGTGGACGCCTTCTGGCGGCGCAACTACATGATCCTCGTCGGCGCGGGGGGAGTCGTCGTCTGCTTCGCGCTCTGGAGGATCATGTTCGGCATCGCCAGCACCTTCGTCGGCCTCTCCGAGGGCATGGCCAAGTACGGCTTCCTCGCACTTGCCACCGCCATTGTCGCCTTTGCCGTGAGTAGCATTTCCTTTCTTATTCTCGGTTTAGGTTTACCTCTTGCCCACTTCGCTAGCTAACTAGTAGGATATACTAGTGTGCCGTGGTGAACTCTGCATGTTGCTATATGTTTCTGGTTGGCTATAATCAGGACGCTTTGTAGTTTGTGTGTCAGTGTCACTACTGCAGTACTGCTGTTCTGATGGTTGATGCTTCAGATTACTGCACATTAGCATATCACGACTGTTAAGACTAATAGCTATCCCAATGGGCTCTGTATTCACGATACGACTTACGCACTTAGGGGGTAGGAATTAAACCGTCTAAATGAGGTGGTGCATCATGAGTTTATTTCTCAAATTTGGTGAAATGACTCCATTGCTCACTCTAGTACTTGTTATCAGCTTAGCTCGTGAGAAATGAGGTGATGATGCATCAATCCAGTCCATTCCACAAACCAAACAAAAAAAGTGAAGAATGAGAAGATGACGGCCTAACTGTTCCTCAAACCAGACACCCTAGGGAACTGCACTTTTGTGGCCATTCTGTTAATCATATGAATTGTTGTTGGCATCTTTCATGAAGCATTGCATTGGGTCATATGGCCGAGCAACATGGCCAGCTGTTATTCTGTTAGATACCATATTAGGGTGGTGTAAATTTCTGTGTCACTCCTGCTGTTCTGATGGTTCAGCTGCCTGCACATGAGGACATCACAAACTGTTAAAACTACATTTGCCCCATGGGCCCCTATGTTCATGAAAAGACCTGTGAACTGCTCTTGGTGACCATTTTGTTCATTGTTATACGGATGATTGCTGACATCTTTCGTAAAGCAATACATTGTGCCAACTGTATGACCAAGCAACATGCCTGAATGTTACATACCATGCAAAACTGTTTTCTTTGATATGTCACTGCACTTTGGAACCTCTAGCAGTTACTTCAATTCTGACCTTGATCATTGATTTTCTTACCTAGCCTTATCTCATGTCGCAAGCACTGCGTGCCATTTTTTTTTGATTTGTCAAATACTTCTTACTTAACTACTCCCTCCGTCCCTAAAAGAGTGTCGCTTCGCTTCCCGAGAAACGATTTTGACTAATTATATATTACAAAATATTAGTATTTATGGTATATAATTAGTATCATTAGAAAGATCTTTGAATCTAGTTTTTTAACAATTTTTTTTGAAGATTTAAATGTTGCACGTATTTTCTATAAATTGAGTCAAACCTGTGGCATGCATCCCACGGCGACGTTCTTTTAGGGACGGAGGGAGTATGGCCTATGGGTATTAGGTGTCAATTCACCATGTGCACATTAATAGAACTGTTACGCAGACAACAGCTTACCATGTTGGGAAACAAATAGAGAGCCTATACCCTGCAAGATGATCATATTAATAGCAGATAACCAATGCATCAGGCGCACTTATATTAGCATCTTTGTCATTGTGTTATGCGATTTTGGGTGTCTGGCCTAGGCCATATTAATCTGTGAAAATAATTACAATCTGTTCAGGTGCAGAACAGGATATGAAATGTATGAGTAGTGTGAACTTGACTGCAGAGTACCGAATCCATTTTAACTGAAAATTATCAGAGAACTAGTGCACTTTCCCGCACAATATAACTTGCCAGTTTTCTTGTGCCTAGCCCCTTGGTTCACTCTCAGTTTTATCATGTTGAGCACTTATGAACTGATGCTATTGACTATCTATCTTTGTTTTATAGGGTATGTATGCCCGGGCAAGGTTAACCATAAACCCTGACAAGGTTTACCGGCTGGCTATGACAAAACTCAATACATCTGCTGCAATCCTTGAAGTTATGGGTGCACCCCTAACTGGTACTGATGTCAGAGCATATGTTATGTCTGGAGGAGGCCCGAAATTAAAGGATTTCAAATTTAAGCTTGGCGGTAAGCGGTGCTTCCTCATTTTCCCCATCAAAGGATCAGAAAGAAGGGGTCTCGTAAGTGTTCTGGCCAAGAAGAAAAAAGGACAGGTATTTGGATGTCTCTGTATATTTTTAGTAACATATTGGCAGGATTGAGTAACCTAGACTAACTAATAGCCACATCTTATGTTTGTATTATCACATTATTATGATCAAGATAGTAGATATTTAGTGAATAAACAGAAGTTTGGACACACATTGCAAAAACAGAGTTAAATGAAGCATCCTCTCTTGCTTGTTCCTTGATGTATTTAAATATTGTTTTGCCTTCAAATGTAATGGTTTTGCTATATTTGGGAACAACTCTTTTATATTGAAATGGTTGTCAATAAAATTATGGACAAAATTTTTACAGATGCAGTTAGCCATCTTGAAAACACTCTCTGAAGTCTGAAGTATCATTTGAAGGAACAAAACATATAATTTAAAGCTTCCTTAAAACTGTGAGTAAATAAACCTTGACTTTTACTCTTTTCGCCATAACACCTTTGTTTTCTGACCTTTGCAGTATGACATGAAGCTACTAGCTGTTGACATACCAATGGCATCAGGTCCTGACCAGCGGCTGTTTCTTGTCGGTGATGAACAAGAGTACAAGGTGGGTGGGGGCTTGATATCTGAGCTGCGAGACCCTATCGTAAAAGCTATGGCTGCAGAAAAGGAGTTTGATTATCTTGATGAAAGAGAGGATGAGGAGGAAGAGCGGAGAGAACGTGAGGAGGCGGAGCAAGAGGCAGCAGAAGCATTGAGGCAGGAGGAGGAAAGATTGCGCCAGGAGGGTGAAGAACGTAGGCGGCGGGAGGAGGCTGAGAAGATGGAGAAAGCTACATGACATGATTTTAACTGTATCTTTTTTCCACCTTGTGCATTGTTTTCTCCTTCTCTTTCCCGGAGTGTAGCAATCAGCGTTTCCACAGCAAGAGAAGATTGCATATGAGTTCATTTGAGTTCCTGGTGGTCGATTCGGCGGCACCAGTCTCAAGTCGTTGAGAAGAAAGGAATAATTTCGCCTGTTCTGCAACAGATCACTTCGGCGAAGCAATGTAATTTAGTGGTCGATCAATTGTTAACCTTTTTGCTGCACGTATGTGCTCATGGAATTGAGGTGGCCTGCCTGAGGCAGCCAGTTTACCTGCTCAGCTTCTAGGCATGTCGCTGTTCTGCTTAAGCGGCGTTAAGATCTGATCATGTCGTTGCTTAAGTGCATCTTCAAACCTTTTTAGTTAAAATATTGATACTAAATGAGATATATTTTAAAAAGTAGTACAAATATTTAAACTAAAAAGGATTGGAAGTGCACCTAATAGTCACTAATTTGCACCCTTATTGTTGAGGACTTGATGTGGTGGACCAAGGTGATTATAATAGATCCGACAATTGAGACCGAGTGAAATGCGCTGATTGCAAATATCAGATTATTAGCGTGCTATAGAAGCGCGAGTATACAGTCTATTCAATTCAGAACACTTCTATTTTTTTGGATTCAATCCAAAAAATTCAAACGAATAACCCTCCAAAACACAAACACAGACACGCACGCACGCACGTGAGCAAAACGGCAGAAAGTCCGCGCGTGATCCAAACTTGGAGCAGTCTTTATTACCAAATTAAAAAAAGGGGGAAAATCAAAAAGGGGGAAAAATCACTCATCAATAGAAAGATTAGGCAGGCAGTGAAACGAGCAGCGGTGCTCCAGCAGGCCAGCGTGATTGTTGAAGCACGTCACATCAGTCGTTGATGACTTGATTACTGCCGGCTAATGCATCCACGTGAGCTGCGCTGCACATCACCCTCACATGGAAGGAACGGACGCCAAGTCTCTCTGAGAGACCTTTGCCTGTAGAGACGTAGAGTAGAGTAGCCCTGTACTGCGGCTGGGTGGCACCGGCATCTTCCTCCGTAACTGTTCTAGCACTAGACGCCGCAGATTCCTCGTCGCCAGCTCCCCTTTCCCTCCAGCCTCCACCACAGCCCCCGGCCGCGCGGCTCCCCGTCTCCCCTCCTCCACTCTCCAGTTCTCCACCCGCTCCTTCCCTTTGGCGCCAAGTCCATCCGCCCCTCCGAATCTCCGATTGCAGCCCTCCAGGTAAGGTCTATAATCCTCTCGGTCTCCAGTCTGATCGGATCCACTAATCTGCTCATCCACGCCCAGCTCTCGCCCCTCTTGGGCTCTGTTTCTTTCTTCTTCGCGCAAAAACCTCATGGATCCGCCCCATGTTAATTTCCGCTCTTAGACAGACTGCTCCCGTGGAATCAGAGTTCCGGATCCTGAAGAGTACTAGGCAGTAGTGATGTGCCGCTGGGTTTGTTGTAGCAAAGTAGGGTGCAACAAAGGCGGAAGTACTATTACTGAAGATTGTTGCCATGTGACGATGATAGAACTCAAGTGCCCCAAGCGCTGCTCTGTTGGCCTATCCGGGTCCTACCACACCACCTCACCTAGAACTGAAGGATCTTTCTGTGGTTGGTGTGTCAAATAGTAGGTCAGAACGTCAGTTCTACGAGCCCTCTCATCACCAGCACTAGCACCAGCAGATGTTGCGAGGTCAGGTGCTGCACCGTGGTGGCTTCCGCATGCTGTAGTAGGCCCCCGCGGTTTCTCTGCGTCCGAGCAGCCTTTCTTTTCCTTTTGCTGCTGGTGGCCATGTCCATTTCCTTGTTTTTTTCTGTTACAGACAACAGTCTCACTGTCTCTTCAGTGTCTGAAAGAGTCTGTCTGATTGAGTTTGCAGTTTTGCCAGGTGCCGACAGTTGAGGATGGGACTGAAGCGCCTGATGAGATGCTGCTGCTGCATTGCAAAGGTCAGCTTCCCTTTTTCCATAAACACACACAGCCCTACCTAATCAAGTAGTAGTACTAAATGTCATTTGTTCGGTCTTTCTTAAACTGCCGAGTGGTCTTTGCTGCTTGCTTTGCTTCTCATGTTTCTCTGCCGGGACACCAGCAGGCTGATGACGAGGACAAGATTGATTTCGGAGGTGGCAATGTTCATGTTGTCACAAGCAAAGAGGACTGGGACCAAAAAGTTGCCGAGGCAAACAAGGATGGGAAGATTGTGAGTAGAACCTGCTCAGGCCGTCGTTATATTATAGCAACTGAGAACCGTTTGTTCAGTATAGCATGCATGGCACCTGAGGCTAGCGTGTACATTTGCTCCGTGCTAGGGTCTCAGTTGCACCTTAAACTAACACTATCCAGCTTACTTTTCAGTACCTTTATTTCCTTTATATATTGCTAGAAGAAATCTAGGTTAAAATTTTAAAACGAAAGTAGTAGTAGTAGTATATTTAGATTGTCTGCATTAGTTTGCCATTTTGCGCAAACAACAACAACAAGTCAACAACCATAAATCTAATTGTGAGTCTTGTTTTTGTCTTTGAGTCTCCTGACTGTTCAGAATTTGGCTAAACTGACAAATGGTGCTGGCCCACATAATATGTGATTTAGGAACAACTGCAATTTAAATTTCCTTATATGATTTGCACAGCTAATAATCATTAATCGATGTTTTTTCTGTAGGTGGTTGCAAACTTCAGTGCTTCCTGGTGCGGACCATGCCGAGTCATTTCACCTGTTTATGCTGAAATGTCACAGACATACCCTCAGCTCATGTTCTTGACGATTGATGTTGATGATTTAATGGTAATCCATGTTCTCTCAGACCTTTCTTTATATATATCCTCCTTATGCAAGTGGCCTCAAGTCTGTGGATTTCTTATTACGTGCCATGGATACAGAAAACATGCACTCGTACTTTGGGACCGGTAGTTTTATGTCTAGTATGTGTAGCACATAATTGTTCAGAAATGAAAAGAAACAGAGCTGTCTGCCAATGGTTTGGTTTTAATATAAGAGTATATAAATGAACCACTGGGAGATGACCTTCCATATATAGTTCCATCGTGCGCATAGTTTTTGCCAAGTGCTTCTCTTCGTACGCTGTACGCACATCTGAATCTGGGAGTGTTCTGCAGTGCAGCTGCAAGGGTGTCCACACTTTTGAGACTCTACACACAACTGCATAATTTTTTTAAAAAAAACGAATGATGTTTTGCTTATCATCAGAAACTGCGGTTTACATCAACTGACCCTTCGTCGATTTGGTGCCACAGGAGTTCAGCTCGTCGTGGGACATCCGTGCGACCCCGACGTTCTTCTTCCTGAAGAACGGGCAGCAGGTGGACAAGCTGGTCGGCGCCAACAAGCCTGAGCTGGAGAAGAAAGTCGCCGCCGCCGTGGCCGGCGCGTCGTCACAGGCTGACGCGGCCGGCAGCAAGACAGTGTAGTGTGTGTAGGCAAGACCCGGCCTCGTTGAACCTGCCCCCCCCCCCCCCCCCCCCCCCTGTATATCGCATATCATCGCTACATCCCTGTTCCTCTGTGTTTCTTGTCACCGTGCGCCGTGCGGTTCTGTGTGACCAACTCTGACGATGTCTTGTGCTGACTGTACAGGTCTCCCTTCTCCGGTAATGGTAATCTTTTAGTTTCTGCCATGACCATGAGTTCAAGTTCATCGTGAAGAAGTGCTATTTCCGCTTGTGATGTGATGACTGATGAGAGACGTTACGTCACGCGCCGGCCGCGAGGCAAAGCAAGGAGTTTATAGTGGGCCGGCGTAGCGTAGAGATAACGGGCCAAGAAAGAGGTTGTCACGTACTCACGTACAGTACTATAGGCCCACGTTGAAATTAAAGTTTCCAGTTTGCCTCTGCTTGTCACGTTTTGCACGAGTCAATGAGTCATCACATAGTACGCCGTGCGCCGCGTGTTAGTTTTGGACATTTGGTGGAGATGAAAAATTGACGTACCGTCGGAACCAGGCCTCTCCTACTTTGTTTTTTTTTTTTGGGTTTTTTGGATTCTCGCCATTACAATTTTTCATCTTTTGAAAAACGCCATTACAATTTTTCATCTTTTGAAAAACGCCATTACAATTCATCTCATCCTGCACCCATGCCCTCTTCTACGTATGCCGCGTACCTGGGCCCACTTGCAGGTGACGTATTTGCGTATTGTCCTGTACTGCCCCTGGTCAAGGATAAGGCAAGTGAAGCTGGTCTGTCCCCGTGCTTCTCTCTTCCTCCCCGTGTTCTTGCCCCTTCTCCCCCAACACGCACACCATTGCCGCCGCCGCTGCCTACCTGCCCTTGCTGCCGTGGATTGGAGGCCACCGACACCGACTGCAAGTGCCACGATGAGTGCGAGCCCGTTCAGCAGAGCGGCGGCCGCCGGCTCCAGCTCGACGAACTGGGGCGTCCAGAGCCCATCGTTGTCCCAACTCTTGGCGTGCCCGAGCTGTCGCATCCAATTGGTTCGGATCGTGTCGGTGTTTCGTAACCGAGGGTATCACACCAACGAGTAATAACGATCGCGTGCTTCTCTCCCTGGATGGTGATGCAAGGGGACACAAGATTTATCCTGGTTCGGGCAAAGAAGGCCCTACGTCCAGCGGGGGATGTTCTTGTATTACTCGCACCTAAGTGCTTGTACAGGGGTGGATACAAGCTCACTGAGCGTGGACCGGGGTCCGCACTCCGGTGCAGCGTGAGAGTGGACTCGTGTCTTGTGTGACCGTCTCCATATATCTGCCCTCTCGCCCCTGGTGAAGGGCCCTGGCGTCCCCTTTTATAGAACAAGAGGAGGCCAGGGCTTACAGGATGGACGCCTGTCAGCGCTCGGTATGGCGGAGGGTAGGAACTCTGTCTTGTCGAGGCTGCTGTAGCCAACGTGGGCGTTGCTGTAGAGGCGTCCTTGAAGCGTGGCCTCCATCCCGGGCGCGGTCACGGAGGCGTGGCGGAGTGGAAGCCGTACAGCGCCCATCCCGGCTGGTACAGGATGTAGCGGGGTCCCTCCAGGTCTTGGAGTACTTGTCTTCCAAGAGTGAGAGAGCTTGTCAGGGCTCGAGGGGCGTGGGGCCGGCCTCGAGGTGATGCCACGGGGGCTCGAGGGGCGCGGAGCCGGCCTCGAGGTGGCGTTTGCAGGGGCTCAAGGGGCGCGGAGTCGGCCTCGAGGTGTTGCAGTGCAGGGCTCGAGGGGCGCGTAGCCGGCCTCGAGGGGTTACAGTGCATGGCATGGTCGAACAGTGCTGTACTGGTGCCCTTTTGCCCATGCTTGTGGTGAAAACGAGACTTGACCTTTACACCGAGTTACTGTGGTACGTGTTGTGCACCAGTGGACATGACCGGAGTAGGTGAAGGCATTAATATGCATGGGATGGGGCTGGTACGGCTGTCTGTACCGCTCGAGGTCCGCGCGTCAAGGCTCGAGGTGTAGGGGCGCGCTCGCCCGAGGCCTGGAGGGCTCGGGCGAGACGGAGAGCGATCGTGCTCGCCCGAGGCCCGGCTCAGAGGGCTCGGGCGAGGCGGAGAAAGAGCGTTCGCCCGAGGCCTGGCTGGGAGGGCTCGGGCGAGACGGAGATAGAGCGTTCGCGCGAGGCCTGGCTGGGAGGGCTCGGGCGAGACGGAGATGGGGCGTTCGCCCGAGGCCTGGCTGGGAGGGCTCGGGCGAGACGGAGATTGAGTGCTCGGGTGTTTGCGTTGATTGGGGGTACCCCTTTTTTGTACCACCGACAGTAGCCCCCAAGCACTTGTTTGAGTGCTTGCACTCGAGCAGGGGCTCGTTGACCTGGGTTTTGAGTACTTTGACTGTGTTGGTTTTCAAGGGGGGTTTAGCCGTGTTGATTCCATGGGTGTCGCGCGAGCGACACCCGTGGGTGTAGCCCCCGAGGCCACGGGGGAGTGGTTGGAACTCCCTCGTGGGCTTTTTGCAAGTGTCGAGTCCCCGAGTTTTGGATCCTTTTGAAGAAACCTCCGTCGCTGGGAAACCTTCTGCCCGCTAGGCGCGCCTTTCTTCTTTGTCGTGGGAAACTCCGCCCGAGGCCTGGCTCGGAGGGGCGTTCGTCCGAAGCCTGAAAATCTCATGCTCACACAAAGGAAAAAGATCAGTCGCAACTTCTTGAGTTATTTAACCCTCTTTCGTCGAGGGGTGCCAGGCTGAGCCGACCGTCCGGCTAGCTATCCGGTACGCCGGCTACCCTGGCTTGTCATCCCGCTGAACCCTTTCGAAAGGATGCGGGGTGGGATGCCTCGTACTACCACGAACGGATCGGGCGAGTATCGAGGTTCCCGGTGAGCTGGTAACGGGGGAATCCGAGTGAGACCTCGTGCCCCGTTCGATAGGGGTCGACTCGTGGCCCGGAGGCGATCTCATAAAGCATGGGTGCACAGTCTGCAGTGAATGTCGGGTCCTGTTCGATAGGACCCGGGGACCCTGACGTCTCCCTACGGGGGGGATTTCACTGCATGTCGTGCTCCCTGCCTCGGATACACGTGAGGGGCCTCGAGGGCTTAGCCCTCGAGCGATGCTGAGAGTGGCGCCCCTTGGTGTCCCTGACTCAGGCGCTCGAAGCCGGCTGTCGAACCCTTTTTGGGGGCCAGCCTTCGCTGCTTCGAGACTAAGGGCCGGAGCCCATTTTTACCTTCCTGAAGAAGCCTTCGTCGGGAGTGGAGTTCGTGGCACCAAGACGACGGTCAGGAGGTCGGAGCGGTGGCCGCGGAGGGCCCCGGTAGTTGAGCGAATGCGGAATCGCTGGGTGTACCTGTCAACCGGCTTGAGACGCGGTTAGATAGGCACATTAAAGGTATTCGGTTACCTTTTTTGCCATCTGGAGACGGTGCCGGTATGTCGAGGAGGACATGCTGCCTCCTGATGCGGACGGCGGTGTAGGGGCCCTTCCTCCTCCTGGCTCGGACGTCAAGGCTGAGCGTGCGGCAGAAGATCCTGGGGAGGAGTACCAGACCGCGGCGTAGCTGTTCGAAGCTCCGAGCTGGAGTCGGGCTCGGGGTTGTTTTCGTGGGGCAGCGCTGAAGGTCGAAGGCCGAGCCCCCGAGTCCGGTTCGAGGAGGGGCGTCGAAGGTCGAGCTCCCGAGTCCGGCTCGAGGTGGGGCGTCGAAGGTCGAGCCTCCGAGTCTGGCTCGAGGAGGGGCGTCGAAGGGACGTCGAGCCCCCGAGTCCAGCTCGAGGTGGGGCGTCGAAGGTCGAGCCTCCGAGTCTGGCTCGAGGAGGGGCATCGAAGGGACGTCGAGCCCCCGAGTCCGGCTCGAGGTGGGGCGTCGAAGGTCGAGCCTCCGAGTCTGGCTCGAGGAGGGGCGTCGAAGGGACGTCGAGCCCCCGAGTCCGGCTCGAGGTGGGGCGTCGAAGGTCGAGCTCCCGACTCCGGCTCGAGGAGCGGTGTCGAAGGGACGTCGAGCCCCCGAGCCCAGCCCGATGTGGGGCGTCGAAGGTCGAGCTCCCGACTCCGGCTCGAGGAGCGGTGTCGAAGGGACGTCGAGCCCCCGAGCCCAGCCCGATGTGGGGCGTCGAAGGTCGAGCCCCCGAGTCCGGCTCGAGGGGCGGTGTCGAAGGGACGTCGAGCCCCCGAGCCCAGCCCGATGTGGGGCGTCGAAGGTCGAGCCCCCGAGTCCGGCTCGAGGGGCGGCGTCGTGCGTGGGTGCCGACTTAGCCAGCTCGTCTGCGGCGGGAGCCCACGCGCACTTCTTCGTCGTCGTCGTCCTCGTCGTCGTGCCTTGCTTTCTGCCCTTCGCCTTGGCCCGCGGAGTGGCCAAAGAAGGCCCCCACTGCCTCGTTGCCGGAGGCGAAGCTGGTGACCTGATCCATCAAGTCTTCGATCGTCCTGGGACGGTAGCGCCCTAACTCGTGGACCAGCTTTTGGCACGTCGTGCCTGCGAGGAACGCTGAGATGACCTCCTCATCAGGTATGTGAGGGAGCTCGAGGCGCTGCTTCGAGAACCGCCGAGCGAAGTCACGGAGGGGTTCGTCCGCTGCCTGCCTGCAACGTCGCAGATCCCAGGAGTTGCCTGGGCGCGCACAAGTCCCCTTGAAATTCCTGTCGAAGACCCTGACTAGGTCGGCCCAGTCATGGATCTGATCCGGCGGGAGCCCCTCGAGCCACCGGCGGGCGGTGTCCGAGAGGTAAAGTGGGAGTTGGCGTATGATCACACGGTCGTCGCCCTTCGCTCCGCCCAGTTGGCAGCCTAGGCGGAAGTCTGAGAGCCAGAGCTTGGGCTCGACCTCCCCGTCATACTTTACCATGTTGGTCGGTGGTCGAAAGCGGTCGGGGAGGGTCGAGCTGCGGATGGCTCGGCTGAAGACCCTGGGGCCTGGGGGCTCGAGGGTTTGCCGGCTGTCCGCGACCCGCTTTTGGTCTAGTCTGGCTTGAGGGGCGTCCGGCTGGCGGACCGACGTCTCGTGCTTGCTACGGGGTGCGTCTGCTGGCTTCTCCGAGGCTGCCCTGCGCTGGCGCGAGGCTGAGCTCTCGGCTATCTGCACAGCGGCCGTTTCGAGGAGGCTCTTTACTTCCCCAAGCATGCGTCTGGCGTCGGGGTTGGAGACGGCGGGCAGATCGCGGAGCAGTATTGCGGCCGCCACCACGTTTTGCCCGGCTCGCGGGAGGCACACCTCGGGGCGTGCTGGCGCCCCGTCCCCGAGGGTCCGTCGGTGGGCATCTCGAGCCCGACCTCGAGCTCCGGTTCCTCGAGGCTGGGGTGGTTCCTGCATCAAAGTTTGCTAGAGCTGCAACAGGCGTTGTCGTTCCTCCTCGGTCTTGGTGATTGCCTCCCGCACCTGTGCGAGTTGCGCCGCCCTGCTGTCGTCGTGTTGAGGCGGTGCAACCGAGGCCGAGGATTTGCTTCTTGCCTGAACGCGCGAACCGCTCGCCGTAGCCACGTCGTTGGGCGCTCCGAGGTTGAGCGTTGGCCTGACGTCGTCATCGTCGTCGTCCTCGGCATCGCTCACCACCCCCTCGAGCTGGAAGCACTCCCTGGTGGGATACCAGACGTGCCGGTCCGCACGTGTGACGGACGCGAACTTGCTGGGGGAGCGCGCCCGCGCCCTGGAGGTCGTCGGCCGCGTGCCGGGCAGGTTTCCCCTCGGGGATTCTGCGCCGGCCGCGGCGAAGTGGGCGTACGCCGCCGGCACCGCCTGTGCCTGGCGACGATGGTGACCACGGCGCCGCTCGCGAAGTGGCGACGCGTGGTGGTGCAGACGACGCGTCATGCCCCCCGCGCGGGGTGGTGTGACATGCCTTCCGCTTGGGCCCTCCGCGGAGAGTGGTGTCAGCCCGTTGCCGTTGCCGGCGGCTAGGGACTCAAGGTTCCTGAACCAGACGACGGCACCGACAGAGAACGAAGGAGTAGAAGAAGCCATCCAGGAGATAGCGAGAAAATGACTCGGGCACGCGCACCCCTACCTGGCGCGCCAACTGTCGGTGTTTCGTAACCGGGGGTATCACACCAACGAGTAATAACGATCGCGTGCTTCTCTCCCTGGATGGTGATGCAAGGGGACACAAGATTTATCCTGGTTCGGGCAAAGAAGGCCCTACGTCCAGCGGGGGGGATGTTCTTGTATTACTCGCACCTAAGTGCTTGTACAGGGGTGGATACAAGCTCACTGAGCGTGGACCGGGGTCCGGACTCCGGTGCAGCGTGAGAGTGGACACATGTCTTGTGTGACCGTCTCCGTATATCTGCCCTCTCGCCCCTGGTGAAGGGCCCTGGCGTCCCCTTTTATAGAACAAGAGGAGGCCAGGGCTTACAGGATGGACGCCTGTCAGCGCTCGGTATGGCGGAGGGTAGGAACTCTGTCTTGTCGAGGCTGCTGTAGCCAACGTGGGCGTTGCTGTAGAGGCGTCCTTGAAGCGTGGCCTCCATCCCGGGCGCGGTCACGGAGGCGTGGCGGAGTGGAAGCCGTACAGCGCCCATCCCGGCTGGTACAGGATGTAGCGGGGTCCCTCCAGGTCTTGGAGTACTTGTCTTCCAAGAGTGAGAAAGCTTGTCAGGGCTCGAGGGGCGCGGGGCCGGCCTCGAGGTGATGCCACGGGGGCTCGAGGGGCGCGGAGCCGGCCTCGAGGTGGCGTTTGCAGGGGCTCAAGGGGCGCGGAGTCGGCCTCGAGGTGTTGCAGTGCAGGGCTCGAGGGGCACGTAGCCGGCCTCGAGGGGTTACAGTGCATGGCATGGCCGAACAGTGTTGTACTGGTGCCCTTTTGCCCATGCTTGTGGTGAAAACGAGACTTGACCTTTACACCGAGTTACTGTGGTACGTGTTGTGCACCAGTGGACATGACCGGAGTAGGTGAAGGCATTAATATGCGTGGGATGGGGCTGGTACGGCTGTCTGTACCGCTCGAGGTCCGCGCGTCAAGGCTCGAGGTGTAGGGGCGCGCTCGCCCGAGGCCTGGAGGGCTCGGGCGAGACGGAGAGCGATCGTGCTCGCCCGAGGCCCGGCTCAGAGGGCTCAGGCGAGGCGGAGAAAGAGCGTTCGCCCGAGGCCTGACTGGGAGGGCTCGGGCGAGACGGAGATAGAGCGTTCGCCCGAGGCCTGGCTGGGAGGGCTCGGGCGAGACGGAGATAGAGCGTTCGCCCGAGGCCTGGCTGGGAGGGCTCGGGCGAGACGGAGATGGGGCGTTCGCCCGAGGCCTGGCTGGGAGGGCTCGGGCGAGACGGAGATTGAGTGCTCGGGTGTTTGCGTTGATTGGGGGTACCCCTTTTTTTTACCACCGACAGATCGTAAGCAAACAGCCGGATACTTATGGGGAGACCTTCGTCAAGTGTCTGAACAACATCAAAGTAAGTTAATTTGTGTTCAATTTTGAGTTTTTGGATGGATTTCATGTGGCTGGGGTTTCGTGGGATGCAGGGCGACCCAACAACTTGTGGCATCATCTGGTCCGAGGCGCAGTATGCTGCATATGCTAGGAACCCAGAACAACACCCAAATAGGTCGAAGAAGGCAGGATGTGGTGGACATGGGTCTGTTGACCGCATTTTGATCTTGCAGCAAGAATTGGATGACATGAAGCAAAAACTTGACAGTGCTGCAGATGGTCTTTGGAAGCTAAAGGACGAAGTACAAAAGATGAAGGAATATGTTGTCATAGCAGCAGTCTGTGTAGGTGTAGGTGTAGCTCTTGGTTGTCTTTTCAGTAACATTTGGATGTAGATTATTGTATGGAAATGTAGCTTTTGGAAGCAGTCTGTGTAATGCTAATGGAATGTTAATGGAATCTAGAATGTTGGGTTGGATCCCTTCTTTATCTATGGAATGTAAATGGAATCTGAAATATTTCTAAGAATTTTGCTGGCTCTGAACATGAATGTACAAATTGATCTGTACATTGCTGGCTCTGAACATGAATGTACAAACTGATCTGTACATTTCTTGACAATATCAGTAGTGAATCTGAACATTTCTTGACAATATCAGTAGTGAATCTGAACATTACTGAACCTGAGAACAACATTGCTTGACAATAGAATTTCTGAGAAACAACAACAATACACAAAAGCATTTCGGCTCGTTTTAGTTTTCAAGCATTACAGGATTCTAGAATTTCAGCTTGTTCTAGTTTTCAAGCATTACATGCATCCAGAAATTCACAGGCCATCTAAGGCACTGGCATGCGTCCAGAAATTCACAGGCCATCTAAGGCACTGGCATGCATCCAGAAATTCACAGGCCATCTAAGGCACTGGCAGACTAACATTGCATCCAGTTCACATTCACAAAAGAAGTTCACAAAATAGCTTCACATTCACCATCAGGTTCATCGTCCATCGTCAGAAAATAGGTCCTTCAGGTTTCTGACAACCTTTGGTGGAGGAGCAGCTACATCCTTTTTCTGCTTTTTCTTCAAGGGTGTTTTCTTCTTCTTAGGGGTTTTCTTCTTCTTTGCTGCCTTCTTTGTCTTCCCCTTGGATGGTCGAGCAGTGTCAGCTACATCTGTCCTCTTCCTGTATATACATGTTTGAGTTAGATCATTAAAAATTAAATCATCATAACAATACATAATTATAAGAAATGCTAACCTTTTGTTCCTAGTAGCAGTCTCACCATCTTCTCCAACCATCTCAAGCTTGCATGTCTTGAAGAAGTGCCCAAAACCTCCACACCGTTTGCATCTCACTTTCTTCTTGTTGGCATTTTTCTCTAGACATCCTCTTTTCCTTTGCACCTTTGGCCTACCTGGTGGTCTTCCAAGCAAAGGTGGGTAGACATTGAACCCAAGATTGACTTGTGGCCATTGGGACCTGTCTGTCATTGGCTCAACCCTTTGTTCATAGGCAGCTCTGAACCTAGCAACTGAGTAATACTCATGCACGAAGTCAGCTATCTGCATACCTCTGTTTGACAATATCCATGCTAAGGCATGCTTACATGGCTTGCCAGTTATCTGCCATTCCCTGCATGAACAACTCTTATTTTTGAGATCCGCTGTGTGCCTCCTCTGGTTATTCCAATCATCAAGTAGAGTCACCTCTGCAAAGTCCTCATCACTGACTGTAACCTTGACAACCTTCAGATTGTTGCTTATAAGATTCAGTTCTTTCACAACACTTGGTAGGATTCCATCTTGCCATTGTTGTCCAATATTCTTTCTAATGTACCTTTTCTCCATTATCAACTCTCTTATCCTGCCAACTAACTCATGGAGATGAAGGCCCTTCAAGTGCATTGAAACTCTCAGAGACATTATTGGTTAAATAATCACATTTGCTTTCCTCAGAGAAGCCACATCTGTACCATATCCTACTATGATGCTCTTGAAGGTAGTCAATTGCAGCTGGAGCAAACTCAAAAATTTTCTTCATGTGCCACTTAAACATATATTCTGTATAGCTCCTAGCTGCAGGGTACAGGTGGTCAGTGAAAACATCCCCTGAGTAGTGTTTCATGAAGTTGCTATACATGTGCCTCATGCACTCCCTATGACTTTGTGCAAATTTTCAAGGAACCACTTCCAGTTATCCTCAGTCTCTGAGTCAAAAATAGCATATGCTATGTGGTACAACCAGTTATGACCATCAACACCTGTTGCTGAAGCTAACTGTCCAGTGTATTTACCATGCAAAAAAGATGCATCTACTCCTACAAAGGGTCTACAACCAGCTAGGAATCCATCAATGCATGGCTTCAAAGCAACAAAAACTCTCTTGAACCTATTCTTTTTACCAATCTTCTCTAACTCTATTTCTACAAGACTTCCAGGTGAACTTTGTTGTACTTGAGCAGCCCAATTGAAAAGAAGTTGGAAGCTTTCCTCATACTTACCATGAATTTGATCCAAGGCTACCTTCAAACCTGACCAAGCTTTTGAGTACTTCAGCTTTATACCAAAGTCACCCTCCAATTTTTCTTTGGCATCCTTTGCTCCCTTAGTTGGGTTCTTCTTAACCCAATCTCCAAGCCTATCTGCACACCAGCCCTGAGTGGCCATTTTCCCTTCTCTTAGCTTGGTGGTAGGACAATTGTGCTTCTCAGGAAGTACTTTGATCTGCACAAATACAAACAAATGTCATACAAAACTCAAAATATGTATATGCTGCAATTATTAATAAGAACAAATACAACAATGGGTCAAAAAATATACTTGTACTGTTTTCTTATCAAAAATGGTAGAAGCATGTATTCTCCAAGGGCATCCTTCAGCAGCACACCTTGCTACAAATCTTGACTTGTCTGTTTTGTAACCAACTGCAAACTCAAACCCTTTCTTCACTGCGTAGTGTCTTATTGCTTTCCTAAATGCAATGATATCAGGAAATAACTCCCCCTCCACTATTTTTGGGTTCTCAGGATCATGCAGTACATGGAGCTCCAAAGGGTCAGCATCATCCACCTCTGCCTCAGCATGGACAGATGCATCAGTTGGTTCAGCAGTAGAATAAGGGTTAGCATTGTCAATTGGCTGTGCAAACTCAAGAGTAGGTGGCACTGTATCATACATGCTCTCATCATCAACTCCCACATATTCTTCAGCATTATCAAACATATCAGGCTCTCTATCTAACTCTAACTCATCAGCTATATCCGGATTCTCAGGAGCATCACTAGTGGGATCATTAAACTTGTTAACAGCTGCCTCTGGATTCTCAGGACCAACACTAGTGGGTTCTGTTGACATGTTAACAACACTATGTGGCTCTAACTCAATAGCTACATCATTAGAAGGAACCACACAGATAGGCTCCAATGAATCGAACAAAGGTTGCATGCAAATTGCCCTATCAGATACACATACTACCAATTGGCAGCTCATCTCATCCTTATACATTTCAAACAAATCAACCATCTGTATCTCATCAGTTAATCTGGCATCCACATTCAATCTTTTGTCATAGAACCAAACGGTGCATGTCTGGTTAGGGCTCAAATTTAATTCAGTTGCCATACTTTTCAATAGCAAATCAAGTGTCATGGACCCATACTCGACATCCCACTTAAATGCATGACCTTTTGTGTAAGATTTTCTACTAGCCGAATCTTTGGAAGCAAAACCTTCAACTTTAATCTCCAACGCAAACATGACGTCCCTAACGTGAAGTAAATCAAACCCCAAATCAAAGTGTATACATGCAAATCAGCAAAGAGACCCTAATCAACCGTAATCCCCAACTGTGGTGATCACACATAGACAAATCATCACAAATAATACCTGGGAGCGTCGTCCTTCATCGTCACCGCATCAGTGCGGCGACGAGCCTCGATTGAAGGTGATGTCGCCATCAGGGCGCCTCCATCACCACCACTAGACGCGGACAGCTCCCACCACTGCCACAGCCTTCAATCGCCGCCGACTCCTCCAATCGCCGCGGAGAGAGCTTTGGTTAGGGTTCGTAGTAGAGAAGGGGCAAGAACACAGAGAGGGAGAGAAGCATGGGAGAAGCCAGCTTCACTTGCCTTATCCACTTGACCAAGGGTATTACAGGGCAATACGCAAATACGGCACCTGCAAGTGGGCCCAGGTACGCGACATACGTAGAAAAGGGCATGGGTGCGGGATGAGATGAATTGTAATGGCAAATGTCCAATAACATGAATTGTAATGGCGTTTTTCAAAAGATGAAAAATTGTAATGGCTAGAATCCAAAAAAAAACCCTTTTTTTTATTTCCAACTGCTCTAATCATCGAACCCAAAGTATATGCATAATAACTCCTACATGATGAACGTGAACGCTGTACTATACGACGAGCGGCTGCGGGCACACACACTCGTGCTAGGGTCGTAGCGCTGTCGACGCCCACCGCCACGCGGCCCGCAACCGCAACACGTCGATCGTTGCCGTCACCTGTGTCCTGTCCCTGCCTCCTGTGCGGCTGGCTGCGCCTTCCCTTCTCGGCTCTACGAAGGCACGAACGAATGAAAATGAACTGTGTCCGGCTTGCGGCAGCTGTACCCTGCAGTGGCGCTTGCTAGGCCCTACGGAAGCACGGAGCCGCCGAGCCGGTACCGGACGAAAGAAACCGCAGCCGAACCTAACGCAACGCAGCGCAACGCACGGCTGTTCCACGAATAAGGAAATTTTTTTGATAAATCGGCTAATAAGTTGAAACGAATAGAGTCAATGGTTACACTATCCGTACTCACGTTTCTCTATTTTCATCCTCTATACTGCCTGGTCATCAAGATTCTCTCTTCTATACTTATTTTTCCCGCATCCATTCATCCTCTATATCATCCTCTATCCACTGTGGGCCTACTTGTCACTTTATCTAAATATATCCATTAGAGATGTAGTTTTGAAGAATTAATTGCAACAAATTCAATGGTACAATCAAACTTTAATTTGAAATTTTAGTTTATGAGTTATAACATTTTTTAGTTAAATGGAATTAGTGGGGCCCGCTGCTGCTGCTTTACCTCTCTCACGCGGTGGGCATGCAGGCGTACGCTATCCAACTGCGGTCGCTTTAAATCTGGCGGACACGCGCTGCTTGCACTCCGTATAGCGTGCTCCGCTGCGGAGATTTTGCTACGGTAAATGGTTTTGGCGTTCCTTTTACCGTCTCCGCTGCGCATAGTCTTAGAGCTGGTTTAGGAGCCACCCGTTGCATTGCAGGCGCCCTCAGTGATCGCTGGGAAGAAACATGCGGCCGGATGAGAATTTTTTTTTATTAATAACCCAATTAAATAAAAAATTTCATAATTAACACTGTTTAATTTTTTTTTTCAAAACTAACCCTTTTGCCGCGCCGTGCCGCATGGCGCGGCAAAAGCGTTAGCCGCGCCATGCATGGCGGCGCGGCAAAAGTGCCACCGTGCACCGGCCGGCCACGCAGGCCCGCGTGGGCCCCGCCTGTCAGTTGCCGCGCCAGGCGGGCTGGCGCGGCTAGTGCGTTTGCCGCGCCAGGCGGCCTGGCGCGGCCAACGGCTTTGCCGCGCCAGGCGGGGGGTGGCGCGGCAAAGCCGATCTAGATCTGGCGCCCGCGGCTTCTTCCTCCTTTCTCCTCCTTCTCGGCCGCCCGCGCCTCCGTCCCGCCGCCGCCGCCGTCGAGCCCCGCCGCCGCCGCCGTCACGGCCGCTCCCGGGCGCCCCCGTCCCCGTCCCCGTCCCGGCCGGCCGCCCCCGCGCCGCCGCCCCCGTGCCTCGTCCCTGTCCCCGTGCCTCGTCCCCGCCCCCGGGCGCCCCCGAGCCTCGTCCCCGTCCCCCGTCCCGGCCGGCCGCCCCCGTGCGCACCGGCGCCCCCGGCCGCCACCGGCCGCCCCCCGGGCGCCCCCGGCGACACCGGCCGCCCCCGGCCGCCACCGGCGCCCCCCTCCACCACCGTCTCCACCATCGTCCACGACCGGAAGGTATTTTTTTTTCTTTTTGTTATTTTTTTTTGTAGTTTGCGTTAATTAGTTAGTTAAATAGGTTAGTAATTTAGTTATTTATTTATTTATTTGCTTAGTTAGTTATCTAGTTAGTTAGTTAGGTTAGTTAGGTTAGATTAGTTAGTTAGGTTAGGTTAGTTTAGGTGGTTAGTTAGTTAGTTATATAGTTAGTTAGTGTGTTAGTTAGTTAGTTAGCTAGCTAGTTAGTTAGGTTTATGTTAGGTTAGTTTTAGTTAGTTAGTTAGTTAGTTAGTTAGTTAGGTAGGTTAGTTAGGTTAGGTTTAGTTAGTTAGTTACTTAGTTAGGTTAGTTACTTAGTCTAGGGTTTAGGGTTTAGGGTTTACGTTAATATGTTAGTTAGGTTAGTGAAGACAACATAGTATTTATGTCATTCTGTATTTTAGAGAAGACCATCACTTGACCATCACTTGACCTTAGTTGCACTATTGACTTTGTAGATGGACACTGTATTCACATTGTTTTATGGAGGCACAGTTAGTAAACGAGACGGGTTGTTTGATGATAACATGGAACAAGAACTCGAAGTATTTGATGAGCGGCCTTCCTTTACGGACCTTATGTTGCGTCTGAAGGAGAAGTTTGATGGTGATTTCTCGTTGAAAGGGAGATTTGACAGTGGCAAGATTAGGTCGAACTATGCGTTGTTGCCCTTGCGCAACCAGGCTGACTGGGCAAAATACCAGGCGATCGTTATGGCATCCAATTCGACAATGGGTGAGATCGTGGTAGTGGATGGTTTGAGGAAGCAGGCAGAGGCGTCCGATGATGGCAACGATGGTGAAGCACAGGAGGTAGGGGATGATGACGATGCAGCTCCGATGACTATGGACGTTGATGGTCACCCCACGCAGGAGACGGTGTATGCAACTGAAGATGCCCACGCTGACGTCGGTCAAATAAACAATGATTTTGATGTGGCCGACATAGAGCGGGAGGAGCAGGAGGAGCATGAGGCACAACTATTTGATGAAAACTATGATTCTGATGATGATTCAGACTATGACGAAGAAGAGGACAGTTATATTTCTGCTATGCCAGAGCCGGTTCGTGCTATTCCACAACCGGTTCGTGCTATGCCACAGCCGGTTCCTCAGAATATGCATCCTCCAGGGAGACTAGTCACTGATATACCAGAGGATCATACACATTTTGATGCGTGGGGGCGTTTTAGCGAAGCACGGTATTATGTTCCGCCTGATCCTTTGACTGAGACAGAGCTGCAGCAATTGAGGTCGGTTAACATGCAGTTTAGAGGCGTTCCAAGTTATAGGGATGTCAGTATGGTGGACCAGGCTGTTTGTGATACTGGATTGAACCTGTGCAAGCAAACACTGCATGACCATACAGATTGTATTCTTCAGAAGGGTATGATTTTCAACACTATGAGTGAGCTGAAGCTTTTCCTTCAGCACTATGCTGTGCATCATCATCGACCGTACACGGTCAGCCATTCTGATATTAGTTTGAGGTACCACATCAGGTGTATGCATCATAGTTGTCCCTGGAGGCTGAATGCTCGCAAGAGAACTGATGGCAAGTGGAGAATCAGTAAAGTAGTACAACCGCATACCTGTTTTACAAATAAGGGACAAGAAAAACATCCTCAGTTGACGGCAAGATACCTTGCACGGCGCATTTTGGCATTTGTTGATGATGACGCCGACGTATCTGTTTCACAATTGCTTATCTCCATATTTGGATTCACAGGCTATAAGGTGACTTATGGAAAGGCGTGGCGTGCGAAGCAGATCGCCCTTGCAATTCGTTGGGGTGGTTGGGATGAAGCGTACAACAGGATTCCACGGATTTTGTGTGCAATGGCATACTATAACCCTGGCCTAAAATGGTTTCCACACACCAATGGGCAGTATATAGACCGCAACACCGGCAAGGTTACACATGTGCTTCAGCGTGTATTTTGGTCTTTTGCACAAACAGAGCATGCTTATCAGTACTGCCGTCCAGTCATACTTGTGGACGGTACTTTCCTGACCGGAGCGTACAAGGGTGTGTTGATGATGGCGGCGGCTGTTGATCCCGAGGACCAGATAGTTCCAATTGCTTTCGCCTTGGCTGAGGGGGAGAACGTTGAGTCTTGGTCTTGGTTCATGGCCCTGCTACGGATACAAGTGTTAGGGCCTTCTCGGACAATATGTTTGATTTCGGACCGTCATGTTGGGTTGCTTCGTGCCGCAGAGGAGGAGATAGAGGGTTGTCCTCCTCTAGTGCACAGATGGTGCATGCGTCACTTTGCCGCCAATTTCTGGCGTCGGCAGAGAAAAAAGGAGGTTTGTGCCAAGGTGAAAGAGCTATGTTGTGTTAAAACTGAGCACAAATTCAAAGAAACAATGGAAGAGTTGGACAAAATGTTAAACAGTGCTGCCATGGCCTGGATCGAGAGACAGATGGAACACAAGGAGAAGTGGGCGCTTGCTTACGATGAGGGCGGTTTCCGGTTCGGCATAATGACCACCAACTCATCGGAGTCTTTCAACAAGGTATTCACCGGTGTTAGAGCCTTGCCCGTTTCTGGAATCGTTGAGTACTCGTTTCACAAGACCAACGAGTATTTTGTGAAAAGGTGGTCCATTGCTCAAGACAACCTACAAACGGATGGTGAATTTGGAAAGGCGGGAAATGAGCACATTCAGGAAAATGAGATCTGGGCAACGCAGCTAACTTGTGAGGCTTATGGACCAACCAGACAAATCTATAATGTTCGAGCAAAGGGTGGAACTACCATGGGCGGGGAACGCTACGGTGGTCGCAACTATCGGATCGATCTTCAAAGAGTGGAATGCAGTTGTAACGTGCCGCAGATAATGCATGCCCCTTGCTCTCACATGATTGCGTCCTGTAGAGCGCGCGGATATAACTACAAGGCCGTACCATATATGTCCGAGTACTATCGCCGGAGCAACACCGTCGCAATATGGCAGAGCAGCTTCGAGCCTTACCTTGATCCCACTCAATGGCCTCCATACTTGGGTAGAGACTTCATGCCTGATCCTGAGCTGCTGAAGTTAGGTAAGGGTAGGAGGAGGAAGAAGAGACTAAAGGGTGACATGGACAATATGGATAGGTATGGCGGGGGGGACTTTGACCAGACACCGAGCACGAACTTATGCTCTGTTTGCCACATGCCAGGGCATAATGCAGCCTTCCATCGTAGACAAACACAACAGGTGTACATATGTCTTCATTTGTTTTAATGCTTT
Organism: Coix lacryma-jobi var. lacryma-jobi; assembly: GCA_009763385.1. Taxonomy (NCBI): domain Eukaryota; kingdom Viridiplantae; phylum Streptophyta; class Magnoliopsida; order Poales; family Poaceae; genus Coix; species Coix lacryma-jobi. The sequence continues at coordinate 130,452,786 of CM019827.1, forward strand.
ATTATTGTTATCTTTACTTATATTAATTATTTGAATGCTTTTGCTATTATTGTACATATGTCTTTCATTTGTTTTAATGCTTTATTATTTTTGACGCTGTACTAACTTGTTACCATGTTTTGTTTAAACAGGATGGCGAACCCTCCGGCGTACCCTCTCCTTGAGCCGTTCTACGACGGCGAGCACCGGGCGCACAGGCTCACCGACTACGCCCCTCCGGAGAGGTTGTCTTTGCTGAGGCCGCGCACCCACCTATGGCACCGGTGGGACGAGCGCTACGCACCCTTCCTGCGGCGCGCGGGCTTCTTGGTGCTAGCCCGCGTTGCCAACGACGTGGGGTTGCAGCTCGACCCCGCGCTCCTCACCGCGCTGGCGGACAGGTGGCGTCCCGAGACGCACACCTTCCACCTAGCCTGTGGGGAGATGACCGTGACGTTACAGGACGTGGCCAAGATTTTTGGTCTACGCCTGGGCGGCCTCCCCGTGACGGGGATTCTTGACACCGACACGTGGATGGACACCGTCCACCAGTTCTGTGGTCGTACGCCCCCCGACGACGCAGACGCTAAGAGGAACAAGTAAGCTAATTTTTTTTTCTAATTTAGTTGCATACGATGTGCTACTATCCTTTCCTAACTTTTACTTTTGTAAACAAACAGGAAGACTACTGGGGTGCCTTCGTCGTGGATCACCCAGCACTTTTCGTATTGCCCCCTCAACGCTGACCCACAGGTAGTCGAGAGGTATGCCAGAGTGTGGCTCTGGCACTTTATTGGGGCCTTCCTGTTTCCCGACTCATCGGGGAACACCATCAGCTGGATGTTCGTCCCCATCCTCGCACAGCCGTGGGAGAACATCGCCGGCTACAGCTGGGGGAGCGCTGTTCTAGCATGGCTGTACAGACAGCTGTGCGAGGGGTGCCGGCGGAGGCAGGCCTCCTCTAGCTTGGGAGGGTGTCTGCCCCTGCTCCAGGTTTGGGCCTGGCAGCGGCTGCCTGTGGGTCGTCCCCGCGTACGAGAGGAGGCGGTAAGTACATACCTCTTGCGTGCGTGCGTGTGCTTTTACAAATTTACAGTCATTTAACTGATTCGAATTGGAATGCAGGTGTGGACGCACCCGGACACCCGACCCACTGCTCTGTTTGTCTGGTCCACGGCAGAGGCATAGCTCTACTGGGGACCACGCCCCGGTACAGGCTTTTCTGCAGGTATCATAACCCATTCGAACTGCACGTGTAAATTTTAAGAAGTCATAAACTGTACTAATATTTATTATTATTATTTTCTTATTTGCAGAAAATCAGGAAGGGCTGCAGGAAGCTTGCTCAGAAGCTTGGGTGCATGGACACAGCGTGGGCCCCACCGCACCTTCCTCAGCCTTCGAGCCCTTTGGTGTCAGACACTGTACCAGCAGCAGCGTCGTCCGACGCTCGGACGGGAGGCACTTCTGCGGATCCACGCGGAAAGGGCCCCGCTGCAGAGGAGCAGCCCGAGGAGGAGGGGGAGGAGGAGGAGGACGAGGAGCAGTACGTCGAGCGCACGACACCACCCTACACGGCTAGTGCAGGCTACATGGCCCTCGGCCATAGCTCGCACTACGCTGGAGGGTCCTCCTCCAGAGGTGGCCTGGACGACACGGCGTGGCAGGTACCTGGTGCTTACGACTACCCTAGTGGCTACTACACCGGCCCTGGCTGGCAGCCTTGGCCAGAGCAGGGCGCAGCACATGAGCTGGGGTACTCACAGCTAGGTGGAGCTCCACTACCTACTCAGGAGGACGTGCAGGTACATAAGTTGACCGCTATACATTTAAGTTCGTCAGATATATTTAAGTTGTGTGCTAACATTTATTTTGAATGTTGCAGGGACCTAGTCAGACGCAGGGGTCACCACGCCGGCAGCCACGCGCACGAGACCGCACGGACGTCACATTCACGCCGAACATGGATCTGTCGCAGCCGAGGCGTCGGAGGCGGCCTCGTCAGCCGTACACACCTAGCTAGGCTTAGTGTTAGACTATATGGATAGGTGATGTATATGTTAGATAACTTGTTTGAGAACCCTATTATGTACTTCGTGGAGCTTGAGCCACTAAGCCTGGTTTTTATGAGCGCTATTATGTTTCCGTTTATTCAAATTGTGTCAATGTTTGGTTCCTTGTTATTCCGTTTGCGGAAAAAGACAGGAAAAACGGAAAAACACATTCGATCAAACAGAGACAACACATTAGGACGAAGATCGAGCAGGAACTGAACAGAGACAACACATTAGGACGAAGATCGATCAGGAACTCGACCAGTCAGTCGGCGGGAAACCTGACCAGTCAGTCGGCGGGAAACCTTGGGGCTTTGCGTGGCGACCATGCCAGCTTTTGCCGCGCCAACCCTGGGGGCGCGGCTGACGCTTTTGCCGCGCCAGGATTGGTACTCTTTTTCCGCGCCAGGATTGCCGCGCCAGAAAAGCGTCAGCCGCGCCCCCAGGGTTGGCGCGGCAAAAGCTGGCATGCCGACTGTCCCTACGATGAACATTAGTAAGGATTTTTCTCTCTCTGTTTGATCGAATGGTACTCTTTTTCTGTCATGTGTGCAGTACTTTTCAGTCACGCTCAAGTGCTGGTGCTTACCTGCCGGAAGTGGAAGAGGAAGCAATGTTCTCAACTCATCGTTTCTGTGCCAGCAGTACTTGTTCAAAAAGAATCTTCTCTCGAGATGGAGGAGGACGACGCGCATCGCAAGAGCAAGGAAGGCGGTTGCGAGAAGGCCCTGCAAAAGCATCAGCCGCGCCACCAGGGTTGGCGCGGCAAAAGCTGGCATCTTGTTGCACAGCCTTTTCAGTGTCGTGTCCTGTCCTCATAAGTGCTCTGCAGTTTTGATTCCCATAGACTTTTCAGTGTATAGGCTTTTCAGTTTGTAGGCTTTTCAGTATATAGGCTTTTCAGTGATTAGATTTTTCAGCGAATAGCCTTTTCAGTTGCATTAACTACACACTCACAATGCAGCTGAGATAATTCACAAGTTCAAAACCAGGGCCCCGCCTATATAAACCCATCAGTGCCTTGCATATTCAACACCTTCAGCAGAGCTTGCGAGGTTCGTAGTAGAGATGTCTGGAGGTTCGTCCAAAGGCGGGAGAGGAAAGGGTGGGAGGAAGGGACCTCCCATTGTGTGGGAGGGATCTCTTGGTCCTGATTTATTCTTAGAGGCACTATATGACTTTCCCGTTGAGAGCAAAAAGGATTTCAGCCGGGACCGTCCTCTTAGGGGATACGATAACCGTTTAGAGGACTGGCCAAAATGCCGCCATGGTGAGGACTGTTTGGTGCAGATGCTCCACGACGACCTGGAGGCAGGCCGACGTTTCTTCAAATGCCCGCGAGCATGGGTAACTTTATTTAATTGTTGTTGCTATGCCTCTCATGTTTGCTAATACTTAGTCATTTTGTGAATGACAGTCTTCTATTTCCGAAGAAAACTGCGGCTTCACCAGATGGGTGGATCCTCCTCCAATATGGCCGCATCAGGAATACATCTATTATCTGCAGCGTCGTATCGACGATCTTGAAAGAGAAGTTAAAAGCATGCTCAAGGACTATGATGATGACGACAGCGATGCAGGCGGTTCAGATGAAGCAATATGCCTTGATCCATATTGCAACTGCCCGCATCACAAGAACAAGGGGCCTCCACCGCCGCCCCCACCACCGCCACCACCACCACCACCCGCAATGGGAGGCTATTACGGAGAAGGGTCTACTCAGTTTGCTATGTGGGACGGCTTCTAGACTACTTAGATCACTATGTGCGTGTTGTGTTGTGACAATCAATTACCTAAGGCATGTTAGGATTAGTCTAGGACCTTTTAACCAAGTTACGGTAAAAGGTCCTCACATGCCATGTACTAGTTTGTTGTTCGTGTAATGGTTTGCTCTATTCTATTTCTCGTACTTTATCCCACAAAAAATCAACGACACATGAACTACCGCAAACAATACAACAACATATAATAAAGCCGAACAAAGTGCAGTTCAAGACTACATTATCGAGGATCCGAAATAAACGGTACAGGGGAGTACAAGCCAACAGTACAATAGACTAACAAGTCCACCAAATGACAACGATGTTCATTACTCAATAATGACTACTGAACCTACCACACTACTGAGTGCAACGAGGCCACTTTCCCTTCCTCACAGCATCCGGATCCTGCTCCATGGCAGCCTTGGCACGGCGCACACGCTCAAGCCTCTTCTCCCTCTCCCCCCTACGCTTAGCTGCATCCCTCATTCTTGCCTCTTCCTCATGCTGCTTTTGTGCTGCCTCTTCTTTGCGTCTCTTCTCCAAACGCTCCTTGTCCTCCGCAGCCCACTTTTTCATCCTCTCTACGTGCTCCTTGTCCTCCGGCTTCATCTCAGTGTCGATCCACTGCTCGAAGTCACATAGTGGTGGAGGCTCCTGCAAAATACGACTAAGTCAATTAGGTAATAAAATATAAATGATTTGTCATTCATGTATAGAACAAGTCATCAGCTTCTCACCATCAGTCCAATACGGATCTGTTTAGGTGTAGGGTCAAAGGCATAATTCTCACACATCCAATACCTCTGACCGTATGTGTGCTCCTCATCAGATATTGCGACCTTACAATCATCGCCGCAGTAGCACATGGGCACCGGAACACCGCTAGGCAATGGCAAACGGGCAAAGGCATTGCCCGTGAGAGGCTGCCTACAATCATCAACGCAATAACAAATGAACATAACACAAAATTACTTCATTAAAACAGACAAATAAATCAACAATGTACCGATCTTACCTTGCCTTACTAGCTTTGCCACGCCGCGGCATCCTAACAATAAAAAATATGTCAACGCTACACATACATTCATGATTAATTATAAATCTACATAATGACGTAACAAATATTACACAAAAAAATGTACACAAAATGAACAAAATATTAAGCAAAACAGATATAAAAGTCTAATACATGAACAAATCCATCATTAATTAACAACTAACGTCACGACAGTATCAAAATAAATATTGTCTACAAACCCTAACTTACAAAAATATGGTTCAATCCTACATTGCAAATATGGATAAAGAACAATCATATGGATCAAAATACCTCTTGTAGACAAGTTTGATTGGGGGAGGGAGATGAAGAGAGGAGGAATGAAATGGATTGGATTGGATTGAATTGGTTTGGGAGAAGAGAGGAATGAGGAGGAGCCTGCTGCTCGGCGCGGCGGCCAGATCTAGATTGGCTTTGCCGCGCCACCCCGCCTGGCGCGGCAAAGCCGTTGGCCGCGCCAGGCCGCCTGGCGCGGCAAACGCACTAGCCGCGCCAGCCCGCCTGGCGCGGCAAACTGACAGGCGGGGCCCAAGCGGGCCTGCGTGGCCGGCCGGTGCCACGGTGGCACTTTTGCCGCGCCGCCATGCATGGCGCGGCTAACGCTTTTGCCGCGCCATGCGGCACGGCGCGGCAAAAGGGTTAGTTTTGAAAAAAAAAATTAAACAGTGTTAATTATGAAATTTTTTATTTAATTGGGTTATTAATAAAAAAAAATTCCCGGATGACACCTGAGCAGTGAGCACTACAGCAGCTGCTCACCGTACGTCTCCCCTCCCGCCATGGATTTCGAAATACATATCCCGCGCCGGCCGTGGACCCCGTCTATACCCGCCGTTAGGGACGCTTCACGCGGGCACCGCCTGCTACCTCTCCCGCGGGCCCCTGCCCTAGTCGTCGTTCACAGCTCCACACGCGCACCTCGCGCGAAAACACATTGCGTAGTACGACGCCCGGGGGCCCCACTCCTCGGCCCCACCAGGCCACCAGAACTCCGAGTGTTTCCCAAACTGCCCCTGTCCGCCTGGCGTTCGTCCCTACTACTCCCTCCGTCCCTAAATGTCCGTCGTTTACGTTTCCCGAGAAACAACTTTGACTAAATATATATTAAAAAATATTAATATGTATGATGCATGATTAGTATCGTTGGATAGATATTTGAATCTAGTTTTTTAACAAAATTATTTGGAGATCCAAATATTGCACACATTTGCTACAAATTGAGTCAAACTTGTAGCACGCACACCAACGACGACAGTCAATTAGGGACGGAGTAAGTACTCCCTAACCTAACTACCCGAGTGGCCCGAGTACGAGTACTAGTACCCGTACGTAGTAGTCGTCCCACGTAGTGGCATTCACATTCCACTGATCATTTTTTTTTCTGTTTGGCTGTTGCACTACGTTTTGTCGTGTATATACGCGGTACATAATACGCGGCCAGCCTGTCACCCATCACAACGTGTTCCGTGTGTTCTGCTCACTCCCTTCTTTGGCTCTAGGGGAGGGGCGGGCAGTGCGACTGCCAGAGCCCCATGGAGCTAGGGACTCAAGACCATATATGTAATTAGTATATATATATAATAATTTTTGATTTGACTAATTGGCTTAAGCAAAGGCAAAGTTCATCGCAAACCACACGTCACACCAACCGATGTGGCCAGAAGCCCACAACCGTAGGCAACTATTTTAGAGTTCGATGTTTCATTTCCTGCCGTCGCGAGTTCACGACCACGACCCTAGCTACTGAGCTACGCATCGACGGGCGGGATTGCGGCCTGTGGGAAACCGGAGAGGAAGAGGAGACGTCGCCGCCAATCTGATCAGTCAAGGCCCTCTGGCTGAACGGCGTCGCGGTGTCGCGATGGACAACAAATGCTAAGACGCGACGTGATTAGACAATCACAAATTCACAGTAAGCAACACACTAACACTCATATTCGATTTGTATTTTCAAAAAAAAATTCTTATTTATTTTATGTATATGCTATACTTGTACACTTATAGGGTTATAAATTTCTAATTTTTTATTTAAATAAATTTATATTTTTTAAATCTTGATACTGTTTTTGAAGGTTTTGCATCAAGCAATGCTTGAAGATGGTTTTTACAAGGCAATGAAGCATTATATTTGTATTTGAAGTAATCATAATGGTTATTTTTTTGTAGTTTTTTGTTACACTATTGTTATGTCTTATGAGCTACTACTCCGTCCCAGAAAAAGAGTCGCTTTGGGATGCGTGTTGGTCAAACTTTCTCAACTTTGACTGAGTTCATACAAAATGTGTGCAATATTTTTATCTCCAAATAATTTTATTATAAAAGTATATTCAAAGATCTATCCAATGATACTAATTATGTAACATAAATATTAATATTTTATTGTATATATTTGGTCAAAGTTGAAATCTGTTGGTTTTTTGGGAAGCGAGAATGACTCTTTTTTAGGGACAAAGGGAGTATATAGATATTACAAAGTAATTTTTATTATACGTATCATATGCTGTAGTTTCGATGTTTAAATTTAGTTTAAAGGCCCTTATTTTCTTGATTGCCCAAGGGCCCTTGAAATTACAGAGTCGGCCCTGTCCCGACGACGTTGGTACTTTAACTCTTCTCGCTTAAAATTTATCGGTGGTATTACTCCGTATAATTTATTTATTTTTGCAAGTCATGATCCAATTACTTCAACTCCCCCCTGTTTAAAATTGACACGAGTATTTGACACATGATTTCTTAATTAATACATGATTTTATTTCTAATGCAAAATTGAGCCATTAGTTTCATATATATTAGAAAAAAAGTTACGTATAATTATGTATTCTATAACATTTCTTAATTACGAAGTCTTGTACTTGTGAAACAAAATACATTTGCTAGTCACATTTTAACTATGGAGTCAGTATTTGAAACACCTTAGCATTCCAAGCTCGTAGCCCGCATACATGGACGTAGATTTGACGATACAGGATTTTGTCTGATATGATCCTATCCGATTGGTGTATTTCAACTTGGTTAGGTTTCATGCCCAACATTTATTATTTCGAAACTCATTTGTTTTGTAAACACGACCTTTTTGATAAGGTCTACTATTAATGTGTTTCTTCAACTGTGCTTCTAGTATGCTCAATGTACCTTGCCTCCACTTTGCCAGCTAGTGGCGAATCTAGACGAGATACTTATCGGGGTCTTACATGAAAATAGATGAGATCATTACTAAGTATTAGCACTATAATATACAATAATAGAGTTTTATTGAAATTTTTAAAATCCACTGGGGTCGGCGGACCCCGGTGATATACACCAGATCCGCCCCTGTTGCCAGCGAAACTCTACACCACCTCTAACCTCTTGTTGCCCTAAGCCTTACCTTACGAGCATGCGTCAAAGGCGAGAGAATAAAATGTACCTCAAGGGCCATAGGAAGCAAGGGCCTAAATAAAAACATTTTAAGGCCCCGTTTGGTACAGCTCAGCTTCACCAGTGAAGCTGTTTTTTTGGAAAATAGCTTCATGAGCAACTTACTAGGTGAAGCTGAGCTGTTTTGAAAAAAGTGTTTGGCAAAACAGCTTCACCAACAACTTCATGCATGGTTGAGAGAGAGAAATGGAGGTGTAAGCTGTGAAAAGCTACTTTTTTCAGCTTCAAGGATGAAGCTGTTTTTACGAGAGAGGGGATAAAACAACTTCATTGGTGAAGCTGTTTTATAAAATGGTGTTTGACAAAAAAAAACAGCTCACAACAGCTCATGAAGCTGTTGTGAGCTGTACCAAACAGGCCCTAAGTGACGAGCCTCGATTAAGTGCAGCTAGATTTCTGAATTTTCTTATTGGTATCATTTGGTTTCCCCTTCCTTCACATAAAAAATCATTTTACCGTTGTTTTGTTGTGCGAAACAAATGCTAGCCAATATCGCGGCCAAAATTCAAACCCCGCGGCCGCGCCGCGTGGGTCCCGCCTCCTATCCCACCCAGGTGTCTTCGACACGGATTAATCATTAATCAATAGCAGCGTTTACCTGTAACCACCCTGGTGGAGTGTTGTTTACCTGCCACTGCCACGGGGGCCGGGGCCTAAACGCGTCCAGCTCATCATCATCTCACCAGCCACTCGCCGAGGGCAGCGCCGTCATTTCGCCCTCCCCGGGTCGGGGCCCGTCGTCCCCGCGGTTTAAAGAGACCTCCCCACTCTCGAGCACCACCGGGTAATCTCTCTGGCCTGCGCTTCGTCTCCGGGCGGCCGGCCAGGGGAGGGAAGAAGAAGAAGACCACCTGGATCCACCTCGTCCTCGGTAAGCTCTCACACCCCTCTCGCGCCGGCGTCTTCCTCCTGTTGCCGCGGTTTCGTCTCTCTAGACTAGATATGTGTGCTCTCCTCTGTTCCGTCGCTATTTGAGTTTTCTGGAGGTTTCGATCAGAATGTTTCGGGTTCCCCCGGAAGACCGGAAGTCCGGAACCAGCAGGGAGACGAATTCCGCGCTGAATGATACTCGTGCCTAGGCCTAGCAAAACTGCAGTGTAGGGCCTGTCGTGGCTTTTCCGAGATTTCGAATTTCCTGTAGTGGAGCACTGTCGCTTAGTGTTCACGCGGCGCTCATGGCGCCCTGGAAAGTGGAAACAGGGCATGCTGATTTCAGGCGTTTTGGAGCGCTACTAGTACTACTGTGTTTGGTTTCTCGATTGACTTTTCCTTGGTTCAGTTTGACCTTTAAATCCCCGTCCCTTTCAGTTGGCCATCAGTCACCACTCACCAGAGTATTCGGCTCATTGATTGTACTGAGCTTTCGTAATCCGTTCTATGTGGAAAAACGTGCTTCGAGCTGCATGTCACCATTGCAAATCCTCTGCAGTCTGTTGTCTCTCCCTGAAGCTGAAAGACTCAAGGGTGCATAGCGATTCTTGGTACGTGCAGCCTATCCTGCGGTGCGATGGGCAGATGGGGACTTCTAGGGGAGATCAGTCTGATGGAGGGGAGATTTTGTTTTTTCAAAATTTGTTTGGAGGTGCTTCGATATTTTTTCTATACTAGAGAGCACGCGTAATGTGACCATCTTAGCTGGTGCTGCATGTGCCTATTCACAGCTGTTTGGATCAGGAGATCTGCAAATTGTTTTAGATTTACTCATATTAGATTAGATCCTTTTATGACCATTAATTCTGGGAAATTTAACTGTATGAATGAGCTTTCTTCCAAATTTTGAAGCAGTTACTGATACTTTGGGCTTCTGAAGTCTATGTGCAAGGTCCTCGTCCTTGTATATTACATAATTTCCTACAGGATTTTTTTTTAATCCTAAGTGCCTAGCTGTGTTCTTCAATTATTGCCATCTTCACATGCATGACCAAAAATACCTTCAAGAAATGAATAAATAATGTACAATTTCCAGAGATACAAGATAGGTGCATCATTCGTGGCCTTTCTACATAACCGCAGTTGACATCAGAATGTACTAGATTATTCCTACTGTGATGGCCCCTCTGCCCCTCACTCGATGACTGCATGTGTCCATCTAGATGTAAGCTGGGGCCTGACCATGTTACGTGGATCACAAACAATTATTTTTTTACTAAATTGACTAGTCTCAGTCCTCACTCAATGATTGGGTTTGATGTAGGTTGACAAATAGCTTGTGGCACACTGGTACTGCAAGTTTCAGCTTGGGCCTGAACTTCTGATCCCTGTGGGGGACAGAACAATTTTTCTGTCAATTTATCTTGGCTGTGCAAGTTTATGCAAGTCCATTGAATTAGGCTCTTACCTAACAAAGGGCCGAAGAGAGAGGTAGCTGCGACATCTTTTGTGCTGTGGTGTGTGATAGCCAAGTCATAGCCCTACCTGACTGCCTGCTCCATGAATGAGTTTCCCAACTAATATTCCAACCAAAGAGAACGATGTACTTCATCTCCATGACTCCATTAGGCATTAGTCCATATCAAACCTGTTTAGTTTACCTTGAGAAGGCATAGTAGTTTAACACAACCACCTTACTTATCATTATCTTAAAAACAGCTCACTTATATGTCTGTGAGATAGGCAATCTGTGTCAAACTAGATGTTTATTTGATCATTTTTTTCATGGCAGCTAAATGTGCACAATATAAGCACTAAATAGCTCATACTCATTAGTCTAAAGTTGTTACATCATTCATAAAATAATGTACTTGTGTTCTTGCACATCAATGACTTAAAACGAGGTACAGTTGTATCGTCACAGTGAATTTTCACTTTGTTCCCCAATTCCACCTTGGGTTGCTGATGCTGATCAATTTTTCTGGTCCCGAGCTTTCTGGAACGCCGTCACTGATTGGTTAGCTGTTAAAGTTATAATTGATGAAGAATATGATCGTTCCCATATGTTTGTTAACCAATCAATGTTTTGGTCCCTGCAATTTGGAGGTTGATATGCTGAGCCCTTTTCATCCTCCTCTAATATATGCATCCAGTACTGTTCTACCGGTAGGCAGCATAAGATCTGCTTCCTACCTATATGATTGCAAGTTGATCCATCGGAGTTAACCTCATGCCATGCACGGCTTTTGCGCACTCTGTGTTTTTTCTTTATCTGTGAGCTTCCTGCGGATGTTTCTGGTTGCTGTTTCTTGTTTGCTCTCTCCATTATTCTAGCAGTTCCTTAGTCGTGACATTGAAAAAGTTTTACTCTGTCAATAATAATACCACCACTTGTTCGTATGCTCACTGTCAATCATGACCAGGTCAACTACAAGGGGATCTTATTTTGGTGACAATGAAGCGCATGCATAGGATGCAAACGAGGAAGTCCCATTCATGGTGGTGGGACAGCCATATTAGCCCAAAGAACTCCAAATGGCTAGCTGAGAATTTGGAAGGTAACAACTCTGTTTGTTGTGACAGGAAGAACAGTCTGCAGTAACTTTGTTCAATGTTCACGTATCATGCAGTATAATAATACAATAGCACAACTTTGCTGACCTTTTCTTTTTTAAACGAATAGAGATGGATAAGCAAGTTAAAGAGATGCTGAAGCTCATAGAGGATGAAGGTGATTCTTTTGCAAAGAAGGCTGAGATGTATTTCCAAAGAAGGCCTCTACTTGTAAATCATGTCGAGAACTTCTATCGCATGTACCGTGCTCTTGCTGAGCGGTATGACAACGTGACTGGGGAATTGCGCAAGGGTCTCGCACTGCAGTCTCAAGGCTCTGGTATATCTGAAACTGATTCCGAGACACAATCAATTTCACCATCTCCAGAGCCTAACATGGAACAGAACACAGCAAAACCAAAGCGCAAAACAAGAGCAGTTGGCTTTGATGTGTTCCTTGGTTCTGGTGGAAGCTCAGACATTTCCAAGAAGGGCAGTGATGGATCATCATCATCTTCTTCTTCAGATTCTGATTCAGAGGTTGATGAGGCAAGTGAAGAAAATGGCAATGGGATATCTTATATTATGGATGGACGGATTGCTGAGCTAGAAGATGAGCTTCAAGAAGCAAGGCAACAAATCGAGGCACTTGAGGTAAAGAACATGCACTGCCAATGTGAAAAACTTGAAGAGAGTCTCAAACAAGTTAGCAATGAAAAGGAAGACTTGGTAGCTGCAATTCTGGCAAGCAAGAATGAGATTGAGGATCTAAAAGGAGACATGACCTCGACAGCAAAACATTTTGAAGCCCAATTAGTGCACCGTGACCATGAGATTGAGAAGTGCAAGCAGGAGGTGGAGCAAGTTTCTGAAAAGTATTTTCATGAGAAATCCGCTCTTGAATCTGAAATTGAAAGGCTCCAGGAAGTTGTCAAGAGTTTTGAACGGAACCTAACAGAAGTTACAGGGGAGAAATTGCAGCTTGAGGCCCAGGTAAAGGAGCTTGAACAAGTTTCTAAGAACTTAAATGATTCTTCTGCAGAGATTATAAAGCTACAAGAAATAACCAAGGATCTGCAAGCAAGATTGGAAAATGATTCAAATGAGAAGGGTGTACTTGAGGAGCGTGCTATGGAGTTGGAGCAAGTTCGTAGGCAGTTGGAGGATTCAAGGGCTGAGGCTAGGGAGCTACAAGCTACAATTAAGGACCTGAAAGATGACCTAGAAAAAGCACTCCAAGAGAAAGCAGAACTTCAGAATCGTATGAAGGACGTGGAACAGGCAACCAGTGACCTAAATTCCTTGGTTGCTTCCCTTGAGGGCAAGTTGACAGCCACAGAGGCACAGCTTGAACAACTTCACGTGGAGAAAGCAGAAGCATCCCTTGAGAGTGAGAAACATTTATCTGAACTGATTCAAGCCATTGCCCATCTTAAGGCGGAGATCGAGCTGCTGTCTTCAGAGAAGGCGGCAGTTGAAAACAAGGTGTCCGTTGTGCTGATTGATGTCACTACTCGTGATGAAAAGCTGAAGGACATGGACGGCCACTTGCATCAGCTGCACCTGGAGCATGTCAAGCTGATCGAAGAGGCAGATGCTGCGCGGAAAGACATGTCAGGCCTGCGTTCACGCGTGTGCGAGCTCGAGGAAGAGGTTGAGAAGCAGAAGCTTACTATATCTGACAGCGCAGAGGGGAAGCGTGAGGCGATCAGGCAGCTGTGCTTCTCCCTTGATCACTACCGCCATGGGTACCAGCAGCTTCGGCAGCTCCTGCAGGGCCACAACTCCCACAAGAGGCCCATGGTGATGGCAATATGAGTGAGTAGCGTTGCCTTTCCTCTGGATGTTGAAAGGATGTCGAAACTCTGAAAGTTGGCTTCTCAGAGTTGTGCTGTCAGACGATGTAATTTGAGGTTGAGCTGCCTCCTTCCCCTCTTTTGGAAGGATGTCGAAACTCTGAAGTTGTTTCTCAGTGTTACGCTGGCAACATGAGTGAGTATCTCGATGTTGGAAGGATGTCGAAACTCTATATAGTTTGAGTAAAGCTTGTGCTCTATAGTTACTTGCACTGTGGAGTTACTCGTAATTTGTACTGTGGAGTTACTCGTAATTTGTGTTGTGTAATGTTAACGAGCTATATGGTCTGGATAATCGCGGTGTTCCCTTATTCGTTCTGTTCGTGCTCATTGTTGGTTGCTGAAGTGATCTGTTCAGGTGGTGGAAGTCCGTATTGGTATCTGAGTCGGGAAGGACGTACTACAGAGCCCGGCCTTGTGATTGGTTGTGGTGAGTGAATGAAGAGATAAAATCTAGGAAAAGTCCTGTTCGGAACCGAGTCCGACACGATCATCATCAGAGTCGGAGTCGGCTTGCCGGCACCCCTCTACTTATAGCGGCGTAGTCCAGAGCATTTGGCTGTATCATCATCAGGTCTCTCAAAAGATCGTCCCTTGATCATCATCAGGAATTGATCAGGGAAAAAAAAAGAGTAACCCGAGCGCAGCCCCCGATGGCGGCCACCGCTGAGGTTCCGGCACCACGAGCGGGCCTCTTCTCCTTGGTGAAGCTCAGTGTCCTCATATCTGCTCGCCGATGGAAACTTTTCGTCCAGGTCTTCGCGCTAGCTGCCGTGCTCTGATAAACATAAACATAATGCATGCTCTGATAAATAAATTGTTCGACTTGAACCTCTTCGTCCAGATCATCAAGTGGAAACTCATTTAGCATTGGTCTTGTCCCACTTGAACAACCCGGCCAGTACAAATAAACATAATGCATGCTCTGATAAATAAATTGTTCGACTTGAACCTCTTCATTAACGAGGCACGGAGGCAGTGAGGCATTAGCACCCTGAATTTCTGTTAAGTGCCATTTATATAGTTGGTCGGCATGCATCCCCGTCGTCTCCAAACAAAAACAAAAGGAGAGAGAAGATTCACCCGGTCTGAGACCTTCAACACACACAAGTACACAACACCTCTCTATTATTGCACTGCACATTTATCGGCGAGCATATGTACGATATATATTTTTATCAATTTCTTATAATCTTTGTATCGAACTATATGTAGTATACTTGTACGTTGCTATGGGATAACTAAACTTTTATACAAATACGTAGTTCGCACGATGGGATAATAATACCATGCAATTAAATACCGATATTAAAGTGACATTTAATTTAAAAAGTAAAGTTTGTGAAATTAACATAATCACACAGAGAGGCGGTTCTTCCCATTGGGCATCTTCATTACGCGCTCACGACCCCCGACCCTGACGGTCGCTTCCCCGTCGCCGTCGGCTGCCGCATCGGCGTCGGTGTCCGCATCCCCTCCGCCCTCCCTCTCCTCCTCCTCCTCCCCTCCTCCCCTCCCCACCACCACCGGAAGAGCCGACACTGGTGTGCTCGCGTTGAGGACATCCTCCTGTCCTTGACGTCGTCAGCGTCAAATGGCGCTGCCGCTGCCTCCTTCAATTGCGAAGGTGCCCGATCTGGCGAGTTGGATGCCCCCAGGCTGCGCACGGACCACCAATCGCCGCCGCCGCCGGTCCCTGCCACCGCGGTCGCCACCTGCTGCGCGGATGCCAGATCTGGCGAGCTCCTCGCCGACCCCGCCATCGTCGGCTCGGGCGAAGGCTGTGGCTCCCCTCCACCCTCCCCCAGCCCACCGGCCGCCTCCCTCGATGCGGCCGGAGGTACGACGGTCTCCTCTCTCTCTCCACTCGCGGCGCCCTTCTGCCCTAGTGGGCCCTCCAGGCGCTCGAAGGCCTTGCGATGGTTTGAGATGTCAAGCGGCTCCGACCATGACTACGGCTCCAATCCCACTCCTCCGCCAGCCTCCTACGCCGACGCCGTCCGCCGGAGCTCCCCGGCGCGGGTGGCGTTGGCGACGGGGCCCAGTGACCCGTTGCCTGCCCGCGGTGATGCGAAGTGGCCGGTGGAGGCGACGCGTGTTCAGGCGCCTGGGTGGAGACAGACGAGGAAGCGTCGGCCGCAGCCCCAGCTGGTATGCGGCATGCCTGTACGACCACGTGATGATCGCATACCCGCCCGACAACGTCGTGGCTGCGGACGGGTCTCTGCCCCCAACTCCGATGGGTGGCGGGAGATCCTCTCCGGGCATAAGACTTCTCCTACGACCATCTCGGGTGATCCTCGTCGCGGACCAAAGCTGGGTCCGCTGGCCCGAAACATCCCGCCAGACCTTCGTGACAGATGTTTCAAATGCCTGTCCTACTCCCATCGAGGAGCGACTTGCCGGTTGCCACGACGTTGCTTGCGATGCCGCGGATTCCGCCATCTTGCCAGAGACTACAAGCCGCCTAGGTCCACGGCGAAGATAGCGACGACGACGACGACGAAGGTTGGAGTCTGTAGTGACGCACCCGCCTCCCAGCAAGCACCGAGGTGCGGTCCACCGAGCACAAGCAAGGCCGCGCAGGTTGTGACGGGTGAAGCCGGTGCGTCCCGGCAGCGACGGTGACGGCGCCGGGGCAATGCGACGAGCTCCGCGGGCGCGCCTGCTGACCACACCAACAACAGTGCCTCCTCTGCTGCTGGACTCTACTCGGACCCATTGTCGTTGGAGGTGTGCGCGACCGCAGGGCCTCCGATGTGGGTCGACCCAATGTTGGAGGAGCTCGTTGCCTCGCTCGTCGTGAGCCGACCAGCTGGTCCGTCAGCGCCGAGGTGCTTGCCCGCTATGACGCCCTACTCCCTGGAGGCTGCTTCGTATCCGCACGCACATTCCCCGGCAGTGGAGGCCCAGTTGTTGACGGAGACGCCTTCGTTGTTGCTTGTGCACGTGTAGTGAAACGACCCACGATTTCCTCGAAGGGAAATCCGCAGATACATCATAACGTGATAGTCCAAAAAGTCTCAAACCATCACATTATCATTATTCAGTTGTTACCATAATTCATACAATGCAGAAGTACAGATTACAAGTCATTACATCACATGGAAACACCACCTAGTACAAACTATATCGGTAACGCACACCTATTGACGCTGGAGTCGGCGTAGAGCGTCGGTGAGTGAAGGCTCCTCCTTCACGGGCATCATCAAAGTTGTTGTAGCAGCGGGCGAAGACTTCGTCTTCATCTTCTCATCCAAACTTGCGTATAGGAACGAGACTTCCTAATCCATCTAGCTTCCACCATCGTCGCGGTAGAATTCGTCCAAACCTGTCGTTAATTTTCAGTACGGTTTGTACTGGCCACATTTTCCCATCCTATGCTTGCATTTGCTATGTGGTACGTGGAATGCAAGGGTAGAGCAAAAGGAATCTATTTATGGTTGTAGTTTTCCTATGCAGGTAATCAATATTTTATAAATATATTCATCAAGTTTTATCCCATATACCCGGCCACATGGCCTTCCATTCGGTCATCGACCGAACATCCGGCCACACGGTCATCCATCCATCCATCCCATCCACACATCCACACATCTCACCACACTCTCACTCTCTAGGCGGCAAGGACGACTCCCACTCGTACCTTTCCTCAATGGCCAGCGCCGGACCTATCAACCCAGGGGGAGAAGAAGAAAGGACACCTCTCACTAAGTCCGAGGGAAACTAAGCACCATAGTGTTGTCCATGACCGTGGACACGGCTATACGTATAGATCGATCGACTCTGCAGAGCGTGTACGCCTGGAACCACAGGTTAGCTATCCTCGACGATCCGGCTCATCTAAGCTGATTTCGAACTTCCCCCTAATCCGCAACGATGTCATCCTATCACTAAGCCCTGGGGCACCCCGGTGGAAATCCACCGTAACGCTGAGACTGTGAGACGTGGATCCTGGCGTACCAAATAAAACACCACGTTGTCTTAGGAGGGTGTGGGTCTTCAGCCCTTACCTCCCTACACTTATCACCTTCCAGCCTAGTAGTAATGACATCGTTTCGCCCAGGGGGTAGGAATGGTTCCCGCCCATACAAGAACAAGTGGTGCGCACGAAGGTACCATGGTCTGATCACCCCAGCACAATAAGTCCTAAGGACTGAACATGATATCTCCTCCTCGGGGTATCCCGGATACCCCCGTGCTGACACAACACCTCTATCCCGGGGATTCGTCCCACGAAGACACTCCTCCCCAGGACCTCTTCTCAAGATCACAATGTACCCGCCACAGGTACTCCCCAGGGGATGCCCAGGTCACATCCCCTCGGCAAGACTCGTCACCGGACTCGTCGTAGATCCTGTCTAGTTGACTCAACCCTCACCACACGCACCCAAGACACACGCCAAGATCTCCCCAAGTCATCATCCCGTTATCACGGCACCATGTGCCTTAGCCACCCACAAGCAAACATCCACCAAGCATCACATCACAGATATAATGCATAGTAGAGGTGAGTAGCGAGTATGTAAAGTAAGCAGTTGAAAGCCCTAGTTTGGTTTTGGTTAATTGATGAAACCTATTTGGTCTAATCCTATTGCTAAGCATGTGTGTAGCTTATGAGGAAGGATTACGACCAAGCCAAGTGGTGGAGCTAGCTAGGCGGCAACCATGGAGGATGGTGTTGGCCATATGCAACTCAAGTGATCAAGTGCTCTACCCTTGATGAATTGCAAGAAGAAGAGAAGAGATGTAGCAAAGAGGCCCGAAGACAAAGGTATAACCTATAGGGCTCTTTGTTTTAGTGGTCAAGACACTTAGCGAGTGTGATCACATTTAGGATACATAGCCGTACTATTAAGAGGAGATTATTCATGGCTTATGCGGTGTTCAAGTGCCACTAGGTGTTCTCTAACATATCGATGCTATAGACCTAGTGAGTGACTAACAAAACCCTTGGAAAATGCTTTGCAAAATGCTAACACTCGTGCACAAGTGGTGAAACACTTTGGTGTTGGCACATGGGAGCAAGGGTAGAAGTTAGAGATGAAAAAGTTGTCAAGTTAGGGGCATCGGACGCTGGCGTCGCTGGCATCGGACGCTGGTTGAGCGTCCGATGGCAAACCCTAACTGCTGATTGTTGTCGAGGGAGCATCGGACGCGGGCAACGGACGCAGGCGAAACACTGTTGCAGAGTCCGATGGCTATGACGTGGCGCAAGCGTGTTTTCCCGGGAGCATCGGACGCTGGCCTGCGTCTGATGCAGGACCATCGGACGCGTCCGATGCATTTTGGCCCTCTCTGGAACCTCTCTGCATGGTCATCGGACGCTGGGGTTGAGCATCCGATGTGAAGGTGCCGGTGCGTCCGATGTAGCGCTGAGATGAGTAGAAATTGAGCAGAGGCATCGGAGCGTTCGATGCTAGGCATCGGCGCATCCGATGCCACTTTAACCAGCGCGGGAAAGAATGTGACCGTTGGGATCTAACGGGCTGAATTCATAGCAGAGGGACACGTGGTGCTCATCGGAGCATCGGACGCTGGGGCAGCGTCCGATGGCCCCGACACCGGCGCGTCCGATGCGTCTGTTTTGGGTCCAACGGCTAGGCCGACTTGTGTGGCCTATTTAAGAGGCTTGACCGGCTTGCTAGGCTTCTCTCTTGCACATTTTGATTCCTAAGCATTCTAGTGAGCTTTGGCAAGCCTTCCAACTCATCTCCCAAGTTGATTTGATCAAACCAAGTGAGATTGAGTGATCTAGTGCGTGATTTGAAAGAGTTCAATCTAGTGGCACTAGTTCTTCGCATCGGCTTTGAGTTTTCTTGTTACTCTTGGCATTTGCCGGTGCCTAGACGGCTTGGAGGTGTTTGAGGTGGTTTTGGCAAGAGAAGGAGATTGTTCTTGGCCACCACCGATCGAGATTGTGAGAGGTTTTGGAGCCTCACCTCGCCGGAGCGGCAAGAGGCATCCTTAGTGGATTGCTCGTGTCATTGAGCTACCTCACTAGTGGTAGATTCTTGTGGTGCTCTTTGTGAGCTTGGCTTTGCGCCGATTAGCCACCGGATCACCTAGTGTTGGTCGACACAACGGGGAGTAGCGTGCCGACAAGCACGTGAACCTCAGGATAAATCTTTGTCTCCCGAGTGCTTATTGTGATTGTGTCCCCATCTTGGTGATTGGTCTCCATCTACACATTCTTGGTGATTGGCTTCACAAGTGGATTTCACCGGTGATTGGCTCTTTACGTGGCGATCCCGAAGGCTCGGTGAAATTCCCTCTATCTAGCTTATTTACTTTGTGTATTTACTTTGAGCTACTTCATTTGTGTAGATATCTTTTCTTGTTGTACATCTTTTGTCATATACCTTGTGTAGCTAGTTGTGAGTAGCTTGCTTAGTTTGTCTATTGCACACAATTGTCTCATATACATTTTTGTATATCATACTTGTGCTAGAGCTATATTGTTTTATTCCGCATTTGTTATTAGCTCTAGTTGATTGTGTGACATAGAAATATTAGGTAGAATTGTTGGATAGGTGGCTTGCAACACACTATTAGGCTAGCGCAAAAAGCTTCGCCATTTGTTATACTAATAGTGTTTGCCTAAGTAATTTTGTAGATTTTTAATTAGGCTATTCACCCCCCCCCTCTAGCCAACTTGGACCTTTCAAGTGGTATCGGAGCCGTGGTCACCGTTTGTTTGAGGCTTAACATCCTCCGGTGTTAAAATGGCTCAAATCAACTATATGGGGAAGCCACCACATTTTGACGGCACCAACTTCGATTGTTGGAAGAGGAAGATGTGTGCATTCACAAGAGGAATGAATAGAAAGATATGGGATGTGATTGAGCATGACTTTGTGGTAATTGATCCCACAAGTCCCACTCCTAGAGAAGAAGAGAAGCTTCAATGGAATGATGTGGCAATCAACTTGTTCTATGAAGCCTTTGACACAAAGGTGTTTGAGCAAGTCAAAGACCTTGAAAAGGCAAGTGAGATTTGGGAGAGATTGGAGGAGACCTATGAAGGCACCAAGGCGGTCAAGAGTGCCAAGATATATATCCTCAAGGACAAGCTTGCTACCTTCAAGATGCAAGATGATGAGAGCATACCGGAGATGTTTCACCGGTTGCAAGTGATCATAAATGACTTGAAGGCTTTGGGAGAGAAGGTGGAGGACAAGGACTTTTCTCACAAGTTCTTGAGATGCTTACCACCAAGGTTTGACACTTTGGTGACCATCCTAGTGAGGGAAGCATTGGAGACGGTAACCCCAAACCAAGTATTAGGTGATGTGATCACTCAAGACACATACCGTGTGGAAAGGGATGGGGGAGCCCAAGAGGAAGAGAAGAAGAAGAAGACCGTAGCATTCAAGGCATCATCTTCCAAGAGCAAGAGCAAGGGAAAAGCAAAGAAGGAAGAAAGTGATGATGAAGCAAACACAAGCTTGAGTGAAATGGATGATGAGGAGATGGCTCTATTTGTGAAGAGATTTGGCAAGTTCATGAAGAAGAAGGCTATGGCTAGTCTTGCTATCTCAAGCAAGCCTTCTATCTTCAACACTCCATCGTCATGCTTCATGGCTAAGGCCACTAAGGTATCATCCGATGAGAGTGAAAGTGAGAGTGAGAGTGATGATGATGAGGAGTACTCAAAGGAGGACCTCATGAGCATGCTACAAGATGCTCACTCTTACATTGAGACTAAGAGGAAGGAGTGCAAAGAGTTGCGCAAGGCCAACAAGGCTCTTGAGCAATCCTTTGATGAGCTCAAGTCTACTCATGAGAGGCTAGAGGAAGCCCATGAGAAGCTTGATCAAGCTCACACTAGGCTTAAGGAAGCCCACTCCTCCCTCCTTGATCAAAGTAAGATTGAGGATGTTGTAGAAACATGCAATACAGGAGTAACTTGTGATATACTTAATGAATCATTTTATGCTCCTATTATTGTTGCTCCTATCAATGCATCATCATCATCTAGCTCAACTAAAATGCCTACTTCTACTACTTGTGATTCTTCATTAGTTGTAGAAAATGAGAACCTTAAAAACAAGGTTGTTGAGCTCACTCATGCCTTAGGCAATGCCTATGGTGGAGATGCCCGCTTGCTTAAGTGCTTGGGTAGCCAAAGGTGTCCACTCAACAAGGAGGGACTTGGCTATACCCCCAAGAAGGGCAAGGCGGCCTTTGCTCCTCACAAGACTAGTTTTGTGAAGAGCAATGGTCGGTATTGCTACAATTGCAAGCAATCCGGGCACATAGAGCAAAATTGCTTTAAAAAGAACAAGAACAAGAACAAGAACATTGCTCATGTTTCATCTATTAGACTTGATTCTTGTTATATGCTTACAAAGGGCACTAATGGTGTGAAGGCTAAGTACATTGGTGCACCCATGGTTGGCCCAAAGAAGAAGGCAATTTGGGTGCCTAAGAGCTTGGTGACTAACCTTGGAGGACCCAAAAAGGTTTGGGTACCTAAAAGGAATTGATCTCTTTTGTAGGTAAACTATAAAGCGGGAGGAAGGCATTGTGTGCTTGATAGTGGGTGCACTCAACACATGACCGGAGATGGAAGAATGTTCAAATCAATCAACACTAGTGGCAATGATCATGCGGATGCCATCACATTTGGTGACAATAAGAAAGGCAAGGTCAAAGGCTTGGGCAAGATTGCAATATCCAATGACTTGAGCATCTCCAATGTGCTATTAGTGGAATCTCTCAACTTCAATCTTTTGTCCGTAGCACAATTGTGTGACTTGGGTTTCAAATGCATATTTGGGGTTGATGATGTGGAGATAGTGAGTGTTGATGGAAGTGATTTAGTGTTTAAAGGATTTAGATATGAGAATCTTTATTTGGTGGACTTTGATGCAAGTGAAGCTCAATTGACAACATGTTTGTTCACCAAATCAAGTATGGGTTGGCTATGGCATAGGCGCTTGGGACATGTTGGAATGAAGCAACTAAAGAGGCTAGTGAAGCATGACATGGTTAGAGGACTAAAAGATGTTCATTTTGAGAAGGACAAGCTTTGTAGTGCATGTCAAATGGGAAAACAAGTTGGAAACACTCATCCCAACAAAGGAATGATGAGCACTACACATGCACTTGAGTTGTTGCACATGGACTTGTTTGGACCAACTACATATGCAAATATTGGGGGAAACAAGTATGGCTTTGTGATAGTGGATGACTATACAAGATATACATGGGTCTTCTTTCTCATTGACAAAAGTGAAGTGTTTGGCATATTCAAAACCTTTGTCAAGAGAAGCCAAAATGAGTTTGATAGAAGAATCAAGAAAGTGAGAAGTGACAATGGAAGTGAATTTAGAAACACAAGAGTTGATGAGCTATGTGATGATTTTGGAATCAAACATCAATTCTCAGCCAAGTATACTCCTCAATCCAATGGAATAGTTGAAAGGAAGAATAGGACACTCATTGATATGTCAAGATCCATGCTTAGTGAATACAATGTGAGTGATTCCTTTTGGGCCGAAGCAATCAACACGGCATGCTATTATAGCAACCGGCTCTATTGTCACCCTCTATTGAAGAAGACATCATATGAGCTCCTCAATGACAGAAAGCCCAACATTGCATATTTCCGGGTCTTTGGGTGCAAATGCTACATATTGAAGAAGGCACAAGACTTGGCAAATTTGAGAAGAAGTGTGATGAAGGGTTCCTACTTGGTTACTCCACTACAAGCAAAGCATATAGAGTGTGGAACGATACAACAAGAATAGTTGAAGAAGTCCATGATGTTGAGTTTGATGAAACCAATGGTTCACATGAAGAACAAGACAACCTAGATGATGTGAGAGGAACACAATTGGTGGAAGCTATGAAGAACATGGACATTGGTGATATAAGGCCAAAGCAAGTGATTGACATAGAAGATGACAAAGATCAAGTGCTCTCTCCTCCAACCATGCATGACAATGATATTGCAAGCTCTAGTGGTTCTCAAGATCAACAAGATACTAGTGCAAGTGCTCAACTGCAACAAGTGCTCCAACCAACACATATTGCAAGAGATCATCCTTTGGATCAAATTGTTGGTGACATAAGAAGAGGTGTGCAAACAAGATCAAGATTGGCTTCATTTTGTGAACACTACTCATTTGTATCATCTATTGAGCCAACCAAGATTGATGAAGCTTTGATGGATGTTGATTGGGTGAATGCAATGCATGAAGAGTTAAACAACTTCACTCGCAATGATGTTTGGGAGTTAGTGGAAAGACCAAAGAACACAAATGTTATTGGTACAAGATGGGTCTTCCGAAACAAGCAAGATGAAGATGGCATTGTTATAAGGAATAAATCAAGATTGGTAGCACAAGGTTACACTCAATTGGAAGGCATTGATTTTGGAGAAACTTATGCACCGGTTGCTAGATTGGAGGCCATAAGAATCTTACTTGCATATGCTTGCTCACACAACATCAAGCTCTATCAAATGGATGTCAAAAGTGCTTTTCTCAATGGATTCATCAATGAGCTAGTTTATGTTGAGCAACCTCCCGGATTTGAAGACTTGAAGAAGCCCAACCATGTGTACAAGCTCAAGAAAGCATTATATGGGTTGAAGCAAGCACCTAGAGCATGGTATGAAAGATTGAGGGATTTCTTGCTATCAAAGGGTTTCAAGATGGGGAAGGTTGACACCACTCTCTTCACCAAAAAGATTGGAAGTGACTTGTTTGTGTTGCAAATCTATGTGGATGACATCATATTTGGATCAACCAATCAAGACTTTTGTGAAGAGTTTGGAGAAATGATGGCTAAAGAGTTTGAGATGTCTATGATTGGAGAGCTTAGTTACTTCCTTGGTCTACAAATCAAGCAAATGAAGAAAGGCACATTTGTTAGTCAAGGCAAGTACATCAAGGACATGCTCAAGAAGTTTGGGTTAGATGAAGCAAAAGCAATAACCACTCCAATGGGCACAAATGGACATTTGGATAGTGATTCTAGTGGTGACATGGTGGATCAAAAGCTATATCGGTCAATGATTGGAAGCCTACTCTATGTGACCGCATCAAGGCTGGATGTCATGTTTAGTGTGTGCATGTGTGCAAGGTTCCAAGCTTCACCAAGAGAAAGTCATTTGAAGGCAACCAAAAGAGTATTGAGATATTTGAAGCACACTCCTAATGTTGGACTATGGTATCCCAAGGGCTCTCAATTTGAATTGATTGGATACTCGGATTCCGATTATGCGGGATGCAAGGTGGATAGGAAGAGCACATCGGGCACTTGTCAATTGCTTGGAAGATCACTTGTCTCATGGTCATCAAAGAAGCAAAACAGTGTTGCACTCTCTACCGCCGAAGCCGAATACATATCCGCGGGTAGTTGTTGTGCACAATTGCTATGGATGAAAGCAACATTGCAAGATTATGGAGTCAAGTTTGGACAAGTTCCATTGCTATGTGATAATGAGAGCGCCGTCAAAATAGCCACCAACCCGGTTCAACACTCAAGGACAAAGCACATTGATATAAGGCATCACTTCATTAGAGATCATCAAGCAAAGAAAGACATATCTATTGAAAGTGTGGGCACCGATGATCAACTTGCTGATATCTTCACCAAGCCACTAGATGAGAGAAGGTTTTGCAAGCTAAGGAATGAATTGAATATCCTAGACTTCTCCAACATGAGTTGAATGCACCCCCACTTATGACATGCCTCTCCTCCAAGAAAGCAAAGGTGAAATTGATTGGCATGTGCATTCATTCTTATTAAGGTTGTGATCTAGTTCATATAGCCATCACATTGCTTATTTAGGTTCATTCATGGTAAATCAAATGAATTTGAAGTCTATATGGTACCACTATTGCTTCCATGTTTGACTTGATCTAGTGGTAGCATATAACTTGTTTGTGAGCTTGTAACTCTAGTGTTTGGTCTAATAGGTGAACAATAGGTGTTTAACCAACGTGAGTAAGATAACCATTGAGAGATGTGTGAAGAAGCTTGTAACACCTCTGGTGTTAAGCTAGCATGACATCATTTCTCATCATGCATAATCATCTCATGATCATGAAGCATTCATATGTTATTCTTTTTCTCACATAAAATGTCATTTCATGTGTTTGCTTGCTTATAAGTTTGCTTTGATGAAGTGTTGCTTGTCTTGCTTGGGAGTGGTTAAGTCTTTCTAACCATCTAACCTTATTGAGAAGTCAAAATGAAGGCATGGTTATGCTGGACATTTTGCCTAATCAAGTAGTTAAACCCTAGTCAACCCTATAGAGCCTCTAAAGTCCTTTTGTTTGACTAACAAAGACCTCCTTGTTAGAAGCTTTGCATGGTTGTGGGCCCTTAAGCAAAAGTGTGAAGAATTTAGTATAGAACAAAAGTTGTTTAAGGACCAACTCATGAAAATGGGTTTAGCATGGTGTTTTAGGGTCCACAAGGCAGAATTGGAAGGGTTTTAGACTTGGAAATTTTCCTAAGTCCTAAAGCTGGTTTTCAGTTCGGCCAGGCTATGTTTAGCACCTTCTCAAGCCTAATCCAAGCCGAACCAGTGGTCAATCTTATAACCAAAGTTGCAGTCGGTGTATAGCTCTAACCAATGGTGCAGTTGGTTTAGCGTTTGATGGAATGGTTAGTGAGTTAATCGCGTTTGAAAATGGGCCGTCAGTCGGCCATTAGCCAACTGAATCGCCCGATTCAGTTTTGAATCGCCGGCGTCGTGGCCGACCGCGCGCAGGGGAAGAGCGCCGCGTGGCGTCCGATTCCCGACCGGCCCGGCCAGCGCGCGCGGCGTGGCGAGCCTTAAGCGCCCGTGCACGCTCTCCTCCGCCAGAGCGCTCTCTCCCTCTCTCTGCCTCGCTCCAAGCTCTCGCCGGTGACCGCGCGGGCGAAAAGAGGGAAGTCCGCCGTCCGCCGTCGTTTCACCGCGCAACCGCCGAGCAAACCGCACCGCTAGCCTCGCCTCAACCTCCTCCATCGTTTGCCTTAGCCAGCGCCTCGTGTTAAGCCCTTGGTAAGCCGCGGGACGAGTTCCGCCATGGTCGCCGGCGCCGCCAAGCTCGGTCCGCCGTGGCCGATTCCTTTCCCGTGCAAATCCATCCTTTCTAACTCGCGTTCATGAGTCAGTAAGCATCCAGGAAGAAGGTAGTGAAGTCGGTTTAACCGATTAGGGTTCGGTTGCCCCGGTCCGCTGTCATCCGTCGCCCGCCATGTGCGCCGGCGATGGCATGCCCGTGTTCCCGCCGTGTCAACGGCGAATCCTTCGTTCTTTGCTTCGCATTAGGGTTGTGTAGATCTGAGGAGTGCGAATAGTGGGTTAGCTTAGCTCGTCGTGGTCGGAGATGGCCGGCGTAGGAAGTCCGCGCCGCCGTAGCCGCCATTTGCGACGGCGAGCTCGATCCGTGCCAATGCTGGGCCAGTGAGTGGTACCAATCGGCGCGGAAGGAAGAGAGGAGTCCGTCGGTGGAGTTGGTTTCGCCGGAGGAGCCGCCGTCGGCGAGCTCCGGCGAGGTCAACACCTCCTCTGTTTCGGTGTGTGTGACAGGTGGGGTCGTGTTGACCACGGGCCCCGGTTGTCAGCCTCTTGGGTGCAGTTGTGTCGGGTGTTTGTAGCAGTTAGGGTTTAGTGTTTTTGAATATATGTTTTTCAGAAATGCTGATAATGCTTGTTTAAATCATAACTTAAGTTCTGTTAATCCAATAAATGTGAAACCAATTTTGTTAAGTTTGTTTTGATGAGTTCTATGCATGAAAAATATGATATGCTCTGTTATGATAGTTTTTATATGCAGTAATAATTAATTTGTGTTTAGGCTGATATCTTGTTTAATGCATAGTAAATCATGTTTTGCTCAGAAAAATATGAGATTTGTTTTGATGAACTGTGTAGGTGATGTAGAGTCACAGAAAAATTATAACTACTGTTTGGTTGTGAATTAATTTGAAGTTAACCTTTAAATTAATTAAATGTTGTTTTCTTGTATAATTTGTAGTAATTAAAATATATGGAATTTGAGTCTCATAATTTTTATAAACTGCTCTTATGCTAAAAAGCTCTAAACAAAAATATGAAATCTGTTGTTTGACACTTTTTAAGATAGGGTGTAGTTCAAAGTATCTTTTCACCCTGAGATTTGTCTTTTTCATACAGAATTATATATACATGCAATTGTCCTGAAATTTGTACAGTATGCTTTACTTTCTGTTAGGAACCTACAGTAATTTTTGTAGATTTTCTAAAGCTGTTAGCTATAAGGTGCAGTTATAAGCTTGTTCTTAGTGGAATAATTAGTTTATTTAAATTAAGCTTTGGTGTCTTTTTATGGAGGGGGCCAGCAAGGGTAAAATAGTCTTTTCAGTGCATTCTTAGTAGCTGTACTTTGTGTGTTAGCATAGCTACTCTTTCGATAGAGTGTTACACTCTACCGGAGAGGAAATATGCACCTATTCGGTCAATTCAATTGCAATGCATTTTCTATGCCCATGTATCATCCATTCATTCGCGCATATGCATCATAACAGGTTCGGTAGAAGAGACAGTGATAGCAGAGGAAAACGAGGAGCAGCCCCAGGAGCAGGAACCAGGAGCTGTCAGGGAGGAGTTTGAAGAGGAACTTCCGGAGTGCCCGAATCACCAACCGAGCACCTTCGAGAAAGGCAAGCCCCGGAGCATTTCTAACTACCTACAGTTTTAATTAACTTAACCTGTTTATGTTTGTTGCATTAAGTATAGGAGTTGTTTGATACCGTTGATGCATCACCAATCATACCTTGTTATCTTGAAATATTATCCTTGACACCTATATAGAATCAGGTCCGAGTTATGCTTAGAATTGCTTAGATCGGTAGAAGTCGGGCAACCTTCATGTTACCCGCGAGCAATAGGTGGTTAGTTGACCGATTAACCGGATATTTCCATTAAGTGGGATAACTGAGTGTTGTGGAAAATGGAGATCGGCAGATTCCTGTAGCGTATGCTACAGTATTTCTAGCCGTGTTTTATGGGAATCAGTATCTTGTGAGATAGACTTCTTGTCATGTTGAACGCATGTCCCACATTTAGCTGGAAGGATAACTCGTTCCGACCGCGAAGCCGCTCATTGTTCCAGGCCGGCTCTCAGGTCCTACGCATCAGCCGAAGCCACGGTGGAGAGTTAGTGGGACGCGGGGGCGCGAATAGTAAGACCCGAGTGATGGTGGTTAAGTCCAACTCCTTGACAGTCGGGCTTGCCTCCGGGTGTGATGGTGGCGGTTGAAACCGCGACTCCTGGAACAATGTTGTGGTCATCTGTAGCTCACCGACGGGTGGGTGTAGTTTGTGTGGGAAATAAATCACCAGCTGGTTAGGAATCGATTATAATCGCCATCGCTCCTGGATAGTGAGCACTTGACTTGAACGCTGATCGACCTCGATACTGAAAAATGTGGAACACGAGACAGCTATCATTATACTTTTGGAAATGGTCACTCGGTCTGTTTGTTACATTTTTGGTGATTGTTGGATCACTACCATGTTTGTATAGTGCAGTTTGCTAATCTAGTAAATAGGATAATTACCATTTAAATTGATAGCTAAAGGGCAGGAGAACTACTTAATTAACAAATGGCTTTTTATGCAAAAATGTGGTCTATTGCTAGCCTCCACTATATACTAGCCTTGCATACTCCTTGATGTCAACTTATTTCTGGTTTAAGGCGGGTAAGTCTAGCTGAGTACCTTCTCGTACTCAGGGTTCTACCCTTTGTTGTTGTAGATGGCCAGGTCTTCCATGGTTATTGCATCAATTGTCTCTTTCCAGCCTCGGGTGATATCTAGGTCACGGGCAATGACCTCTTCTGTTCGTATCTTTTGCTATGTTAAGGATGACTACTAAATGGCACTGTAATCATTAAGTGTGTGTGTGTGAATTTCGGAACAACGTTTCAAGTTAAGCTTCCGCTACTGTTTTCAAACCTGGTTTGTAATAACTAAGTTGCTACTCCGAAACTATTTGTGTCATCTCTGTCGTATGACGGTCGACGCTGAATATTACGATCCTATGTTGTTGATGTTGGAAAGTTTGAAATCCTTCGTGATTTCACGGACTACCGGGTTTATAGGGGCTCAAGTACCACAAATTTACTGCCTAGGCGGCGAATTTCGTACTTGTGCTCTTATAAATTGGTCGGTTCTGTTACAAAGCTTACTCTAGAGCAAACCGTGTTAAATATCCTATGTTCATGAGCTAGATTAAGCCATAACTTGACCTAGTTTGATCCCTACATATGTATTTCATGGTAAAAGAATTGTCTCCTTCATTACAATTTGCCCCACCTTTATGATAATTGTTGACAAAGGGGGAGAAAAATGATGCAACTAAAGATATGCTAATATGCTAGAAAGGGGAGATACAAAATAACAAGTGTTCAAGTGGGATCGGAGCATACAAATAGGGGGAGCAAGCTCATAAACATGATTGTTGCATTTGAAATGTGCATATTCATATGTTTGTTAGCAATGCATAAGCAATTTACAATTGATATCCATGCTTATGTGGTGAATGCTAGTGATAGGTTATGTTTGATGAATTGATTTACTAGCATGTACATAATAGCAACTAGACATATTTGTTTTTCAAGTGGTTCAAGAGCCTTATTATAATGTTGAGCTCACGGGGCTCTTGAGTTTTGATGTATGTCTAGTGACAAATGATGCTAAGGATGGTTTAACATGTGCACTCCGATTGGTATCACGCTTCAAAGGTCCATTCTTATGCCTTAGCATCATCATTGATAGTATTGCTCACCCACACTTCATATCCATACATATGTGCCAAATCTAGTACCAAACTCTATAGCACATATGTAGGAGGAGCTAATACTATCAATGTGGTTACTCAAATTTAAATCACATATCTTTGTATAGGTTGTCATCAATTACCAAAAAGGGGGAGATTGAAAGCCCTAGTTTGGTTTTGGTTAATTGATGAAACCTATTTGGTCTAATCCTATTGCTAAGCATGTGTGTAGCTTATGAGGAAGGATTACGACCAAGCCAAGTGGTGGAGCTAGCTAGGCGGCAACCATGGAGGATGGTGTTGGCCATATGCAACTCAAGTGATCAAGTGCTCTACCCTTGATGAATTGCAAGAAGAAGAGAAGAGATGTAGCAAAGAGGCCCGAAGACAAAGGTATAACCTATAGGGCTCTTTGTTTTAGTGGTCAAGACACTTAGCGAGTGTGATCACATTTAGGATACATAGCCGTACTATTAAGAGGAGATTATTCATGGCTTATGCGGTGTTCAAGTGCCACTAAGTGTTCTCTAACATATCGATGCTATAGACCTAGTGAGTGACTAACAAAACCCTTGGAAAATGCTTTGCAAAATGCTAACACTCGTGCACAAGTGGTGAAACACTTTGGTGTTGGCACATGGGAGCAAGGGTAGAAGTTAGAGATGAAAAAGTTGTCAAGTTAGGGGCATCGGACGCTGGCGTCGCTGGCATCGGACGCTGGCCGAGCGTCCGATGGCAAACCCTAACTGCTGACTGTTGTCGAGGGAGCATCGGACGCTGGCAACGGACGCAGGCGAAACACTGTTGCAGAGTCCGATGGCTATGACGTGGCGCAAGCGTGTTTTCCCGGGAGCATCGGACGCTGGCCTGCGTCCGATGCAGGACCATCGGACGCGTCCGATGCGTTTTGGCCCTCTCTGGAACCTCTCTGCATGGTCATCGGACGCTGGGGTTGAGCATGCGATGTGAAGGTGCCGGTGCGTCCGATGTAGCGCTGAGATGAGTAGAAATTGAGTAGAGGCATCGGAGCGTCCGATGCTAGGCATCGGCGCATCCGATGCCACTTTAACCAGTGCAGGAAAGAATGTGACCATTGGGATCTAACGGGCTGAATTCATAGCAGAGGGACACGTGGTGCTCATCGGAGCATCGGACGCTGGGGCAGCGTCCGATGGCCCCGACACCGGCGCGTCCGATGCGTCTGTTTCGGGTCCAACGGCTAGGCCGACTTGTGTGGCCTATTTAAGAGGCTTGACCGGCTTGCTAGGCTTCTCTCTTGCACATTTTGATTCCTAAGCATTCTAGTGAGCTTTGGCAAGCCTTCCAACTCATCTCCCAAGTTGATTTGATCAAACCAAGTGAGATTGGGTGATCTAGTGCGTGATTTGAAAGAGTTCAATCTAGTGGCACTAGTTCTTCGCATCGACATTGAGTTTTCTTGTTACTCTTGGCATTTGCCGGTGCCTAGACGGCTTGGAGGTGTTTGAGGTGGTTTTGGCAAGAGAAGGAGATTGTTCTTGGCCACCACCGATCGAGATTGTGAGAGGTTTTGGAGCCTCACCTCGCCGGAGCGGCAAGAGGCATCCTTAGTGGATTGCTCGTGTCATTGAGCTACCTCACTAGTGGTAGATTCTTGTGGCGCTCTTTGTGAGCTTGGCTTTGCGCCGATTAGCCACCGGATCACCTAGTGTTGGTCGACACAACGGGGAGTAGCGTGCCGACAAGCACGTGAACCTCGGGATAAATCTTTGTCTCCCGAGTGCTTATTGTGATTGTGTCCCCATCTTGGTGATTGGTCTCCATCTACACATTCTTGGTGATTGGCTTCACAAGTGGATTTCACCGGTGATTGGCTCTTTACGTGGCGATCCCGAAGGCTCGGTGAAATTCCCTCTATCTAGCTTATTTACTTTGTGTATTTACTTTGAGCCACTTCATTTGTGTAGATATCTTATCTTGTTGTACATCTTTTGTCATATACCTTGTGTAGCTAGTTGTGAGTAGCTTGCTTAGTTTGTCTATTGCACACACTTGTCTCATATACATTTTTGTATATCATACTTGTGCTAGAGCTATATTGTTTTATTCCGCATTTGTTATTAGCTCTAGTTGATTGTGTGACATAGAAATATTAGGTAGAATTGTTGGATAGGTGGCTTGCAACACACTATTAGGCTAGCGCAAAAAGCTTCGCCATTTGTTATACTAATAGTGTTTGCCTAAGTAATTTTGTAGATTTTTAATTAGGCTATTCACCCCCCCTCTAGCCAACTTGGACCTTTCAGCAGTGTCTAGCCTAACAACGGGTGTGCAGGGGAAAGGGTTGCGTCAAGGTATAGGCTTCACAAGCAATCTAACATGCAACCTATCTCAGTTCATTTGCAAAAAGTAAAGCACTAGAAGCTACATTATTGCATGTCTAATAGGATTCTACGAGGTTGGATGGGCTGTGGCACCTGTTCGTTGTTAGTTCGAGATCTCTGATGTCCTTGTAGTCGTTCTCCTCGGGTCCTGGTGTTGTTCTCGGTATCCTCCAGCGGGTCCAGCTAACATTTTTGTAACACCCCGGGTGTTAAATTAATTAAAATAAATTAGTATTTAATTAGGAAATGGACAAAACCCTAGATGGAGGAAAATTCTATCCAGATGTTTGTTGCATTCATGTCGTTGCATATTTTATTGGGTGAAAAAGAATTTTTGTTAAACCCATTTAGGGCGAATCGAATTTATTCTATTTAGAAAACAAACAAAAGGTTTATGAAAAATTTACAAAATTTTGAAAACTCAAAGTTTTATTATCAAAACCTAGGGAAAATATTTCAAAACTTTTACCAAACTATTTGATTTCAAACTGGGTTTGATTTTGAATTCAAAAAGGCTTTTGAAATGTTTGGAAAATCAAAAGAAAAGGAAAGAAATGGACATGGGCCAGCCTCTCTCCCTCTTCTTCCTTTTTCCCGGTCCGGCCCAACCGGCCCGCTGCCTTCCTCTCCCCTCCCCTGGGCCACGCCCGCGCTCCCTCCTTGGGCCGACGCCGGCCGGCCTGCTCCCCGAGCCCGCACCACTCTTCCCCCCCCGCGCGGCCCGTCTCCCTCGCTCGGCCCAGCCTGCTCACGAGCCCGCGTGCGCGCTCCACCACCGCAGCGCCGCAGCAGGCCGCGTAGCTCCCACAGACGGGCGGGACCACCGGTCAGAGCCTTCCCCAACCTCCTGTCCGCCCTATGCGCTCGTCCTCATCCCTCTCGGATTGATCCGGGAAGCACATCACCAGACGCCGCCACCCTGTCCCACACCCTATAAACCCTTCTACGACCCCGAGCCGCCTCCGTCCAACGCCCTGACAAGCCCTCGCACCGCCCTAGAGCCTCTAGAGAGCTCGCCACCGCGCGCCACCATTGAAGAGCTCGGACCGAGCCATCCACCGCACCGAGACGCCACCACTGCCTCTCCTCCGGCCGTGCTCTCTCCTCCTTCGGCATCGCGGACGCAAGGCGCATCCAGGGGGCGACTTCGGTGTGGATCCGCGCCAGAATCACTGCCGCTTCAACCTCGCCGGAGCACCGAGCTATGGTCGCCCCCTCCGCCATCGATCTTTCCCCGCCGAGCCACCTCCGTCGCCAGGGACCCCTTCTTCGAGTCCGTGGTGAGATCCTCTCCCTCCGGCACCCCTCCGAACTGTTTCCCCGCACTCTTAGGCCCCTTCCAAGCCGCGCCGCCGAGCACAGGGGGTCGGCAATGGCGCTCCGCCGTGCCTTGCATCGCCGGCCGCCGCCTCCCCTCCCCAAACGTCTCTACACCGTCCGATCTAAAACGAACGCCCAAGATTAGAACCCTCCCCTCCCAACCGGTATACGTCGGTCATGCACCCGGTCCACCGCACCACCGCGCGGCCGTCCACGGCCACCTGGTGCGCCGCACCAGTCGCACCTCGCCACCTGGCAGATGACAGCGCCACGCGGAGTCCACACAACCGGCTCTGGCCATTTTGCAAAGAGGCCCCTCAGTTCCCTGGAAACCAACCCGCCATCCATCCGGCACTATGCACTGAGTCATCCGAAACTTTCATCGAAGCCCTCGCAGTTTCTTCAAAACGAGGCCCGGTCCAGTGCCATGTTATTTTCAGTTTTCATTTATTTAAATCACGAAAAAGAGTTCAGTTTATTTACAATTTTGCCATCAAACTCCAAACCCTTATAACTTTCATTTTAAGTCCGTTTCCACCCATTCAACTTGCGTTAGATTCGTCTCGTCGAGCTCTACGCTGTAGATCAGTTTATGTTCTATTTTCTTACTGTATGATGTACTGTTTCTTATATGCTTTGTTTGGGCCATGTGATGATGCTTGATCCAGCGAGTGCGAGCTACGTGGAACCTTCTGATCCAGCTTGTGCCTTCGTCAATCCGACCCAGCCCGAAGGCAAGTGTCCTTGAACATCTTGCACCCGTATTTATTTTACTTTTGGTATTAGAGTAGTTAGATCCTGTAGATGCATGCAGTGTCTAAATTTGAATCCCATGATAATGTTTACTAGCACTTGATTATATTTTCCTTGACACCTGGTTTGGGATGTGTTGGGTAGAAGTCATGCTTAGCCCTGCTATCTTGGGATGGGATGGTGGTTAAACAATAAACTTGCTTAATGATTTATGGAACATGGACTGGTAATGAGTAGCATGGTGAGTAGGTAAATCCGGCAGGATGGACCGTATTGGTGGTTTTGTGCCGTGGACTCGGCATCTGGTTTTGGTCTTTGGTTCTGGGCTTGTGCTAGATTTATCCTGCCTGGATCTCTAGGACCCGGTTCTTGGAGCATGTAATCCGGCAAAACAGCGCAAACCATGAGGCCTATATGGCTCTGGGACTGGCTAAGTAATTAGTTTCCTCCAAGTTAAGGGTTTACACGGGGTCGGATTTGTGACACAAGAGTGACAAAACTTTCTAGGATAAAGGAACAAGATAATCATTCAAGAGCTCTGTCTCCTCCTGTTATCACTTACAACTAAGTTAGATGGAGCCGTAAATCTGCATGGTCTACTATATAGCAGTAACTAAAATAGTCCCCCTTATTTTACCACCATGCTCCGCCAGTGATGAGCTACCATAATTTTTTTGGAATTACTGTTTAAAAAACAAGTTACTATAATTTGGCGACCTTTTTTTTTTTGAAGTTACTATTTGAAAGATGAGTTACCATATTTTGATGCTTAAATTGCACTTGGATGATTAAATAAACTTGTATAATTTTGGGTAATAAAATTTGGTTCATCCATTCGGAAAAAAATAAAAAACTAGCTCCACAATAATTAAAATGGCAAGTTACCACTGTTTTGCATGGAGAGGTTGAACTCCCCCGATGAACCATTAAACATGTAATAAAAATATATATAGCAAATTACAATAATCGGAACACATTTGCTTGCAGCTAAATCTTACAAAATAAAATCCCCTGCTCACACTTTTACAAAATCACGATAACAATGTGTGGAGAGGGTAAACGATTTTTATCTCCCCTACTCATTGTGAGAGGCTTCATCTCTTGAAAAAACAATACTGTATTATAACGTCTAAAGATCGAAGATAACAAAACAGAAACTAGTATATATATATATATATATATATATATATATATATATATATATATATATATATATATATATATATATATATATATATGTGTGTGTGTGTGTGTGTGTGTGTGTGTGTGTGTGTGTGTGTGTCTTTGATCTCCTCATGGTGAAGCTCCTTTATAGAATAGATCTACAAGAACAAATCAGTTTTCAATCTACAAGAAGTGTGAGAAATTGTAAAATAATTTCGAAAAATTGAAGACTCGACAACAAAAATTAAGAACTCGACTGTTTCAATTTGCCCACGACGTAGATGCATGCAGGCCAGGCGTGCGGAGACTCACACACAGGCAGCTAGAAAATTTCATCTCGATCTACTCAAAACATAAAAAAATCAGTAAATCATTTGAAGACAAAACATATGTAGGAATTGTCTATAACACACCATGAATTGGACCAGCAGAAAATGAACTCAATTCATCGAATAGACAAAGCTGGGACGCAGAGTATAGGCTCTTTTTTTTAAAAAAATTGGTAACCAAGAGATATATTTCCCCATAAACCAAGAGATATACATATAGGATAGGAGTAACTACTCCCTAATATAAAGTTAAAAATAACCAGTGACAAAACTTTCTAGGATAAAGGAACAAGATAATCATTCAAGAGCTCTGTCTCCTCCTGTACTGGAGAACGGGCACCAACCAAAATGGCTCGCGCGAGTGAGCAGGTAAGTTCAGAGTTGGTCTAACGAGCTCACGAGTGCCTTCCTTGAGATCAAAGATTTGTAGATCGTTGTCGGCGTCGGCAAGGTAGACACAGCCGCTCCTCAGGCCATGCTCCGCCGCAGAGCACGAGGCGGCGAAGCATCCGGTGCCGAGAAGAAACGCCCTGTTGCCAATGTCGGTCACCCTGCACCACTCTTTCTTCGTGAGGTCCATCACGTAGGCGCCGACCTCTTCGAGTTCGATGCGCTCGGTGCCGCAGACGACGTAGAAGAGGCAGACGAGGAAGAGCTCCCTCGAGGATTCCAGCAGGTA
This sequence comes from Coix lacryma-jobi var. lacryma-jobi, assembly GCA_009763385.1. Taxonomy (NCBI): domain Eukaryota; kingdom Viridiplantae; phylum Streptophyta; class Magnoliopsida; order Poales; family Poaceae; genus Coix; species Coix lacryma-jobi. Next base: position 130,489,716 of record CM019827.1, read on the forward strand.
GGACCTGATCGCTCTCAGCTGCGCCTGCGCGTCGTCGTCCGTGGCGGCGGCGAGAGGGGCGGGCAGCGGAGCGCCGAAGGTGACGGGCTCCAGGCGCGGCTCCGGGTCGTCGGCGATGCTGAAGAAGGCGCCGACCACGTCTCTCGACTCGAGGTAGAAGAACGCCCCCCGCACGGCAGCCATGTCAGTGATCGACGCGATCGGTGTGGGGCCGCCGGGGACGGCCTCGACGATGCCCATGTCGTAGGACTGCTTCACCCACCCGCCGCCGCCGCTGATCCGGCAGAACAGAAGCTCCGGGCGCGTGAGGTCGTAGACCAGCACGAGGGAGTCCGGAGGACCGACGCCGCCGCCGTCGTCGTCCGAGACCGATTCTGCAGGAGTAGTAGTAGTGGCGTCGGAGACCAGGCACCGGCACTGGTCCGGCAGCAGCTCGCCGTCCATGGCAGGCAGCGCCGTCTTCTCCCCGGTCTGCGGGTTCCAGAGCCAGCAGGACCCCGAGGCGGCGGTGTCCACAATGAGCACGAGCCCCTGCGGCGTCTCCAGACACGTGTAGTCGCACAACTCGGGGACTCGGATCGTGCGCGTGGAGCCGTCGGCGACCGAGAGCACGGTCTGGGAAATCTCCGGCGGGTCGCCGTCGTGCTCGTAGTCGTACTCGTACACGAGCAGCGGGAAAGACGATGCCGCCGCCGCTAGCGGGCCGGCCTCCTCGCCCAGCTTCGACTTCGGTTCCATCCCGCGCACACGCACGCACCGACGATCGAGAAAACGAGAAACACGTACAACGCCGCCCGCGGATCTGCTACCCTCGTACTAGGTTTTGCTGTCGTTGCAACACCACGCCGCCCCTGTCTCTTTTAAAGGATTATATCAGATATATTAGGGGATTGATCCGAGAGTCGGAGAGGCAAATCGCAATCCACGTTGTTACTCCAGTACGAGAGATTCCGTAACGGACACGGACCTGGACTCGAGTTCGCTCCGCATCCATGCTGGTGCTCGAAACAGGATGGATTACACACGGTAAAGGCGGGCCGAACGGTCGCCGCGAACAACTCGGGCGGGCCTCGGGCCTCGGAGCGTGTGGAAACCAGGTGGATTATTCCAGGAACAAAAGTTGTGCTGGTACTTTTTTGGAATGCAAAATGGAAACCTTGGACACGTACGAGTATATTATTTGTACAAAGGTAATTAATTACCAGATAAAACGATCATCTAACAATATGTCTATGAACTAAATTTACATCTATATATTTGGAGGCAGCCGGCCGTAATATAGATTGTTCGCACGGCCGCTCTATTTTTGGCTAACAAAAAATAATTTACTGTTTCTTTCCTTTTCTGGCAAAAACTGCTACCGCTGCTTGCTTTTTGTACGTGGAGTGTCAAGTACTAGTCAGTCATGTAACATATTTTGTAGTGCAGCAGAAAAATGAAGCAACACAATTATATAAAATCTGCATAAATACATATCGTATATCTCGTGTTAATACAAATTTTATCATCCTAATATGCAAATCAGGTTCTATAATAATAATAATGTGCTACCTGCATATAAATCTAGAGCAAAAAAGCATCATTCAACTCTGATAAAAAAGAAAAATTACTTTATAATCAAAATATATAATTTTAATCTGAAGTAGCAAAAGGCATAATTTAGGACTACATAATTAGAAAACAATGTACTAGCAATATGGTACATTGAGCTCATAAAACCGAATTGTTTTGCATAATTCAATACATTATTTTCTCATTCAAACAAGTTTATAAAGCCATATTATTTTGCATGTCTATTACCATAGTATTGCCTATTTAAAAATCATTTTATTGCCTAAACAAGCATATAGTTTTGTCTAGTGCATCGCTATGTTTATAACCAAAAGTCACGCTACTCTGACATGTCTTGCCTAATATGGAGGAAATAGAAAGGGTTGTTTAAATGACAGGGTGTACCTAGCCATGTGTCTAGAACCAGACCTCCACCTCGTAGGTCGCAATTTGAGCTTGACAACCAATCCTTCTTTAATTTGTTTCTGTATAGAAACATCACATTTTGTAAGCCCTACAGTGTTGAAGCATATTTAAATTTTAATTCACTGTTCCCATAAAGAATATAGAATTAAGCATGAGTTTTCTAAAGATGCATTCTAGTAGAAGAAAATGACTAATAATTAGAACACAAGAAAACAAATACTAAAAACTAGAACATAAAAAATGCTTAGATAATTTGAATAATTTGCTTATTGATTTAGTATAAGTTGCCTATATAAAAGTAATCAAGTATCTATTTAGGATAAGAGGCATAAAATATACTCTGACCATATATGTATATATTTACATATTGCAGACATCATACCTACTTTGTGTTTTGTACTTGATCTTTCCCTGCTAGATATCCTAGAACCTTCAATGTATAAGGACAGAAAAAACAAAGAGATATTATAGAAAAATAATGTTGAAATTACCTAATGATTTGTATTATTTTGCCTTGATCTTACCATAATATTGCTCGATCAAAATACATTTAGTTGTCTATTCCCAGTGAAGTTAAGTAACTAATCAATGCACATGTAGTCACCTCAATTAGCGGTATCTCAACTAAAATTCTTGATACCCCAACTAATCTAGTTATCATTGGTGCTGCTACTACATCACAAAAACATAAAGAACCTAGCAAGACAAAAAGAAAAAAAAGACATAAAAAGGAAAATAGACTAAGGAACACAAATAGAGAGGATACGTATGAGATTTGCATGTCAACCAAGTTACGTACACTTCTCCAAGAGTGTCCACAGAAATAAGCAAAATGGAGTTTTGGGCCATAAACCACAATTGTTTAGTTGATTCAAAAAAAACTAAGTTTGTTAATAGATTGGAACCTAATACATTTGACTTCTGAATTTATCTGCAATGATTTAGGAAAGACTAAGTTCTAGGGAAAAAGTTAGTCTATCACATAACACACGAAATGTTCAAAAAAAAACTAGTTAACAATAACATTTAAAATGTTGTCCAAATAATATATAACTGCCTCTATTGGTGCTGAGCAGGTTGTTGTTGCTAATATTGTAATGGATTGTATTTTCTTTGGCAATTTAAGTGTCAATTGTTAGGCAACAATGTGTTTCTAAATAGGCAATTTATGTATTCTGAAAAAGCAAGTATTATGTCTCTGTTCATTTGCAAGGTGATGATCAAACATAAACAAGGTGATGATGTCAAAACTAGTTTTGTACAAAAAGCAGACTAGTTTAATGACAACATAACAGTAGAAAAAAGAAAAAAATGATAGGTGAGCAACAATATATCACATGCATTAGTCAGCACCCCTAATTTGGGCTTCCCTACTCGAGAAATGGATTCTTAGGCTTCCCCATGTCATCTGCGCATGATTAAAAGACACTTAGAGCGCAGAATAACACTTAGAAATTAAAGAGGGATATATAATAAAAAAAGAGTAGAGAAAACTAGCACCAGATTACTCACGCATGATGGCAAGCAAAAAAAACATGCACATCATGATGCTTAAAAGGTACATCACTGTATCATGAAATTCATAATCATGAAATTCATAACACTGACTGAAACTAAAAGAGCTGCCGGCTGAGTTACAACAGTTAGCTAATGAATAAAAATGATTAAATCTTAGCTGAGAGTAAGGAATGATCATAAGCAGAACAATTTCGGTCCAGTGAACTGTTGTTGGTAGCAATAAAAAAAGAGCCAGAAGGTCCATGTAAATTTTATTGGACTGACAGCACAAGAAACCCTGTTGCATCATCCTGCCTTCTCTTCACATGAGAGCAAAGCACAGGTTCGTAGCTGCTAGACAACACACATATAGATGAATAAAATTCGAGCTCAAGAGGCAACGAAGGCATTGATATGGTTTCTCAAACAGTTAAACTACAACCATTCTTCCAAACCTCCCTCACAGACGCCTACTAAGTATGGCAGACGCGCTTTGCCAGGCCTGTAGAATGGCTATGACTATCAATAAAAAGAACATAATTTTTTTGGTGTGCGTGACACTTAGACATATGGTATATGGGCAACTACCATTTACATTTTCTGAAGCCATCATTTTAGATCATTACATGGTACAAAAAAAGGTAATACCAACAACCGGACATGTTTTTTCTGTCTTCAAAATAGAAGAAAGTATATAGGTTTGTAACCATAAAACCAGATGTTTTAAACCGGACATGCACCCCTAACTATTAAACTAGATGTTTTACCTCCTAAACTTTCAAAACCGGTCAAATAACCCGCTCAGACGGTTTTAGACGGTGGTTTTTCTACAGTGGCATGGTTTTGTTTTATTTTCTTTTTAATTTATTTTGGCTGAATTTTTTAAAAAACATAGTAAATTATAGAAAAATTATAAAATAGAAAATTTAATTTTGTTGGACTCCACATAAGTAGATCTACACAATGAATATATAACATAGTATATTTTAGAACAAAGTTTTGTTGTAGATTTAGATCTATGTTTTTCTATAATTAATTAGAATAATTTATAGATGCAGTTGCTTTCATCCAATTGTGCTGAAATTTTTATTGTGGGCTAATTATTGTATGCTTGAACTGTAGTAAAAATTTTGTACTCATTGGATCAGGTATAACTTAGGTATAGATTTATTTAGCTTTATGCTAAGTTATATCTAAATAAATTTAAAGCTAAGTTATACATGATTCGATTAATTTAAAGTTTTTACTATAGTGCAAGAATACAACAATTAGGTCAACACAAAAATTTCATCACAATTGGATGAAAGAAACTGCTTCTCTAAATTATTCTAATTAATTACAGAAAAGCATATATCTAAATTTACAACAAAAACTTTATTCTAAAGTATACTACATTGTATGTTCACTGTGTATATCTACTTATATAGAGTCCAAAAAAATTAGATTTTCTATTTTATGATTTTTTCTATGATTTAGTATGATTTTTGAAAGATTTAACTAAAATAAATAAAAAAGAAAAAGACAAAACCACATTATTATAGCAAAACCACCACCCGAGGGGATTATTTGACCAGTTTTGAAAAGTTTAGGGGGTAAAATATATGGTTCAATAGTTGAGGGGGTTACGTAGACCTTTCCTTTTTTTCTTTTTCGTTTTAAATTTATTTAAATTTCAAAATAAGTTCAACCTATTTACAGAAATGCTATTGAGATTCAAATGCTTATAATTTTTGCGCTTTAACTCCGATTTGTCCCGTTCAAGTCGTGTTGGATTTGTATCGACGAGATCTACACAGTAGTACACTTTTTATTATATTTTTCTTCTGTATGATATATTGTTACTTATACACTTTGTTTGGGCCATTTTTTACCTTTGATCCAAAGAGTGTGGATTACGAGAACCCCCAGGATCACGACTGTGCCTTCGTCAATCTTGCTCAGCTCGAAAGCAAGTGTCCTTGAACATTTTGCACCTACATTCTTTTACATTTTGTATTAGAGTAGTTATATCCAATAGATGTATGCACTGTCTCAATTTTGAATCCTATGCTAGGGTTTACTAGATCTTGCATTATTTTCCTTGTCACCTGGTTTGAGAAATGTGGATAGATGTCATGCTTAGCCCTACAGTCATGGTTGAGATGAGATGGTTATAAGCTAATGTCGGTGTTTCTACCCGGGGGTATGGCACTAACTAGTAATGTAATCACGTGTTCTCTTCCTGGATGGTGATGCAAGATGACACAAGGATTTATCCTGGTTCGGGCAAAGAAGGCCCTACGTCTAGCGGGGGAGGAGATTCTTGTATTACTTGCACCTAAGTGCTTGTACAGGGGCAATACAAGCTCAGTGAGCGTGGACCGGAGTTCGAACTCGTGCGCGGTTGTGAATGGACTCATGTCGTGCAAGCCCGTGTTTCCGTGCTCTCGCCCTGCGCGTGAAGGGGCCCGACGTCCTCTTTTATAGTCCAAGAGGAGGCCGGGGTTACACAGGAGTTGCATGTATACTGCCCAATGCGGTGAAGGGTAGGAATTCCGTCTTGTCGGGGTCACAGGAGTCGACGTGGGGGTCACTGTTGAGGCGTCCTTGAAACGTGGCTCCTGTACTGGGCGCGGTCGTGGAGGTGTGACGATGTGGAGGCCTGAGTGGTGCCCATCCTGGTACGTACGAGACTCGGCGTGGTCCCTCCGGGTCTTGGGGTACCATGGGATGGGACTGGAGTAGGTAGACGCATTAAATGTGCAGTATGGGATTGGGATCCGATGTCTGGCGCCGCTCGAGGGAGGTGCGATGTATCTCGAGAGATGGGCTATCGTGTTAAAGAGGCTCGAGATCCCCGCGCGGGGTCTCGAGGAGCGGTGTACGACTGTAGCGGGCTCGAGCCCTGTATGCCGGGGCTCGAGGGGTAGGTTATCATGAGGCGGTTTGTAAGACTTTGGCGGGCCTGGACTTCCCGGTGGTAGGCCAGCATTGCAGGCCTCGAGGGGTTGGTTTCCTAGAGGGTTGGACCAGTTGGCCTCCTATTAATTGGTGTTCTAGGTTTGACCTATTTGTTTTGCGTTGATTGGGGGTACCCCTTTTGTGGACCCCCGACAGTAGCCCCCGAGCCCTTGCTCGAGTGCTGGCACTCGAGCAGGGGCTCCTAACCGGGATCCTGAGGTTTAGCTGACCGGTTCTTGAGGGTTTGGTTGCCTTGATTCCGCGGGTGTCGCGCGAGCGACACCCGCGGGTGTAGCCCCCGAGGCCACGGGGGAGTGGTTAGAACTCCCTCGTGGACTTTTTGCGAGTATGAGTGTTGGTTGTGTTTTTTAGGTTTGTGGGTGTCGAGCCCCCGAGTTTTTTGACCCTCTTTCGTCGAGGGGTGCCAGGCTGAACTGACCGGCCGGCTCTTCGAGCTGTCCGGCACGCCAATTGCCCTGGCTTGTCATCCCGCGAGTCCTTTCGATCGGATGCGAGGGGGGATGCCTCGTACTACCACGAGCGGGCGAGTATCGAGGTTCCCGGTGAGCTGGTAACGGGGGAATCCAAGTGAGACCTCGTGCCCCGTTCGATAGGGTCGACTGAAGCCCGAAGGCGATATCATAAAGCGTGGGCGCACATTCTGCAGGAATGCCAGGTCCATTCGATAGGACCTGGTGGCTCGATGCCTCCCTCCGAGGGGATCTCACTGCATGTCATGCGCCCTGCCTTGGATACACGTGAGGGGCCTCGAGGGCTTGGCCCTCGAGCGATGCTGCGAGTGGCGCCCCTTGGTGTCCCTGACTCGGATGCTCGAAGCCGGCTGTCGAACCCTCTTCGAGGGCCAGCCTTCGCTGCTTCGAGACTTGGAGGGGCCAGGGCCCGTTTTTACCTTCTTGACGAAGTCTCCGTCGTTTGGAATCCTCCTGCCCGTTGGGCGCGCCTTTTTAGGCGAAAGCAGTCGGGGAGCGGAGATCGTGGTGCCAGGGCGACGGATGCGAAGTTGAAGCGGCGGTCGTGGTGGGCCCAGGTAATGGAGTGAAATGCGGGGCTGCCATGTGTACCTGTCAACGGGCTCAAGATTCGGTTAGGTGGGCGCATTTAATGCGCGCGATTACCTTTTTCCCACCGTGGGAGGTCCCGCCCGTGGGGGTTCTCTCTTATAAATATCGAAAGAGGGGAGAGGAACCCTTTACTTTGCCTTTGCCTTCACCACCGCCGTAGCTTCCTCTCGCCCTTTCCTCGAGCCAGCGATTGGTAATCTTCTCGGTCGCCCACTCGCCGCTCAGATCCGCGTCGTTGCCGCCATGGCCGCCCAGGTGTTGCCGACTGAAGACTGGAGCCCGACGAAGACGACGCAGAGCGAGTTGGAGTCGCTGGTGGCTCAGGGGCTCCTCCGTCCCAACCCGCAGGAGGGATCCGCGTGGTGGATTCTCCCGTCGGCGGATCACCAGGAGTCGAACCCGCCGGAAGGGTACGTGGTGAGCTTCACTCGCTACCACCGCATGGGGCTCGGTGTCCCGCCGAGCCGCTTTATGCGGGGGCTGGCTCATCATTTTGAGGTGGAGCTGCAGCATTTCTCCCCCAACTCCATCTCGCACGCCGCCATCTTTGCCGCGGTGTGCGAGGGGTACTTGAAGATTGAGCCGCACTGGGAGATGTTCGTCCACCTCTTCCGGGGCGAGCTCTTCCACAAGGCCGCGAAGCCCAGTGGGAGGAGGCTCGCGCAGGTGGGCTCCCTCACCATCACCGCGAGGACCGGTCCCTCGTCGGCCAACGTCCCCCGCGAATATCTTCGCTACAAGCTCTCCACCAACCAGGCGGGGTGGGACGACCATTGGTTTTACCTGCGGAATGAGGACAGGCTCCTTCCGCAGTACACCGGCAAGGTCATCGCCCAGCGCCCGGAAAAGTGGAGCTGGGGCGTCGCGGCGGACAGGCAGCGCCACCTGATTCCGCTGATGAGCACGATGCGGATGCTGGTGGAGGAGAAGAAAATGACCGTCTAGGCGGTCATTTGGGCGTTCCACCAACGGAGGGTCCTTCATCTGGCGGACCGCCCCCTCCTTATGTTCGAGATGGGGCCTAAGGCCCCGCTCGAGGCGCTGAACCGGTCGAGGATGGCCGAGGAGGGGTTGACGCGGAATGAAGGTACCTCTCGGGTGGCGGTCACGATCCATGGGACGTTCCGCCCCGAGGAGGACAACCTGATCGCCATGGCACCCGACGCGGGGTGCCTTGACCTGGTAAGCCCTCCTCGAGCTAGATTGTTTCGAGCTTCTCCTCTTTCTTTTTCTTCGGTCCTTATTTATTCCCCTCACGATTTTTTCTCATCGAGCTTCTTTTCTGCAGGGGACGTTCACGTCGGGCGGCTCGGGAGCAGCGGCTTGCGAAGGCTCGTCGTAACCGGCAGCCTGGGGAGGAATCCCCCGAGCTCAGTTCCTCGAGTTCGGAGGAGGAAGATGATGATGAGGAAGATAGTGACGATGAAGGGATGGATGCGCGTCTGAGGCGCGCGGGGGTCGTCGACGTCAGGACTGACCGCTCCTCTGTGCAGGAGGATATCCTGGAGGTCCCCCCGGTGAAGGGATCGCGCGGGACGCAACCGCGGAAGGCGGTGCCAAGCCCCGCCTCGTCGGAGGCCCAGGGCCCGTCGAGCTCCGTGCCGGACGTGCCTCCGGACGCGAAGAAGCCTCGGACCCGGAGCACCATCGCCGCGGCGCAGAAGGAGGCCACGGCCGCGTCGACCCAGTCAGGGGGTCTTGAGAAGGGTCGGTCCTCGAGGAGCGGCCAACACGTCGAGAAGGACTCCGGGCCTGACCGCCACAGGTCATCGAGGGAGACTTCGAGCCCGCAGGAGAGCGGGCGACGTGAGGGGGCGTCGAGCCCCTGCCATTATGACCGTCGAGGGGGGAGTCGTGAGTGCTCCCGGAGCTCCTCACCGCACCGCCGTCGGGAGAAGGAGACCGACGCGGGGGACGTGACCGCCGACACGAGCGTCGGAGCAGGTCCCGGAGCCCGTGCAGGGAAGGGCGCCACGAGGACCGCTCGAGGGGGACGCGGTCGCCCCCCGGGACAAAAGGCAGAAGGAGAGCTCCTCGCCGGGGTCGAGCCACGGGAAGCACCGGGTGCCTTCCCCCCATCCGAGCCACACAAAAACGGCTCGGGGGCATGGCTCGAGCCATGGGTCGGGCTCGAAGCCCCCTGAGTGAATCTGGCGGCTCGGGGAAGAAGTCCCGTCGTCACTTTGGGTATGTAACGCTCCTCGACTCCGTTGGTAGCGAGGCTCCGCCTTTTTTCCTTTGATGACATGTGTCGTTTTCGGTTATCCAGGGAGAAGCGCTCCCGGCAGGAGGCGGACCCTGCGGCATCCAAGCGGGCCAAGACCTCGAGCTCCGCTGGGGAGCAGGCGCCTCGAGGTATGGCTCCTTCTGCGGGAGAGGCCGCCTGGCTGGTGAGGGCTCGAGCGGCCATGGCTCGGGGGAGTCAGATGGCCGCCGTGGATCTCGGTGAGGCCGCTGCCGTCAACGACAAGGGTCGAGGCTTTTTCCTGGTTCTGACGATGTTGTTCCCTTTTTCAGCAGGGACCGCGGCTTCTGGCGCTGAGCCTGCTGCCACCGCGTCCGCCGCAGTACCACCTCCTCCTCCTCCTTCGGTGGCGCCTACCAAGAGGGCTGCTCCTCCCCCGTCACGACGACCCTTTTGGGGGAGCATCAGAGGCAGGCACGACTCCGTTGGCGCCCGGGGCTGGAGGGGCAGCGGCCCTCGAGGAATCAATCGACGCGAGCCGGCCCGCGGAGAAGGGGAAGGAGGGAGAGGCATCGGTGGAGAGGGTGCCGACGGTGTCGGAGCTCCTGGACGAGCTGGAGCAGGAGCCGTCCCCGGTCGAGGGCTCAACGTTGGAGGAGGCGGTCGAGTTGCCGGCTGGGGGCGACAAGACGCCGGAAGACCCGGCGAGGGAGGAGAGCCTGGGGATGAGCCACCCTTCGAGCGACCCGCTACCGCTCGAGTCCCTGCCTCCAGGCGAGGCCGCACCATCGCCTCGGAAGGGGACGGAGTAGTGGGAGGAGACGGCGGAGGGGCGGCGAGAGCCGCAGCCGGCGTCGCCGGTTGGTGGGCCGCAGCTGGCGCTACTCGAGCCGGAGGAGGACGGCCTACCCATCGTCGAGATCGATCGACCGGTGTGGCCATATCCCGACGCGTCGAGCACTTCCCGTGCCATGATCCCCGTCGAGTGATCGGCTCAGCAGGGAACTCCGCGGGAGGTGGGGTCGATCTTTAGGGAGCTGACCGCGCTCGTGGCGGAGGCGGAGCGGTCCTTCTTGGAGGAGACTGACAAGTCCGCACAGGTGGCGGCTGCCCTTGCGAGGGCGGAGGCGGAGCTTCAGGGGCTCCGCGCTGAACTGGGCCGGAACACGCAGATGGCGAGCCGGCTCAACGAGGCACAGGCCGAGGCCCAGGCGGCTCGTGGTGAGGCCGCCCAAGCTAAGAGGGAGGCCGCCACCGCCTTGTCCACGGTGGAGGCGTCGAGGAAGGAGGCCGCCGACGCACAAAGCGAGGCCGCCACCGCCCGGTCCGCCGCGGAGGCGGCGTAGAAGGAGGCTGCTGACGCCAAAAGCGAAGCCGCCACCGCCCGATCTGCGGCGGAGGCGGCGAAGAAAGAGGCCGAGGAGGCCAAGAGCGGGGCCGCCACTGCCCTGGCCGCAGCGGAGGCAGCGCGGCAGGAGGTGATCCGGAAGGATCTGGCCCTCGCAGATACGGGCAAGCTGGTCGAGGACCTTAAGGGTGAAAGACTCGACGCGCTGTCCCAGAAGCGTACACTCGAGCGGCGCATCGAGGTCCTTACCAGCGACTTTGCTGTTCTGGGCGTGCATTGCCAAGGTAATCTTCATGCTTCGTCTTGTTTCGATTTCGAGATTCTTGCCACGCCGCGGACTTACCCCCTTCTGTTCGTTGCACAGATGTGGAGAAGACCGTCGAGGAGCTCCGCGAGACTAATCAAGCTCTCGTGGAGCAACTTCGGGGCGAGACCATGGTGGCGGAGCGGGCGCGCGTCACACTCGATAGGCTCAGCTCTGTGTGGGGTGCCGATCCGGTGGCCGCGGCGGAGGGCACGATGGCTCGAGGTGACGCCCTGTTCGATGCCCTCTGCTTCTTTGACATGGCTGCGCGGGATCGCGTCAGGACCGCTCTCCACCATGGCGTGAAGCAGGCGCTTGCGGTCGTCCGCTCCGGCTTTCGCTACCCGGTCAACGTCATTGCCAAGGGCTTCGTCGAGATCGAGGGGTAGGACGAGGAGTGGAACGACCGCCGCGTGGACAAGATATTGGAAAAGGTGGCGAGGCCGGGTGCTGCGCTCGCGAAGCTCTTCGAGGAGGACGTGCTGCCCCCCGATGCGAACAGTGGTGCGGGTGGCCTCCTCCTCCTGGCTCGGACGTCGAGGTTGGATCCTCAGCAGAAGATCTTGGGGAGGAGTATCAAACCGATGAAGAATGAGGCCTGCGTGCCAAATTTGGGCGTCGAGGCCCTTGTAAAAATTTATGTCATGACTTTCGGCCCGTCGAGGCCAATATGTATATATGACTTGTTTGTTTTAAAGAAGCTATTTTCTTTTCAAATTTATTCGATCGTTTCTCTTTGTCATTAGCTCGAGTTTCTGCCGGCTTGGTCTGTGTTCCTTCGATACGCGTCACGAGTTCCTCGAGGGGAAGCGTAGGTAGGGTACCGTAGCCCGGGGGCGTAGGTGGTCGTCTACGTCGGCGCCTCCCGACTCTTGGAGGCTCGAGGTACTTTCGGACTTAGACGTTGCTAGTTCGCTCGAGATACGAGTCGAGATGAGGGTCGAATTTTTGAAAAGAAAAAACGCGCTTTTGTTGGAATCACACTTGCCCCACCTCCGCACTTGTGCAGGGAGGTGGCGAAGGTGACCAAGCGTCGGAAGCAATAGCGAAGGTTAAGGGAACGAAGACAAAGTTGTTATGGCTCTGTTCCCCAAAAAGAATCGTGTCCATACACTGTTCACCCCACGGTATTTATAGGGGATACCAAGGGGCACAGGCCAAATTACAGTAGGGTACAAGAAAGATTCCTCTGCGCTGCTCATACAGAAGGGCAAACTCGTACAAACACAGCCGGTGCCGAAACCCTAGCCTGCCTTCCCTGCATCCGCCGCCGCTCGGTCCGAGCTCCCCCAGACGGAAAGACGAGGGGCGACCTTCGTCTTGCGGAGGTATCCGCCCGGTCGGAGAGTTTGGGGTCCTTCGCCACCGGTTGGGTCTGGGCCTCTCGGCGAAGGTACGCGGGATGCGCGAGGGTCGCTCCCAGCGCTCTTCACGCCCCTTTCCTGCAAAAAGGTTCCTGAACACTTCCGAAGGCTGGGTCACTATTCAGAGGTTTGGTCGGTGACCTGAGGGACTTAACAGGATGGAAGAGGGGGGTAGGCGGCGAAGGTGCGCGGGCCATTTTGTTGAGCCAGCCTGCGTGGCGCCTCTGCCGAGGGTTCCTTCCCCCAACAGTAGCCCCTCGTTGTCTTGGATCTAAAGAACAGTGTTTAGGCCCAAGCAGCGCCTTTCAACGGGAAATGAGACGGGATCCTTGGCAGCGACGCCCGCGACTGCTTTTGGGCCGGGCCGTTGTATTGTTTTTGAACTGGAGGAGTCCGTTTCGTTTTTTGTGCTGTGGTTTTTGGTTTTCGTGCTAGTTTTATTGGGTGGGGCGCTCCGCCACCCGGCCTATAAATATATGGGGTTGATGGGGGCTTGGAGTTGTGCCTTCCTTTGCTATAGCCGCCTTGCTGCTGTGTATCTGTTTTTGCGAAGGTTGCTTTTGTTTTGTTGCGAAGGCTCTGTTTCCTTTGTTGTGCGAGGTTTACTTTTGGAGGGATGGCGAGGTCTAAGCAAACTGCTCGTGCTATTTCTCCTTCTGCTGCGGATGAAGGAGTGACCTTCGAATTCGGGCTCAGTCATGTTTGTACCTCGGAGCTAGCGGCTTATGTTAAGCGAGGTTGGATAGAAGATGGAAAGGCTAGGACTAGTGCTGGCGAGACGGTTCCGAAGCCGGACGAAGACGAGGTTGTTCTGTTTGAGGAATTCTTTGCGGCTGGTTTGCACTTTCCTGCTGATTCTTTTGTGACCTCGGTTCTCCGAAGGTTCAACTTGCGTTTCCATCAGCTGACACCTTCGTGTTTCACGAAGATGTCGGTCTATGTCTGGGCATGCCGTTCTCAGGGTATCGTACCCCATGTCGAGGGATTTGTTCGAACCCATCGGGTGCACATGCAACCTCAGAAAATTATTGACAGCGGTGGGAAATCCAACCTTGGTCAGTTTGCGGTGTACACTTTCTGTCATCGCACCGGATCGGAACTGCCGGTGCAGGCTCAGAAGAACAAATGGACCAGCGGATGGCAGGAGTTTTGGTTTTACTACAAACTCAGTGATAATGCCAAGCTTTGCGGCGAGCTTCCGCTCCTTGGTGAAGTGGGCGCTGAGGCTAAGATGTGCGCCGAAGCGCATGCCGCGGTTGACTGTTTAAGGGTTGTGGCGCGATCTCAATGCGCCCGCGACTTGGTTGAAGAATATTGCTGTGCCCAGATGTGGCCCCTCTTGCGAAGGAAAAAATGGTTTGCAGTTGAGGAAGACTCGAAGTATGAGGGTAGGGGTTTGAAGAAGCCGAAGGTTGAGTTGAACATAGTTTGGGAAAGGGTCCTTAAGAAGTTTCCGAAGCGCGAAGATGGCGTTGATGCTGTTTATAAGCGGGTTCAGCAGAGGGCTGAAGATCTTGTCGGTAAATTGTCTACATTGGAGGTTAAGGCTATCCACAGCTCGGTGGGTAGCGGAGGTCGGGTCAACAGGATGTTCGACATCCTTGGGGTTAAGTATGCTGATTGGCCTGCTCCGTCGAGCGAGGATGCGCCGAAGAAGAGGAAACGTGCTTCTGCGGAGGAGAGAGAGATCATTTCGCGGCCGAAGAGGGGTCGCGGCCGAGGACGCGGCAGCGCCGGTGTCCGGGTTAAAACACTTGCGACGAAGGTCGCCGTTGGTTCGGTAGCTACCGACACTTCCTCATCCTCGGCCATTGTTCCGAGCGGCTGAGGCACTGGAAAGACTGGAGGACGGGTGCCCCGCGTGGGCGGTATTAGTGCTTTGGTTCAAATCTCGGATGACGAGGTTGTCTCTGATGATGATGAGGAGGAAGGGGAGAAGGAAGAGGAAAAAGAGAGCGGTACTGAAGAGGGCTCCTCCGACGAGGATAGTGATGCGTCAAGTAGCGAAGATAACTCCGGTGAGGACGTATCCATCGAGGACGCTCGAGGAAAAGAAATAGCCTCGTCCAGTGTTGATGCTGCGGCTGGGCGAGGCATTGACGACATCATACGGGACTTTGAGCCGGAGAGTCCTCCGCGAGGGTCGTTCCCCGAGTTTGCTGGCTCGCACATTTGGGTCGATAGTTTTGAGTTAAAAGGTGACGTCGAATCGGACCGGACCCCGGGGAAGAGGCCGTATGGCGAGGCTAGCCGGTCATGTCTTCCTTATTATGCGAAGAAACTTGGAGTTTCCGACCCGGCGACCGAGCTTTTCACGAGTCCGGACCTTCGAGAATGTCACCTGCAGTGTGCTCCGGAGGAAAGGCGCTTTCTGGGTCGGGTGTTTAACCGTATTTGTGTGCCAGAGGCGGAGCTTCGGTTGGCCAACGAGCCCTTGGAGAGACTTCACGATGATATTGACATCAAAGTGGCTGAGCTGATGCTTCTCAACCGGTCGGCGCGCCGGAGGGCAAGTTATAATCTCCACTATTTGAATGACCGGTTGAGTGACGTGGAGAAAGCTAATAAAGAGCTTCGCCAGAGTTTGGAAAACAAAGAGATTGAGCTCAAAGCTGCTTTGGAGAAGGTTAAGAAATCGTGAGATGAAGCACAAGAGGTTGCGAATAGCAACGCGGAGCTCCTGGCTGCTAGCCGGCGAAAGGACAAGGATTTGTTGGCTGCGAACAAGTGCATAGAAGAGCTGTCCACGGAGCTGGCTACCCAAGCCGAGGCTTGGCGAGAAAGCATGGGGAGGGTTAAAAATAAGATAGATACATGCTTGACCGAAGCCGGAGGTTTTGCCGGGGAGCCGCTGCATGCTGAAGACGCAGCGGGTTTTGAAGGTTGGTTATGTAGTGGATTGGATGTGTTTAGCTCATTGGTTGGGAACGCTGCAGATTTTGGTGGGTATGCCGGAGCACTGGCGATGGCTGGTACGCTTCGTTAGGCAGATTGCGAACACCTTCGCAAAATTAAAAAACCCAACCATAACTTTCCAACCGTGGACGAGGTGCGCCAGATGAAGATCGCGGACGCCGAGGTTCGGAATTGTGCGATGCGCTTGCTTCGCCGGTTTTGGATTGCTGGCGGTGGTCGCGCTCTTGCTTTCGAGGAAGCTGCCGAGGCTACTCATCAGGTTCGTGTTATTGGAGAGACTGGTTTTTTGGCTTTGTTTCAATGATTATGGAGTTGGTGTTAACTTAGGTTTTTTCTCTTATTTGTGCTTACAGGTTCGGAGGGAGGCGATGCCTTCACCGCCTGCGGCCATTGATGCTGGTGGTAGCTCCGAAGCTGTTCCTGCTCCTAGTTCTGCGGAGGTTCCACCAGTCGAGGCTGAAGCTTTGGTCACGGATGCCCCGACCACTGGTGAAGGTGTCGAGCAAGGGGTGGCCACGGAGGAGGCACCTGCTGAAGGTGTGGATGCTGCCACTGGCGGGGTTGAGACGAGCGAGCACGGGGAAGCCGAGCAGGTGTGAGAATTTAGGATTGTATGGATGAGAAGGTTATTTTGTAATGTGTGAGGTAGGTGGAATGACTTGACGATACTTTTTAATTCTATGGTAATGCAGGTTCCTGATGGAACCTTGCTAGAAGTGTTTGATGTGACGCCCCTAACGTTAAATTATCAAGATATTTTTGTAACTGGTGAATCTTGGGCTCGTGCTAAGCTGAAACATCCCTCACTGACCTTCGAGCGTTTTTGGTGGTCGAAGGTGCGAAGGTACGATTTAAAAAATAGCAGGTCGAGCCGTTTTTGGCGCGAGGCGAACTTTACTGACCGGCAGGCCACCCGTTATTTATTTGGTGCTTCTTCGTCCTCGCAAGTTGGAATTGATGATGATATTGATGAGAACACAGCCTTAGAGTACTTGTTTGGGCGAACCGAACTAGATTTAGGTTCGGACGGATCGTTAGTGGTTCCAAAGGAGGAACCTTCGGAGGTCAGTGATGTAGGCCGTACATATATGTATCGGGCTAGGGTTTTGTCTGGGGAGCTGCCACTTGTTCCGGCAGCTCCTTTGTTGTGGGGACCCATCGTTGCGGTGGAGCCAGAGTTTGAGGAAGGTAGCGAGGGCTCTGGTGATTTAATGTTAATTGAAGGGAGCGAAGGTTCCTTGTAATTTTTTGTAATTTTCCATGATTTGTTTGTCGTTGTGACGTTATTTTGTAAGTGAACGGGAACACTGAATGTTGGTTTTATGTGGCTACGATTCCTTATTCGTTATCGGATATTGACGAGGCTCGCTGGCTGTCCGGCACTGCGTTGTTTTGTTGTATGCAATGTTTAGCTCAGAAAGTGAATTAGCGAGGCTCGTATTTCGTTAAACTGAGATGTTTTTAGTAAAAAACAGTGACGCCCCCTTTCTTTTTAGCGAGGCTCGCGTTTCGTTGAACTGGGATGTTTGGTAAAAACAGCGACGCCCCCTTTCTTTTTAGCGGGGCTCGCATTTCGTTTTACTGAGAAGTTTGGTAAAAAACAGCGACGCCCCCTTTCTTTTTAGCGAGGCTCGCGTCTCATTACACAGCTATTTTGTAAAAAACAGCGACGCCCCCTTTCTTTTTAGCGAGGCTCGCGTCTCATTAGACATGTGTTTTGTAAAAAATAGCGACGCCTCCTTTCTTTTTAGCGAGGCTCGCGTCTCATTAGACTGATGTTTTGTAAAAAACAGCGACGCCCCCTTTCTTTTTAGCGAGGCTTGCGTTTCGTTAGGGTGTTCGAATTATTTGGGCTTCGCGCCTCCCCCTATCTTAGGTGGAGGTGAAGTTTGCTTCTTGCGAGCCCCTGGCGTGTTTGCGAGGGTGTTCAACTTTTTTGGACTTCGCGCCTTCCTTTATATCAGGCGGAGGTGAAGTTTGCTTCTGCGAGCCCCTGTCGTTTTTCCCAGGGTGCTCGACTTTTTTGGACTTCGCGCCTCCCTTTATCTTAGGTGGAGGTGAAGTTTGCTTTTGCGAGCCCCTGTCGTTTTTGCCAGGGTGCTCGACTTTTTTGGACTTCACGCCTCCCCTTAGGTGGAGGTGAAGTTTGCTTCTGCGAGCCCCTACCGTTTTTGCTAGGGTGCTCAACTTTTTTGGACTTCGCGCCTCCCCTTAGGTGGAGGTGAAGTTTGCTTCTGCGAGCCCCTGTCGTTTTTGCCAGGGTGCTCGACTTTTTTGGACTTCGCGCCTCCCCTTATCTTAGGTGGAGGGGAAGTTTGCTTTGAAAAGAAAAAAGGTTGTTTTTCGAAGCAATCTTAGCGGGTTTCCATCGATTGTAGCGCTCTTTGAAAAAGAAGTGCTTTTTCGATGTTTGCTAGTAAAAGTAATAACTTGAAGATTTTACCTTTTTGGGGGTTCTAGCCTGTATTAAGGGTTTGGATACTGCCTCGTTAAAAAACC
The DNA here is from genome assembly GCA_009763385.1 of Coix lacryma-jobi var. lacryma-jobi. Taxonomy (NCBI): domain Eukaryota; kingdom Viridiplantae; phylum Streptophyta; class Magnoliopsida; order Poales; family Poaceae; genus Coix; species Coix lacryma-jobi. Next base: position 130,507,828 of record CM019827.1, read on the forward strand.
TTACGCCCCTTCGTAAGGAAAAAGAGTGCAGCTCCTTTTGTTTGTTACATTCATAAAAAATGGAAGAAACAACAAATTACATAATGCGAGGGCTCGCTAAGGCTCCGCTATGGGTAGTATTTGCGAAGGTCGTCGATGTTCCAGGTATGAGGAAGGATGTTTCCCTCGCTGTCAGAGAGGTGGAAAGAGCCAGGGCGATTGCATTCTGATATCAGGTATGGACCGGTCCACTTTGGCTGGAACTTCCCCGCCATGCCGGCGTTTTGTTTCCGGATGAGGACAAGGTCACCCTTCTGCAAGTCTTTGATTCTGACCTTTTTATCTCTCCATTTTTTGGTTTCTTCTTGATACTTGCGAAGGTTGTGCACTGCGTTGCATCTTGCTTCTTCGAGTAAATCTTTGTTGAGCAGCTGGCTTTTTTCTATTGGTTCGAGGGTTGTTCTCGGTGATTCGTGCTTCAGTTCTTCTGGTAGCACAGCCTCTTCCCCAAACAGGAGCTTGAAAGGTGTGAATTTGGTTGCTCTGCACTCCGAGGTGTTGTGAGACCAAGTGACCGAGGTTAGCTCTTCCGCCCATTTTCCCTTAGGCCTACCTTGCAATTTCTTGGATATGGCTTGGAAAATTGTTGCATTAGCTCTTTCAACTAAGCCGTTGGATTGAGGGTGCCGAACTGAAGCGAAGCATAAGATTGTACCGATTTGTGCGCATAATTCTTTGAAAACTTCGCAGTCAAACTGGGTGCCATTATCGACGGTGAGATGTTTGGGGACGCCGAATCGACAAACTATTTGTTGCCAGAAAAACTTTTTCACTGCGAGGGAGGTGATGGAAGACAATGGTCTTGTTTCAATCCACTTTGTGAAGTATTCCACGGCTACCACCGCGTAGCGAAGGTTTCCTGGAGCTGTCGGTAGTGGGCCCACGAGGTCCATTGCCCACCTTTGCAGAGGCCATGTTGGGCATATAAGCGTCGTAGGAGCCCCTGGGGTATTTTGGTTTTTTGCTGTTAGTTGGCAACCTTCGCATTGTTTGACGATGTTTTCTGCATATTTTAGCGCCGTTGGCCAGTAGAAACCTTGCCGGAAGGCTTTTCCAACTAATGCCCTTGGGCCGTTGTGTGAACCACAAATGCCTTCATGGATAAGCTTAAGAATGTCATTTCCTTCGGACTGTGGGACGCATTTGAGCCAGGGCGAGGTTACTGAAGCTTTGTACAGAATGTTGTCCACAATCTTATACCCTCGTGCTCTTTGTTTTAGCCTGTTTTCTTTTTCTTTGGAGTCTGGTTCGTGGAGCCCCTTGATGTAGGCTATGATAGGTGCCCTCCAGTCCTCACTCTGGATTGCATTGATCAACTTGGCGCTCTTTTCGAAGGTTTCGAAAGCCGATTGGGTCGCAACTTTGCGGAAAACATCGGGCGGTAGGTGTAATTGTTGTGCTGCTGCTTTAGCTAGGCAGTCTGCTTTGCTATTTTCTGACCTTGGTATTGCCTTTACTGATATGTCGAGGAAGAAGGACTGTAACCTTCGGACATGTTGAAAGTACTTTTGCAGCTCTGGATCTTTGGCCTTGTAATTTTTCTCAATGTGCCCCGCGATGACCTGTGAGTCTGTGTAGATGACTGCCCTTCGGACTGACAGTGACCGAAGCCTTGAGAGAGCGAGTATCACAGCTTCGTATTCTGCGGAGTTGTTTGTACATTTGAAGTCAAGTCTTCTTGCGTATCTTAGCTTAGATCCGGATGGCGAGACTAGAATGGCCGAGGCCCCTGCGCTAGTTGCACCCCAGGCTCCGTCAACATACACAGTCCAAAATGGGTCTTGGTGAGGTTCATCTTTGCGAGGGTCTGGGGTCCATTCTGCTATGAAATCTGCTAGTGCCTGGGATTTGATTGTTGTTCGACCGACGAAGGTTAGGGCGTAGCTGTTGAGTTCAATTGCCCATCTTGCTATTCTTCCGACTGCCTTGTTGTTTTTGAAAATATTCTCGAGGGGAAAAGCCGAGGGTACGTGGATTTCGTATGCTTGAAAATAGTGCTTGAGCTTTCTTGATGCCATGACCACTGCGTACGCTATCTTCTCGAGCTCTGAGTAGTTTCGTTTTGGCCCTTCGAGGGTTTCTGATACGTAGTAGATTGGGGCTTGCCTGGTTTTGTTGTTCTCGTACAATTCTTTGATTAAAACTGCGCTCGCTGCATGAGGCGAGACTGCGACGTACAGCAGTAACAAGTCCCCTTTGCTTGGGCTGGTTAAAACAGTCAAGCTGGTGAGATACTTCTTCAAGTCTTCGAAGGCTTTTTGCTGTCGGGGTCCCCAGTTGAATGATGCAGTGCTTCTCAAAGTTTCGAAGAAAGGTAACCCTCGCTCAGCTGATCTGGAAATGAATCTGCTGAGAGCTGCTAGTCGGCCTGATAAGCGCTGGGCTGCTTTTTTGGTTGTCGGGGGTTCCATGTTGATGATAGCGTCAATCTTGTCGGGGTTAGCTTCAATTCCCCTTGCAGAGACGATACAACCCAGCAGTTTTCCTTCACTTACTCCGAAAACACATTTTTCGGGGTTCAGCTTTAATCCAGCGCACCGGAGGTTGCTGAACACTCTCGATAGGTCTGAAATGTGGTTTTCTTTTAACTCGCTTTGGACAACCAGGTCATCAACATAGGCGGAGACGGAGTGTTCATCTTTGAAGACCTCGGATGTCATACGAGCGAAGGTTGAACCCGCGTTTCTTAGGCCTTCTGCCATTCTCCGAAAACAAAAAGTTCCCGAAGGTGTGACGAAGCTTGTTTTCTCTTCGTCTTCTTCATTCATCCAAATCTGGTGGTATCCCGAAAAGCAGTCGAGTAGAGATAGCATTTGGCAGCCGGCTGCTCTGTCAACCAAGGTGCTTATGTTGGGGAGGGGAAAATCATCCTTCGGGCAAGCCTTGTTCAGGCACGTGAAGTCTACGCACATTCGCCATTTCTTGTTCTTTTTCTGTACTAGTACCACATTTGAGAGCCATGTTGGGTACTTGACCAGGCGGATGACGCCTGCGTCCAAAAGCCTTTTTACCTCAGCTCTCGCTGCCTCTTTCCTTTCTTCTGACATTTTGCGAAGCTTTTGTTTGACCGGGCGGTAGCCCGGGTTGATGTTTAGGTTGTGCTCTATCAGGGTTCTGTTCACTCCTCTTAAGTCCTCCACGGACTAGGCGAAAGTGTCGGAGTTTCCTTTGAGGAAAGTGACGAGGTCGCTTTCTGATTGGGGGGCTAGGTTGGCTGAGATGAACACCTTTCTTTCGGCGTTACCCTCGAAGAGTTGCACTTGTTTGGTTTCTTCCTTGGGTGACACCTTTATTTTGTCAGTGCACACCTCACCTTCGTCATTGAGGTTTGTAGCTTGAGGCTTCCACAGGTTGTGGACATTACGTTGTCCTGGTGCTACTGTTCCCTCGGCTGCCCTTGCAATGTCTTGGTCTCCATATACTGCGACCACTCCCTTCAGAGCGGGAAGCTTCATGCAGAGGTAAGCGGGGTGGATGACTGCATTGAATGTGTTGGTTACCCCTCGGGCAAATATGGCATTGTACGGATAGAACATGTCGACCACGTCGAAGGTTAAATGCTCGGTTCTGCAGTTGATCTGGTCGCCGAAGGTCACGGGCAAAGAAATTTTCCCGATGGCTCTCACTTGTTGACCGCCGAAGCCGTATAAAGGGTTGTCAGCAGGTTGTAGGATGTTCCTATCAAGCTTCATGCTGTCGAAGGTTGAGGCGAACAGGATGTCTGCGGAGCTTCCTGTGTCGACCAGAATTTTAGTGACAGTCCACCCTGCTAGATTGGTTTCGATCACCATGGCGTCGGTATGAGGGTAATCTCTCAACTTCATATCACTGGAGTCGAAGGTTATGGGAATGTGGGCCCAACGACCAAATTTGTGTGGTCCTTCGACGGCTACATGGTGCACCCGTCTGGCATGTTCTTTTCTCTGCCGCTTGTTGCCATGGTCTTCATTTGAACCTCCGGTGATAGCTAGTATTACACCGAAGGTTGATGTTGGGTTGTTGATGGTCGTTTGGCTCTGGGTTTCGGATTTGACAGGTTGAGGCGCTGGTAAAGCGGGCATTGGTGGTGGTGGTGGTAGAGCATTGTTGACTTGTTGGGTAGTTGGGGTTTGGGTTTGGGGGGGTTGTTGGGTATGTGACTGTGTATGGTGGATTTTGGCGTTGTGGGATGGTGGTTGGCTGATAAGAGGCTTGGTTGTAGAGTGGGTGGTCCGCGTAGATGGGTTGTTGCGAAGGTAGGCCGTAGTTTATGGGGGTATAGTGGTATGGAGGATTTGGTGAGTGGAAGTTTGGTTTCCTGGTGTGGTTGATGGTTCGGTTGTCTGCCGAAGCGGCTCTTTTGGACTCCAGGAATTCTTTTCCCTTGGCAAAGCATTCGCATTGTTTGGTGGTGTGCCCCTTTCCAAGACCACAGAAATGACAATACATTTTCGCGGGGTCTTTTTGCTGGTTCCGTTGATCTGGCGGGGGTGGCAAACCTTGGGGGTGTTGGTTGTTCGGGGGTTGAGTGCCCCGTCCTTGGTGTTCATAGTGTATTGGTTTGTTGATGGCACCGATGTTGCTTTGCTCTTGGCGAGGGTTGTTTACTCTTGGTTGAGGCCCCGGCTGCGGCTTCTGCTGTGACCTCCGGGCATCGGACTTCGCTCTGAAGTCCATGTCTGCTCTACAGTATCTTTCCATTGTCTCGTGTAATTCCTCGATTGTGTTTGCCGGCTTCCTGGCAAATTTCGAAGAGCATGGGCCTGGGCGCAGGCCACTGACTGCAGCGAGGATGACAGCCTCGTCGGATATTCCCGGGGTTCTTGCTCTGATTTGGATGAACCTCCGCCAATAATCTTGAAGTGGTTTGCGCTCTTCTTGTTTGCAGTTGAACAACTCAATGGGGTTTGATGGGGCTGGTGTAATGCCTTTGAAGTTTGTACAGAGCCTGTCTCTGAGATTGGCCCAGGAATCCACTGTTCCGGGGCGGAGGTTGCTGTACCAGGTTTGTCCAATGTCTCGCAGGATGATGACAAAGGACTTTGCCATTGTTGATTCATCTCCGCCTGCTGCGACAACTGCTGCTTCATAGCTCATTATGAATTGGCGAGGGTCGGAGAGCCCGTCGTAGCGGGGTAGGTTTTGTGGATTGTAGCACGGTGGCCAGGGTTGGGTTTGGAGCATTTGGGAGAGTGGTGACTTTGGGTCATAGGGCATTTGGTGTTGTTGAGGTCTTCGTTGGTTGCGAAGGTTAGGCTCTCTCTCATCTGGGTAGAGTTGGCGAAAGTTTGGTGGCCTCATAGGATGTGGTTCTGGGTGAATTGGTGGTGGTGGGGGTGGTGGATGGCGACGAAGGTTGTCTTGATCCCGCTCCTCATTCACCTCTTGCAGCGGGGGCATTTCCTCATCATTCCATCCCTCGGCTTCGGCTTCAGCCGCAGCGAGGGATTCCTCCATTCGGCGAAGCTGTTCCCTGGCCTCGTCTGCCCTTTGTCTGATCGAGCGCAACCGGTTGTGCCTTTCAAGCTGATCCAGGCGCCTCTTCTTCTCTTGCAGCGCAGCTTGAAGTCTTTCGAGGGCCTTGAGGCCCAACTCTTCTCCATCTCTCCCCTCTCCTTCTCCAGAAGTGTGGGGGTGCGGCTGTGTCACCACTCGGGCCTGGGGGCCCGGGACTTCAGGTTCTGGGGTGACATCCTCTGCTCCCGAGGGTTGCACAATCTCCTCAGCAGGCGGAACCACCGTCGCCGTCTCACTGGTGACGCGTCGGTCCCTGGCTGTGGGCGCTCTCCTGTTTCCTGTCATTTCGAACTTCGGTCCCCACGGACGGCGCCAAACTGTTGGAATCACACTTGCCCCACCTCCGCACTTGTGCAGGGAGGTGGCGAAGGTGACCAAGCGTCGGAAGCAATAGCGAAGGTTAAGGGAACGAAGACAAAGTTGTTATGGCTCTGTTCCCCAAAAAGAATCGTGTCCATACACTGTTCACCCCCCGGTATTTATAAGGGATACCAAGGGGCGCAGGCCAAATTACAGTAGGGTACAAGAAAGATTCCTCTGCACTGCTCATACAGAAGGGCAAACTCGTACAAACACAGCCGGAGCCGAAACCCTAGCCTGCCTTCCCTGCATCCGCCGCCGCTCGGTCCGAGCTCCCCCGGACGGAAAGACGAGGGGCGACCTTCGTCTTGCGGAGGTATCCGCTCGGTCGGAGAGTTTGGGGTCCTTCGTCACCGGTTGGGTCTGGGCCTCTCGGCGAAGGTACGCGGGATGCGCGAGGGTCGCTCCCAGCGCTCTTCACGCCCCTTTCCTGCAAAAAGGTTCCTGAACACTTCCGAAGGCTGGGTCAGTATTCAGAGGTTTGGTCGGTGACCTGAGGAACTTAACAGGATGGAAGAGGGGGGTAGGAGGCGAAGGTGCGCGGGCCGTTTTGTTGAGCCAGCCTGCATGGCGCCTCTGCCGAGGGTTCCTTCCCCCAACAGCTTTTTCCGGAGTCTGGGGGGGTTCCCCCCTGTCAGCCCCCGAGGGAGGCTCGACCCTGGGCAACGCAGGGTCGAGGCTACTTTAAGTTGCTAAGTAAAATGAAAGACAGTGCACGAGTTTGCTCATTCATATTTAACATGTTTGTACAAAGCAACAGAATGAACGAGGCCTCAAGGCCCTTAAGGGTAAAAGCGACGTAGCTGAGATATGTTCCATGCATTCGCCAGGATCCTGCCTTGACCGTCGTAGAGCTTGTATGTTCCTGGCTTGAGCACCTCAGCTACGGTGTATGGGCCCTCCCATGGAGGGGTGAGCTTGTGGCGCCCTCGATTATCTTGCAGCCGTCGAAGCACGAGGTACCCCACCGCCAGGTCCCTTTTGCGCACGTGCTTGTCGTGGTAGCGTCGAAGTGTTTGCTGGTAGCGCGCGGAGCTGATGAGCGCTACGTCTCGAACCTCCTCGAGCTGGTCCTTGGCGTTGGCGAGCCTCTTGTCGTTGGTTTGCTCGTTGTAGGCTCGAAGTCAAGGGGAGCCGTACTCGAGGTCCGTAGGCAAGACAGCCTCGGCGCCGTAGGTTTGGAAGAACGGAGTGAACCCGGTGGCTCGACTCGGCGTGATCCTAAGACTCCACAGCACCGAGGGGAGCTCTGCGGCCCACCCCTTTCCAAAATTCTTGAGGGTCTTGAATAGTCTTGGCTTTTGCCCGTGGAGTATCATGCCATTGGCGCGCTCGACCTGCCCGTTGCATTGAGGGTATGCGACCGAGGCCCAGTTTACGCGGATGTTGTTGTCGTCGCAGAAGTTGATGAACTTCTTGCCCGTGAACTGCGTGCCATTGTCGGTGATGATGACGTTAGGCACCCCAAACCGGTACATGATGTCTGCGATGAACTCGACGGCCTTCTCAGAGGTGGGGTCGCCTATAGGTTTAGCCTCGATCCACTTGGTGAACTTGTCGATGGCCACGAGCACATGCGTGTACCCTCCATTTGTCCTCTTGAGGGGGCCCACGAGATCGAGCCCCCAGACGGCAAACGGGCGTGCGTGGGCTGGTGCGTTTGCTTGGCGTAGAACTGACACCCTTGGCAAGCTCGCACCAGGCGTTTGGCATCTCCGATGGCGGTTGGCCAGTAGAAGCCCTGGCGGAAGGCGTTCCCCACCAAGGTCCTTGGCGCTGCGTGATGGCCGCAAGCCCCCGAGTGCATGTCGTCGAGGAGCCCGCGTCCCTCCTCGAGAGGGATGCAGCGCTGAAGGATTCCTGATGGGCTTCGACGGTATAGCTCTCATTCGTCGTCGTAGATGGCGTAGGTCTTGGCCCTTCGAGCGATGCGTCGGGCCTCCGTCTTGTCCTCTGGTAGGGCGCCTTGCGTCAGGTAGTCGAGGAAAGGCGTCCGCCAGTCGAGGGGTCGTGGTGAAGGAGAGGCGGGTGCGTCGATCTGCATCGCCTCAGCGGATGTCGAGGGGTCGTTCTCGAGGGATGGCGTTGAAGACCGAACCCCCGTGTCCGGCTCGAGGGGTGTCATCGAGGGGCCAGCCCCCGGGTTGATTTTGACAGATGGCTCTAAGATGTCTCTCGAGAAGACGTCTGGGGGGACGGGGCCGCGCGTGGATGCTAACTTAGCCAGCTCGTCTGCAGCCTCGTTGTATTTTCGAGCGATGTGGTTGAGCTCGAGGCCGTGGAACTTGTCTTCTAGCTTGCACACTTCTCCGCAGTATGCCTCCATCTTGGGGTTGATGCAGCTCGAGGCCTTCATGACCTAGTTGACGACGAGCTGCGAGTCCCCTCGGACGTCGAGGCGTCGGACCCCAAGCTCGAGAGTGATACGTAGCTCGTTGACGAGGGCCTCGTATTCTGCGACGTTGTTGGAGGCGGGGAAGTGCAGACGCAGTAGGTAGCGTATGCGGACTCCGAGGGGTGAGATGAATAGCAAGCCTACGCCTGCCCCTGTCTTCATGAGGGACCCATCGAAGTACATGGTCCAGAGCTCGGCTTGGATTTGCGCCTGCGGAAGCTGGGTGTCCGTCCACTCAGCGACGAAGTCCGCCAATGCCTGGGACTTGATGGCTTTTCGTGGAGCGTAGGTGATGGCCTCCCCCATCAGCTCGGCAGACCACTTGGCGATGCGCCCCGTGGCTTCCCGGTTGTTGATGATCTCTCCGAGGGGGAAGGACGAGACCACCGTCACGGGATGAGCGAGGAAATAGTGCTGGAGTTTGCGCCTCGTGATGATGATGCAGTAGAGCAACTTCTGGATGTGCGGGTACCGGACCTTGGCCTCGGAGAGCACCTCACTGATGAAGTACACCGGTCGTTGGATCGATAGTGCATGACCCTCCTCGTGTCTCTCGATGACTACGACTGCGCTGACCACCTGGGTGGTTGCGGCCACGTAGAGGAGGAGAGGCTAAGGGGGGTTGTCGCCCTGGGCTGGTCGTGGCGGCACGAGTATTGGTGTGGAAGTCAGCACCCCCTTCAACTTGGTCAGGGCCTCCTCGGCTTCGACAGTCCACGCAAAGTGTTCTGTTTTCTTCAGCAGGCGGTAGAGGGGTAACGCCTTTTCTCCTAGCCTCGAGATGAACCTGCTGAGGGCGGCTAGGCAGCCTGTCACCTTTTGTACACCCTTGAGGTCTTGGATTGGGCCCATCTTCGTGATTGCTGAGATCTTTTCGGGGTTGGCCTCGATCCCCCGTTGTGAGACAATGTAGCCAAGTAGCATGCCTCGAGGCACGCCAAAGACGCATTTCTCAGGATTGAGTTTCACATTCTTGGCCCGGGGCATTCGAACGTGGTCTCGAGATCGCTGATGAGGTCCCCGACTTTCTTGGTCTTAACCACGACGTCGTCGACATAGGCCTCGACGGTTTTGCCTATGTGTTCGCCAAAGACATGCTGCATACAACGCTGATATGTTGCCCCGGCATTTCGAAGGCCGAAGGGCATCGTAACATAGCAATACATGCCAAAAGGCGTAATAAAGGAGGTGGCAAGTTCGTCGGATTCTTTCATCTTAATCTGGTGGTAGCCGGAATACGCATCGAGAAAAGAAAGTACTTCACACCCCGTGGTGGAATCGACAATCTGATCAATTCTAGACAAAGGAAATGAAACTTTTGGACATGCTTTATTTAAACCGGTGTAGTCTACACACATCCGCATTTTTCCATTCTTTTTCCTAACTAGTACAGGGTTAGCTAGCCACTCTGGGTGAAATACCTCCTTGATGAATCCAGCCGCCAAAAGCTTGTGTACCTCCTCGCCGATGATCCTGCGCTTCTCCTCGTCGAAGCGGCGCAGGCGTTGTTTCACCGGTCTGGATCCGGCCTGGATCTCCAAGACGTGCTCGGTGACTCCCCTCGGTATGCCCGGCATGTCCGAGGGGCTCCACGCAAACATGTCGATGTTCGCGCGGAGAAAGTCGACGAGCACTGCTTCCTACTTATGCTCGAGGCTGGCGCTGATGGCCAGCGTCTTGCCGTCGGACGAGGTCGGGTCGACGGGTATCTGCTTGGTGTGCTCTGCTGGCTCGAAGGTGCCTGCATGGCGCTTTGCTTCAGGCGTCTCGGTGGCCAGGATGGCCAGGGCCTCGAGTGAGTCGAGTTGGACGTTGGCCTCTCCACGCTCGACGCACTCCACGTCGCAGTGGTATGCGTGTTCGTAGGAGGTGTCGACGGTGATGACCCCTTTCGGCCCCGACAACTTGAGCTTCAGATACGTGTAGTTGGGGACCGCCATGAACTTGGCGTAGCCAGGCCTGCCGATGATGGCGTGGTAGGCCCCTTGGAACCCAACCACCTCGAAGGTGAGCGTCTCCCGGCGGAAGTTGGTCGGTCTGCCGAAGCAAACTGGTAGGTCGATGCGCCCGAGGGGGTGGGCCTTCTTCCCTGGTACGACTCCGTGGAACCCCCCGACGCTGGGTCGGAGCTGGTCCCTCGAGATCCCCAGGAGGTCGAGGGTCTCGAGGTATATGATGTTGAGGCTCGAGCCCCCATCCATCAATACCTTGGAGAACCGTATGTCGACGATGACGGGGTCGACGACGAGGGGGTATGTTCCCGGACTTACGACATGGTCCGGATGGTCGTTATGATCGAACGTGATCGGTGCATCGGACCAGTCGAGGTACCGGGGGCTGTCGTGGCGGAGTGCAAAGACTTCCCGGTGCTCCTTCTTTCTCTCTCGAGCTGAGAGCCCGACGGCTGGACCCCCGTAGATCATGTAGCAGTCGTGTACTGGGGGGAAGTTGCCGTCTGCGTCCTTGTCGTTGCGCCGATTGTTGTCTTTGTCCTTAGGTGCTTCTTCCTTCTTGTCGCCGAGCTTTGAGTAGAAGCCCTTCATCAGTCGGCAGTCCTTCAGCTTGTGGTTCGTGGGACCCTTGTGATAAGGGCAGGGGTCCTCGAGCATTTTGTCGAAGACAGCCCCGTCAGGGGGGCCTCGAGGCTTCTTATACTCGAGGGCGCCCATGAGCACTTCTTCATCGTCGTAGTCGTCGGCGTCGCGCTTCGCCTTCTGACCTTTGCCTTTGTTTTTCTTCTTTTTGTTGTTGTTGTTGCGGTTCTGAAAGTCTTTGCCCTTGTTCGAGCCCTCCGGTGTGGCCACCGTCTTGCCTTTGTCCGTGGATCGGCCAAAGAAGGCCCCACTGCCTCGTCACCTGAGGCAAAGCTGGTGACGCGATTCATCAGATCCTCAACCGTCCTGGGACGGTAGCGCCCTAGCTCGTGGACTAGCTCTTGGCATGTCGTGCCCGCGAGGAATGCTGAGATGACATCCTCATCAGGTACGTGGGGGAGCTCGAGGCGCTGCTTCGAGAATCGTCGAGCGAAGTCGCGGAGGGACTCGTCCGCTGTCTGCCTGCAACGTCGCAGATCCCAGGGGTTGCCTGGGCGCACACAAGTTCCCTTGAAGTTCCCATCGAAGACCCTGACTAGGTCGGTCCAGTCGTGGATCCGATCTGGCGGGAGCCCCTCGAGCCATCATCGGGTGGTGTCCAAGAGGTAGAGTGGGAGTTGGCGTATGATGGCGCGATCGTCGTTCTTTGCTCCGCCCAGTTGGCAGCCTAGGCGGAAGTCAGAGAGCCACAGCTTGGGCTCGACCTCCCCGTCGTACTTCACGATGTTGGTCAGTGGTCGGAAGCGGTCGGGGAGGGTCGAGCTGCGGATGGCCCGGCTGATGACCCTGGGGCCCGGAGGCTCGAGGGCTTGCCGATCCTCATCGCTGTCGTAGCGCCCTCCTCGATGGGCGCTATAGCCACGCTCTTCGGCCCCTTTGTCCTTGCGCCGTCGGTTGATGTTGTTGCGGGCGTCATTGGGGTCTCGAGGTGGCCGGTTGTTGATGATGCGCTCCCGGACTGGCCTAGCTCGAGAGGAGTCCAGCTGGTGGACGGATGTCTCTTGCTCGTCGCGGGGCGCGTCTGCCGGCTTCCCCGAGGCCGCTCCGCGTCGGCGTGAGGCTAAACTCTCGGCTTGCTGCAGAGCGGCTGTCTCGAGGAGGTTCTTCATTTCCCCGAGCATGCGTCTGGCGTCAGGGTTGGAGACGGCGGGTAGATCGCGGAGTAGCATCGCGGCCGCCACCACGTTCTGCCCGGCTCGTGGGAAGCGCACCTCAGGGCGTGTTGGTGCTCCATCCTTGAGGATCTGCCGGTGGACTTCTCGAGCGCGACCACGAACGCCAGCGCCTCGAGGCTGGGCTTGTTCCTGCATGAGGGTTCGCTCGAGCTGTAGCAGGCGTTGTCGGTCCTCCTCAGCCTTGGCGATCGCCTCCCGAAGCTACGCGAGCTGCGCCGCCCGGTCGTCGTTGTGCTGAGGTGGCGCATTCGGTGCCGGGGGTTCATTCCTTCTCCGGACATGTGATCCGCCCGCCGCAGCCACGTCGTTGGTGTTTTCGAGATTGAGCGTCGGCCTGTCGTCGTCGTCGTCGTCGTCCTCGGTGTCGTCCGCGACCCCCTCGAGCTGGTAACACTCCCTGGTGGGATCCCAGAGGTCAGGGTCGTGGTAGTCGTATTCGTCAGAGTCGGAGCCGTTGACGTCGCGTCGCCTTGGCTCGCGCCGGGACTGCAGCTCGCGGTACCATTCCCCGATGGTGGCTCGCCGGGGCGGCTCGATAACTCATGAGAAGTCGCGGTCGACGTGCGCGGGGTAGACGATCTCCAGGTTGGTGCTGGCTCGCAGGAGCACGCCCGGAAGTTCCTCCCGCTCCGCCGCCTCCCGGTCCCGACGGCGCTCGTCGAGGTGGTAGGCGTAGATGGCCGCAGAGTTGTTGAGGCCGAACGGGGGTCGCTGTCGTCGAGCGTGGTACACCCCGTGCGGGAGGAAGTCAGGTGGTGACGACGGAGCACGGCTTGAGGGCCTCTGGCCAGGCTCCCGGTCCGTGCGCATGACAAACGCGAACTCACTGGGAGAGCGCGCGCGCCCTTGAAGTCTCCGGTCGTGCGCCGGGCAGGTTTCCCCTCGGGGACTATGCGCTGGCAGCGGGGAAGTGGGTGTACGTCGCAGGCACCGCCCGTGCCGGGCGATGATGGTGACGACGGCACCGCTCACGAGGTGGCGACGCGTGATGATGCGGGAGACGCGCCACGCCCCCCGCGCGGGGTGGCGTGATGCGCCCTCCACTCGAGCTCTCCGTGGAGAGCAGAGTCAGCTCGTTGCCGTTGCCGGTGGCTAGGAACTCGAGGCTCCCGAACCAGACGACGGCACCAGCAGGGAACGAAGGAGCTGAAGAAGCCATCCAGGAAACGATGAGAAATCGACTCCGACACGCGAAGGCCCCTACCTGGCGCGCCAACTGTCGGTGTTTCTACCCGGGGGTATGGCACTAACTAGTAATGTGATCGCGTGTTCTCTTCCTGGATGGTGATGCAAGATGACACAAGGATTTATCCTGGTTCGGGCAAAGAAGGCCCTACGTCTAGCGGGGGGAGGAGATTCTTGTATTACTTGCACCTAAGTGCTTGTACAGGGGCAATACAAGCTCAGTGAGCGTGGACCGGAGTTCGGACTCGTGCGCGGTTGTGAATGGACTCGTGTCGTGCAAGCCCGTGTGTGACACCCTAGTGTCAAGCACTGCATTAGGACTTCATTATTAGCTACTAAAGGAGCATAAGCAATGCATTGCATCATTTCATGTGCATATGAGTGTTTTTTACCTTTTGTTTATTTACTTGGCTTTATTTATGTAGAGGATTTAAAAATGGTTTTCAGAAAAAGTGTCTTATATGAAGGTTGTAGAGAAAAATATTTTGAGCAACTTTTATGTTTGGGTCAAAACCTAGTTTGGAGTTTTTGAAGCTGTTTTTGAGTGGTCAAACTTTGAAAAGAATTTGGAAAAAGAAAAAGGAAAACGATTTTTCCCGGCGCCAACCCTTTCGGCCCATCCGGCCTTTCGGCCCAACTCGCGCGCGCCGGCCCAGCTCGCCCGCTCGCGTGCGCCGGCCCGCTCCCGCACTCGCCCGCGTGCCGCGCGCGCCGCGCGCTGCCGCCGCTGACACGCCGCGCCGTATGCCGGCCGCAACCGCCACGTGGCCGCCGTATCCTGCCGAGGATCCTCGCCGGCCACTCCTCGCTCGATTCTCTCTCACCCGAGCACGCAAGCTATCTCCCCCGGCCACTCTCCTCTCGCCTCGCCTGCCGCGCCCGCTCGCCGTGCACGGCATCGCCCGCGCTGCCTCGCCGACCGCGCCGCCGTGGCCCCGCCACGACCACCGGCCGGTCAAGCCGATCAAAACCCCGAGCACCCCCTTCACTCCCTCGCTCACCGCGCACACAACTCCCACTCGCTCTCGCTCTCACTCCCTCTCCGCTCCCACGAACAAGCAAGCGTCCGCCACTCTCGCCGACCGTTCACCACCATCACTCCCCTCCGCCGTTCCGGCCACACCCGACCACCACCATCCAATCCCTCTCGCCAGCATCTCCGCCTACGCCGTGCACACGCCGTGCGCACGTTGCCATCCCCGATCGAGCCCCGACGCCGCCGGAGGACGAAACGCCCCCTTCGGTTCGTCGTCGTCACCGCAGAGCCCGCATCGTCGTTCCTCCCCGACACGACCTCCAGCGTCTACCTCCTTCGCCGTCAAGCATCACCAAGCCAAGGCAAGGTGAGAACACCACCTAGCTTCAACGCTATCGCTCTCTCCCACCCCTTCTTCCCCGGCTGAGCGCCATGGCCGTCCGCCGCGGCCATGCACGAGGCCAAGCTCTCCTGGAGACATCCGAGCCAAACCGACCCACTCATGTAGCTCCCTAGGGTTCACGAAGCACTGCGCACGCGCCAATTTCTCCGGTGACCGCCGGACACGGCCAAGCCGAGTCTCACCGCCGCCACCGTCCGCCATGGCTCGTCGCCGGCGAGCTACGGTCACCCTCTGGCCAAACCAACACCACCGCTGGATGCGCCTCGTCGAGACGAGTCTATCGAGCCTAGCCTCACCGCCGGCGACCTCACCGTCGGCGAGGAATCGACGGTCAAAGCCGTCCCCTGTTTTCTTCTCTTTGACGGGTGGGTCCCGTTGACCCACGGACCCCTCGAGCCAAGCCTCGGGCGGACGCGTTCACCGTCCCGCCCGAGCTAGGCCTCGGACGGGCGAGCGTTTTCCGTCTCGCCCGAGCCTCCGAGCCAGGCCTCGGACGGGCGATTGATTTTCCGTCTCGCCCGAGCCTTCGAGCCAGGCCTCGGACGGGCGAGCATTGTCCGTCTCGCCCGAGCCTCGAGCCGGGCCTCGAGCGAACGCACACACACACCCACCGCCGTGCGCTCGCGCCACGCTAGGTCGAGTTGGACTGGGCCGAAAGCCCCGTTGGGCTAGAATAAAGTTTTTCTTTTTTTTGTTTTCTGCTCAGTAACTAAGTTTGTTAATTTTGCTATAATTAATCTGTAGCTCTGTTAATTATGAATTTCAGTTTTGCCAGTTTGTTTATGAGTAGATCTACCATGGAAAAATATGAAAGTATTTTTGGTAGGAGTTTATTTTACTGTTTTCTTTTATTCCAGTTTATATGCTTTTGTTGTGATAAATGGAAATCAGTGTTTTCTGGTTGAGATAATTCTTGGAAAATTTTGTGTAAATTTATTATCCTGTTTTACACCTGTGAAAAATATATGATGCACTGTTTATGTGGAAAAAGTTTCTGTTATGATTTAAAGTCCTTTTTGGCTGATTTCTTAGAATAAATGTTAAGGTGCTTTATATGTCAAAATAAAATATGGGAAAAATGGTGTAGTCTCTGAGTGCCATGTCCAAGCTAAGGAAAATGCAAGCATGAGTTGTTGTACGGAGAAATATGAAGTTGCTTTACAAAGGTGTTTTTCTGTGTTTTCCTTTGGAAATTCATGTAAGAAATAATACAATGTTTCTGTTCATGGAACTTTCTTGATAAGCATAAAATGTGAAGTAGAATCTGGAAAAAATATGAAATAGAGTTGTGCACCCTTTTACAGTAGGGTTGTAGTTCAAAGTACCTTTTTGGGTTGTTGCTTGTCATTTTTGTATCTGCAGTTCGGTATTTTATTTTTGGCTGAAATTTGTTCAGTGGAGTCCAGCAACTGTTGTTTGCCTTCTGAAATTTTCGTGGATTTTTCTAAGTCCAGAAAAGTGCACTTGCAGTTCAAACCTAAGTTTCTTTTGATTTATTAAATAAGAAAAAGGTGAATAAATGGATTTTGTTTTATGAATTAAATAAGTATTTACCTCAATGGTTCAATAAGTTGGTTTTGTTGGTTTGCAAGAAATACTCTTTCTCATACCACACATCTTGCACCCGCATTGTAATTATTTATTATTCGTCGCATGCAATAGGATCGACACTCCCGGAGCCCGAGCAGGAGCCAGAGTCAAACGCCGAGCAGCAGATTCCGGAGCTCCAGCAAGCCGAGGAAGTCGACCCCGCCAGCGACACTAACTTGCCCGAGTGCCCCTCCCACGAGGCCTCGGTCTTCACCCAAGGCAAGCCCCGGAGCATTCTAAGTCTCCCAGTTGTTATAATTAAATTACTTGAGTCCTTTTATATTGTGATGCATTAGGTATAGGAGTTGATTGGATCCTATTTGATGCATTATCCTCCCTTGATTATTGTTTACTCCTACCTTATTATCCTGTTACTTACTTATAAATGTAGATTGCTTAGCCTGCTGAATAAAAGTAGTAGTTGAGGATGTTTCCGTAATACCCTGATGGGTAGTTACCGGATCACGGTTGGCTATATTTGCTATCGTGGAAAAGAACCTGAGTTGTAGTGAAATACGGTCAACTGGAAGGCAAGGCACCAGTTTGGAAACTTGGGGCAGTCCATCCGTTGGATCGTGTAGGTTTGTATCGATGTTGGCCCTCGTTCATTTTTGAACGCGCCCTTTTACTTAGGGATATGTCGTTGCTGTAATCATCGACCCCAAAGCCGGTTAGAAGCTGTTCGGGCCGGTCTCAACCCGTGTCGTGCCCTCTAGTACGGAAATTGCGATCTGCCGCGTGAGGCCATCGCCAGGTTCCGATTGGGCGGTCCGTGCTTGAACCGCGGCGATTACCACCACGAACAAGCGTCGAGCGGTTGCCCAATGCATGGACCCGACGGGGAAAGTGTGGGCTGGTATTAAAGGTCTTTCACCAACTGGTTTGGAATTCGATTCGAGTCGCCGTCTCCCCCGGTTAGTGGGAAACTATGGCGAGCTTCACCACGATGCAACTCCATGTGATGATTAAGGTTCAACTAAAATGTGGATAAGTCAACTGGATATGGTTATATTATTGATTGGTAGATTCAAGTGAGTGCTCTAGTACAGGTGAAAAACCTAGAATTAAGGAATAGGTCTAAAAATGACAGCTCATCATTATCATTAATTACCTCTTATCTGAATCTAAGCTTTTCGCAACTAAAAGATCCCAGCTCCACCTCAAAAGCCTTGCATACCCTTGGAGTCTTTATTTTCAGTTGGACGGGTAAGTCTAGCTGAGTACATTCCCGTACTCAGGGTTTATCCCGTTTGTTGCAGATGGCCAGGTCTACTTTGGCTATTGTAAGCACTGCCTCTACCCGGTGGAAGGTGATGAGGAGTAGGTCCAGGGCAGGGTCATCCAGAAGCTTCCATTTTTCTTTTGCCGGTCTAAGACTTTTGGTGGCACACTATCTTAAAAAGGAGGAGTGAGTGTGTTGAGTTAGATTTATCAAACAATGTTTTATTTGAACCACATGTGTAGTGGTCATGTTTCAAACTTATTTCAGCTTCCGCACTTTTAACTCGGTATTGTAATAACTCCGTTTTAAATTCGCACTCTGATATTTTAAATTCGGTTTCGTTTTCGCTGTGATGTATCTTTACGAATGTAATCCTTGAACGATGCGATCCTGTATGATGTATGGTGTTAGAAATCCTTCGAGATTTCCGGACTACCGGGGTTATATGGGTTCAAGTATGAGTCAAAGTCAGACGGATTTGGCTAAGATAATACTTGAGCTCTTATAATCAGGGCGGTTCCGCCACACCGTGTTTCCGTGCTCCCGCCCTGCGCGTGAAGGGCCCCGGCATCCTCTTTTATAGTCCAAGAGGAGGCCGGGGTTACACAGGAGTTGCATGTATACTGCCCAATGCGGTGAAGGGTAGGAATTCCATCTTGTCGGGGTCACAAGAGTCGACGTGGGGGTCACTGTTGAGGCGTCCTTGAAGCGTGGCTCCTGTACTGGGCGCGGTCGTGGAGGTGTGACGACGTGGAGGCCTGAGTGGTGCCCATCCTGGTACGTACGAGACTCGGCGTGGTCCCTCCGGGTCTTGGGGTACCATGGGATGGGACTGGAGTAGGTAGACGCATTAAATGTGCAGTATGGGATTGGGATCCGATGTCTGGCGCCGCTCGAGGGAGGTGCGATGTATCTCGAGGGATGGGCTATCGTGTTAAAGAGGCTCGAGATCCCCGCGCGGGGTCTCGAGGAGCGGTGTACGACTGTAGCGGGTTCGAGCCCTGTATGCCGGGGCTCGAGGGGTAGGTTATCATGAGGCGGTTTGTAAGACTTTGGCGGGCCTGGACTTCCCGGTGGTAGGCCAGCATTGCGGGCCTCGAGGGGTTGGTTTCCTAGACGGTTGGACCAGTTGGCCTCCTATTAATTGGTGTTTTAGGTTTGACCTATTTGTTTTGCGTTGATTGGGGGTACCCCTTTTGTGGACCCCCGACAGCTAATAATCCTGATTAAGGATCTATGGAACAAAGTGGGGTTGGTAATTTTTATAGCAACATGGTGATTATCTAAATCCGGCACGATGAACCTTTTTGTAGGTTTTTTGTTGCCGTGGACTTGGCAAATGATATTGGTGGTTTGGGCATGTGCTAGATAATCCTGCCAGGATCCCTAGGACCCATTTTTTGGACAAGTAATTTGATAAAACAGTACAATCATGGGATCTAGATGGGCTGGACCTGACTAAATAATTAGTTACCTCCAAGTTGAGGATTTACACAGGAACGATTTGTGTGGCTCAAGAGGGGGCCCTAGGGTCGTTGACCTTGTACGGGGTGAAACCTTAGAGGTACGAGTAAAACGAACTTGGAGGCGACTTTATAAAGGTCTTGTAGTGCGACTCTGCTATGCACCTTGGCAGTGTTTAGCATGATGAGAAAAATGCACAACTCATGAGTAAAGATGTGCAACATCTATAGAGTGTAAAACTAATATATCAACTGTGCTCACGATCACGAGTAGTCTTGGACTTCTTCGATATTAGTTGGTTATGGTTCTGGTTGGATTCTGGCTGCCTGATGGACTTCAGGTGTGGTTTGTCTGATGGAATTCAGGTGTGGGTTTGCTCGGTGGACTCCAAGTGTTGTTTGCTTCGTTGATTCCAAGTGTCGGATGCTCGATGGATATTTGAGTGTGGTTTTGCTTGGTGGACTCCGAGTGTTGGTTCTGGTTCTAATTAAGGAGAAGGTGGTTAAACCTAGTAAATAGGTGCATAGAAAAATAGAATTAATAGGATTTGTCATTTTAGGTGCTCATGTCAAACAGAGTTAGCTTATCCCTTGATATTAGCCCCATGTCACATTATTTTCTACACTTGCAGAGTACATTTCAATGTACTCACCCTTCCTCTTTGTCCTCACTGCCACCCCGCCAAGACGCTGGAGCCTACGTCGAGCAGGGGTATCCAGAAGACGGTGGCTTTGACCCAAACGAGTTGTGCTAGGCTGGTGTACCCTCGATCGACCTTCATGTAAAGATGATGTCCAGTTTCTGTTAGTCATAATAAGAGTCGATGTACATTTCTTATTTTTGTAATAATCTTCGATTATGTAATACAATATTGTTTTTTAAACTATTATGATATCGATATATGTATAAAAGTTGATTCTGACATACGTATGTTGTGCACTCAATTTTATCCAAAAAATTAGGATGTGATAATAATAGGGTAAAGAATGAAGCAACCCTATACAATAATTCAGCATTCCGTATGCTAGTGGTCTGTACATCATGAAATAGACTATAATTAATATTGAGTGATAATAATACTCAGTGATGTTATATATGGGTTAGGCCAGCTGTTGGGCAGCTAAACATTGCCACAGCTTTACGGTTGGAGTTAGTTACTCCAGAGCCGGGCTGAAATCCTGCGACCAAACACCGACTTTTTTGAGCCACACCCCAGTCAGACTCCAAACACGCCCGCATCGCCACGGACGACCGAGCCGGTTCACGGCGACCGGTCGCGCGCCCCGCCTTCACCGTGTAACCGGCCCTGTTTGGATCGGGCACATGCAGCTTCATCCGATCCCGAACTCGAGTCCAGGTCCGTTTTCGGAATCTCTGGTACTAACATGATTACGATTTGCCTCTCCAACTCGGATCAGATCCCTGATCTGATGATCCTTTCAATCAAATAAAGAGAGATGTTGCAGAGTCGAAACTCCAAATCACAGACAGCAAATAAAAAAAAGAAAACCCTACGATCGAGGCGAACAGATCCGCGGCGCGGTGTTTCTCGTCATTGCGTGCGGGGATGGAATCGAAGCTGAGCGAGGAGGCCGGCCCGCTAGCGGCGGCGGCCTCGTCTTTCCCGCTGCTCGTGTACGACTACGATCACGGCGACCCGCCGGAGATTTCCCAGACCGTGGTCTCGGTCGCCGACGGCTCCACGCGCACGATCCGAGTCCCCGAGATGTGCGACTACACGTGTCTGGAGACGCCGCAGGGGCTCGTGCTCATGGTGGACGCCTCAGGATCCTGCTGGCTCTGGAACCCGCAGACCGGGGAGAAGACGGCGCTGCCTGCCATGGACGACGGCGAGCTGCTGCCGTACCACTGCCGGTGCGTGGTCTCCGACACCATCTCGTCTCCACCAAGCTGTATCCGCGACGACCTCCCCGCACCAGACCCTCTCGTCGTCGTCTTCGACCGCACGCGCCCGGAGCTTCTCTTCTGCCGGGTCAGCGGCGGCGGCGCGTGGGTGAAGCAGTCCTACGACATAGGCCTCTGCGAGGTCCCGGGGAGCCTCCCCACGCCGAGGGCCATCGGCCAGATGGCTGCCGTGCAGGGATGTTCTTCTACCTCGACCAAGGTTTTGGGATTCAATATTTCAATTCACCAAAAATTTCGGTCCTGACCGAAATGGGCGAATCTCGGAAAATTCGGAAATTTCGGACCGGGATTCAGTTGTTTTGACCAATTCAAATGTTCAGATTTAGTTAATATTTGACCAAATTTTGGCCAAAATTTGATCAATAGGCATGTATGAAATTATTGAACTATAACTTAGAAGGTTGACACTTATATATTGAAATAAGAACTTGTAGGCATGTTTGAACTATAGACTTAACAAAAAAATTTGAATTTGACTGAATTTTTTGACTGGGATGTGTTATTTCGGACCTCACCGAAATGGGTGAATTTCACCGAAATTCGGTTATTTCGGGCCGAATCCCAAAACCTTGACCTCGACTACGGGTCGCCAGACATGGCCGGCGCTCTCGGCGTCTTGCCCGGCGATCCGGAGCCGCGTCTGGAGCCCGTCACGTTCCGGGCTCCGCTGCCCACTCTCGCAACGGACGCGGCGGCGGAGCAGATGACGGTGGCCGGACACTACCTCCTCGAATCCTCCAAGGAGCTCTTCCTCGTCTGCGTCTTCTACGTCGGCTGCACCCTGGAGCGCGTCGAGGAGGTCAGCGCCTACGTGTTGGATGTCTCCCAGGGCCAGGGTGATCGGTGCTGGTGCAGGGTGACCGACATTGGCGACGCGGCGTTCCTTCTTGGCCCCGGACGCTTCGCGGCCTCGTGCTCCGCGGCGGAGCATGGCCTGAGGAGCGGCTGTGTCTACCTCGCCGACGACTGGCTCGGGAAGAGCAACGATTTCCACATCTTTGATGTCAAGGAAGGCACTCGTGAGCTCGTCGTTTGTCCAGCTCAGGACATCATACCTGCTGCTCTCTCGCGCAAGCCGTTTTGGTTGGTGCCCGTCCTCCCGTAGAAAGTTTTTCTATTGCGCTCTTTCCATATGTTCCACTAAAAATAGATCATAATTAATTTCATCGAACATCCTTCTTTGCTTCTTAACAATTTTTTATCTACATTTATGCCAATAGCCATGAATTGACCCCGTCATTGTCACCGTATCTGTGACCAATAGATCCAGCCATTGATTTAGGATATACCAGATCTGCTTTGTGAAGATGCAATCCTTACAATGGTGTGTTGGTGTTTCTGGTTCTATACTGCAGAGCTTGCACAATGGATCATTTGGCCAGTTGCGTTTGATCAAATTGTTTGATGTTAAGATTTTTTTTGCGCAACAACGTCCAGGCAAAAAGGCGACATTTGGGCTCCGCTTTTGCCTTCCAAACTGGTAGCAGCTTTAACTTGCTAAAAGTTCTTTCGAATTGGATGGCGTAAGCACTTTTTGTTGTGTATTCTCCATCAGATGACCAACACCATCTAATGTTGTCTTCTCTGTCCAAATGCAATTGAGCCTGGCCTATAGGCTATAGCTTCCCAAAGAGTGACATATTCTCTAATCTTCTGTGCTGATACTAGCGGGGTGATATGTGATATCCAACGATTGTCTTCTAAGGCTTTTATGTATTGTTAGGCTTTTCCTCTTGGATTTTCGGAACAATGTTGGTGCAATCCCTTTCGATGTTCTCTAGTCGACCTAAGATGATGCCCAGAAACGAGCCCAGTGGATGCTGCGAACAACTCTTTATCTAGATTAAGTTTGTTCCATCCTCTATCTCTGTGTTTCCATTGGAACAATAACCATCGAAGTCTCAGTGTGCTCGTGCGAAGCATTCAAGATCCAAGATTCCTAATCGTTCTTTCGCCTTGGGTCGGCATGTGGTTGGCCAGTTATTAATGATAGAGTGTCCCTCATATACTTTGTCGGGCGTCTCCCTCCTGCATAAGAAATTCCTTCGCAGGCGATCAATCTTCCTAATTAGTCACTTTTGTTCTGGAAATGCAGTCAAATGATAGATTGGTTGAGCTGATAGTACCGTTTTAACCAAGGTCTCTCTCCATGACGAGGAGAGGAACCTACCCTTCCAATCCGGCAATCTAGATCCAATCTTGTCTAACAGAGGTTGAATGTCTATTTTGCGTAATTTTCAGATGTGTGAAGGGGAAGGCCTAGATATTTTACCAGGAATTTTGCTATCTTTCCGGGGGAGTTAAACAAAGGCAGAGATAAAGGATCTCCCTGCCATGGCCCTATTGCGTGAGCAATTTCATTTGTCGGTCCTCCATTGATCAACACTCTGGATATAGGTGTGCCCAAAAGATCTGCGATCCAATCTCTCCATTTACTACTAAAATCCAGGGCTTCAAGCACTTCCAAGAGAAAAATTCAACCTATGGAGTCAAAAGCTTTAGAGATGTCCAGCTTAATGAATAGAGCCGGCCTTTTCAATCTATGTAGCAGTTGAATCACCCTCTGAGCATAAATGAAATTATCATGAATACACCTCTTCTTGATGAAAGCATTTTGTGCGTTTGAAACCAACAAATTCAAATGTGGCGCCAATTTGTTGGCTAAAATTTGCGTGATAATTTTCATCATACTATTGATCAAGCTTATTGGCCTATAACCCGATATGGATATGGTGTCTTCTTTTTTTTGGGTAATCTATGAAGCTAAAATTTAATTGTGAAGCCAATCTATGAAGCTTACTGTCCCCATTTACAGTTTCACATTAGGACTTGAGACCCGTGAGGGCACTCCCAACTCAGACTCTATCCATAGTTTCTATACATCTGACTTCACACTAAGAAACTATCTCTCCCAATACACAACTTGTACTAGTAGTTTCTATACATCAAGAAATTAAATGTGCAACACAAGAATAGCCGACCAGTTATGGCACATTACTATGTGATCCACCTTACATCCGAACAACAATGCATCTCAATATATAGCCATATATCACCAGACACATAACGTTCCACAATCATCATCAGCAGGTCATCATTTGATAAAGTTTAGCTCTGGATAATAGCCAGAAAATCATCCATTACAATAGCAATAGAAACCTAGATACAAATTGCAAAATAAAATAGATAATAATATTTAGATAATATTGAGCCATCCATCATCATCACTCAACAGCCTGCGGTGGTGCTCCAGCAGGAGCTGCAGCAGCCTGCACGACTCTCGGTGGCATGTGAGGAACTTGCCGAGCACCCAGGCGTCGGAAGCCACCAGCAGCCGGACCACCTCCCTGAGATGTGTGTCGTACATGGCGATGGCGTGCCAGACGCAGGGCACGGCGAGGGCAACCACGTCTTGCTCGGAGGAGACGACGTCGCGGCCCGCAGCGGGGAGTAGGAGACCGCGTACTCGGCGGAGCCAGGCTGTGGGCGGCGGTCGGCGGGGGACGCCATGGACCTCGTGTACTCTTTTTTTTTTGCGCAAAAAGACCAACTTTATTAAAATCAACTAATGTCTTTACAAGCTAGAGTTAAAACAAACTCAGGAAAAGAAGAAAAAAAGACTTGACTACGACCCGACCTAATAGCGAAATGAGCAAGCTCATGAGCTACACTATTCTGACACCTACTAATCTTGAGCACCTGCAAGCTAAAAAGATCCTCCATCTGAGCACGCGCTTCTCGAATAAAAGACCAGGCCACCCAGCAATCCTGCAAGGAGTTCATCAGCTTATTTGCAACAACGGCACAATCTGTCTCTAAAACCATCGCTGTATCAGGCCATCGTGCTCCCAAGGCAATGCCTTCGCGGCAAGCCACAGCTTCGGCCTCCTCAGCATCCCTGCAGTGAGATAATAAGCGTCAAGCTGCCAATTTTATAAGACCTTCATGATCTCTGATGACTACTCCCACAGCAGCAGCTCCTGTGCTAGGAAGAAAGGCCCCATCCACATTGATCTTCAGAATACCAGGAGCTGGGGGAGTCCAATATTTATGTCTTTGTCGCTCCTTTCCACCTGCTTCCAATCTACCGCCTGCAAGAGCACACATCTTGCCCTTTTCGTCAGGGTGCATCTTGTTATATCGGACAAGCAATAGAGAGTCCATATAACGAATTAGAAAAGTAACTGAACCCTCAATAGAAATTTGTTGACCTGTCCTCAACGTATTGTTCCGCACACTCCAAGCACGCCACAACAGCATAAGAAAATTGCTAACCACCTCCGCATTATATTGGTTGAGGATCAAGAGCAACCAATCAGGACCAGAGCATACCAGATCAGCTTCAGCTGGAAGCACCCAATGAGCTCTCATTGCCTGCCGAAGTGCAGCTGCATGGGGGCACTGGATACAGGCATG
This sequence comes from Coix lacryma-jobi var. lacryma-jobi, assembly GCA_009763385.1. Lineage (NCBI taxonomy): Eukaryota > Viridiplantae > Streptophyta > Magnoliopsida > Poales > Poaceae > Coix > Coix lacryma-jobi. Next base: position 130,533,069 of record CM019827.1, read on the forward strand.
AAAGCAGTCTTCTCGCCCTAGACCACACAATTCACAAGTATCTTGCCGCACCAAATGCCGATAACATTTATTTGCCTGTGTCGGGATACCATTATTAGCCAATTTCCAAGCAAAAACCTTCACCTTTTCTGGCACATTCGCAGACCACAAGGATTTCCAAACCATCCTCCCACCAGATATATTTGAACTACCTCCAATCTCCCCTTCGCCATGCTCTCTTCTCATTGCCAACCGGTAGGCACTTCTCACAGAGAAAATACCCGTTTTCTCAAAATTCCAAGCCACATAGTCCTTGCAGCTAATCCGAGGGAGTTTAATCTTGAGTATTTCTTCCACATCACAGGCATAGAAATATCTTCTAATCAATGTTTCATCCCAATCGCCCGATCTGTTATCAATTAAGTGTGAGACCCAACGTAGCCTGCAAGTCCGAGAGCTGCCAATTGGCCTCATTCCATGCGCCCTGGGAATCCAATTGTCTCGCCAAATACGAATGCTCTTGCCATCACCGACCCTATATAGAACACCATGCTTCAGAAGGTCTAAACCATGTTCAATTCTACGCCATGACGGTGATGCGTCCCCTGCAGTGACTGTATCAAGTAAGTTTCCATTTGGATAATATCTAGCTTTCAGAACTCTTGCACATAACTATCTGGGTAAAAAATCAAGCGCCAAGCTTGTTTTGCTAGCAGTGCCTGGTTGACCAAACCAAGGTCCCTGAATCCCATACCGCCAAAGCCCTTAGGCATAATCATTTTGCTCCAAGGAACCCACTGGACTCTCCTACGGCCATTCTCTGAACCCCACCATAAGCTCTAATATGGCGCATAAAACTTTCACAAAGAGTAGCAGGGAGTTTGAACACACTCATTACATAGTTTGGTAAAGCTTGTGCGATAGACTTTATGAGGATCTCTTTACCTGCAGCAGATAATTCCTTATCCTTCCATGCTGTCATTCGTTTCTGAAACCTTTCCTCAAGCGGCTGAAAAACTCCACGTTTTAAGCGGCCAACCGGGGCTGGCAGACCCAAATATTTGGCCTCAAAATCTACTTTCTGAACTCCCAATAGGTCACGAATTTCGTCACAAAGATTACTGTCCCTGGTTTCATTCATCAATAAGGAGCATTTGCTCGGACTGAGTTCCTGCCCTGTGCACTTCTCAAAGATGGACAACAGATGCTTAACTGCTGATGCTTGGTTGCGGTTTGCTCTAAAGAAGAGCAGACTGTCATCCGCAAATAACAAATGCGAAATGCTAGGAGCGCGTCTGCAGACTTTGATCCCTTCAATCTGTCCTAGACCCTCGTAGTGCCTCAACAGTGTAGATAAACCATCAGCAACTAAGAGGAATAAATAAGGAGAAAGCGGATCACCTTGTCGTAGGCCGCGAGACGGGGAGGAGTGCGAGGGCACCCCATTGAAGCGAACTGTGTAGCGAACAGTAGAGACACATGTCATGACCCACTGCACCCACTTTCGTTGAAAGCCTAGCTTCTCCATCAAACTTTTAAGAAAACCCCAATCTACACAATCATACGCCTTCGATAAATCCAGCTTGTAAGCACAAAAATCCTCACCATATTTTCTCTGAATGGCATGGATGCATTCAAAAGCGATCAAAGCATTATCAGTGATCATCCGACCTGGCACAAAAGCACTTTGTTCCTTGGAAATAAGCTGATCCAGATAAGGTCTGAGCCGATTAACCAAACACTTTGAGACAATCTTGTAGATAACGTTACAAAGACTAATTGGCCGAAAATCTTTGAGTTGTTCTGGATTTTGTCCTTTAGGTATAAGAACTATGGTTGTATCATTTATCCCTGAAGGGAGATTTCCATCCTCAAAAAAACTCTGTACAGCAGCAACCACATCAGCTTTTAATACATCCCAGTGACGCTGGTAAAACTGAGCAGGAAACCCATCCGGACCTGGTGCCTTAAGTGGACCCATTTGGAAGAGGGCATCTGAAATCTCCTCTGCAGAGAATGGCTTGCAAAGAGCTTCATTCATGTCATCTGAGACTTTCCTCTCCATCAAATCAACAAGTTCAGTATGCTCAACAGCTGGGTCTGCAGAATACAGGTCCTTGAAAAAATCAACTGACATAGTTTGCAGCAATTTAGGATTTTCACACCACTCATTTTCCTCATTCTTGAGCTTAGTGATCTTATTTTTCCTCGCTCTCCACATTGCCTGTCTGTGGAAATACCGAGTATTACGATCGCCTTCTCGGAGCCAAGCAATACGGGAGCGCTGCAGCCACATCATCTCCTCTCGATACAGCAGTTCGTCCATCCGGTCCATTACTTGTCGCACTGCAGCCTTACTATATTGTGAATCATCTCTCATAGCCTCCAACCTGACACGCAGCCCTTCAAGCTCCTTTGTCACGGTCCCAAAATGTTCCTTACTCCACGACCGAAGCGCTCGTTGAACATGTCGGAGTGCGGATGCCACACCCCCCAGTCCCTCTCTATCCGGTGGTGAACACCAGGCTTCTTTGATCTCAGCCGCCAGGGACTCTAATCGTTCCCACATAATCTCGTATCGAAAAATCCTTGTCTTGTGTCTCTCCCAGTTCTCCTTTTTAATCTCTAGGAGTAGTGGGCAATGATCTGACCTGGAAGAAACTAAATGATGCAAGGTGGTAGCACTGAACATGTCCCTCCAGTTTGAATCAGCAACCGCCCTATCCAGTCGTACCTTCACATTAGCATTGTCGTCTCTCCCATTGTCATATGTAAAAGGCAGTCCTACAAAACCGAGATCCATTAGACCACAATCTGCTAGAACATCCCGGAATGCAGTCATTTGCCTCTCCGGCCGCAGACAGGCAGAAAAGTGCTCATAGCTCCACATAGTTTCATTAAAGTCACCAATAAGGAGCCATGGCTCCACTGAAGCTCCGTGCAACCGTCGCATAAGTTCCCACATTAAGTGCCTATCTTCAGTACGTGGTTCACCATACACAAAAGTAGTGCGAAAGCGAGGCGATGATGCGGATTCCCGAACATACACATCAATGAAACGCTTATGCTTCTCAATCAAATGTACCTCAACAGATTCATGCCAAAATAAAACCAATCCACCTCCAGTACCTGAACTGTCTACCGCAATACAATTTTTTAGCCCCAACCTCCACCTCAAATTAGCAGCGCGTACACCCGACATCCTTGTCTCCGAAAGGAATACCAGGCGGGGACTGTTTGCTCTAACAAGAGCAACAAGCTCTTGAACTGTCCGAGAGAGTCCCAGCCCTCGGCAGTTCCAGCTGAATAGATTCATGGCTCCTGACGGGCCTCGTCCTGAGGTCCCGTCAGGTGTATCGATAGCTGATCAACATCCTCCGTCCTTCGTCGTTTGCTAGAGCCCTCCTGAGCCTGAGAGCCTGCACTAATATCCTGACTTATCACATTTATATTTAGCTCTTTACGTTTACCAAGAGCACCCAAATTGCTCCTTACAATGGCTGCTTGCTTCTGAACAAAATCACGCAGCTCTGGTTCCAGATTGTCTCCCCTACAGACACAACAAGTCGAGCTGCCTCTCCCTCAGATATAGTTGGATTCTCAACTCTCACCTTTTTTATCTCCTCCAAGACCGAACTTAGCCCCAGAGCAGTCTGCACCCCAACCCCACCTGGCCTATTCTTCAAAAAGTCAGATGAGGACCGATGCTGCGATTTGAATTTCCTCACAACCTTTTGATGGTTGGATTCTGTCATCCGATCTTCCCACTCCCGAGCCACACCTCGCACCACCTCTGCTACTGCCTCGTGAAGAACCGAACGAACAGGGGCCAGAGGTGCAAGCCCATTATCACCAACTCCCTCACCAGACAGACCAAAGTCAGAGTTCAGTGAACCACCCCCCTGAAACACTAAAGGAGGAACCACAGGGGAGGGATCATGGACCTCAAGGCCTAGCACTTTGCGAGTAATGTCCGCTGTCGTATCAGCCCCTTGTTTTGCTGCACCCACTCCCGCACCAGGGGTGGAGCTTGCGATGGCATCTTTGGGCCGTGTCTCCTTGGAACCCTCCATGTCTTTATCAGTGTTGTCCTTCTTCCTACTCTCATCTTCTGGATCTTCAAAATTCAGGTTACGTTTCGCCAAAGCATCCTGCCGCTCCCGCAATGGCGCCTTGAATTTCTTCTCGGAGATGCACGAAGGTGCACCCCAAATCTCACTTTCTGCTCTTTTTTTGGAAGCATACAGTCTCTTTCAATATGCCCCATACGACCATAGTACCTGCAAAATTTTGGGATTCTTTCATATTTGACATGGAGACGCAAGAGCTCTCCAGTCTTCTCATCCTTCACCTTGAGCCACCTAGCCAAGGGTTTATCCACAGACAAGATAACCCTGATCCTCATATAGTCATTCCAGTAGCGTCCCTTTGAGTCCTTGCCCACAAGCACAACCTTACCAAGGTTACTTCCCAGAACCTGTCCAGTCGCCTCATTCATAAGATTGAGGGGCATATCCTCAATACGCACCCATACTGCCAACGAATTCAGTGCTACATCTGAAGGACGCAACTTCCCATCGTAAGCAACGACAAGAAGAGGATCACCGCGGTAAATCCACGGCCCCCCTGCAACACATACTTCTTTTCATCTTCCGATCTCAACTCAATAAGAAAATGATTATCCTTCAGTCTTTTGACCTCCGGAACATACTTCAATCGCCAAGCACGCTTCATGGCTTCAAACAAGCCCATGAAACTGTATCCACGTACCGTATAGAATCGGCCAATGATCACAAACTGATGAGATACAGATGCACCTGCCGCGTCGAAGTCAAGAACGATCGGCACTGAGTCATCGTCCTCCTCCTCCGACATTAAACCTTGATCTTCAATCTCCTCTTCATCCATCACGTCGCCAGCCTCTAGCCAGTCCCGATTCAATTGGGTACCTGCCCCGGACTCCATCACCACAGCCAAGGAAGTGAGGACGACTCTACAAACAACTTCAGGTGGGAAAGATCACCAAAGATCCCCCTGATCACCCCCCGCTGTTGTGGAAGTACGATACTCAAACCCTAGTGAAACTGTTGCTGTCAAAACCTTGCCTGCGCTTCCGTAACACAGAGGTATAGACGCATGTATCCCTCGGTTGCCCGACGGGGAAGGGAGGAACTCCCCCTGACGTGAGGAAGGTGGACTTCCTCAATCGCTCCCGTCAAACCCTAGTCGCCGCCAGGACGGCGAGTCAGGAGACGTAGCGCACTTGTGCGGACCTCGTGTACTCTAGCTAAGAAGGCAACGCTCAGGTCCTCCATCTCCTTCCTCGCCCACCGGACCAGCCAGGGCGTGTAGGCGGACGGGTGCCCGTGCAGCGCCACGAAGCTCCTCGACGTTTGCGCGATGAAGGAGAAGACCACGTGCGCCAGATCCCTGATGTAGTTGCCGCCGCCGGTGCCGGTCTGAGACCGCGACGCGCGGAGCTCCTCCATGCCGCGGACGACGCTCGCGCGGTGCAGCTCGAAGAGCAGGCGGTTTGCCCGCTCTGCATCGCCGAGACGGTAGAGGCCGGAGAGTAGGTTCTGGGATTCATTTTGGGAAAAAAATTCGGTCCTAACCGAAATGGTTGAATTTCGGGAAATTCCGGTCCAATTTCGGACTGAATTCGGTGAATTTTTGAGATTTCAAACATAAAATTCGTTTCGGACCTGATTGAAATGGACGAATTTCACCGAAATTCGGACTATCCCGATCGAATCCCAGATCCTTGCGGAGACTGCCCTGAAGAGCTCGGGCCTCGGCGGCCGCGGGTTGCCCGCCATGGACGTCAGGCGGGCGGCGACCCTCGCCTTCCTGGCGGATAGTCGGGGACGCACGGGAGCAAGGGCGCGCGCAACGATGGGGAGGAAAGGGGAGGCGGCTGTGACGGAACGACCCTAATCCCATGGCCCACGTGTCCCTGTCAACCTCTGACAGCCGAACCCATGTTCCATGTGATTAAGATCTGTTCGCCACCGGGCTACATCAGTGCCCAATGTCCGCAGGATCATCTCACAATTCGGTTACAGCATTGCATACTTTTACAGATAACATCGGAATAAAGAGCGGAAGACTTAAATAACATTAGTTTTACAAACTGAGGTTTCAAATGAGGTAAGGAGTACGATTATTACAGACCATTGTTCGGGAAATTCAAAGTAGACAACGTAGTGGAAACATTAACATAGAGACACATGTAACACCCAGCCCGAGGGTGCACATTTACTCATCGGCCTCATCGGCCTCTTCCTGGACGAAGGTCACGCAACAGGGTGCGAGACACATCGGGGTCTCAGGCATACCTGCAACATGGGTAACAAACCCTGAGTACTGGGGTACTCAACAAGACTTACCCGACTAAAGAAAAAGGGAGAAGACTCAGGAATGAGAGGCTTAGGGTAGTCAAGGTAAGGCTTAAGCAAGATCAAGTATTTTGCAGAAAAGCATTTTTGTAAACCTTATTTTATTTTTGAAAGATTCAGTATTCCTCAATTCTTCATCATTCATGATTCATTTTACATTTCAAAACATTCCTAGTTGAGAACCACTCTCCGTTGACAGTCAGTGGACCAAGTCTCCATAACCGAGGAGCAACGTTAATCCGGATAAATAATACTCAGCTGAGGATCCCTATCCACACTGCATATGTAGCACCCAAGCTTGCATATGCCAACTCGTCTACCACGATTCCTCCAAGATTGGGCCCGGTCCTACGCCACCCGGAAGTACAGTACACCACTCCAATCCGGGACTTTAACCCACGTGGGTACATGCTACTTCCGCCATCTCTCCACTCCCAGTGCGCGGTTGTCGGTCCAATAAAGAATTCCTCGGAGCCAGAGCTTTCCGTAGTATGTGAATAGTTACAAGTCTTGACCAGCAGGCCCCCATACGGATGGTCCCTAATTTTCCAGCCAGAACTATACCTTGGTCATATCTCACCCAAGCGTAATAGTCCTGTCAGTTTTTCAACCATGTCCCGGTCGGTGTCAACTGTTGAGTCCCGGACTACAACATGACGGCACCGTACGCTCGGACAACCTCTCCTCGCTATTAACTAGGTACGGATCAGATACCTAGCCAACAGCCGGGGAGTAAGACAAAAATTCCCATAAACATTCCTTAAGTGATCACACTTTTAAAAATTGGCATTTTATTGCAAAGTCTAATTCAATAAGCATTGCTAAGCATTTTTCAAATACTTTTGAAAAGTAGGTATCGGGTGTATCAGTGGTCAAGGTGGATAGTGCATCAATTAGGATAGCACACAACTCCTATAAACCTAATGCAATAATTTAACTCAAAAGCATTTAAGGAAATCATTTTATAAAATTCAAGGAAAGGGTTAAATGCACCGGGGCTTGCCTTGAAGAGCAAAGACAGCAGACTCGGGGTAGGTATAGGTGTTGAAGCTCGGGGTCGCCTCGGGAGTTGGTTCGTCAACAGCGGCCTCGACTCTGGTACCTTCTTCGTCAACTATACGGATGCAATGATGAATGCTCATGAGAATGATGATATGGGCTTATGGTGCAAGACAATACCACTGAATCTAGATTACTCTTAGGCAAGGCATAATCGAAATCTAGGTTGAGCATAAAAGGTAACCATTTCTTTCTTAAGCATTATTGATGTTAGGCCTTATTATAATTATCCTAAGTATTAACCAAACATATCATCACAGACATCATAGACCAAAGGGTAGGGGTCTATGAACATCAATCAATCCAAAGATCACATCATTAAACACTTATTACCAACCCTAATCCATCTTTTCTATTTTTCTTATTTTATTTAAAAGGTCATTTTATGAAGTTGCTCCAAAAATTACCAAATTAATCACATAAGTTCATTAAGGCATAAACAGATGGCAAAACAAATTTCATAATTTTTGGAGGTCATTAAGATGCTCAAATAAATCTAAACATTTAATTAACAAAAGGCACTATTCCTTAATTAAAATAAATGCTCAAAAATCAACTTGCTCCAAAAGACTTCAAAATTTTACCAGAGGTTCAGCATGTTATAACAAGGTCCCAAAAATTTATCTCAAGATTTTTGGAGTTATAGATCACTCTCCAAAAATACCAAAACCTTTATTTTTCAATTAAAAGGGGAATTTTACATTTTCAAATTCTTGCAGAAAAGTCAAGTTTCATATTTTTATAAAATACTACACAGTGCAAGGAGCATACCATAATTTTCTCAGCATTTAAGGAACAACAGATTAATTCACACAAAAAAGAGAAAACAGAACACTATTCACAACTCCCAAAAAGGAAAAAGAGCACTGTGCTCCTTCTATGAAGGGCTCGGGCGAAACGGGCTCGGGCGAGTCGGAAAGTGAGTACTCCGTCCGAGGCCTGGCCCGGAGGCTCGGGCGAAGCGGACTCGGGCGAGATGGAAGGCTCGGGCGAGACGGAAGGCTCGGGCGAGACGGAAAAGCAAGCGTCCGTCCGAGGCCTAGCTCGACGAAGCGGAGGGTGCATGAGTCCGCTCGAGGCTTGGGCTCGGGCGAGACGGAAACGCGTGCTCGAGGCTTGGGCTCGGGCGAGACGGAGTGGAAGCAGAGGCCGGAGGCCTCGGGTGCTTACCACGGATCGGAGGCAGGGCTCGAGGGTGTGGCTCGGCACGTGCTCGAGGGTGAGGCTCGAGGAAGGAGGCTCGACACGTGCTCGAGGGGCGGTGGTTCGGTGGAGCTCCTTCGGCGGCGAGCGGCGCTCCGACGACCCTGCGCAACACACGAGACCGCAAGGGCCTGGTCAGAGTCGCACGGAACCAAGGAACACGACACGGGGGTCGGTGAGGGATGATCATGGCCGGAGACGGCGAATTTCACGAACCCGAGCTCGCCGGGTTTCTGCCGGAGATGGGAACGGCGAGCTTACGCCGGGCGATTGAGGGCGGTAGAGATGAAATTGAAGGGTGGGAAAGCTTCACGAGCTCAAGGCGGAGCTTCTGAGCTAGGTGGTGGAGCGGCGGAGGCACTGGACTGGCCTGGCCACGGTGGCGGAGATGAGTGAGGAGCTCGGGGCTCCGGCGGGCTTATATAGCCGCGGCCAGAGGCCGGTAGAGAGCACGGGGTGGGGTGGATAAGATCGGCGGGAGCGTGCGCACTCGATTGCGCTAAGGCGGAGGTGATGGCGTGCAGCCGGGGCCGGTGCGCAAGCTTGGCCGGCAATGGCCACGCGGCGGCGGCGCGCTGGGCTCGGTAGGGGACGGGAGCGGGGTCAACTGTGCGCGTGCGGGTGCGAAATGATGGTGGCGACAACGGCGGCTGGTCGGGGACAGACGAGCGGCTGCCAAACGCGTGGCGCGCGCAGCGCCGGAGGCTCGGCCACGACCGGGGCCCTCCCCCTACGCGAGGAAGATGAACAGGGCTATGCCCTAGGGTTTGACTTTTTGGCTGGTATCTGTATTTTGCAAATTACTTCCAAAATTTGAACTGTGCGACAAAAACTCAAAATACCAAAGTTGCTCAGAAAAAAGAGATCTACAACTTTGTCAATATGAACATTTTCAAATTCCAAATAGTTCTTGAACTATATTCAAAAACAGAAAAGGGGACACTTTTCAAATTTGATTCAAATCAAAATTACTTTGGATTTCAAACTGAGACTTGAAAATTTGTAAATACCAAAGTTGTTCCTTTTGACAAAACCTACAACTTTGCTAATATACACTTTTTCTGAAACTCATTAGTTTTGAAATAATTTTGAAAACTCAAAAAGGGACAAAAACTGGAGTTTGAAAGAATTTGAAATTACTTCAAATTTTATATAGAACTTTGAAAATCTGTAAATACCAAAGTTGTTTCTCTTGGCCAGATCTACAACTTTGCTTTTTGGACCAACCTCAAATTCTGAATAATTTTGAATTACAAAAGAGGGATAAAAATCCAGGGTTTGGAAATCAGGGTTTTGCAAAAGGGAAAATCAAATCAAATCTGATTTTTGAACTTTGATCAAAGCAGCAAACATCAGGGTACTAAATTTGAACAAGAATTAAATATAACTAGGCACAGAGGTGAAATTACCATTTTGCCCTTATAGAGAGAATTGGGCTTTTAGGGTTTTTGAAAAGGGAATCAAGGCATAGCAATTAGGCAAATCAAATGCATCACAGGAAATGATTAATGCTTAAGATGATGACATGTCAAGTTAATTACATTTAAACACCAGGGGTGTTACAGCCTTCCCCCCTAAAAGAAATCTCGCCCCGAGATTCCACGTCTTAAGAAGGAAAAGGCAAAACTTTACATCTACAGAGATTCGAGAAAGTCGGGATAGTTCTTTGCTAAGAAGTCTTCGGATTCCCAGGTGACTTCTTCTTCAGAGTGTTGGTTCCACTGGATCTTGTACCATCTTGTGGTGGTTCTTCGGGTAACACGATCCTTGTGATCCAACACGCGAACTGGATACTCAGTGTATGACAGATCTGGTTCTAGCTCAACGCCTTCAACTTCAACCATATGTTCAGGTACTCGGAGACACTTCTTGAGTTGGGAGACATGAAACACATTATGAACTGCTGAAAGATGATCGGGCAAACTTAACTTGTAAGCGACCTTGCCACAACGATCCAGAATCTCAAACGGACCAGTGTAGCGGGGTGCTAACTTTCCTTTGACTCCAAAACGAGTGACTCCTTTAGTGGGTGAGACCTTCAGGTACACATAATCTCCAATCTGGAACTGCAGAGGTCGACGTCTCTTGTCAGCATAACTTTTCTGTCGAGACTGTGCGATCTTCATGTTCTCTTGTATTTGCTTGACTTTCTCTTCCATATCTTTTACTAGGTCAACTCCAAAGAATTCCCTTTCTCCGGGTTCAGACCAACTGAGAGGTGTACGACAACGGCGGCCGTACAGTGCTTCAAAGGGTGCCATTTTGATGCTCTCTTGGTAACTGTTATTATAAGAGAATTCTGCCAAGGGCAAACACTGATCCCAAGTATCTGCGAAGGTAAGCACATAGGCTCTCAACATATCTTCTAACACTTGGTTGACTCTCTCAGTCTGTCCATCAGTCTGCGGATGATAAGCCGTGCTATACAATAGCTTGGTTCCAAGTGAGGCATGGAACGCTTTCCAGAACTTAGCGACAAACTGAGTACCACGATCTGAGATGATGGTCTTGGGTATGCCATGGAGCTTCACTATGTTGTTTTTGTACAAGGTGGCATAAGTTGGGGTGGTATAACTTGTTTTGACCGGTAAGAAGTGAGCTTGCTTCGTGAGACGGTCCACTATCACCCAAATGGAATCGAATCCTTTTTGAGTCTTGGGTAATCCATTGATAAAATCCATGCTGATATCCTCCCATTTCCAACCAGGTACTGACAAAGGTTGCAGCTCTCCTCCGGGCTTCATATGCACAGCCTTGACTTTCTGACATGTATCACAACGAGCGACATGTCGAGCAATCTCAATCTTCATCTTTGTCCACCAGAATTTCTGCTTCAAGTCTTGGTACATCTTGTTGCTGCCAGGATGGATGGCAAACCTAGTTGAGTGTGCTTCATCAAGGATTATCTGTCTCAGCTCAGGTACCTTGGGAACTACCAGACGGTTCTTGAACCATACTACTCCTTCATCATCAATCCTGAAACAGTCAGCCTTTCCAACTTGAACCTTTTCGATGATGTGCTTGATTCCGGGGTTATCTTTCTGTGCAGCTATGATCTGTTCTCTGATAGAGGTTTCTACTCTGACATTGCCTAGACTTCCTTGTGGAACCATTTCAATACCCAGCTTCTCTAGTTCATAGCATAGGGAAGATTCATAGGATTTCATAACCAGGCAGTTACAGTATGACTTGCGACTGAGTGCATCGGCGACCACATTCGCCTTACCCGGATGGTAATGCACTTCGATATCATAGTCCTTGATTAACTCAAGCCATCTTCGCTGCCTCATGTTCAGCTCTTCTTGGGTGAAGATATACTTCAGGCTCTTGTGATCTGTGTACACATTGCAGGTACTGCCCAACAGATAATGACGCCATATCTTCAAGGCATGAACCACTGCTGCTAACTCAAGATCATGAGTTAGATAATTTTCCTCATGTCGCTTAAGCTGCCGCGAGGCATAAGCGATCACTCTTCCTTCTTGCATCAACACGCAACCCAAACCAGTACCAGATGCATCACAGTAGACATCAAAGGGCTTCTCGACGTTTGGCTGAGCTAGCACTGGTGATGTGGTCAACAATTTCTTCAAAGTCTGAAAAGCTTGTTCACAAGCTGGTGACCAAAAGAACTTCACAGAATTCTTCAGCAACTCGGTGATAGGCTTGGCGATTCTGGAGAAATCTGGGATGAATCGACGATAATATCCAGCCATTCCCATAAAACTGCGGACCTTGTGAACAGAGGTAGGTGGCTTCCAATCCAGGATATCTGACACTTTTCCGGGGTCGACTGACACACCTTCAGCGGATAGGACATGACCAAGAAACTGTATCTGATCTAACCAGAACTCACATTTACTGAACTTAGCATAGAGCTGATGGTCTCTGAGACGGGATAGAACGATACGAAGATGCTTGGCGTGATCTTCAGGGGTTTTTGAGTAGACAAGGATGTCGTCAATGAACACGACCACGAATTTATCAAGCTCTGGCATGAAAACAGAGTTCATGAGGTACATGAAATGAGCAGGGGCATTGGTCAATCCGAAGGACATGACCAAATACTCATATAGACCGTATCTGGTGGTAAAAGCTGTTTTAGGAATATCTTCAGGACGAATCTTTATTTGGTGGTAGCCGGATCTGAGATCGATCTTGGAGAATACTTTGGCTCCAGCTAACTGGTCAAAGAGAAGATCAATCTGAGGCAAGGGATATTTGTTTTTGATGGTGACCTCATTGAGTGCGCGATAATCAATGCACATTCTGAGAGTCTTGTCTTTCTTCTTTACAAAGATTGCAGGACAGCCCCAAGGAGACGAGCTTGGGCGAATGAAACCCTTGTCCAACAAATCTTGTAATTGGATTTTTAGTTCTGCCAACTCTCTGGGAGGCATTCGATAAGCTCTGCGGGATATAGGAGCAGTCCCGGGCTTTAGCTCTATGGCAAACTCAACGTCACGGTCAGGAGGTAGACCAGGTAAATCCTCAGGAAAAACATCAGGGAATTCACAAACCACGGGGATGTCCCGGGTTTCCAGAACATGGGCGGTATTTATTTGAGTGGCTGCTGGTTTTTGAGGCATTGGAAGTTGGAGAAGGAGTTTGGCGGTACTGTTAGGAATATCCACTCTCACAACTCTATTCAGGATGTCGATCATGGCTTTATACTGACACATCCAATTCATGCCTAGGATGACATCTATCTCCTGATCATGAAGCACTATCATGGTGGTGGGAAATACATGTTCCCCCAACCTTACTGGTATACTGCGAACCACTTCTTTGGTGATTATACGCCCTCCAGGCGATAAAATGCAAAAACTTTCTTTCAAATCCTCAATTGATATTTCATGCTTGATGACAAAAGTACGACTGATGAAGGAATGCGATGCACCAGAATCAAACAACACAACTGCAGGATGATTGGCAACGGGAAACCTACCGATCATGACGGGCTCCCCTTCTGGAATATCGCTGACAGTGGTGTAGTAGACTTGCCCGTGCTTCTTGACGAACTTGCCCTTCTGCACTTGCTGCTGTGGAGCACGGTGTTGCTGCTGCTGTGGTCCTCCAGGACCCTTCTGAGCATTCTGGGCATACCTCTTGGGCTTTGGGCACTCACGAGACCAGTGGCCAAGTTGACCACAGTTGTAGCAGGGATGGTTATAGGCGGTTTTGTGGGGTGGTGATACGAACACCTGGGGCGTTCGGCTGAGTGGCACTTTGTTGGTTGGCGTTGTGGGTGGTAGCCGCGGTACGGACAACCACTTGCTGGTGAGGGTAAGGTGGACGGTTGTGGTGGTGACTAGGATGATATATGACCCTCTGGCGCTTGTGATTGCCAGAGTGGCTGCTAGATCCTGCTTTCTTCTTCTTCTTCTCCTCTTGGTACTGACGGTTACTCTCTTCAAAAGCAACTCCCGGTCAACAGCCTCATGATAAGAACCGGTCAGGTTGTTTGACATGCTTCTGCGGATCTTAGGGTGCAATCCCCTAAGGAAACAGTCTCTCTTCTTCTCATCTGTGTTGACATATTCCGCTGCATACTGACTCAGATGGTTGAATCGACCCACATACTGCATCACTGTGGAGTCCTTCTGCTGCAGGGCTAGGAACTGATCAAGCTTCATCTTCATCAGACCTGATGGGATGTGGTGTGCACGGAAAGCGGTGCGGAACTCTTCCCAGGTCAACTCATGACTGTGGCGGAACCGTCCTGATTATAAGAGCTCAAGTATTATCTGAGCCAAATTCGTCTGACTTCGACTGATACTTGAACCCATATAACCCCGGTAGTCCGGAAATCACGAAGGATTTCTAACACCATACATCATACAGGATCGCATTGTTCAAGGATCACACTCGTAAAGATACATCACAGCGGAAATGAAACCGAATTTAACATCAGAGTACGAATTTTAAAACGGAGTTATTACAATACCGAGTTTAAAAGTGCGGAAGCTGAAATAGTTTGAAATACGACCACCACACATGTGGTCCAAATGAAACTTCATTGTTTTGATAAATCCACTCGACACAACTCACTCCTCCCTTTTAAGATAATGTGCCACTAGTAGTCTTGGTCCAGCAAAAGAAAGGGGGAAGCTTCTGGACGACCCTGCCCTGGGCCTACTCCTCATCACCTTCCACCGGGTAGAGGCAGTGCTTACAATAGCCAAAGTAGACCTGGCCATCTGCAACAAACGGGATAAACCCTGAGTACGGGAATGTACTCAGCTAGACTTACCCGTCCAACTGAAAATAAAGACACCAAGGGTATGCAAGGCCTTTTTGGGTGGAGCTGGGATCTTTTAGTTGCGAGAAGCTCAAGTTCAGATAGGAAGTAATTAGTGATAAAGATGAGCTGCCATTTTTTTAGACCTACTCCTTAATTCTAGGTTTTTCACCTGTACTAGAGCACTCACTTGAATCTACCAATCAATAATATAACCATATCCAGTTGACTTATCCACATTTTAGTTGAACCTTAAATCATTACATGGAGTTGTATCGTGGTGAAGCTCGCCATAGTTTCCCACTAACCGGGGGAGACGGCGACTCGAACCGAATTCCAAATCAGCTGATGAAAGACCTTTAATACCAGCCCACACTTTCCCCGTCGGGTCCATGCATTGGGCAACCGCTCGACGCTTGTTCGTGGTGGTAATCGTCGCGGTTCAAGCACGGACCGCCCAATCAGAGTCTGGCGATGGCCTCACGCGGCAGATCGCAACTTCCGTACTAGAGGGCACGACACGGGTTGAAACCGGCCCGAACAGCTTCTAACCGGCTTTGGGGTCGATGATTACAGCACCGACATATCCCTAAGTAAAAGGGCGCGTTCAAAAATGAACGAGGGCCAACATCGATACAAACCTACACGATCCAACGGATGGACTGCCCCAAGTTTCCGAACTTGTGCCCTGCCATCTCGTCGACCGTATTTCATTACTACTCAAGTTCTTTTCCACGATAGCAAATATAGCCAACCGTGATCCGGTAAATACCCATTCGGGTAGTACTGAAACATCCTAAACTACCACTTTTATTAAGCAGGCTAAGCAATTCTACATTGTAACTAAACAACAGGATACAAGGTAGATATTAATCAATAACCAAGGAATGGTAATGCAGCAAGTAGGATTCATTTCAACTCCTAGACCTAATGCATCACAATATAAAAGGACTCAAGTAAACTTAATTGCAAAAGATAGGAGGCTTAATATGCTCCGGGGCTTGCCTTGAGTGAAGACTGCTGCCTCGTGAGAGGGACACTCAGGTAAGTTAGGGTCGTGGACGGGGTCGACTTCCTCTGGCTGCTGCAGCTCCTGGATCTTCGGCTCGGCGTTTAGCTCCTGCTCTTGGTGGGGCTCCGACGGGGTCGATCCTATTGCGTGCGATGAATATATATTTAAATAAATGCGGTGCAAGATGAAGGTGACATGAAAGGTATAAATCTTGCAAACCAACAAAGTCAATTTGTTGAACCACTTTTGACATTGAGGTAATTACTTAATTATTTCATAAAACAAAATCTGGTTATTCACTCTTTTTCTTATTTAAATTAAACCAAAGAAACTCCGAATGAACTGCAAGTGCATCTTTCTGGACTCAGAAAAATCCACAAAAATTCCAGAAAGTAAACAACACTTGCTGGACTCTACTGAACAAGTTTCAGCCAAAAATAAACTACAGAACTGTAGATATAAAAATGACAAGCAACTGCCCAAAAAGGTGCTTTGAACTACAACCCTATTGTAAAAGGGTGCACAACTCTATTTCATATTTTTCCCAGATTCTACTTCACCTTTTATGCTTATCAAGAAAGTTCCATGAACAGAAACATTGTATTATTTCTTACAAGAATTTCCAAAGATAAACACGGACAAGCACAGTTGTAAAACAACTACAACTTTTTCCACAAAACAGATCAGGTTTATATTTTTCTTAGACTCTTCATGGCATACAGAGACTGCACAAAATTTCCCATATTTTATTTCAACCTATAAAACACCTTAACACTTTTTCTAAGAAATCAGCAAAAGGAACTTTTAACCATAACAGGAACTCTTTTCATAAGAACAGTACTTCATATAACTTTCACAGGCACCAAACATAACAAGGAACCTATACAAATTTTCCCATGAATTAACTCCATCAGAAAACACTTAATTCCATTTATCCCAACAAAAGCATGTGCACTGAAATAAATGAAAACAGTAAAATAAACTGTTATCAAAAATACATTCATATTTTTCCATGATAGATCTACTCATAAACAAGCCAACAAAACTGAAAGTACTCCATTTGGACTTATAAATCATGCTGTACAAAAATAACAAGCATCTCTGGAAATTAAAACTAAAAGAAAAATATTTGAATTTCTCCCGGCTGGCTACGTGCACCCGGTCCCTGGACCAGCGAGTGGCTGACGCGCGGGGCCCGTGGGTCAACGGAAACCCACCCTGGCTCGAGCGCACGGCGGTAGGTGATCGGCCGAGGCCTGGCTCGAACGAGACCGCACCCGAGGTTTCGCTCGAGGCCGAGCTCGAGGCCGAGGCCTGGCTCGAGGGCTTGGGCGAGACGGAAAAACATTAGCCCGTCCGAGGCCTGGCTCGAGGGCTCGGGCGAGGCGGAAACACACACGCCCGTCCGAGACCTGGCTCGAGGCTGAGGCCTGGCTCGAGGGCTTGGGCGAGACGGAAACATACACGCCCGTCCGAGGCCTGGCTCGAGGCTGAGGCCTGGCTCGAGGGCTCGGGCGAGACGGAAACATACACGCCCGTCCGAGGCCTGGCTCGAGGCTGAGGCCTGGCTCGAGGGCTCGGGCGAGACGGAAACAGGGGAGAGGTTTGACCGTCGATTCCTCGCCGTCGGTGAGGTCGCCGGTGGGGAAGTTAGGCTTGTGAACTCACCTCGACGAGGCGCATCGAGCGGTGTAGGTGGTTTGGCTAGCGGATGGCCGGAGTGTGCCGGCGGCGAGCGGCAGCGCACGGAGGCGGCGGTGACGTGCGACTACACCGTCTCCGGCGGTCACCGGTGAAATTGGGGAGGCAAAAGCTCGAGTGAACCCTAAGGAGCAAAGCTACGGGGTTGGTTTGGCTCGGGTGGCTGCAGAGGAGCCGGGCCACGAGCGAGGTCTGCGGCGGCGCCCATGGCGCTCGGCCGGGGAGAAGAGGGGATAGGGAGCAGAAGCGTTGAAGCTCGTCGGTGTTCTTACCTTGCCTTGACTCGGTGAAGGTCGAGGATGAAGAAGAGGGGCAGTGGTGCTCGGGTCGGGGAGGAACAGCGTCGCGGGCTCAGCGGTGGTGATGGCGTCCGCGGCGGCGCTCTCCGATCTCCGGCGTCGGTGGGGCTCGAGAGGTGGTGCAAGCGGGAGCACCGGGTGTCCGAGGTGTAGACGGAGTGGTGTGCGAGACGAATCGGGTGGTGGTGCTCCGGTGAGGCCGGAACACGGCGGGGCTTTTGCGGCGATGGTCGCGGCAAGCGGGGAGGTGTTCGGCGTGTTCGAGGGAAAGTGAGGGAGAGAGCGAGAGTGAGAGCGGGCGAGCTGGAATGGCAGTGGGGAGAGGGGAGTGTGGTGCGCTCGGGGTTTGATCGGCTTGACCGGCCGGTGGTCGTGGCGGGGCCACGGCGGCGCGGTCGGCGAGGTAGCGCGGGCGATGCCGTGCACGGCGAGCGGCGCTGCAGGCGAGGCGAGCGGAGAGTGGCCGGGGGAGATAGCTTGCGTGCTCGGGTGAGAGAGGATTGAGCGAGGAGTGGCCGGCGAGGATCCTCGGCAGGATACGGCGGCCACGTGGCGGTCGCGGCCGGCGTACGGCGCGGCGTGTCAGCGGCGACAGCGCGCGGCGCGCGCGGCACGCGGGCGAGTTGGGAGCGGGCCGGCGCACGCGAGCTGGGCCGAAAGGCCAGATGGGCCGAAAGGGGTGGCACCGGAAAAAAAAACGTTTTCCTTTTTCTTTTTCCAAATTCTTTCAAACTTTGACCACTCAAAAACAGTTTCAAAAACTCCAAACTAGGTTTTGACCCAAACATAAAAGTTGCTCAAAACATTTTTCTCTACCACCTTCATATAAGACACTTTTTCTGAAAACCATTTTTAAGTCCTCTACATAAAGAAAGCCAAATAAATAAACAAAAGGCAACAAGCACTCATATGCACATGCAATGATGCAATGCATTGCTTATGCTCCTTTAGTAGCTAATGAAGTTCCTAATGCAGTGCTTGACACTAGGGTGTCACAATGACCTTCAGGCTGGGCAGCCAAGAGGTTGGCATACCAAGCACTTGCTGGGCCACGAAGCTGCTGCGAAGCAAACCGGGGCTTCTGGATTTCAGTACATCGGATGAGACCAAACTTCTGCTCCATGGTGCGGAGCCAATCGTCAGCTTCGAGGGGTTCATCGGCTCTGGTGAAAACCGGTGGACGGGTTTCAGTGAAATCCACATAGGTGGTCTCTTGGTTGTGACGACCACGGTGACCAACATTCTGCTGTCCTTAGTTCTGAGCCATCAGATTGGCAGCGGCGGCCAGGGCTGCAATGGCATCTGCTAGGGTAGCTGGTACAGGTGGAGGGTTTGGGATGTTGGCATCATCAGAACCTCCAGCTCCGGTACGGGTGTTCACAGGCATCTGTATAAGCAACTCGGAACTCAGCATATATGGACAAAGGTTCTGAAACGACCGATTGATAGCTTCATTGATACAAAGATAGCTGGCTTGATAAAGATGACAACAGACTGATACAGGCCGATAAAGGGGAAAAGATACGAAAAGAAAGATACATGCCGGACTTGGCAACAGACAGACTAACGCCCCCAAACCTAGACTAAGGTTTTAGGTAAGCAGATGGTACAGACACAAGGAGTCTAGTCGTCATCGATGAAGATCAACTCTTCGTCATCATCATCATCCTCGATGATAAGCTCAGGCTCTTCCTCCTCATCTTCATCTTCAACGTGGACATCTTCAGCAGGTTCCACTTCCTCATTCTGATCGGGCTCGTGTTCCACTTCAGGTTCCTCCACGACTCCGTCTTCGGGGTCCTCAACAACTGGTGGAATCACGGGGTGAAGCTGGTTGTGCAGCTGGTGTACTTCCTCATGAAGCATATCATTGAACTACTCGATCTGGGCGGTGTACTGCTGCAGTCCATGGAGCTGGGCTCTGGTGACATCCTCTCGGATCCATGTTGCATCACGCTGCTGGATAGCGCGAACCACATTCTGGTTAGCTTCCTCAAGAGCGGCTCGTGCCTCGTAGAACTCCAGGCGGGAAAGGTAGAAGTCATGCTCCATGTTCTCTATCTCAGCCTTCAGATTCTTGATTTCCTCCTTCAGGTTCTTGCGGGTGCGGCGGGGAAAACGACGACCATTGGAGGATTCTCCAGTCTCTTCTCCGGTGCGTGGCGCCAGCTGGTGACGCGGCACACCGTTCGGTCCAGTCGACTTGCGGGCGGTCAGCTTGATGCGAGCCATATCTGGACAAGAGGTTATAGATGAGAAAGGCTAGCAAGAAAAGGCATAGGTACACTATCCCAACGAACTCATTTATTAACTTAAGTGAATATGACATGATGCATGAATCGTTCCTACGGAACAAGGCAATGCAATACTTAACATATATAGGGCTTAAAACATGTTGTTCCACTAGCTAGTGTTGCATAAGAGGGACAAGATGAGAGAAGCAATTTGGACTCAAAATAGTCAAGTTTAAATTTTGTTTGGACTCAAAAGAACTTTTGAAGTTTTCGCAAAAGAACACTGCAACGTTAAAGTGAGATGCTCCGATACCACTCTGTGACGGAACGACCCTAATCCCATGGCCCACGTGTCCCTGTCAACCTCTGACAGCCGAACCCATGTTCCATGTGATTAAGATCTGTTCGCCACCGGGCTACATCAGTGCCCAATGTCCGCAGGATCATCTCACAATTCGGTTACAGCATTGCATACTTTTACAAATAACATCGGAATAAAGAGCGGAAGACTTAAATAACATTAGTTTTACAAACTGAGGTTTCAAATGAGGTAAGGAGTACGATTATTACAGACCATTGTTCGGGACATTCAAAGTAGACAACGTAGTGGAAACATTAACATAGAGATACATGTAACACCCAGCCCGAGGGTGCACATTTACTCATCGGCCTCATCGGCCTCTTCGTGGACGAAGGTCACGCAACAGGGTGCGAGACACATCGGGGTCTCAGGCATACCTGCAACATGGGTAACAAACCCTGAGTACTGGGTACTCAACAAGACTTACCCGACTAAAGAAAAAGGGAGAAGACTCAGGAATGAGAGGCTTAGGGTAGTCAAGGTAAGGCTTAAGCAAGATCAAGTATTTTGCAGAAAAGCATTTTTGTAAACCTTATTTTATTTTTGAAAGATTCAGTATTCCTCAATTCTTCATCATTCATGATTCATTTTACATTTCAAAACATTCCTAGTTGAGAACCACTCTCCGTTGACAGTCAGTGGACCAAGTCTCCATAACCGAGGAGCAACGTTAATCCGGATAAATAATACTCAGCTGAGGATCCCTATCCACACTGCATATGTAGCACCCAAGCTTGCATATGCCAACTCGTCTACCACGATTCCTCCAAGATTGGGCCCGGTCCTACGCCACCCGGAAGTACAGTACACCACTCCAATCCGGGACTTTAACCCACGTGGGTACATGCTACTTCCGCCATCTCTCCACTCCCAGTGCGCGGTTGTCGGTCCAATAAAGGATTCCTCGGAGCCAGAGCTTTCCGTAGTATGTGAATAGTTACAAGTCTTGACCAGCAGGACCCCATACGGATGGTCCCTAATTTTCCAGCCAGAACTATACCTTGGTCATATCTCACCCAAGCGTAATAGTCCTGTCAGTTTTTCAACCATGTCCCGGTCGGTGTCAACTGTTGAGTCCCGGACTACAACATGACGGCACCGTACGCTCGGACAACCTCTCCTCGCTATTAACTAGGTACGGATCAGATACCTAGCCAACAGCCGGGGAGTAAGACCAAAATTCCCATAAACATTCCTTAAGTGATCACACTTTTAAAAATTGGCATTTTATTGCAAAGTCTAATTCAATAAGCATTGCTAAGCATTTTTCAAATACTTTTGAAAAGTAGGTATCGGGTGTATCAGTGGTCAAGGTGGATAGTGCATCAATTAGGATAGCACACAACTCCTATAAACCTAATGCAATAATTTAACTCAAAAGCATTTAAGGAAATCATTTTATAAAATTCAAGGAAAGGGTTAAATGCATCGGGGCTTGCCTTGAAGAGCAAAGACAGCAGACTCGGGGTAGGTATAGGTGTTGAAGCTCGGGGTCGCCTCGGGAGTTGGTTCGTCAACAGCGGCCTCGACTCTGGTACCTTCTTCGTCAACTATACGGATGCAATGATGAATGCTCATGAGAATGATGATATGGGCTTATGGTGCAAGACAATACCACTGAATCTAGATTACTCTTAGGCAAGGCATAATCGAAATCCAGGTTGAGCATAAAAGGTAACCATTTCTTTCTTAAGCATTATTGATGTTAGGCCTTATTATAATTATCCTAAGTATTAACCAAACATATCATCACAGACATCATAGACCAAAGGGTAGGGGTCTATGAACATCAATCAATCCAAAGATCACATCATTAAACACTTATTACCAACCCTAATCCATCTTTTCTATTTTTCTTATTTTATTTAAAAGGTCATTTTATGAAGTTGCTCCAAAAATTACCAAATTAATCACATAAGTTCATTAAGGCATAAACAGATGGCAAAACAAATTTCATAATTTTTGGAGGTCATTAAGATGCTCAAATAAATCTAAACATTTAATTAACAAAAGGCACTATTCCTTAATTAAAATAAATGCTCAAAAATCAACTTGCTCCAAAAGACTTCAAAATTTTACCAGAGGTTCAGCATGTTATAACAAGGTCCCAAAAATTTATCTCAAGATTTTTGGAGTTATAGATCACTCTCCAAAAATACCAAAACCTTCATTTTTTAATTAAAAGGGGAATTTTACATTTTCAAATTCTTGCAGAAAAGTCAAGTTTCATATTTTTATAAAATACTACACAGTGCAAGGAGCATACCATAATTTTCTCAGCATTTAAGGAACAACAGATTAATTCACACAAAAAAGAGAAAACAGAACACTATTCACAACTCCCAAAAAGGAAAAAGAGCACTGTGCTCCTTCTATGAAGGGCTCGGGCGAAACGGGCTCGGGCGAGTCGGAAAGTGAGTACTCCGTCCGAGGCCTGGCCCGGAGGCTCGGGCGAAGCGGACTCGGGCGAGATGGAAGGCTCGGGCGAGACGGAAGGCTCGGGCGAGACGGAAAAGCAAGCGTCCGTCCGAGGCCTAGCTCGACGAAGCGGAGGGTGCATGAGTCCGCTCGAGGCTTGGGCTCGGGCGAGACGGAAACGCGTGCTCGAGGCTTGGGCTCGGGCGAGACGGAGTGGAAGCAGAGGCCGGAGGCCTCGGGTGCTTACCACGGATCGGAGGCAGGGCTCGAGGGTGTGGCTCGGCACGTGCTCGAGGGTGAGGCTCGAGGAAGGAGGCTCGACACGTGCTCGAGGGGCGGTGGTTCGGTGGAGCTCCTTCGGCGGCGAGCGGCGCTCCGACGACCCTGCGCAACACACGAGACCGCAAGGGCCTGGTCAGAGTCGCACGGAACCAAGGAACACGACACGGGGGTCGGTGAGGGATGATCATGGCCGGAGACGGCGAATTTCACGAACCCGAGCTCGCCGGGTTTCTGCCGGAGATGGGAACGGCGAGCTTACGCCGGGCGATTGAGGGCGGTAGAGATGAAATTGAAGGGTGGGAAAGCTTCACGAGCTCAAGGCGGAGCTTCTGAGCTAGGTGGTGGAGCGGCGGAGGCACTGGACTGGCCTGGCCACGGTGGCGGAGATGAGTGAGGAGCTCGGGGCTCCGGCGGGCTTATATAGCCGCGGCCAGAGGCCGGTAGAGAGCACGGGGTGGGGTGGATAAGATCGGCGGGAGCGTGCGCACTCGATTGCGCTAAGGCGGAGGTGATGGCGTGCAGCCGGGGCCGGTGCGCAAGCTTGGCCGGCAATGGCCACGCGGCGGCGGCGCGCTGGGCTCGGTAGGGGACGGGAGCGGGGTCAACTGTGCGCGTGCGGGTGCGAAATGATGGTGGCGACAACGGCGGCTGGTCGGGGACAGACGAGCGGCTGCCAAACGCATGGCGCGCGCAGCGCCGGAGGCTCGGCCACGACCGGGGCTCTCCCCCTACGCGAGGAAGATGAACAGGGCTATGCCCTAGGGTTTGACTTTTTGGCTGGTATCTGTATTTTGCAAATTACTTCCAAAATTTGAACTGTGCGACAAAAACTCAAAATACCAAAGTTGCTCAGAAAAAAGAGATCTACAACTTTGTCAATATGAACATTTTCAAATTCCAAACAGTTTTTGAACTATATTCAAAAACAGAAAAGGGGACACTTTTCAAATTTGATTCAAATCAAAATTACTTTGGATTTCAAACTGAGACTTGAAAATTTGTAAATACCAAAGTTGTTCCTTTTGAAAAAACCTACAACTTTGCTAATATACACTTTTTCTGAAACTCAATAGTTTTGAAATAATTTTGAAAACTCAAAAAGGGACAAAAACTGGAGTTTGAAAGAATTTGAAATTACTTCAAATTTTATATAGAACTTTGAAAATCTGTAAATACCAAAGTTGTTTCTCTTGGCCAGATCTACAACTTTGCTTTTTGGACCAACCTCAAATTCTGAATAATTTTGAATTACAAAAGAGGGATAAAAATCCAGGGTTTGGAAATCAGGGTTTTGCAAAAGGGAAAATCAAATCAAATCTGATTTTTGAACTTTGATCAAAGCAGCAAACATCAGGGTACTAAATTTGAACAAGAATTAAATATAACTAGGCACAGAGGTGAAATTACCATTTTGCCCTTATAGAGAGAATTGGGCTTTTAGGGTTTTTGAAAAGGGAATCAAGGCATAGCAATTAGGCAAATCAAATGCATCACAGGAAATGATTAATGCTTAAGATGATGACATGTCAAGTTAATTACATTTAAACACCAGGGGTGTTACAGCGGCGCACCAGATCCATCGACTCCGGCGACATCGTCCCCAACGCGTACGAAGTTGGTTTCTTCGGCTATGTAAAGAGAAGACTCGGTTTCTAAGTTGGACTTTGTTTTTTGTTTTTCTCCTCTCTTTCTTCAATAAATAAATATAGTGCCACATCAGCAAAGTTCAATAAATAGAGGGGTAATAAATAGACATAAAAACTAAGATGAAATCTGCATTGGAAGTGTCCTAATTCATCGTCTCCTATAAAATGAAAAGTTAGCACCTAGATTAGTTGCTGCATAACCGTTGACCCATCATCATCCTCATACATGCTTGCCGCCCCTCTCCACCATCTCCATAGTTGCCACCAAGCCACCTTGACATGTGGCAGACAACCCCAGCCCCTAAGTGTGTTAAAGGGGTAGAAAAATAAAGTTTTTGATTTTTCTGGAGGGACAAACACACGGTCGGTCAACACAAAGTCTTTACCATTATTTTTCACTCGTTTTGAAGAATCGTGGAAACCGGGATTCAAACTCATAACCTCTTAACTGTGTTTCGTCTCCTACTACCATACCACATATTGTAGTCACTTGTGACTAGCTACTTATATAACCTACAAATCTTGTAATCAATATTTTGACTCATAAATAATTTTTAATGAAAAAGTTTTCGACTACAAAATTTTAGATCTCATCGAGTACTATAACTTCCATATAGAGCAATTCTCCATCCAAGATTCCAAGATCATTTAAAAAATCAAAAATTCAAAATTCAAAATCTCAAACAAAAATTCAATCAACTACAAAATTTTAGACCTCTACGAACTCTACAATTTTGATATAAACTTTGTTGTCATATTATTTTATTTTAAAAAGACAAGATGTTTTTGTGTTTTTTTATACATCACTTTTGTTATGCGTTTAGACTATATGTATTTAGAATGGCAAAACATCCTACTATAAGGCCATGTTCAATTCCCAAAAAAACACCCAAAATTTTTCAATATTCCTCGTCACATCGAATCTTTAGACGCATGTATGGAGCATTAAATGTATGTTAAAAAAATAACTAATTGTACTTTCTGTTTATGTCGAGATAAATCTTTTAAGCCTAGTTAGTCTTTGTTTGAATAAAATTTGTTAAATAACAATGAAAGTGCTAAAAAATATTTACCCCAAAATTTCACGAACTGAAGAAGACCCCTAAGTTAAAATGGAGTGATTAACATTCTATTACGAAACTCAGGTGTCCGCAGCAGCGCCTAGAAGGTTCCCGTGTGGACCTCCTATATATTGCCGCGGCCGACGGGTTCTGTTCTTAAAACTCCTCGTGTTCGTGTTCGTGTTCGCGTATTTGCATTCTTGAGAATCTTGATTTCTTGTTACGGTTGAAACAGAGTAGTCTTGGTTATTTTGACGGTGTTTGATACTGTGTTTGGATTGGAAATGGCAAGTTCTACTGTTACGGGTTGCAGTTGAAACAGGTTCATTCTGACGATACTGATTGTTCTAGTAGTTCGATTTCTGATGATAATGATTGTTCTAGTTGTTCGATTTGAAATTAAACATATGATTCTTGACGATACTGTGCTTGTGTTCTCCAGTTTGTTTTTCATGAAACATATAGTTCTAGTTTTGTCGTACAGTTTGCTTGATGAATATATGAATGCATGTGTCATTGTGTCGAAACTTTTGCTTGCTGATTTCGAGTTTATTACCGTGCGATACGCTTTGGACTGGAGACGAGACAGAAGTTGTTGGACTAAGGTAGGGGGAAACGACCCACTTAGGTTTACGTTTCTTTTTGTCTTTATTTTTAGATCCCATATTCTAGAATCGATCTGGATCTAATTCCAAACCCTGGAACCAATCAAGTTTTGTACACAGGCTCCAACTAACTCTACTTTACAATGATGTAACACGTTGTAATAAGTGTACAAATAGCACCAAGCAGTGAAGGGACCGCTATTTTTGGACTTCTAGCTATTTTTAGCAACAATTTCTGGTTGTGGCGTGCAATACAAATTCACTGCTGCCTCATACTCTCCCGGTGCCCTTCTTCTTCATCCGCTTCTTCTTCGTCCATTCTTCAGTAGTATAGCGACATGCTACTTCTTCCTCATACTATCTGATGCTGAACTCCATCCCATGATAATAAGTAGTATAGCACCATGCAAGTCCTTTCTTCAGCATGTGTTCCTACATACTGGAAAAGAAATGATAACAATAATTCATTTTGATGTCTTCAGTTAGCACTAACACCATAATAATGTGATCTTCAACTGAGGGGACACAATATTTTCTTGCAGAATTTAGCATCTTTACAATTGATTGGTTCCGGTGCATATCCTACACTCTTTTCAAAGAAGTCCAACACCTTTCACAATCTTCAGTATGCTCTGTTTCTTTTAGTATATAATAAGAACAGGATCAATGGAGATGCAGTGTTTAAGCGATGTATTATAAAATTAGAAGTCTAGGTAGTTTCAAGAAAACTCAGAGAGCAACAGATCATCCACTAATTTGATAGGTTACCACTGCTAGACTTCTAGAAGAAACTATAAAACCACATCAGCGTAGTTTCTTACCTGCACATAAACCCCATTGCAGTCAACATCTCCAAGCTTTTCCCTGGCACCAGCCTCACCAGCTTTTCTTTTGCCTCTTTGCCACAAGGCATAGCTCTCTGGTGCAACTATCCCCTGCATTGCATTTTATATATCATTAACTGCACTTCATATTAGAGCCATGCCTTTGTTCAGTGATCAAAAACAAGTGAGGGCAAAGCTTAGCATGATCCTGTACTTCTTTGCGAGAACTTGTTCCCCTCCCTTCCCATGTTAGGAATCTGCCTACAGTCAGAAACCAGAAGTGTCAGAACTCACATAGAAAAAGGACGGCTACTTGATTGCTCTGAATTATTTTTCTTTTAATTTACGACCTTTGTCCTAGATCCAGTATGATTTTCAGCAAAGCACCAGCTATTTGATAGCAATTAGCCACCGATGATCAGCCATGTTAACATACACAGGAATCGTATCACCGTCAGTTACAGACTTTGAGACTTATCATCCCTGCATGTGCATTTGTCAGCAACTCACCTTTACTGATATGTTGAAGGATATACAGAGAATAAGAGCAACACCTTACAGGGAGAGTGTGCAGCTCATATTTGACCCCTTGAAGATTACCAAGCAATAGGCGTCAACTAAATGCAACAAAAAGAGCCAAGACAGCTCCCCCTGCAACACCAACTAGCAGTACCAGCTAAAGCAAGCTGGTATTGGAAACATAACATATTGATTGTGTTTCTTCAGCGGATTTATCTACCATGTAAAAATGGGATTACTTCACGATTACTGCATCTATGTAAAAATATCTAAACATGAACTGGGAAAGGAAGCAGTCTTTCTCTCTCTAAACTCGAAATCGATATGTGATTAATTCCCAATACGTGACTGCTCACGTTGCCGTGTGTCTCGTTGGCGCCAAGGGCTATTAGAGGTTGTATCAAAGGCATTGATCTATTGGTGTGGGGTTTTGGGTCGGCGGGGCGGGTGGTGGTGGAACCTCAAGTGGAATCCAGAGGCAATTGGCGGCGGATGACTCATCCCAAGCAAATTCTGGGGTGTTAGTAAAAAAAAAGGATTCTGGTGTTGGGTGATGGGAGATTCGCGTATTGGTGGCAGGGGATTGTTCTTCACGAGCAGAGAGCGGCAGTCAGCAGTAGGCAAAATTTCCCTTTCTGCATCAGCTTGTGCGCGTACGGCGTCCACAATCCGGAGCTCGCGCGCGTGCTTCTAAAACTGAATAAACATGCAATGTAATCCTAACTAACCAACACACGCGAGATTACTAACACACTACACTAGATATGTGCTCAGGATATCATCAAGTTCAAATGAGGACAGCGGATGAACACAAAACAGCTTTCAAAACATACCACGGTCCATGGCCATTACCAGTACAGGGTCATGCACTCATGCCTTTTGGCTTGTGTAATGTGCCTGCTACTTTCCAGTGCCTAATGAACTCCATCCAGGCTCCATTCCTTTGCAAGATTGTGCTGGTGTTCCTAGATGATATATTGATGTACAGCCCTACATTGGAATACGCCAGGTCTTCTCCACACTTCGACAACATCAGCTTTATTTGAAACAATCTAAGTTTGCTATTGCTCAGCCCAAGCTGCAGTATCTTGCATACATACTTTCTGAACATGGAGTATCCACCGATCCTTCCAAGATCGAAGCAATGTAACAGTGGCCTTCTCCAATTACTGTCACTGAGCTGAGGGGTTTCTTGGTTTTAACCAGTTATTATAGGCGTTTCATCCAGCATTATGGGATTATGGCAAAGACTCTCTCTAATCTGTTGAAGAAGCAATTCCTATGGGATGACTTGGCTCAACAAGCATTTACCACTTTGAAAGCAGCTATGTGTTCCACTGCTGTTTTAGCTTTGCCTAACTTCAAGGAACAATTTGTTTTGGAGACAGATACAGAACAATTGGCCTATTGCATACTTGAGCATACTAGCCACTATCTTCCTCTCACCAACATTATTCAACTTATGAGAATGAATTTTTGGCGTTGATAATGGCAGTGGAAAAATGGAGATCCTATCTTCAGAGGGGTGAATTCATTATTATAACTGACCACAAGATCCTTGCTTATCTAAGATGATAACATATACGTGCAGATACGCAAAAACTGGCTATGCCCAGAATGATGGGCCTCCAATTTAAAATTGTTTACAAGCAGGGCAAGCACAATTTGGCTGCTGATGCCCTTTCTAGGAGTGGGACATCTCATTTTCATGAAAACTTAATTGCTTTCAAAAGTCAAACCTTAATGGATTCAAGAAGTTCTCAACTCTTATACTACTGACTCTGCTGCACAGCAAAAACTTCAACAGTTGGCACTACATAGTCCAGATTCTCATGGTTACTCCTTGATCCATGGATTGATCTGAAAAGGGAAGCAAGTGTGGTTAGGTAATAACTCTGCCCTTATAACCAAGTTGATTTCAGCTTTTCATGCTAGTGCCCTTGGTGGACACTCAGGATAGCAAGCTACTTATCACTCAGACTAAAAAAACATTTTGTCTGGAAGGGTCTCAAGCATGACGTCGAAACTTTGTCACACAATGCCAAACTTGTCAGCAAGCCAAACATGAAAACATCAAACCTGTGGGCTTCTTGCAGCCATTGTGTATTCCTTCGGGTGCTTGGCAAGATTTCAGTATGGATTTTATCGAGGGACTACCGATATCTGAAGGCTACGATGCCATTTTGGTGGTGGTGGACCGCTTCTCCAAACATGCTCATTTTATTCTGCTTAGACATCCCTTCACTGCTCAGAAAGTAGCTAAATTGGTCTTCGACTCAGATCAAGTTGCATTGCACGGGCTGCCCAAGACTATTTGTGTCTGACCATGACAAAATTTTGCTCAGCCTCTTGTGGAAGCTCTTTTCTTTGTTTGGCACAACATTGGTCTATAGTTCAGCATATCACCCTCAAACTGACGGTCAAACTAAATGTGTCAACCAATCCTTGTAGATGTATCTTCTCTGTGCTGTCCATGATACACCCAAACAGTGGAAAGCATGGCTATCTACAGCTTAGTTGTGGTACAGTACTTCTCACCATGCTTCTTTGGATTGCTCTCCATTCAAAGACCTCTATGGTATGAGCCCAATTCCCCTGATGTTCCTCATTTACCAGATATGGTTCAGTCATCTGTCATGGAATGGATCACCAAGCATAAAGAACATATTCAATTGTTAAAAGACCACCTCCTTAATAAAGCTTAGAAATGTATGAAGCTTAACGCTGATCAGAACAGGACTAACAGAGAACATAATGTTGGGGATCAAGTTTTTTCTCAAACTTCAGCCATACACTCAAAGTCCAGTTGCAAACTGGCCGTATCCCAAGCTTTGATTTCAAGTTTTTCGGCCCTTCAAGGTTGTAGCTCGCATGGGGAAAGCAGCCTACAAACTGGATCTACCTACAGAGCTCAAATTCGTCCGGTGTTCGAAACCTTCACAGCTGATTACTCTCCAGTCTTTGCTACTTTGCCTACACAGGTTGACTTGGAGAAAGACAAAGCCATTCTTCAGCTGTGCCTTGTCAACAAGGGCAACTCCACGGTTCCTCAAGTTTTGGTGCGATGGACTAATCTGCCCAGCTATGGCCACAACCTGGGAAGACTATCATGTGCTGAAGCAGACGTTCCGAAGGGGAGGGAGATGTCACGGAGGAAACAGACTAAGCATAGCATTAGAGTAGATGGCGGGAAGTAACAGTGCGCTTTCATAATCAATTGTAAGTGTCTGTCATGTGGACGCCACGAGCAGTGTCTGAACCGAGCTGCGCAAATATGCCTGCTCTGTATTGGGGAGAGAGCTAATAAAATAATAATAAGCAAAAAAAATCTAAACATATAGACTAGGAAAGTAAGCACCGAAGCAGTCTTCCTCTCTCTGAATTCGAGATCAATCTATCGCTGATTCTCAATCGTCTTCCTCTCTCTGAATTCCCAATCTGTGATGGCTCATGTTGCCGTGTGATCTCGTCGGCTGCCTAGGGCTATTACAGTATGACGAGGATCCTTTTCAAGAAGACGAAGGAGAGAAATTAATCGATGAATCAGTAATACCTTTCGAGTTAGGGTGAGGCTAGCGCCCGCAAGCACGGCAATGGCTGCGATGCAGCACACAACCACCAGCGATGGCCGCGCGTGCTTCTCGGCGACGCCGGCACGGCCGCGGAACGAACCTCCTTCTCTCCTGGGGACACTAAGGAGCGCTCACGACGCCGAGCATCGGCGGCCGCTGACGACCGCGCCGCGTGCGCAGACGGCCAGACCAGGGCCAGAGCTTGGCGGCGGGGATGCGAGCGTGCGGCGGGGTAGACCCGAGCATTTTGTGGACGGGCTAAAAAAAGTCCGATTATTTTGGACGAAAAAATTCATCCATTACTATTCATTGAACGGATCGGATCTGCTATTTTAGGCTGAGCTCGGGCCAGATCCGGTTCTAAATGGGCCACCCATGTAATTATAGTATAAAATAGCTGAAATAATTATTTCAAATCGGGTTTAGACTAAGAAAAAATTTACTAAGCAATAAGATCTATATCTAGATTCTATCCAGTAAGATTTGTGGATAGAATAAAACCCAGTGAGTTCGGACCGAACTCGGAGACCAGGTTTAAAGGGCTTGTTTGGATGGAAGCCTGGATAGGTTGCCTGGAAAAAAAATGTTGCATGAGAGTTGCCTGGAAAACTATTGATTTTTGCCTGGCCAGGCAAGACTGAAAACTATTGTTTGGTTGGAGGCGTGTGCCTGACAATATTAATGAGAGGATACATAAGGTAAACATGTATTAAAATATCTATGATGTGGGATTAACATATACTTATATTAACTTGGTTAGAAAAACTAGATGTTTTACATTAATATATAATTTTTTTTGGCTTACTAAAAAATAATTTACTAAAAAGTAACAGTACGGTATAACTTAATTATATATACTTTGTATGCTAAAGTTGCATATTTATAATAACAAAGTCCTACATATTTAATTACAGACTAATAAAATGATAAATTAGTTATTTTTAAATAAAAGAAATTATTAAGTTATGCTTCATTAAGCGTCTAAACACTTACTGTAGCTCTAGGCAGCACGGAGGAGCACCAGGCGTTCGTTTTTTGATGCCTGGCTGCACAGGAGCTTGCCTGGTCCAGGAACCTCACCAGGCCTCTATCCAAACAGAGTGCAGGCAACATCCAGGCAGGGTCCAAGCGAGGCAAAAAAGCTTTAGGGTATCATCCAAACAAGCCCAAAATGCTCAGGTCAAGCGGCGGGCGAGCCCAGGCGATCCGGGTGCGAGCCGTTTCATTTAGGAGAAATTGCATGATTTCCCTCGTTTTCACTTCTAACTACATGTTTGCCCTTCTTTTTTAGACTTTGCATATTTACCCCTGCTTTCTGAATTTAAGTGTTCGTGTTGCCCTCATTCCGTTAAATGATAGTAACGGTGTGTGCTAGAGGCTGCAAAGACATATATACTCTTAGTATAAATGACATTATAATCTACAATCTTTTTCATTTAATCGTTGTAGAGATTTTTAGAATACTTAATCATTTTGAATTGTCCTTAGTTCATTTTTTCCCTGTATTTTTCTTATAAATTTACTTATTTTGTGAAGATTAGTAACGTGCTTACTTGTTTCTGAATCCACTATGCAGTATTGATGATTTTTTTTATTTGTTAATAACATATCATCATTTCTCTATAAAACATTATGTGCAGCACATAAGGATAATTTCAAGTCACATCCAGATAAACACATGCATTTGGCATAGTCAAAAAAAAAGCAGATACCTCTTGTTTAGCTTTGGGTGTGATCTGTATTCAGAGCATCAGTTGATGAACCTTTGAGAGTTCTTTTATTAATATAATGCCACTGATTGCTGATAGGG
This sequence comes from Coix lacryma-jobi var. lacryma-jobi, assembly GCA_009763385.1. NCBI lineage: Eukaryota > Viridiplantae > Streptophyta > Magnoliopsida > Poales > Poaceae > Coix > Coix lacryma-jobi. The sequence goes on from CM019827.1 coordinate 130,566,293, forward strand.
TACAATGTAACCCTGGGCAAAAATAATCGAGAACTCATCTGAAATAACCGGAACCGAAACTGAAATAACCGAAACCAAAAAATTTGGCTCCCTGTTCGGTTCCCACTTATCAGGAACCGAATTTAATCAGGTTAATTCAGTTCCCTACCTCGGTTAACCAAAATAACCGAATTTCAGAAGCAAGCCCAATAAACCTTATAACCTAGACCTAATACCACCTTAACCCTATATATAAAAGGTGATAACACCCCCCTCATAGCCCTATCGGTCTTACTTTTTAAAATTTTGGTATTGTGTTTTTTTAAAGACAAAAAACCCCTATTTTTAATTATTTTTTACTACTTGGGTAAATTTTCGATTAGTTCGGTTCGGAACCGGAACCGAACCGAACTAACAGAAACCGATTTTGCTCGGTTCCAAGAATTGAGAAGAACCGATCGATTCCTATTTTTAGAGAACTGAATTTGTACGAAGAACCAAACCGATTAGTTTTGGTTAACCGAACGTCCAGGCTAAGGGTACATGCCTCCACAATAGTTGTGTGTTGCTCTCCCAGCATTATGTCCCTCTGCATGCATCCACAAATAGCAGCAGTGTGTTGCTCTCCCTGCATTATCTCCCTCTCTACCTCCCACAAGATAGTTAACAGAACATTAAGACGTAGTTAGATATTGAGCATGTAACTTTAGGCCACTCATATCGAATCTTTGTATGGATGTGTATTTTCTGACAACACATATTTCTATAGAGGTCATCTTATGTATTGACCGATCACATGTCTTGTGTTGTTACATGTAGCTTTATGTGAGTATGAAAGGTTCTAAATTAGAGCATGGTGAATAGCCTATAATAAATTCTACAACTAATGGTAAAGCGAATTTTGTGCTAGATCTATAAAAATGCAAGCCACCTATCCACAATTCTAGTAACTTATGATCTCTATATCACACAAAGTCTATGTTACTAATTTATAACTACATGACCAAAGGAGCAATAACAAATACTACTACACAAGATAAGTAATTTAATTTGGCACAAGGAGATACTAATATCACTTGCAAAAATGTAACAAAAGTAAGTACAAGTGATAGAGTGGTCATACCGCTGTGACAAGTGATGAGCACAATTAATACAAAATAAAATCATTGGACAAAGATGACACAATGATTTAACCCGATGTTCACTTGCTTGTCGGCAAGCTACGTTCTCATTGTAGCGATTCACCCACTTGGAGGTTCATGAGCTAATGAGCATCACATGACAAATCCTCAAAAGGGTGCTACACAACCACACCACAAGATGAGGATCCACAAGCTATGAGCAATCCACTAGAGTTATCTTTTGTGATCTCCCACGGGGAAGGTACAAGAAACCCCTCACAAATCACCGATCAGAGCTAGAAACAATCACGAACATCCGCTAAATGATCCTCGCTGCTCCAAGTCATCTAGGTGTTTGCAAGCACCAAGAGTAACAAGTGAAATCCATAGTGAAACACAATCACCAAGTGCCTCTAGAAGAACACACTCATGCAATGCACTTGGATCTCCCAATCTCTCACGAGAGTGATGAACAATCAAGTCAAATGAATGGGAGAGGGATTACTAGACTCACAAGGATAAATGTCCAAGAGAGTGAGTCCAAGCCGACCAAACACCTTATATAGAGCCACCTCAGACAGTATAGTTGTTGCTCACCCTGGGCAAAAATAACCGAGAACCGAGAACCGAACCGAAATAACCGAAACCGAAACCGAAAAATTCGGTTCCATATTCGGTTCTCACTTCTCAGGAACCGAATTTTAGCAGGTCAATTCGGTTCTCTACCTCGGTTAACCGAAATAACCAATAGAACCGAATTTCATAAACAAGTCCAATAAACCTCATAATCTAGGCCTAATACTACCTTAATCCTAGATATAAAAAGTGGATAACACCTTCCTCATAGGCCATAGCCTCACAACCTCACTTTTAAAAATTTCGGCTTCGTGTTTTTTTAAAAAAAATGCCTATTTTTCTATTATTTTTTTGCTACTTGGGTAAATTTTCGGTTAGTTCGGTTAGAACCGAAACCGAACCGAACTAACCGAAACCAATTTTGCTCGGTTCCAAGATTTCCGAAGAACCGATAAGTTCCTATTTCTAGGGAACCGAATTTATGTCCAAAACCGAAGAACTGAACCGATCGGTTTCGGTTAACCGAATGCCCAGGCTGAGTTGTTGCTCACACAAACCCATTGTCTGTGTGAGCATCGGACACGTCTGGTCGAGGGCATCGGACACGTTTGATGGCTAGATGCATGCCACATGTCCATCCAATTTAACCACAAACGCTCGATTCCAATAGCTAAATTTTCACCATAGGCTCTGTTATGTAGCATCGAACGTCGCATCGGATGCGACAGTTGTGCATATGATGCCATATCAGAAACCAAATGACTCTTTGACGCAACATCGGACATGGCTACAGGACACCATCGGACGCGCCAAGGCCGGCATTTGATGGGTGTCCAAAAAGCATCTAGAGAGCTCCTAGATACATCAGACGCTCCTGGAGTCTGTTGTCCATCAGCCAGGCAACCCTTGCCAGCACACCGACATCGGACACGCCACTTGTGCGTCTAATGCATAGGTGAAGTGCGTCTGATGCTTTGCTGAGAGCACCACGCCTTATCCAACTTCATCCCTTGTGCAACTGTGACAACTTCACCAAGTTTCCACCACTTGTATATGTGGCACTCACTAGAATCTAAATGCATATGCAAGGCGTAGATCATCTAGTGCCAATTTGATAACCATATTTCACAATCGAGTTCCACTCCTCTTAATAGTACGACTATCAATCCTAAATGTGATCACACTCTCTATAGTGTCTTGATCACCGTATCAAATATACCTTTGCCTTGGTCCATTTTGTTTTTTTTCCTTTCTTCTTTTTCAAGCTTTAGAGCACTTGATCTTGGACCAACCTATCTCCTATTCATACTTGAGCATATGTTTAGTCCAATAGGTTTCATCAATTACCCAAAACTAAACTAGACCTTTCAGAGTATTCTCTAAATATTGTAACTCATAATTTATGCTCGACATGCCTTTAATTTGTGCTAACATCTTATTGTTTGTCAGTTAGATTTTCCTTACTGCTAGATGTTTCTGCATGAATGGTAGTTCTTTTTACATTTGGCTTTGTAATTTTTTACTGCATGAACTCACTTCCTATATGGCACCAAGCAAACTTGATGAGAACATGTATTGTGTATTTTCAGAGAAAATGCTTGTGTAATGGTCCTGGCTACTAGAAGGTCTTCTAAACTAAATGAGCGGTTTCAGTTGTTTATAATAATCTAATTTGTCATTCAAATTTTACACAATGTTGTTTCGTCATTAATGAGTTCTCACAAAGTTGTCAGAAATTCTACACTTCCTAGCAAAAATGGTCTCCTTGGTTAGGCCTTGTTCAGTTCGTAAAAGATATGACGAAATGTTACTGTAGCACTTTCGTTGTTATTTGACAAACTTTGTCCAAACATGACCTAACTAGACTCAAAAGATTCGTCTCGGCATGAGCAGACCAAAAGTACAATTAGTTATTTCTTTTACCTATATTTAAAGCTCCATGTATGCGTCTAAAATAGGTACTGCGCAAAATATTTGGGGAGATTTTGGAATCTGAACGTGGCCTGAGTTGTGTCATGGTTGGCTTGATTTCTGTGCTTTCTTTGCTAGGGAGGTGGAGAGGGACACTCCTCCAATTTTGTCAATCTTGTATTTTTGCTAGAGCAGAGAAACACAGGATTCAAGTTTTTTTAATACCAGTTTTGAAAGTCTGACACCATCCTTCACTTATCAAATTGACCAAGTTAGAGTTCATTGGGAACAGACAAAACCTGCATCTTCCGACTGGATTTGCTACTTGTATCGCCTTTTGTTCCTATGTATGCAAAACTAAGTTATCTCGATTCAGACATGCATGTCATTGTTTTTCCATCCAGATCTAAGTAAATTACTTGAGAAAGTTAATTCTGGTTTCAAAATTCAGTCTCTTGGATATCTATCTTTCATATTGTTACTGTTTACATGATGTAATTGTAACAAGTTTGCATTGAATATTGTTGGCATCAATTCTGTACAAGCTGATTATGTACTTTCTAGGGATGAAACATGGACTATGATACCATCTTGCGCTTAACAACCAATTAAACATGGGCTAGGATATCATCTTGCGACGACGCCTTGCATTCATGAGCACGCCTCTAAAGTTTGAACATTTGAACAATGTTTTGCATTCTAAAGAAAGAGCAATTTCTCGTATCTTTCCTATGGCCAGTGCCCAATGGTTCATACCATCAGTATATAACTGAAATTTCTCTCGAGTTACGTTTAATGGTCATGTAAAAATTCGTGATTAAAACATGATCTTTTCTATGACCAGTGGTTCATACCATCAGTATATAACTGAAATTTCTCTCGAGTTACGTTGATGGTCATGTAAAAATTCGTGATTAAAACTTATGATCTTTTCTTTACACTAGGCAAGCGAAGAAAAAATACATGAGAATTTGACAGTCTTGGACTTTGCACTACCTACACCCCAACATGATGTTGGTCCGCACTGAGGTGGCCAGACATTAATTTGAGCGCTGATGTAGCCAGTCGTCTAACAGTTCCCGACGACGTCGAGCTGTTTCATGTTATCTTATCGTGTGATCCTTGTATTTTTAGTAAAATAAAAGTTTTGTTATCCCAGCCCGCAGCGATGCACGAGCACGCTGACGAAGAATGGTTTCTGTCTCTAGAGAGTTTAGGGCACATGTGAATATTTTGTGATTTTCTTCTATGACACCTTTATGAGTGGGCTTCTTTGAGTTTTTGCTATTGTGAACCAAAATAACATTATATTATTGGTAAAGACTCCCCTTTTGTTACAGTCTGATGGATTGAGTGTGTTTAAATTATCTAAATCTTTTGTTGTATGGTGGTCATATTTGTCAGGGTAGCAGAATGGGAACGTCTCGTTTCCAGGCTTAATGAGGTGTCACTGGCACACCCAAAGTGGCACAACGAGCAGTCCCTGTGTTTGCAAAATCAAGAGTCCAAAGGTAATATTAGTTTAGTATTTTTTTTGTGTTCAGATTTAGCAATTTATGTGTATACTCGTAGTTCACTTTTGTTATTCTGCTACTCTATTAGTGCTTCTCCTTTAGATCAGAGATGAAATATAATATCCTTCACAAACTAGTGTATTTTATTAGGCAATGTTTCATAACATCATAGATGAAAAATGTACATATTTATAATTCATTAGGCAGTTATGTGTTCTTAATTAAGCAATAATATGGTCCTAAAAAAGCAAAATAGTGTACTTTTTATTAGGCAATGTTACATAACATCTAACGAGCTGTTTGGTGCAGGGAAATGTAACGTAAACGTAAAGAATATTAAGCTGTGAATGTTGCCGGCGGGGAACATATTTGAACTAGTTTTATTTACGTTCTCATTATCGTGGAACTAACCAAACAGCACCTAATTTGTAGAGCTTATATATATATATATAGTTAGACATGCATGTTCAGTTCACTTATTCGCTGAAGGATGAATTGTAACTTGTACAAAATTTTATGATCTTTGTTCCCTGACAACTAGTAATAGCTTGCCCGAAGTACATGAAAAAATTAATTTCTGAGGAATTGATTTAGTTCATATACGGTCAACTGTTGTCCTTGATTAGTTCATATACACGTGAAACAATTCTTCTTTTACTATCAAGTAATTTTTCATATTCTTATTAGCAATGTTATTAAATTGCTAAGACAGTTTTGCTGCTATTTTTTCGCAGATTTTCATCCAAGAGGGTGACCTAGCTAGAGCTAACTAAAACAAAGATCTCTCATGTATTATTGTCTCCAGATAACTATCTAGACCATTGTCATATGGTAAGTTCATATCTTCACGTGTATTTAGGTTTCATCATACATGATTTTTTTTGTTCTTAGTGACATGCATTTATAATGTGGCAACAAATGATACCATCCCTGTCAAACTTTCTGCATCCACAACAGTAGCTTTCTTCCCCTTCTATTGTTGTAACAAGATAGCTTATTTTTCCATACCTACAAACACAATTGTTATTAGGATCCAACCAATATTGACAGGAGGCAACTTAGTAAAATCCACTAGGCAATAATACTGTGCTAAATTAGGGAAAAAAAGACTACCAACTTATGTAGTTTTGTTCAATACTACATGCTATTAGTTATCCTCAACTCTTCAATTGATTTTGACATTTTTCTTAGTTCTGTCTATCATTTGTGTGTTATTCTATACTTCTATTTAATTGCAGGTGTGAGGTCATCAAGCATCAAAACGAACATATTATTATATCTATAGGAGTAACCATGTGCAGCAACCGGATGCTTTCTTCTAACACAAGAAGATTTAGTGCAGCGATACGTATATCTATAGGAGTGGTGCATACAACATATATATCCATATTAACTAGTAAGAACAATATCCAACAATAAGATATGTAGTAAGAACATTCATTAGTCATTAACATGTCCAAGTTAGGATCAGATTTGTTTGTGTAGTAGGAACAAAAGTGAATTGCTTATGTAAAAGAAGTGAATTGCTTATGCAAAAGAACTGAATTGCTTATTAGTTAGCTTCAAATCTTCTTATGCAGTACTATTTTGCTTATCAGGTGATGCAAAAAAACTAAATTGTTTCCTAGTAATAGATGTGTTTGGTTCTATATTTGTGAACATTGTAAAATTCTAGAGTCTCAAAAGAAGCTTACAATATTCTTGTATATATATTCATGCATATCTGCTATTTTTGGATGAATCAGTTTGCCTCTATTTTGGATGAATTAACTAGCCGATCGATGGTAGCAGTGAAGTTCTGGAGTCCCGTTTTGCGTATTGAAATAAAAAAAGCAAATATGGGAGAGAGAGAAAGAAGGTCATGTTTTGCGTATTGAAATAAAAAAACAAATATGGGAGAGAGAAAGAAGGTTCCAGTCAGGGGTTGACCTGGTGAGCCCAAGAAGCATGCTCGCCGCATCACTTTCAGCACATGTGTGGCTGTATCTTAGATCTTTCCTTAATTGGAGTGTGCGTGCAGGAGGGCTAATGTACGCACGGCCGTGCATTAGCTACTTCCTTCATTTAATCTGGATTCGATGGTCGTGCAATCAAATGTTGCCTTGATCGCTCGATTCTGCTTGTTGTTGTGGTTCCGAATCGAGAGTGTATATGTCGTTCAACACCCAAGTGTCATTGTCCATGTAATAATAATAATAATACCGGACCGTGCTCTTGATAGACGGACTCAAAGAAAAAAAACAGAGGTCGTTTTTTTTGTCGAGTTTATTTAGGTTTGTTTTTTGATGAAATTTATTTAGGTTTGTTAGCTGTATATATGAGATGTCCTTTTTGGGGCAGTCTACACGGTGTTACCTTTCTTCCTCTTGTTCCTCCCTTGGGTTTCTTTCTTCCCCACGTACACGTACCTCGCCCACTCGACAAACTGCTCCAGACGGCCTTCCACTCAACCCACCCCACCTCGCCTTGTCGTAGACTCGTAGGCGTAGCACCTGTCGAACGATTCTGGGCGCCGGTCCAATCCAGGGATCCTTTTGGCCCACTACAACAAGCTCGTGCTCAGCGGCCCAGATGGCACAACTGGGCCTCTCAGAAAATAAAAGATGACAAAACTGGCCCAACTGGCAATTGAAGCGGCTGCCAAAAAAAGAAAAGAAAAGAAAACGAACACTGAAGAATGGTTTCAGTCTTACAGAGATTACGGCACAAGTGACGGAGATGCCGCCCGGCTGCTGCTATTCCTGTCGCTGACTCGTCCACGCTTTTCCTTACTCCATGATTTGCTCTCTCGACTGGGTCAGTGTTTTTGCGTCTCAAGGAAAACTACGCAGTATCTGTGATCACAGCTAGCTACTAAGCACGAGGTAATGAAATAATGCTCATTCCATTACCATGACACGGGGGCTGGCACAATTCACATGGTGCAGGTTCAGAGCAGGCAGACAGCACATCTGCTAAACTGCAAGGAGATCCGTGCTGGGTCTGGAGTACTCTATCTGTGTTATAATAATCATCGGGATTAACCAGCCGTATCAGATGACCGATCGGTTTTTGGAACACTACTACTAACACCGCAGGGATGGATCAGTGGCTCTCAAGAAATCAAGTGGTTGCAGCCTGAACCCTAAACCCCATTCACGGGCGCGCTTCCCAAGTCCCAACCTTCCCTCGGTTAACTTTCACGCCATGCCTTGGTTAGATGCACCAATTTTGCAAATTTTTTCTATCACATCAATGTTTGGACGCATGCATGGAACATTAAATATAGATAAGAAAAATAAGTAATTGTACTTTTTAGTATGTACATATCGAGACGAATTTTTGGAGTCTACGTAGTCCATATTTGGACAAAGTTTGTCAAATAACAACGAAAACGCTACAGTAATTTTTTTTGCAAAATTGGTGCATCTAAACAAGCCCGGCCCATTCAATTCAATTGCCAACTCCCATCCTTCTAAATGAGAAATTCGCAGCATGCTTACGTTTTGTGGGGGGAGCGCTGTTCCGCCTATAAGAGTCACACACCATTTGGCCATTCATCTTACAGAGCATTTGGATGCTCCATTTCCATTGCCAGCTCCAAGAACAGCACTTCTGCATTTCCACACCATTTGAACAAGGTATACCTTTCTAGAAGCCAAGCTCATCGAGTTTTACCCATTCGTTCATTCGTACAAATTCCATAATATTTCCATTCCACGACCACGGGAAGAATTCAATTCAATGCATGCAGCTGTTAACAGACACCACCTCATCATCTCCTGTGGCCATCTTGCAGCAATCTTCTTCATCATTTGCCCATTTTTTTTTCTACAAAAGAAAATGCATTCTTGACCACGTCACGTAGCTGGCGAGCGGCGACACGTCACCACGTGGGAATATTTATTCCCTGTCTATTTCTCCCCCATGGCCATATCCCTCTCCGCCTCCGCCGGCGCCGGGGCCCTGCCCATGCCCATCTCTTTTCTCTTCCTCCCTCCTCCTCTGGCCGGCGGTTTGCTTTGGCCTACCACCAAGAACGCTGGCACGCTGCGGCTGCCGCTGGCTGGCTGGCGGCTGCGATCACACACGCTACTCAAGTGTGAGCAAAAAGGTCCATGCTTCTCCCCCACCTTCCGCTTCCTTTATTTTTTCTGCCCAGCCCTGTAAAGGCAACAGAAGGAGTACGCCTAGATCTTGGATTCGTCTCATCACTTCATCTGGAGTAGTAATAACGCACGTAGCAGCAGGAGTAGGTGGGCAGCAGCCCAGCAGCCTCCTCCCCTCGTGGTGCCCTGCATGTTTCACAGCTCTCCTCCCACGCGTTTGCTTCAAGCATTGACCGGGGACCGAATCCAGTCCACCTGCCTGTTCTTGGCACCTTCCCGTCATCTTCCCCACCTGTCTCTGCAGGAGCTTGCGGTTTGAGCCTTGAGCGCGCGCGGGGCTGGCGGTGGCGGCCGTGACCGGTCACCGGCGCCGGAGATCTTGGGTGCGTGCGAGAGATCCTGGGCGGCTGGGCTCTGTCTCTGAAGGCGCCGCCACCCTGTTTTTATTTTATTTTATTTATTTATCCTAAGGTGAGATTGAGCTGCTGCTGCTGCTGCTTGCTTTTGCTTGTGCAGAATCTGCCCTGTTTCTTTCTAGCTCGTAATACGTTTCGGTTTATTGAAATGGATTCGGTTTAAGTTTTGGAGATGAGGTTTCTTTCCTAGAATCCTAGCTAGATCCTGCGGCATTTATGAGGCCATGGTTGATTGGTTCTCCGTTTGATCTGGTCTTGCTTGCTTTAAAGTAGCGATCTCCATTTCTTTCTGAATGCACCTGTTACCACTGTAACATAACCATCCTTTGGTGAAACCTCTAGTTTTTTCTGTCTTTGCCAAAAAAAAAGGGAGATATTGGCAATACAAGCAGAAATCATCTTGGCTGCTGCACATGTTTACCAAAAAGTCCATTGCTCTGATGAACTGAAGAACTGATCTCCTGTACCATTGCTACATGTACCTTTGTTTGAATTGGAAATCACTATATCATATATTATTATTAGTCCAATTAACAGGACTAGCTACCTTCCAATTAACAGGACTATATATCTTGAATTGCATGCTGCTGGCATTATTGTCTATTACATGCTGATGCCGCACTATTCTAGCCTTGATTACTTAATGCTTAGTTCACCTTAAATGTTGCCATATTCCTTTTTTCTGCATTATGAACATTCAGGTCTCATATTTGTGACTGCTATAATTACTGTTCCTGGTGCTGCACATTCTCAATTTTCAGATAGTTTCTTCAATCCGGTACCACTTCTAGCTTCCTTCAAAGATTTGTGAACTATGAAGCCACCTTTGGAGAGGAACCCTACTAAGAAGCGCCATTCTTGGTGGTGGGACAGTCACATTAGCCCTAAGAACTCGAAATGGCTTGCAGAAAATCTCGAAGGTAAGCGAAACTACAGCCAAAAGATTTGCTACATGCTATTTTTAGATTTAAATTTGCTACATGTGCTATTCCTGGTACTTGGTACTAGTCATATTATGTCAATGCATACATAGGTACAGTACCATTTTCTGATTACCTACTTCACAGAGTCACAGAGATGAGCATAAATGAATAATAAACGAAAGGGAATGCTTCCCATAGTACTCTGTTTCCGTATGCACATACAAAATATCTTAGTTACACTAGCATCTTCTGATCTTAACCCGTTGGCAAGAATAGGATGTCACGTAAATGATGTGGTACATACTCTCCATTGGTAGATGCTGTTCAGTTCGCATTTGTACATTGTATAGCCTTTTGTCAGTGTTCCTGGTGACATAATAAAAAGCAAACAGGTGTACATGTTTAATTTTAGAAGAAACTGGATGGAGCCAAAGTAATTCTGCTTTTGAGTATGTACATATAAGAAATCATGTATTTCCCACTCTATGATACTTTTTTTGTGCTTTATTAATTCTTCCCTTAACTGAAACATGTAGAAATGGACAAGCAAGTGAAAGAAATGCTCCAACTGATCGAGGAGGATGGCGACTCCTTTGCTAAGAAAGCACAAATGTATTACCAGAGGCGTCCAATGCTCATCACCCATGTCGAGAATTTCTATCGGATGTATCGGGCTCTAGCTGAGCGCTATGACAATGTAACCGGTGAATTGCGCAAGAACATCCCTACAAGGCTGCAGTCGACTGGATCTTTAACCAGTTCGGAGTATGGTTCTGAGCTGCAGAGATCACCCTCACCTTCTCCTGAGCCATTACAGAGGTCGTGGACAAGGGAGCAGAGTCCTAGAGCTGCTGGCTTCGACTTCTTCTTGAGCAACAGGAACAATGACTCACCTGCCTCCAGGAAGGAATCTGAGGACTTGGCCTCACAGTCAGAGTCTGATGCGAAGTCTGAAGATGGTGAGGATGATGGCATTGCCTACACTCTGCATCAGAGAGTTCTCGAACTAGAGGACGAACTCAATACGACAAACCAGAAGCTACAAAACGCAAATGAAAAGCTTGAGGTTTTGGAGGAGAAGAGCTTGAGGTGCCATTGTGATTATAAAGAGAATGGAAATGGTGCTGGGCGAACTACAGAAGTTTCAGACAAAGAGGGGGAGCTGGAAGCTGAAATTGTCAATCTCCAGGAACAAGTGAATTCAGCAAGAAGGCGATTTGAAGAGGCATTGTCTGAAAGAGATGGAGAAATCAGCAAATTAAAGCAAGAGCTTGCTGATGCTTCTGAAAAGTTGCTGCAAGAGAAGCACGCTAATGGCTTGCAGATATCTGAGCTGCAACAGTCCGTTGAATACATCAGGTCCAAACTAGAGAAAGTTTCTGAAGAGAAACTACTAGTCGAGAATAAGGTTAAGGAGCTGGAGGCAACAAATGCTGAAGCTGATAAGTACGGTCACGAACTAACCCAAGCTGCTGAGAAGCTTTCAGAGGACAAGTTCAGGCATGAAGCTGAGATTCTGACGATGCGGCAGAACATTGAAGACCTGAAATCCAGAATCGAGAGCCTTGCTCGAGAGAAATCCCTGCTTAAATCATGGTTTGAGGACTTGGAGCAAGTTGTGGGGCGAGGAAGGAGCATTTTCGCTGAGTAGCCAAGTTTTTTCCAAAAGCATCAGTAGCTAGAATTTAGCAAGTTAGCATCATTTTATTTTATTTTCTCAATACACATACCATCTTGCGAAATTAAGATATGTCAGTGTACTTCCCTTTTCCTTGCTGGATCTTTACCTAGACGTGATGGATGGTGGTGATGTACTGGCAGGGCAGTGTATGAGATATTATACTGAACCTTCCCATGGTGCGTCTGCTCAATGCACGTTCAGTCCAACTACTGCTACTGTTCGTATTCTTTGAGGGGTTTACCCCCCTCCACTTTTAATCAAGCCGTTTCTGATTTATGTGCAAAAAGCGCACGTGTAGTTAAACACTTGGTGGCTCGGAGTATGGCATGAACTAGAACTATGCGCATAGGGCGATATTTTACGATCGACATATTTCATTCCAATTTAAAATTCATACTCCTGCCCTAATTTACACCCTTTCTTACACTCGTAGCTACGGAGTATCATGTTTAGACCTAGCTATATTATAAAGGTTTCACCTATTGAACTCTAAAAAAAAATAGTTACATGTTTAGGGCTGGCTATATTATAAAGATTTGGATACTGTTCTTTTAAAGTCATGTTTTCAAGCTATTTGTCCTTCCAAAACCTCACTTGTGAAACCATAAATTATCTATCAATGTATATGATGAGATCTCGTATATAATTAACACATAATTGTACGGATTGTGCGTCCAGTGCATTTCGCGAAGAAAAATATATCTTATAACTCTAGCAAACTGTGGGGACAATCGGAAACCGGTAACTGCGCATGTTGTGTACACTAAATATTATTCTGGAGCAGAGTTTGTAAAGTTGGTCTGTTCAGCTAGCAATAGTAGTTCTGTAAATTTCATATCTGAAGCAGAGTCTGTGAAGTTGGCTTGTTGAGCTCTGTAAATTTCATATTTGAAATTTTAAGACTGCTCATTTTGGATACAGTCCATTTTCTACAGTAACCTTGATGGATCCAACGGCCCAACAGGCGACAGTCTGATGGGCCGAGGACGCGCTGATGCAGTAACGCCGCCGCTGCACTACTGCTTCCGCCTCTCCCCGCCGCCGGCTGCGACTCGCCGCCGACGCGATGCCCCCGCCGGCGGCGTCCACCACTAATCGCGTCGCCCTCTACCTCCGCCGCGCCCGCCTCATCGACTCCCTGCGCGTCCGGCTGCGCTCCTCTTCCCCTTCCTCACCACCTCCTCTCCCACCCGACGACCCCGTGGTCGCGCTCCACGCCATCCGCGCGGCGCCCACGCCGTCCTGCGCGCTCTCCCTCTTCCGCGCGCTCCCCTCCCAACCACCGCCGCCGCTCCCGCTCTACCACGCCCTCGCCGCCCGCCTCGCGTCCCTCGCCGCGCTCCCCGACCTCCGCGCCCACCTCGCCTCTTTCCCGCTGCCTGCTCCCCTGCTCGCGCGCCTCCGCCTCCTCGCCGCCGCGGGGGACCGCGCCTCTGCGCTCGAAGCCTTCGGTTCCCTCCCGGCCGCCCCGCGCCGCCCTGCGGAGGCGCACAACGTAGTCATCGAACTCCACGCGCGGGACGGCGAACATGACGCCGCCGTCGAGGCGTTCCGCCGCATGGTCCGCGAGGGCGCGCTCCCGAATGCACGCACCTACACCGTCGTCATCGCCCACCTCGCCTCCGCGGGGTTCGTGGACCAGGCGCTCGAGGTATTCCGCATCCTGCCGTCGCTGCGCGTGCGGCGGACCACCCGGCAGTACAACGTGCTCGCCGAGGCGCTTGCGTTGGCAGGTAGGCTCGACCAGCTTCGGTGGCTCGTCCGCGAGATGATCGCCGTGGACGGCGTCATGCCCGGCCCGCAGATGCGCGCTGCCATCGCCGCCATGCGAGAAGCTGGCCACATCGATGGCACGGAGGACTTCGTCGAGGAGCTTTCACCCAACGCAAGGATCGGGTACGCTGTGGACGACGTCGAGGGCGAGGGAGACAGCGAGGCGGAGGACGACGAGGAAGGCGAGGACAAGGACGGAAGCAACGGCGAAAAGCAGACACTGAAACCATGGCTGGACCCACGCGAGCTCGCCAGGGCGTTGGACGGCTGGGACTCGCGGGAGGTGACCGAGCTCGAGGGCGCCGGGCTCGTCTGGACGCCGCGGCTTGTATGCAAGCTCCTGCGCGCGTTCAAGAAGGCCAAGACGGCGTGGGAGTTCTTCTGCTGGGTGGCGTGCCGCCCCGGCGGGTTCGCGCACGACCGCCACACTGTGGCGAGGATGGTGGCCATCCTCGCCCGTACCGGCCACGTCGAGCTGGTGGAGCGCCTGCTCGCCAAGGTGCGCGCCGACGGCATCCTCCTCCCGCTCGCCACCGTGCGGCTCGTCATCGACTTCTACGGCCTCTCCAAGAAGGCCGACGCGGCGGTCAGGGTGTTCCGGGAGGCCGAGTCAATCTGCGGCCCCATCTCGAGGCCCAACCTCGCGCTGCTCTGCTCGTCTCTGCTGCGGACGATGACGAAGTGCCGGAGAGGGCCCGACGCCATGGACCTCCTCGAGGAGATGATGGCGCGGGGCGTGCTCCCGGACCTGCAGACCTTCTCCGGCCTGATGGAGCACCTGGCCGGCGCCGGCGACCTCAAAGGCGTGCACCAGCTGCTCGGGCTGGTGCGGCAGTGCGAGCTGCAGCCCGACGGGTACATGTACAGCGTGCTCGTCAGGGCCTATTGCAAGCGGGAGCGCGCTGCGCTCGCGCTGAGGGTGTTCGATGAAATGCGCGCCGGCGGGGTCGCCCCTGACGCCCCCACGAAGGCGCTGCTGGTGAAGAGCCTGTGGCGGGAGGGAAAGCTCCGAGAGGCAGCCCTGGTGGAGGAGAGGTGCGAGGAGGTGGCGGACGGCCTCCCCGAGGCGTCGCCAGGGCACGTGTGGACGGCCAGCGCCGCGGACTTGAAGAAGGTGCTCGACATTTACTCCGGCTGCATCGGTCAACCTGCTGATCAGGCTTCAATGGGGTGATGCACCGATGCCATTGCCCGTTGGTGCTTGATCACAGAACGGAAGTCAGCTTCCAGAATGGCAATCTCTGGCAACAATTGGTTGGTGACAAGACAAAGGCAGCCATGGAGTGTGGCGAGGAACGGACTTGTCTCGTTAAAACTTTGTGTGTTTTTAAGGCACCTAACACATGAGTGTTTTGTGCTAAAAAAACACACAAATTTTAGCTGTATGTTTTTTTGGCACTTAGCATTCAAATCTGGACAAACTAGGAAACACAATTCATGTGTTTTTTTCTTAACTGGCACACGAATTTAACCCAGACATAAAAGAGGGACTTGTCTAGTTAAAATTTGTGTGTTTTTAAGGCAGCTAACACACGAGTGTTTTGTGCTAAAAAACACACAAATTTTACCAGTCCCAAAATTGTGTGTGTTTTTTTTTGGCACTTAGCACCCAAATCTGGACAAACTAGGAAACACAATTCATGTGTTTTTTTCTTAACTAGCACATAAATTTAACCCAAACATAAAAGTGTGTTTTTTACAAGTAAGTGACACACAAATAATATAATATAATTTCTTTCTAGAGAAGAACAATTAACAGTATTTTTCAACTAGAATGACACAATCACAATCATGAGGTCTGATTAACACAGATAACATAATACAATTTCTATTTAGAGAAGGACAATTAACAATATTTTTTTACTAGAACTGACACAATCATAACAAACATAGTAGGTCCGGCTAACATGGAAAACAGAACAATCACCGTCTTTCGCACCCATCGAATCAGAGTCTAATCATTGCCGAAAAGAACCCTACAGGGAAAAGCAGAACACATCAGTACCACTACTAGCTACAACTGGCTCGATCGCTGCGGTCGCTGGTGGCCAAGCTCGGTCAGATGACCATACCAATGCTAATGACACGTTGGCCGGCCGGCTGCTGCAATCCTCTGCTACCCCCGCCCCTAGCTGCAGGCTTATATACCACCACCGCACATGACACATACATGCATGCGTGCAGATCTGAACGCGAGATGAAGCCACACGCGTCAGATCACACGGCCACAAATTTGTGTGCCAGCAACACAAGAAACACACACGTGTAGGATAGCAATTCCGTTTTAGTTTCGTTTGGAAAGTCCAATGGCAGGCAAAGGAAATTGTTAGATGGGTATTTAAGTACGAAGCCATGGATCGGGAAATGGTGAAGTCTGTTTTCAAACAAATTTTAGCAGACCTGAAATCATTAGCGAAAGTACATGGGATTCATGCAATTGCATAGGATTTATGATGTGAATGTGAGACAGAGAGAGAGGGGGAGGTGAGAGAAAGCTCATTGATTCGTTAATCAACCACCTTTTCTTTTCTTTTTCTTGAAGCAAGTTGTATACATACATGTATGATGTATGTGTACCTATAATATTAAAGAGCGAAGTGATTCTTTATTTCGTCTTTTTTTGTTTCAAAATGTTGTCGTGCCCTCTTGTGTCTTGTATGTGTGACTTGAATTCATAACTCGTGCTTATATGAATCAAAACAACTTGCATCTAGTGATGATGTGGAGTCCAATGCTAAGATGTATCGAGTTCTGTTGCAACGGATGGACAAATTTACTAGCCATTTTATTAAAAAATAAAATAAACATCAGCCAGCTTTGCAAGTGGTAAAGTGTTCCAGTGATTAAAGAAATTGTATCATTTGTACAATTGAAGGTTTTCTATGGGTTAGGTCACAATGATCTTGGATATTTATGTCCCCTGATTTGATCTGTGAAAGTGATCGAAAGAATTAAGGACCTTCTAGTTTCAAGTGTCATATGGAGATGAATAGCACGTATTAGAATAGATGTGATTTGCTAGTTTATAGTCAAGCTGACTATTATAAAGGGGGCTTAGTGTTAAGTGACTTAACTTGTGGCCTAGACTAGACATAATTGGATGCACAATGATGCAATAATTGCACTAAGTAGTTTAGAGAAGACATTAGGATCAACTTGAACTCGAGTTTTGAGGTCACTTGACAAGATGATAAGGTTGGCAGAGAGAGAGAGAGAGAGAGAGAGAGAGAGAGAGAGAGAGAGAGAGAGAGAGGGCTTTGTGGTCTCCTCAACAATGAGGATGTAGGCATATGCCTTGGTGGCGTTATCAAATCTCGGGTTATATCTATGTGTCACTTGTGCTTGTTCCATTTGCTTTGTATTTTGAATTTTTTTTTGTGAGCAATGACTTCTAGGATTAAGTTCTAATTCTACTTGTGCATTGAGTTTGAGTTGCAAGTGATTGGCGGAATATCTTGCCTAAAAAAAGTGATCGGCGGAATAGGTCAAGACACATCTAAAGGTCCTAGAGAAATTACGGGTGCAGTAAGAGTGGTATACATCGAAGAAAGTGCAAAGTTAGATGTGACAAGTATTGGCTCTATTCGTTTCAATCGATTTCGGCTGTTTTAATAATATTCTGTAAGACAGAATAAACCATAGTACGGTTGATGGGCCGGTTGACGAGTTCAATTATTGATTGAAGGTAGTAGTCTCTCGCTAGCAATTCCTAACTAATTTGAGTCTTGTGAAATGGTCACTACAAATTGTAGTACCTACTTCGTGTCACAACTCACGAGTAGCTATAGTGTGAAATTAGTTCATAAAAAAACAGCTCTATGCTTGTCCTCTATTCTAGTAGAGCTTATATGTTTTTTTTTTTTGACAATTCGCATGGGAAAAACGCTTGTATAGTTGATGGTTTTTTGTGGCTAGACAACCATAGAAAGTTATGTCTGTTAGTGCCTCGGCTTAAGAATGCTCATAATAGAAAAAAATTCACATTATTATTATTATTATTATTATTATTAGTGATTTTTCATGATTGTACAAAACACTTAGATTTTTAATTTATTCAAGTTCTAGAAAATTAAATTATTTCTAATGAGCAATAGCCGTATTTTAATTTTTTCAAAAAACATTATAATATACATAAGAAAAAAACAAAAACAAAAAAGTCTCAAGCTCGATGCTCGAGGCAGACAACGTGTTTTGGGACGGCTGGGCCTCTACAGGCTGCCCATCAGAACCAAAGCATTCAGGCCTGCTCCAGCCCCGGGCAAATTTGTACAGGACCGGACCGGACTGCGTTCACCAATCACCAGTCTTTTCTTCTCCCTTCCACTCTGCGTGCGCGCGCTCTCTCTCTCTCTAGTGGCGACGGCTACTAGGCGATCGCCGCGCCTCCCTACGCCAGTTGCCGAGGTATTCGTCGGGCCCTACGCCGGCGACGAGCACCCGCCAGGTATGCTGCCCATCCCTTATTTTCCCTCCCCGCTGTGCGAAACCGAGCACACAAACCCTAACTTAAGGTATTTTGCTATTTGCCTTCCGATCTGAGCTAATTACCAGCGTATGCTTCGTTTTTTTTTTCAAAATTTGTCGGGTTTACATGTGTACAATCATGTCCTTCAGTGGGTACGCCCCTGACTTTGGATCATTTAACCGCTGAAATTTCGCGTTCTGAGTTTGTTCCGCGTGCTGGTTTGGCAGTTTGTGGGATTTCTCACCGCTTGCTCGCGATGCTGCAATGGACGGGCGGTTCGAGGAGGAAGGTGTACGCCGTGAGTATCCACATTTCTACCTTATATTTGTGTTATATTTCACCGTTCACGGCACTTAATTTGGGTAAGTACGATTTCGACCGTTTTGTGCTTCAATTTTGTAACTGGCGGTTGATGGTTGTCATTCAAACTCTAGAATGGTCATTGCGTGGAGCTGTGTTTTAAAAATCTGTAACATGCTGCTAACATTTTGTTATGTTTGGGTGGCTTTGCGTTCTGCTTGTTTGGCCTGGCTCTGAAATGAGCAGTCCAGGAAGTCAACACAGAGCAGGTAATTTTGGTACTTTCACTGATTTCAGTTAGTAAAAGTCCATACTGTGGTGTTACTCATTTTTTTACATGGATGGAACGGAGCATCATCCTTGATCAAACAAATGTGTGGCAGACAAAGGCAGTACTTCGAACAAAAGCGACGGCAACAGCAGCGGCCAGACCTGCAGTACCAGAATGACGTAGCAGGAGGTCAAGCTTCACATGATCAACAGCATCGATCACTTGATGTTCTAAACATCAATGATCTGGCAACTCCAAATAATCATCATAATGGATCCACAAGTAAGTTTCCTATATGGTTTTGAACTTTCTAGGTCTCAGTGGAGCACTTTATTTTCTGTGGTTCATCACTTCTCTATCTGTAATGTCTGGCTAAGTAGAACAAGTAATGTCACTCTTGACAGAAATTTTTTGTATAATTGTTTTATTATCATGCCAGATATAGAGGGAGCTATTCCACAAGTTGATTGCACTCTTTCAGATGCTTCTCCTAAAGAGGCGATGAAGAAGATAACTTCTTTATGCAATATCAACATGACGGAAGCAGGTGAGGGTGCCGTTTCTGTATAAACAGTCAAGTAAACTAATTAATAATATACTACTCTCTTGTGCATACGGTATTCCAATTTTTTGACATAGGCACTTTTGCAACAACATATGCGTCCATAAAATTAACAGACTAGGTACTCCCTCGGTCCCTCCAGTCTCTTCTATATGTTGAATAGGAATCTGTTATGTTTTTTCAGAAAGTAATTTGATCAATACTTTTTCCTATCTCTGTATTTGACATGGTAGCAAAAGGTACTAAAAATGTTGGATGGACTGTTTTTTTTTCCCAAAATAGTTCATAGCCTAAGTTTTAAAAGTTCTGGACAATTTATAGGATGGCATCTAATTTGTACTGGAGGTAGTTGTAGATATAACATAGGCGAAACCTTGAAGCTGGCTGGCGATGAGCGTCAGTGGTGGACAATGGCAGGGGCTCGTGGGCTATCCCACTTGACTGCCCCCGCCCAGGCTGTTTAGTTGATTTAATATTTTTTAGGGTCGATTTTTCTGCTCTATAGCGGCGCAACCGTTTCTTTTGAGTTAAGGGTGTGTGGGTGTGTGTTGTACTTTGGGTTCATTTACCCCTATTTCTTCTTAATATAATGAAGTGCAGTCCTGCGTTTTCGAGAAAAATATATGTCTTCCTCTGTTGAATATTTGGCTGCTAAAAGAAGAATGAGCTTTTATGATAGTATTAGTTTGTGAAGTGTGTAACAAGCCCTTTCGTTACATTAAAGTTTATCATAAATTATTAATTTTCTTCTATTCTGCAGGCTCTCAGTCAAGGTCAGTATCTCCACACAGTATGGTAAGAATGTTCCTGCATTTGGCCTGTTTTATGAAATGTCAGTATCATGGATTGGCAGATTGTCTTCACCCTTTGGTCATCAAGATGTTGCAGCAGCTGTTAATTGTCATGAAGATCCTCTTGGTTGTAAAATGTCCCCATCCATTAACTATAGCACCAGGCAGAAAAATCAAAATCTGGAACTCCAAAGTGGTGTGTTTCCTTCACTATTACAAATCATATGTATTGTTCCTACTGATTGAATTACCGCTCGTCTGTCCAACGATTTGAAAAAAAATCTTTAAATGGTAGTCCATCTAATCACAATTGTATTAGATGTAGGACATTGGCATGGTCTACCAAACAACACTTTGACTAGGAATTTCTATAAGAATATGAATCTTAAAAAAAGATGATTATATATTATAAAATCAGTTTTCATGACGAATCTATTGTGTGTCATGATCTGCGTAATTCTTTATGTATTCGTGGTCAAAGTTAAAAAACTTTGTCTGGTAGAAAACTAGAAATCCTAGTCTTGCTAGCAGTTATTGCTCGGAACTAGAGGAGAAAGGAGCAGTTGATGTTTGCAGCTGTGGAATTGAAGAGTTTATTTATCATTTTTGCTCTGTATTGATTTGTAAGTTGCAGTGCTGAGATTGATCTACTTGACTTCTTGTTATATATCATTGAAACTCAGGTTTGACAATGATTTGTACTTGCAGAAATTTCACTTATTGATTTGGTCAGTTACGAGGGATCAAAGAGTGCGTCGACCGCACAACCTGCTCATGAGCCTCATGTTTCATTTTCTGTTAAAGGTGCATGTCTCAATGACATATTGTCTGGATTCAAGAACACTTGTTTTTATTTTAACTGCTTACTTCCTATCATTGTTAGTGGTTGTGAAATGAAAATGAACAATTTGCTGTGCTCACTGGAAGAAATATTGTGTAGGCTTGCAGATCACTTCACAGTTAAAGTTCAAATTCTGGTGGGCCTGTATATCTTTTATTATACTGATGTATTCTTACTTGTATATTCTACAAGGAGTTGCACCTAAACTGCATCCTTATGTTGACATTTGTTTCATTCATCATAGTAGGATTTGATAGCAAATGTTTTTGGTTGTGAAGTTTGTATGAGTTTTGTGGTCCACCAGTTGTTATTATTGTCCCTGATCAACCTTAGTTCACTGCCTTTTTTCTCTTTTAACAACATATTGTAATGGTTCATTAGACATCCATCTGCTTCTGTTTCAGGCCTTGGTCATATCAAGATGGAAACACCTCCACATTCACCACGACCAGCCAAGAGGTTGAGTGATAAAACTTAAACTAATCTGGTGGGATGAAGTTGAAATAATAAGCAGTCTCTAGTTTTACAGAAAATGGTTTCTGTTTGTGGATATTTCTCAATGGTTGGTTTGAGACTTCTTCAAACAAAGTAACTCTAGGTGCAAACAGTGCCATAATCCTGACGAGTTGTATTTTATTTGCTTCAAGGAACAAATTTCTTGCAATTAAAGATATTATTCTCAGAGGCTCATTTGTGTCGCTGAAATCAAGCCCATCAGTATTCATATCTTGCCCTTAAGGCAGAGAATAACAATCAACTGGTCCAGTTCAGATAGTTTTTTTTGTCTAATTAGTCTATTTTGTCCACGTTGGTTATAGCTAAGGTAAATCACAATGTCTCGATATTCGAGAACAACAAACATTCTTATGTGATACAAGTCATGCTAATGTCTTTCACACAGGTGCAGTGCTATATCCAAATCTAAACTATATTGCATTAATGTGGCTACACAGGGTTTTACCTTTACCTCCAAAGCCCATGCGGTTCCTAAATAAAGCAAAGCGGTCTATCCCATTTGATGTCACAAAGGCATTGGTGAGGTTTCAAATGCCTTACTCCTTGAAATCAGATCTTTTTTAAAAAAAAAGGATAGGCAGGAAAGAATCTTAAGAGATGTTTAGGGCCTGTTTGGATCACCTTTGGATTATAGTAATCAGATAACATAATCTCTAAGTGATTCAACCAACAGATTATTTGAATCCTATAATCCATCTCAAACCTTCTGATAGGAGATTGTAGGTGCTCAAAAGACCAAATCTTAATCGAGGGATCCAAATAACCTGGATTATTATAATCAGTAATCTAGATTATTATAATTCTATTAATGTTCCTGATTCTAATAACCCAAAGGTGATCCAAGCAGGCCCTTAATGCCTGTGGAATTTTTTTTTTGTAGTTTTGGTAATTAAGGTGGATTCAAGCAATTCCTTTGATTTATTATTTTGTATCATTTCCTTACCTCAGAATTCTTTGGTGAGCTTCTTGGAGGAAAGTTCTTATAGAGCTTATACGATTGCCATTTTTCATTAGACTATATGACAGATTCACAACCAATTTCTTATGGAATCCAGATGTTAATTGAATTGGACCATTTCAAAGTAATAATTCAAATACTTTTCTTGTACCACTTTTAACAGGATTCTATTACCAGTATCAAGATGCTGAAGGAGCGAAGACCATCAGCCAAAATGGCAAGTATATTGGAGGAAACTGGCTATGAAAGGAGGGAACAGTTTAACTGTTATTTACCGGATTCTTCTAAGAGCCTTAATGCTGACCTCTATGTTGAGGACGAGGAAATGTTTTATGAACCTCAAGCTGAAAAAGATTGGCTATGTAAGTTCTGCTGTACCATCTTATTACGAGGTCTCATGAGTCATGAGTGACGACACAGGTTTTGTGGCCTAAGAAAATATTACTCTATATTCATGATTCTACTTTTTTGTTCTGAACAGCAAAGCATAATAGATCAGATGGCAATCTTGCTGATGAGAATTATGATGGACTCTGGAGGATAGATCAATTTAATTCAGAGAATCATCTCCCTACTCAAAAAAAGAAACATTTTGATATAAGTGGCTATGGATTTAAAGACGGATACTCTCCAGAGCAAAGGTTATTCCTCCACATATACATAGGCTTGACTAATAGGCCTCACATGTTCCATGGGGTACAAATAATATAGTTTTTCTTGCAGAAACTCGACAAGATCTAACACAGTATTTGAGAATACAGGTTAGAGTTTTGTCTATGTTTTTTGTTTCCCATATCTCACAGATCAGTGACATTCTTGTAATGGAAAAAAGTGCTCATTCCCTGTTATTTTTGCTCAACCTTATCAATTGATTTCTAGCTAGTGTGCACTAATTCTGTGATCTGAAGTAATCAAGATTTCATCTCTCATAGATTCTCAATACTAGTAGAACATTAATTATCTCCAGTATGTTGCCAAACTTTTGAAAACTTGCCTTACCTTTTTTTAGTTCATCAACAACAGGCCCACCTAGCATGGTTGAAGTAGGCTGTAAAACAAGTGTCCTACAATCATGCAATTCTTCTTTTCTTGTGATATCTCTGAAATGCTTTCCGGAAATATATTGGCAGGTGAATTAGTCGTTGGATTTGTGCACCAGGTTCCACAATTGGGTTTGAAACTTGTGTCACCAGTTCTTAGCTCATCAGTCATTAGTCCACCACCTAGCATACTTGTAAAATGGTGTTCTTCATTCATGTCATTTGGTTTTTGTTCTGATATCTATGAGATTCTTGGAATTAGTTGTGGATTCTCTTTGTATTTTTTTGTTATGTTGTGGACTAAGTCAACCTAGCAGTATGATTGCATTGCATACTTGTCTTACTATTATTAACTTATGACTACCCTATTTCTGGTCTGAAATCTTTGTGTTTCAATTTTCATTGAAGGAATTCCATCCTCACATGATCTCTTTTCTGATCACTCATTGATGGATGATGAGGGCACTGAACTTTTCAAGTGGGAAAGGTAAGCATAACGAACTAATGAAGCCTCATGCATATTCTGTTAATACAATACTTTTGATCTTTCTGTCATTCTTGTCAGGCACCCACCAAGTAAGAAAATATCCAACTCAAATAGCGCTTTTGGTCCTTCTGCTTGGTCTTTTGACATGGTTGATGATTCAGAGAAAAGACGGAGCCCGATAAGGTATCGGCGTATCCACTTGTAACTGTCTGAATGGGTTCTAGGCTCCTGATTCCGTATGGTTCTTATGTCATGTAAAATTATTAGGAATCTGTTGCTGATCCTTTCAAAATTGTTCTTTGCAGTGAAGAATCATGCTCATCTGCTGCAGGTCAGTCATTTTTACTATTGACTTCTTTTATCTTCATCAAAGACTAGTCTTTACAGGGTGCATTCCCTAGCGGACTAGGGATTACATATGCAAAAGCTATATCTTGATCTTTCCCCCCCTTTTTTGGGATCAAAGCGATGAAGGATAGAACGTGCAAGAAACCATCACCATCAATGAAGAATGAGATGGACCAGAATGATGAGTTTCATATAAGATTGGTTAAGCTGGATATTCCAAACATGGATTCACCTCTTCATGGGAGGTCACTATTTAACAGTCCAGAGAAGTTGGATAGGAAAGAAACAGCACCTCAGAAGAAACTTGAGACAAATTATTGGTCACAAGGTGTTACTGGGCAGCCAAGAACTCGAGAACCAAGCTGTCGCTTATCACTTAACGAGAAATTTTCCGATTGGGGTTCTCGTACTTCCCATTTAAAGATTTCTACTGGGCTAAGTGATCAATCGGGTTGCACCATGATGGATAAGGATAAATCTTCTTTCAATGGTGCTCCATATTTTAACATGTATCAGACTGTGGAGTCAACTGAAAAGAATCCCGCTTCAAAAGTTCATTCTATTTATCATGGACCTGAGAAGCCTACTTTTGAAGATGAAATTCACATTGAGCAGCCTGTTTCAGATATGTTTCATGATAAAATTGAATTATCGAACCCGTTTCAGACCAAGAATCTCCAGAGTGACATTGATATGAGCACTTTCTTTGGACAGAAGGTGGAGAAGAAGAAAGAAGATAGATTTCCAAGTTCCAGCAGTTCAAGTGCAGACTCCTTCCATGCAGAGAAAACAGCGAATTCTGTAAGACAAACTGTCGATCGGCACAGTACGTGCTCACAGCCTTCTAGCAGGGATTCATTCAGGCACGGCTTCAGTCCTGGTTTCAATTTCCAGGAGTCAGAACCAAACATGTTTTGGGCAGATAGCTATGTTTGCAATGGCACTTTTCAGGCTGGTCTTGAGTTCAGTGGTGTGCTTGCAAGAAAAGATAGTGATAAGAATGAAGTCAAGATTGAGGCGTCTGAGAAACCAGATACTAAGATGTTGACAGAAACATGTCGGCTCTCTGCAGATCACAGGAATGAGATTAATGGGACTGAAACATGTTCTGATGGCTCAGAAGCGTTCAGTTGTTCTGAAGCAAAGAAGGGAACTTCAGCAGTAGCAACACAAATTCCTGCAAACTTAAGCTGTCTTCAGGGAACCTCAGCAGAATTATTCCAAGTTCATAATCATGTCATACCTGTAAAGAGGGAAAAGATGTAAGTAGTGTGCCCCCTCAATTGTCATTCTTCTAAAGTGCTGTTCGTTTCATATATTTACTGGAGTCTCTCGTTGCCCATCACTAGAGATAATCCTGGTGTTAGCTTCGATGCTACGATGCATTCGAGAAGCAAGATTCATGATGTTGGTGATAATTCTAAGCTAAATGCTATATTCCGGTCTCCTTTCATTGGAGGTTTGTGGTTCGTTCCCCAATTTCCTGTTCTCTTTCGTATGTCAACTCAAAAAGGAAAAAACAACCATGTGATTATGTCAATATGTTCGCTGCTATTTAGAGGAGGTGGGGATTGAGAAGAAGGTCGTAGCGAGTGTGTCACCTGACAACAGTGATGTTCAGTATCAGTTTATGCTTGAACAACGTGTTCTCCGGCGGCTTTGTGTTCAGAAGATAGTGGTGCCTACACCGATGAAGGACAAGCTAGATAAGGTAATATAGTGAAGACCAGCCAGGTCGTCATAATTCTGTATTGCTTTTCCCCCTACTTTTTGAATATTCTGAACTTCACCTGTCCTAAGGAAAAATGCTGTTTTATTGCGTCATTTTGAAAATGGTAGGAATTCCAAAAGATACTTTGGTGCGTGCAGCTTCATTTGGTGCATAATTGTTGTGGCAACTTATCAAATGCTGTTGCCAGCCTTTTATTATGAATAATATATTCTGCTCGCACTCTTTCTCCACATTATTAAGTTTAAATATGCTTTTTATACAGGATACAAACTTTAGGATAGTGGAGGATGGATCTCATGTCCTTCCAAAAAGCGTCTAACAGGTAAACAGCAGGAATAGACTTTCCATTTTCAGTCTTCTCGTGTTTTAAAGCTTATACAACATTTATTCATGCAGATTCACATCAGGGCATCAGGGAAAGGAAATGACAATGTAGGGAAGGACCCGTGAAATGCAGGAGCAAGCACTTACATGCTTCTTGAGGAGCTCCTCCGTGTCCATACCCTCATTTAAGGGCACCTCGCTCTTTTATAGTGTCTGTTTGAAAATATTAATGTTTTCTTCACCCATTATTTTTTTTAGTGTTGGCTGTCACCATAATCTCGCTTCATTGGCCCTGTTTGGATACTCTAGCACAGCTAAAGGTTAGAGTTATTTTCTAGCTTACAAGTAGCTCTAAACTAACTCTAGCCAAAGAGATGTTTGGATAGAAGAGTTAGATTGACAATAAATGTACTTTCCCAATCATTTGATGGGGTGGAGATAGAGAGAAAAACCACTTTTCTAATGGTCCCAAGTACAACTAGCCCAAATAATCACCTCTTGGTGGGGATAGTTTTTTGAGGTGGGTTAGTTGCAAATAGCTCAAACTAGCCCTCTTGTTTGGATACTTTAGGGCTAGTTGAGCTCCAAATAGCTCAAACTAGCTCTAGCCCTTGGATCCAAACAGGGCCATTGTATGCCTGTGGAAATCTGGATTTGTGAATTATTGGTTGATAGTGATTCTGGGAGGGTCATCTGATGTTATGCAATGCTAATCTATTAGACTTCTGAATATTCTAAGTAAAGTTCGTCAAAAGTTACAGAAATGTAGCAATCAGATTCACCGGACCTGTTCTATTCTGAACTCAACTCAACTCTCATTATTGACAGGTCCCTGCTATGCCAACCCTTTTAAAAAGTTTTTCAATTTTTTTTAAAGAAGAGTTAAAAAACCTTTTTTTTTAAAAAAAAAGTAACCATTTCGTTTTATATATAACCATGTTGAAAACGACTGAATTGGTATACACAAAACCAGATCGACTGAATAATGGTTGGCATTCAAACTCTAGAACTGCCATTACGTGTAGCTGTGTTTTAACAATCTGTAAGCCGCTAACATTTGGGTGGCTTTGCGTTTTGCTTTTTTTTTTTTTTGACAACAGCGTTCTGCTTGTTTGGCCTCGCTAGCTGGCTCTGCGTTACGGCTTCTATCTCCAGACTCCAGCTACGCACCAGGTGGCGATAAGACCTTATCCTGCGCGGCCACTTGGCGCGAGGTTTGCCACCCACGTCAGACGAGCGTGCTGACCTGGCGCCCCTCCAGTTCATCCTATCTACATATCTGTGTCCCTCTCCCCCGCCCAGCCGCTCCTGCCATCCACACGCCCGCCCGCACACACCCCAGAGCAAGCGCCTGAGCTCAAGACCCATGGCCACCACCGCCGTTGCGGCGTCTCTGTCCGTGGCCCGGGGGCTCGGGAAGCCCCTCTGCGCCGGCAGCAACGCGTCGTCGCTCCGGGTCGTCGCGCCCCGTCGTCGTTCGGCGGCCAGGATGGCCGTCGTCCGGGCGTCCGCGCAGAAGCAGCACCCGGCCAAGGAGTGGGCGGCCGCGGCTGCCGTGGCGGCGGCGCTGGTGCTGCCGGAGGTCGCGGAGGCCGCGCCGGGGCTCTCGCCGTCGCTCAAGAACTTCCTCCTCAGCATCGTCTCCGGCGGGGTCGTGCTCGTCGCCATCGTCGGCGCCGTCGTCGCCGTCTCCAACTTCGATCCCGTCAAGCGGGGCTGAGCTCAACTGCATGGCATCGTTGTGTATTGGTGGTGTACCCTATGTACTGAGATTCTCTTCCCCCATGTAAACAGTGTTTAATAATGCGTGAATCTTTTGCCGTGTAAATTTCATTTCATTCTCGCTTTATCCATCTGTGGTGTGAGACGGATTCAACAGCGCATTCGGTTTCCGAGCAACATTTTCAACATTCGGTCGGTTCATGTCGGTTTCTGTTCTGATATGTAGAGGTTCTTGGAATTAATGGTGGAGTCTCTTTGTGTTTTTTGGTTCTGTTGTGGACCAAGTCACCTAACAGTATGATTCCATTGCATACTTGTATTGCTGTTATTAAATATAAATTATGACTATCCTTTTTCTGCTCTGAAATTCATTGAAGGAATTCCTTCCTCACATGATCTCTTTTCTGATCGTTCATTGATGGATGATGAGGGCACTGAACTTTTCAAGTGGGAAAGGTAAAGCATAATGAGGCTCATTGCATAGTATAGTAAGGTAATACAGTACTTCTGATGTTCCTTTCATTTTTGTCAGGCACCCACCAAGTAAGAAACTATCCAATTCAAATAACACTTTTGGTCCATCTGGTTGGTCTTTTGACATGATCGATGGTTCAGAGAAAAGATGGAGCCCAATAAGCAAAATGAAATTGTTCTTGCCTGTGTCTGAGTGGGTTCTAGGTCCTGAATCCTTATTGTTACGTCATGTAAAATTATTAGGAATTTGTTGCTGATCCTTTCAAAATTGTTCTTTGCAGTGAAGAAACATGCTCATCTGCTGCAGGCCAGTAAGATCGGATAAGCTGGATATATTCCAGACATGGATGCACATCTTCATGGGAGGTCACTATTTAACAATCCAGAAAAGTTTGATAGGAGATAGACAGCACCTCAGAAGAAACTTGAGACAAGTTATTGGTCGCAAAGTGTTACTGGGCAGCCAAGAACTCGAGAACCAAGCTGTGGGAAATTTTCCGATTGGGAATTTGGGATTCTCCTACTTTCCATGTAACTAACTGATCGATCGAGTTTTGGCTTTCTGGGAGCTTTTGGACTTCAGCTTTCGGAGTTCAAAAGCCAAAAGCTGGCTTTCGGGAGCTTTTTGGCTGTTGGAAGGTCCCAAAGCTGAGGTCCAAAAGTTCGAGGAAGCTGAAACAAACAGGGCCTAAGGATCTCAATGCTGCTCCATATTTGAGCATTATCCAACTGTGGAGTCAGCTGAAAATAGGCCTGCTTCAAAAGTTCATTCTATTTATCATCAGTGGCGGAGCTTGGATAGAAAAAGAGAGGGGGCCAATATGACATTGAATAGAATCAGAGGGGGCAGATTAGTATTTCTTTAGCACTTTAAGCAATGAAATTAAGTGATCTATTAGTAATTTGTCAAGCCTAGGGGTGGCCATGGCCCTCTTTGGTCCTAATTAACCTCCGCCACTGTTTATCATGGACCTGAGAATCCTGTTTTTGAAGATGAAATCCACATGCAGCAGCCTGTTTCAAAATGCTCATATCAATGTCACTCTGAAGTAAAGATATGAGCATTGATATGAGCATTTTCTTTGGACAGGTGGCAAGAAGCAAGAAGATAAATTTTCATGTTTCAGCAGTCCAAGTTCAGACACCTTCCCTGCAGAGAAAGCAACGAGTTCTGTTAAGACAAACTGTTGATCGACACAATAAAGTTTCAGGGGGAGGAAATGATAATGTAGGGAAGGTGCTCGTTTCACACCCGTGAAATGCTGGAGCAAGCACTTTACATGCGTCTAAGGAGTTCCTCCGTATCCATGCGCTCATTTAAGGGCATCTCATTTTTTATAGTCTGTTTGAAAATATTAATGTTTACTTCACCCATTAGTTTTTTAGTGTTGGTTTTCACCATAATCTTGCCTCATTGTGTATGCCTGTGAAAATCTGGTTTTATGAATCGTTGGTGGTTAGTGATTTCGGGAGGGCCATCTGATATTATACAATGCTAATCTATTAGGCTTCTAATGTAAGTAAAGTTCGTCAAAAGCTACCGAAATGTAGCCTATTAGATTGTTCAAATAAAATGCACCGGGCCTTTCCTACTCCGAACTTCGACTCTTGACAGATCCTTGCTATGGCGACCCTTTCTTATAAAAAAAAGGGATTTGCTATATTTCAAGTGTCTGAAATATAACATCTTTTCAGGCGACGACTAACAACCTTTAGATCTTCATACAATGATCCAAATCTATTAGCACAAATCACAATAAATAACAATTTATTTATAAAAGGACAAATATAAAACTGTTCAGGCGCCTGAAATATATGAAATGTAATAAAAAAATGTTGAAATCAATTTATTTAATATATATATATATAACCATGTTGAAAACCACAGAATCGGCATATTGCAAATGCACACAAAACCAGATGAAACTGAAGTGGCTATAAACAACATGTTCCTTGAATGTCTGCCTGCATCATGATGTTTCCCAGTCATCATGTGTATAACACAAACTCTAAATTAACCTAAGATACACGTCAGCAGTCAGTCAGCTCGAACCCTTCGTAGCTCCTACGCAGGTGGCTTTCATCTGATAGAATATCTACTTGCTGAAGATCCACTCAAACCCTCGCTTCGGCGCACCAAGCAGACACTTGTAGTTGCAGTTGAGAGAAGGATACTCCATCAGCTCCAAGAACTTGACCCAGCGTGCAATCGGTTTGCTGTCGCAGCCTCCCTTCGGTTGCTGAGACCACCCTGCAAGAAGCAGCCGATGCACACAGCACACCCGAGTCCAAATTCAGACTTAATCCATGCTCAAACTGGCGAATCCAAGATGCAGAAACTGGCGTAGGTGGCTTACCGTGATGCGGAAAGCCGCGACGATAACGACGGCTATGGCGATGGTGGCCAAGACGATAATGACGACGCGCCGCAGCGTCGCCGACGACTTTGGCGTCCGTGCCATTGCCCAGAAGCCAGGCCGCGTCAGCGTTCGACTCCGCTGCAGACAGGCAAGAAGTCAGCAAGTCTGAGACCAATCAAGAATTGGATACACTGATGACGCGAGTGGTTACAGAACAAGGGAGATCGGGTCACCTGATCCCGGCCGCCCCGCGGCACGGCGGCGGCGACGCGCGCCGGGGACTGCTTATTGCGCCGCCAGATGGAGGTGACCCGCGGCAGCCGCGCCCACCTGCTCCGCAGGAAGCGGACGACCCTGCTGCCGCGCGGCGGCGTCCCGGGCTGTGTGGACGCCACGGGGCGGTCGCCGCATTGGGATGTGACGGAGAGGAGGAGGCGGCGGCGGAGGCGGAGCAGCAGGGACAGGCGCTCCCCGCCGCGGCCCCACCCCGGGAGCAAGTTCTCCGCGGCGGCGCGGATCTCCAGCCCGCCCTGGTGCCTTAGGCTCAGGGTCACCGACCACGCCGGAGGACCAGGCGGCGGCGACGCCATGCGGGAGGCCTGGAGGGAGGGAGGAGGCAGTTCGGCCGCCGCGGCTCTGCTTCTCCTGTGACCTGTGGTAACGGTCGAGTGGCAAAGGCGACCGGCGCGGTGGTGTCTCGAGATCTGGACCGTCCGTTCTAAAGCGTGGCGTCAACCACTGCGGCTGCGGTGCTTCCGTGAGTTTTTTTTTCTAAGGTAACATAGGCACTGTTTAGTTTCTCCCATTTTGCAAAATTTTTCATCACATCAATGTTTGGACGCATACATGGAGCATTAAATGTAGGTAAAAAAATAACTAATTGTACTTTTAGTATGTACATGTCGAGACGAATCTTTTAAGTCTACGTAGTCCATATTTGAACAAAGTTTGTCAAATAACAACGAAAGTGCTACAAGAAATTTTTTTGCAAAATTTCTCAACTAAACAAGGCCATAAAAGTAAAGGGTGATGCCAGTGCCCGGATGTCCGATCGGACGTTAGCGTTCGGACGCTGCCCACACAGAGAGGGAGTGAGCGCCTAACACGTCGGGCTCACGGAGGGAGCGCACTAGCAGTGGGTCTGCGTCGCCCCGGATGTCATCCGCGCCGCCGACCGCTTCTCACATGTACCCCGTGTACGATATTCGATTTACTTTTGAAACAATTAGATGCAACAGTTGCAACATTCAAAAAAAGACGAATGAAACACTTCAAATAAGTGTCTGAAACACCGTGAAAACGCCCGAAAAACATTTGAAAAAAATAATTTTTTTTGCAACAATTAGATAAAACATTTACAAACATACATACGAAACACATGAAAAAAGCACTTGAAAAACGTCCAAATCTACTTTTGCAACATCCAGATGAGACACTTAGCATACGTCTGGATCAGATGAAAACATCGAAAATAGACATTTACAACATACATGTGCATCCATTGCAACATGTGCAACATCATGATCTACTTTTGCAATATCTATACAAAACACATGTAACATACCTATATGAAACACTTGAAATATACGCTTATAACATGCACTTTCAGCATATCACATACATCTCCTGCTTGAGAGAATAAAGGCTCGTCGACTTGTGGAGTTCGCGGGAAGATAGCGGCCCGGCTCAGCGGTGGTTGTGTGACAGGGAAGGGAGACAGCGGCCCCTCGCCGCGCTTGGCAGGGCCGGCAGCCGAGCGCTGCGGCTCGTAGGCGGCTGCACGCCTGTCAAGGCTGGCAACCGCGCCACTTTGACTTGTAGGCAGCCGCGTCCACGTGTTGTGTCTGGTAGGGCTGGAGAGAGAGGGAGGGAGGTGCACCGGAGGCAGAGAGAACGGAGCAGCAGGGGAGCACGAGAGAGAGGCTCGTTGGGCAGGCGGCTGCGGAGCAGAGGGGAGAGAGACAAGTCAGCAAGAGTTATTTAGGGGAGCGGACGCATGCGGCAGTGAGATAAAGTTGTGGTGCAGTCATGCTATGCGTCCGGAGAGGAATCGCTGGGTCGGACGTCCTAGTTACAGTATTACCAAAAAGTAAAATGTGTCTCTAAGGTCAGTCTTAATACACACAGTTTCATCTCTTGGTTTCTAAGACAAATAAAATCACAAATAAAATAGATCTCTCTTAATGTATGCACAGTTTCATATGCTTCGTGGTCTCATGATCCCTCTTTCTCCCTTCTTTTCCTCTCTCGAGTCACGCGTGTTGTACGAGATGAAACACAATGACGCTCTCAATGGGGGTTTCACTAAGATTTTAACGTTTTGGAAACAGCGCTCAAAGGTTTTGTGAGGATGAAACGTTTCCCTTCTCTCTTCTCCTAGTTTCATGCAAAAAAAATTAATGTGACACTCTATTTAATGTGCATGAAACCTCTCGTAAAACTCCACTGAGACTGGCCTAAGGACACGTGTCCTTGTCACATCCATAATTGGATACACATTGATAATGTGCGGTAGTGTGTTGAGGAACATGTCCTTAGGGACAAAAAAAAACATGACATATGAACAAGGCCTTTTGACTTCTTGTAATCCTTCCGGAGGGCTAGTCACTATGTATATTGTATCAAAGTTTGGATGCTCTCTGTGTAGAGCTTTTTAGATAGGCATGTAAATTTAAGGTCTTTCAAATTTGAGCTTGGACCTAGTCAAGTTGGAAAGGTTATTATGCGTTTATTCTTTTTATAGAGATCTACTGTATTAGACAAATATTATGGTTTCAGAATGGTCGAGATGCCTCATGTTTTAGATTTTAAAACCATGATATTGTTAAAGCCATAATATTTTGGAGTTAAAAAAACTATGCTCGAGATGTTTTTCTTTCTAAACCCATAATTTTATACATGGTACCGTAGTTTTCTATCACCTAAGCATGCCCTTAGCAACTCCGACGGTTTTGCATTTTTTGTTTGGCAAAATATGATATTTGTCAACTCTTAAATTAATATGGCAAAGCTAAAAAGAGTCAATCTCCAACGGTTTTGCATTTAGACTTAGCAAAACTAAAAAATTATGCGCGAGAGAGGAAAATATCCCACGGGAGTAGCACGTGAGGGCGATTGTCAAGCGGAAAATATCCCACGGGAGTAGCACGTGAGGGCGATTGTCAAGCGAACCGCAGCTTGGCATATATGCCAAATATCACATGGTATTTGCCAAGTTGCTAAAAATACCAAGCCCATTTGTCAAACCGTTGCATAGAAGATTTTTAGACTTTTTTGCAAAAACAAGAATACAAAGCTCATTTGCAAAACCGTTGGAGATGCTCTACCCATATTTGTGTAAATATAAAATTCTTGTACATGCACAAAAGATCTACATATCTAAATATTTAGATATTACCGAGAGAAACTTCTAGCGCTTCTTAGAGCATCTCCAAGAGGCTTTCTAAAATTCACTTTGTAAATCATCATTTAAAGAGTCATGTGCATAAAAATCATTTTCTATATGTTATCACTCTTCAACCATTTTTCTATATCTTGTATACTCTAAAGAGCCATTTTTGCTATTTATCTTTGGCTAGCGAGAAATCTGGGATAGAGGATGACTTTATTTAGATAACCACTTTTAAAAGTTATTGGAGAGTGTTTTATATCAAAATCCCTAAACTATTCGTAATGATTAGAAAGGATACAGAGAGTCTCTTAGAGGGGCTCTTAATATCCTTCCTAATTGTTAGGAATAAATATTTTGGCGAAAAATATCTTTCAATAGTTTTAAATTACATATTCAAGTCGTCATCTTTGTTCTAGATTTCTCGCTAGTCAAAATAAAGAACGGAATGTCTCTCCATAATTTTGCATGCACTAAGATTCAGAGAATTTTTTTATTAATAACCCAATTAAATAAGATATTTTAAAAATAACACTGTCGAATTTTTTTCAAAACTAACCCTTTTGCCACGCCGTGCCGCATGACGCGGCAAAAGCGTTAGCCGCATCATGCATGGTGGCGCGGCAAAAGGTCCACCGTGGCACCGCCCGACCACGCACGCCCGGGTGGGGCCCGCTTGTCAGTTTGTCGCGCCAGGCGGGTTGGCGCGGCAAAGCCGATCTAGATTTGGCCGCCGCGCCCAGCAACAACCTCCTCTTCATTCCTCTCTTCTCCTCCCAATCCATTCCATTCCATTCCATTCCATTCCTCCTCTCTTCATCTCCCTCAATCAAACTTGTTCTCTCTGCACAAGAGGTATTTTGATCCATATTCCTGTTCTTTATCCATATTTGCAGTGTTTGATTGAACTATATCTGTCTAAGTTAGGGTTTGTAGACAATATTTATTTTGAAATTGTCGTGACGTTAGTTGTTAATTAATGATAGATTTGTTCATGTATTAGACTTTTTATATCAGTTTTGTGTTATATTTTGTTCAATTTGTGTACATTTATTTGTGAAATATTTGTTAGGCCATTATGTAGATTTATAATTAATTATGAATATATGTGTAATGTTGATATATTTTTTATTGTTAGGATGCCGAGGCGTGGTAAAGCTAGTAAGGCAAGGTAAGATCGGTACATTGTTTATTTATTTGTCGGTTAAAATGAAGTAATTTTATGTTATGTTCATTTGCTATTGCGTTGATGATTGTAGGCAGTCGCTCACGGGCAATGCCTTTGCCCGTTTGCCATTGCCTAGTGGTGTTCCGGTGCCCATGTGCTACTGCGGTGATGATTGTAAGGTCACAATATTTGATGAGGAGCACACATATGGTCAGAGGTATTGGATGTGTGAGAATTATGCCTTTGACCCTACACCTAAACAGATCTGTATTGGACTGATAGTGAGAAGTTGATGGCTTGTTCTAAACATGAATGACAAATCTTTTATATTTTATTTCTTAATCGACTTAGCCATGTTTTGCAGGAGCCTCCACCACTATGTGACTTCGAGCAGTGGATCAACACTGAGATGAAGTCGGAGGACAAGGAGCACGTAGAGATGATGAAAAAGTGAGCTGCGGAGGACAAGGAGCGTTCGGAGAAGAGACGCAAAGAAGGGGCAGCACAAAAGCAGCATGAGGAAGAGACAAAAATAAGGGATGCAACTAAGCGTAGGGTGAGAGGGAGAAGAGGCTTGAGCGTGTGCGCCGTGCCAAGGTTGCCATGGAGCAGGATCCGGATGTTGTGAGGAAGGAAAAGTGGCCTCGTTACACTCAGTAGTGTGGTAGGTTCAGTAGTTATTATTGAGTAATGAACATTGTTGTCATTTGGTGGACTTGTTAGTCTATTATTTATTTTGGATTCTCGATAATGTAGTCTTGAACTGCACTTTGTTCGAGTTTTTTATTTGTTGTTGTATTGTTTGCGGTAGTTCATGTGTCATCGATTTTTTCTAGGATAAACCATGAGAAATAGAATAGAGCAAAGTAGTACACGAACAACAAACTAGTACATGACATGTGAGGACCTTTTACCGTAACTTGATTAAAAGGTCCTAGACTAATCCTAACATGCCTTAGGTAATTGATTGGCACAACACAACACACACAGTGGCCTTAGTAGTCCTAGAAGCGGTCCCACATAGCAAACTGAGTAGACCCTTCTCTGCAATAGCCTCCCATTGCGGGTGGTGGTGGTGGTGGCGGTGGTGACGGCGGCGGTGGAGGCCCCTTGTTCTTGTGATGCGGACAGTTGCAATATGGATCAAGGCATATTGCTTCATCTGAACCGCCTGCATCGCTGCCGTCGTCATCATAGTCCTTGAGCATGCTTTTAACTTCTCTTTCAAGATCGTCGATACGACCCTGCAGATAATAGATGTATTGCTGATGCGGCCATATTGGAGGAGGATCCACCCATCTGGTGAAGCCGCAGTTTTCTTCGGAAATAGAAAAGGTTATGCAACAAGATGCCAGCTTTTGTCGCGCCAAACCTGGAGGAGTGGCTGACGCTTTTGCCGCGCCACCCCGCCTGGCGCGGCAAAAGCGTCAGCCGCGCCCCCAGGTTTGGCGCGGCTAAAGCGGACCCTGGAACCTTTGCTCTCTTTTTTCACGTGTGTTTTATCTGTTTTTGCTGTCGTTTTTCGCGATTGCAATAACAACGAACCAAACATTGACGCAATTTAAATATACTCAAACGTAATAGGGGTGATATAGTAACAAAGTGGCTAACACTCCAAAGTACATAATAGGGGTCTCAAACGTGTTATGTAACAAAGACATCATCTAACACTAAGCCTAGCTAGGTGTGTACGGCTGACTCGGCCGCCTCCGACGCTTCCGCTGCGATAGGTCCATGTTGGGCGTGAACGTGACCTCCGTGCGGTCTCGTGCGCGTGGCAGCCGGCGTGGTGACCCTTGCGTCGGACTAGGTCCCTGCAACATTCGAAATAAATGTTAGCAAACAACTTAAATGTATCTGACCAACTTAAATGTAGACAGGCCAATTTATGTACCTGTACGTCCTCCTGAGTAGGTAGTGGAGCTCCACCTAGCTGTGAGTACCCCAGCTCCTGTGGTGCGCCCTGCTCTGGCCAAGGCTGCCAGCCAGGACCGGTGTAGTAGCCACTAGGGTACTGGTATGCACCAGGTACCTGCCATGTCGTGTCGTCCATGGAGTGGTGCGGGCCACCTCTGGAGGAGGACCCTCCAGCATAGTGCGAGCTATGGCCGAGGGTCATGTAGCCTGCACTAGCTGTGTAGGGTGGTGTGGTGCCCTCGACGTACTGCTCCTCGTCCTCCTCCTTCCCCTCCTCCTCCTCGGCCTGCTCCTCTGTAATGGTGGCCTTTCCGCGTGGATCCGCAGAAGTGCCTCCCGTCCGGGCCTCGGACGACGCTGCTGCTGCTGGAACAGTCTCGGACGCCAAAGGGCTCGAAGGCTGAGGCAGGTGTGGTGGGGCCCACACTGTGTCCATGCACCCTAGCTTATGAGCAAACTTCGTGCACCCTTTCCTGATTTTCTACAAATCAGGAAATAGTATATATTAGTACAGTTTATGACTTCTTTAGATTTACAAGTGTGGTTCGAATGTGTTATGATACCTGTAGAAAAGCCTAGATCGGGTCGTGGTCCCCAGTAGAGCTGGAGTGGTGTATAACCTGCGCTGCCTCGTCGGAGTACCAAGACAGCTGCGACGCCTGTCGAGAGAAGTCGAGGGGGTAAGTCCACTAAGTACAGAAACACAAACTGTTGGCACAAAAATCTGGTCGAGAGCGCCAACACACTCGCTGCACGGTCCTCAGAGGGCGTACAGAGCAAGGTCCTGACCTCCTGGACCTTCAAAAGGTGGCGGTGCCGAATCTGGGTGAGAGCGATCTCGAACGTGCCTGTCAATTTGACCTGTAATTGACAAGGAGAAGAAAAAGTTGTCAAATTGTGGAACCTGCCGGTTTGATGCTAGACAGTTCCAAACTATGCGGCTCTGATATAGCCTTTGTTCGTAGGACATTGACTACAAAGTCAACTCCCAAGAGATTGCATAAAAAGCTTTGATAAAAATATGAAGCAAAACAGCTATAACATATGTAGAGAAACATTTAGGACAGATAAACAGTCGATATGCTTAAATATGTTAAGAGAAAGAAGATCTATGTGTACGTTTAAACGACATGAAATCAATGTATCGACTAATTGCACAGGCAGTTCTATCTGTTAACAGTGGAGTGTTTCCATGCAGCCATAATAACAAATAGATCGATAAAATAGCTTAAACATCAACAGTGGGGTGTCTCCATACAACCATAATGATGACCAAGCTAGATCACGTCCGATGCAACGAGTAAATCCATAAATTCCAAGCCATTCAAAAGTACACATTATGAAAAAAGCATAACTGGATCGGCTATTTTAGCCGATGCAGAGTCCATGAAGCACGAACAAGATCTATCCGTTAAAACCATGATTCGACCTAAGATCAAACAAATCTAATCTATCATATATATCAGTGGGGTTTGGAAATACAGCCGTAATAGACATGCTAGATCAAATCTATCTGCTCTTAGATCAAATCGCGATTTTATCGGATATCTCGAACGTACAACATGTAACAATCAAGATTGACAAATTAGTTGATGAAAGGCTTGAATCGGCTACTTCCTTTGGTATAAGCGTGTAAAGCCTTTGGATAACCGAAAACAAACGTGCTTTAAGCTCAAGCTACTTTATCAATCTTGATTGGGCAGGATATTATTTAAATCTAAAAAAACATTGAAGCATAAAACAACACCGATAACTTAATGAATCTATTGGCTTGCCAAAACCAATAGAGCTGATAACTAGTCAAGATCGACTAAAGTAAGAGATTGATCAGGGTCAAGACAGTCTTACAAAAGGCGAACTTAGACCGATAACTAGCCATGTCATAGCTTAACAAGAGTTTGGTCGATGCCAAATACAGCCTTATTGTACAATGACACGAGCCATTGGTGAAACTTACAAGCAAACCGGAGATCGGTCGAAGCCGATGCAGCCCTGCCTGGTTGAAGGTTCCGCCGAGTTCTACGTTACTCCTACTCCTAGGGTTTTGACCGGTGGCCGATGTGTTGATTGATTGGATGTGTTCTTACAAAAATCAGGTTTCTAGCTATTTATAACCCGGTTGACTCCTGTTCTAACACAACTAGGTTACATGAAAATAAAACAAAAGACGACCCGGACTCAAACTCTTCGGCCGAACCCAACATGCCTTCAAAGCTTGTCACGTCTAGTCCATACGAACTTTGGTTGTGTCCGGGTCCAAACACCCATTTTTATTTTTCTGGCCGATTTCTTTACTAACAAAATCAGTCGTTTGTGTTCACAAAACAATAATCCTTTCGGTCCAAAATCTGGTGTAAACACAAACAATAGTTGAAGGGCATGATATATTACCACGTAGCTCTGTAGAGGGGCTCTGTCAGGCTGAAGCCCTGCCCTAGTGACAACAACGTACGGGTCCTCGTCGTCGTCCGACTCGTCCTCAGCGGTGACCTCGTAGTACGGAGGCTTAATGTGCAATCTGGTGCTCCGGTGCAGCCACTGCAGGTACTGGTCGAAGACGCGCTGGTCGTACGGCTCGCCGTCAACAACGTCCTACTGGAACCTGTTTGTCCAACTCAGGACATGATCGGCGTGCTCCGCGCGCCAATCAACAGGATTCTTCCGTCTGGTTTGGCACTTCACCCTGCAATGCAAAGGAAACCCATCTGTTAGAGCATAAGATATAATTTACTTGAGTAATTGAACATTATTATAGATGATACTTACTTGTGCAACCTCTGATCCGTGCTAATCAGAGGTGGAGGAAACTCCTGTCGTAGGCCGAACTGACGCAACACCCTGATGGGCAAGTGCATCTCGACCACGTAGAAGCAGATAAGAGGGACGGTGCAACGCCAGTCTAGACGGTCCAGCTCCGTGGCCGGGTCGAACACGTCGTTGTACCGGTCCCAGGGCTCCCAACTGACCTGTTTTTAATGAACAAACATGGTATGCCATGTTCCTTTTTCAGTATTAAAAAATGAACTCGTTCCGGACTTACCTGGTGCTGTGTCAAGATGTCCAACATGTTCGTGTACTGGTTGTAGCGGCGCTGGGGGTTGTCTCTAACTGCCTCTGCCATCGACCAGACGAACAGAGCAGTGGGGCGGGTGTCATCGTGCGTCCACACCTGCATTCCAATTTGAATCAGTCAAATGACTATAAATTTGTAAAAGCACACGCACGCAAGAGGTATGTACTTACCG
Source organism: Coix lacryma-jobi var. lacryma-jobi (assembly GCA_009763385.1). Lineage (NCBI taxonomy): Eukaryota > Viridiplantae > Streptophyta > Magnoliopsida > Poales > Poaceae > Coix > Coix lacryma-jobi. The sequence continues at coordinate 130,607,184 of CM019827.1, forward strand.
CAGCTTCTCGAAAACGGGGATGACCCACAGGTAGGCGCTCCCAGGCCCAAACCTGGAGCAGGGGCAGGCACCCTCCCAAGCTAGAGGAGGCATGCCTCCACCGGCACCCCTCGCACAGCTGTCTGTACAGCCAGGCTAGAACAACGCTCCCCCAGTTGTAGCCAACTATGTTCTCCCACGGCTGTGCGAGGATGGGGACGAACATCCAATTGATCGTGTTCCCGAGGAGTCGGGAAACAGGAAGGCCCCAATAAAGTGCCATAGCTACACCCTGGCAAACCTCTCCACTACCTGTGGGTCGGCATTAGGGGGCAAAACGCAAAGTGCTCGGTGATCCACGATGAAGGCACCCCAGAAGTCTTCTTGTTTGTTTTGAAAAAAGTTGAAGTTAGGACATGATAGTAGCAATCGTATGCAACGAAATTAGAAAACCAATTTTAGCTTACTTGTTCCTCTTGGCATCTGCATCGTCAGGCGGCCTACGGCCACAGAACTTGTGGACCGTGTCCATCCACGTGTCCGAGTCAAGAATCCCCGTCACGGGGAGCCCGCCCAGGTGTAGACCAAAAATCTTGGCCACGTCCTGTAACGTCACTGTCAGCTCCCCGCAGGCGAGGTGGAAGGTGTGCGTCTCGGGACACCACTTGTCCTGCAGCGCGGTCAGGAGCACCGGGTCGAGCTGGCACACCGTGTGGTTGGCAACACGGGCCAGCACCAAGAAGCCAGCGCACCGTAGGAAGGGTGCGTAGCGCTCGTCCCACCGGTGCCAGAGGTGGGTGCGTGGCCTAAGCAACATCAACCGCTCCGGAGGGTCGTAGTCCGTCAGTCTGTGCGCCCGGTGCTCGTCATCGTAGTACGGCTCAAGGAGAGGGTACGCCGGAGGGTTCGCCATCCTGTTTACACAAAATATAGTAACAGGTTAGTACAACGTCTAAAATAATAAAGCATTAAAATAAATGAAAGACATATGCATAAAAATAACAAAAACATTCAAATATTAATATAACTAAAGATACAAATCAAGTGGTGTCGTTGTACACCTGTTGTCTTTGTCTACGATGGAAGGTTGCATTATGTCCTGACATGTGGCAAACAGAGCAGAGGTTCGTGCTCGGTGTCTGGTCGAAGTCCTCCCCACCATACCTATCCATATTGTCCATGTCCCCCTTTAGTCTCTTCTTCCTCCTCCTACGCTTACCTACCTTCAGCAGGTCAGGATCAGGCATGTAGTCTCTACCCAAGTATGGAGGCCATTGAGTGGGATCAAGGTAAGGCTCGAAGCTGCTCTGCCATATTGCGACGGTGTTGCTCCGGCGAAAGTACTCGGACATATATGATAGTGCCTTGTAGTTATATCCGCGTGCTCTACAGGACGCAATCATGTGAGAGCAAGGGGCATGCAATATCTGCGGCACGTTACAACTGCATTCCACTTTTTCAAGATCGACCCGGTAGTTGCGACCACCATAACGTTCCCCGCCCAAGGTAGTTCCACCCTTTGCTCGAACATTATAGATTTGTCTGGTTGGTCCATAAGCCTCACAAGTTTGTTGTGTTGCCCAGATCTCATTTTGCTGAATGTGCTCCTTTCCCGCCTTTCCAAATTCATCATCCGTTTGTAGCTTGTCTTGAGCAATGGACCACCTATTCACGAAGTACTCGTTGGTCTTATGAAACGAGTACTCTACAATTCTAGAAACGGGCAAGGCTCTAACACCGGTGAATACCTTGTTGAAAGACTCTGATGAGTTGGTGGTCATTATACCGAACCGGAAACCGCCCTCATCGTAAGCAAGCGTCCACTTCTCCTTGTGTTCCATCTGTCTCTCGATCTATGCCTTGGCAGCACTGTTTAACATTTTGTCCAACTCTTCCATTGTTTCCTTGAATTTGTGCTCAGTTTTAACACAACATAGTTCTTTCACCTTCTCACAAACCTCCTTTTTTCTCTGCCGACGCTAGAAATTTGTGGCAAATTGACGCATGCACCATCTGTGGACTAGAGGAGGGCAACCCTCTATCTCCTCCTCTGCGGCACGAAGCAAACCGGCATGACGATTCAAAATCAAACATATTGTCCGAGAAGGGCCTAACACTTGTATCCGTAGAAGGGCCATGAACCATGACCAAGACTCAGCGTTCTCCCCCTCAGCCAAAGCGAAAGCAATTGGAACTATTTGGTCCTCGGGATCAACAACCGCCGCCATCATCAACACACCCTTGTATGCTCCAGTCAAGAAAGTACCGTCCACAAGTATGACTGGACGACAGTACTGGTACGCATGCTCTGTTTGGGCAAAAGACCAAAATACACACTAAGGCACATGTGTAACCTTGCCAGTGTTGCGGTCTATATAGTGCCCACTGCTGTGTGTAAACCATTTCAGGCCAGGCTTATAGTATGTCATTGCACACAAAATCTGTGGAATTCTGTTGTACGCTTCATCCCACCTACCCCAACGAATTGCAAGGGCGATCTGCTTTGCACGCCACGTCTTTCCATAATTCACCTCATAGCCTGTGAATCCATATATAGAGATAATCAATTTTGAAATGGACACGTCGGCGTCATCGTCAACAAATGCCAAAATGCGACGTGCAAGGTATCTTGTCATCAACTGAGGATGATCTTTTTATCCCTCATTTGTAAAACAGCTATGCGGCTGTACAACTTTACTGATCCTCCACTTGCCATCAGTTCTCTTGCGAGCATCCAGCCTCCACGGACAAATATGACTCATACACTTGGCGTGGTACCTCAAATTAATATCAGAATGGGTGACCGTGTACGGTCGATGATGATGCACAGCATAGTCCTGAAGGAAAAGCTTTAGCTCAGTCATAGGGTTGAAAATCATACCCTTCTGAAGAATCCAATCTTTATGGTTATGCAGTGTTTGCTTGCACAGATTCAATCCAGTATCACAAACTGCCTGCTCCACCATACTGACATCCCTATAACTTGGAATGCCTCTAAAGTGCATGTTAACCGACCTCAATTGCTGCAGCTCTGTCTCAGTCAAAGGATCAGGCGAAACATAATACCATGCTTCGCTCAAACGCCGCCATGCATCAAAATGTGTATGATCCTCTGGTATATCAGTGACTAGTCTCCCTGGAGGATGCATATTCTGAGGAACCGGTTGTGGCATAGCACAAACCGGTTGTGGAATAGCACGAACCGGCGATGGGAAAACAGAAAGATAACTGTCCTCTTCTTCGTCATAATCTGAATCATCATCCGAATCATAGTGTTCATCAAACAATTGTGCCTCCTGCTCCTCCTGCTCGAGCCGCTCTAGGTCGGCCACATCAAAATCATTGTTTATTTGGCCGACGTCAGCGTGGGCATTTTCAGATGGATAGACCGTCTCCTGCGTGGGGGTGACCATCAACATCCATACTCATTGGAGTTGCATCGTCATCATCCCCTACCTCCTGTTCTTCACCTTCGTTGCCATCATTGGACGGCTCTGCCTGCTTCCTCCAACTGTCCTCTACCACGATCTCGGCCATGGTCGAATTGGATGCCATAACGATCCTCTGGTGTTTTGCCCAATCAGCCTGGTTGCGCAAGGGCATCAACACATAGTTTGCCCTACTCTTGCCACTGTTGTAACACCCGGGTGTTAATTTAATTAAAATAAAATAGAATTTAATAAGAAAATGGCCAAAATCCTAGATGGAGAAAAATTCTAGCCAGATGTTTGTTGCATTCATGCCGTTGCATAATTTTTATTGAGTGAAAAAGAATTTTATTAAACCCGTTTAGGGCGAATCAGATTTATTCCGTTTAGAAAATAAATAAAAGGTTTATGAAAGTTTTAAAATTTTGAACCCAAACTTTTAATTTCAAAACCTAGGATAAATTTTTTCAAAATTTTGCATACTGTTTAGATTTCAAACTGTTTTGAAATTGGTATTCAAATGAATTTATAAAAGTTTGGAAAAAAGAAAAGGAAAGGGAAAATGTGAACTGGGCTCCCTCATCCTCCCTTTCTAAAAACCAAGCCCAACTCGGCCACACCCTTTTCCCCTCCTTGGCATCGGCCCAAGCTCTCCCTAGCCCAGCGAGCCACCGGTCGGCCCAACCCCTTGGCGGCCCGTGCCCCCTCCGTCCGTTTTCTCTCCCCGCCCTCCAGCCCGACCAGCCAGCAGGCTGGCCCGTCTCTTCCCGCGCCCCTCCCTCCTCCCTCCGGGCCAGATCGGCGTGAGCGCACACCGGCCAACCGGCCCAGCTGCCCCGCTCACGGCCCAACGCTCCTCCTCGCGCCAGCCCAATCTGGTGGCCCGCAATCCACTCCCCCTCTCCTTCACTCTCCCGCGCCAGCCCGCCCTCCGCTCGCGGCCCAAGCACCACGCCGCTCGCCTCTCTCTGCCTCGCTGACAAATGGGCCCGCGTCGTTAGGCCGTCCCCAACCTCCCTTCTCCGCCCTTCGTGCGAGAGTGCGGCTGGCTGCGAGGTGCTGACGAGGCTCCAAGTGGCTCCCTCGGGTTGGACGGGTCCATGGACCGGCGGTGCAACGCGTCGGTGGGGTTTTGCCCACCGTGGACCGACGACGTCTACGCGTGTGGCGGCGCCGTGGAGGCGACTGCGGCCTCGCCGTCACGCGGCTACTTGGCGCTGGGCGCTCAGCTAGGCTTCGGAGATTGGGGATCGGCGGCGCAGTTTCGGTCGGCGAGTCGGTGGTCTACGCGATGCGGTTCGGCGGCGGTGCCATGGGGCGGAGGGCGGTCGGTGGCTCTCGGGTGTGGGAGATGGAGCTCGTCGGTGCAATGGGGAGGGAGACAGAGAGCTTGGGAGGGTCGAAGAGTGTGCGGTGATCTACGCGGGGTGTCTAGGGTGTCCTAAACAGGCAGAGATGGGTGAGGACGAGGGAGCAGGGAAACGCTCGGCGGCGGCGGCGCCTTGGGTGATGCGAAAGGCGGGGCTCAGGGAGGTACCTAGGCTCCGGTAAAGACCACAGGAAGGGGTAGGGGGCAAAGAGGAGATCACCGCGAGGTTTCTAACGGCATTTTCGTAGCCGACACGACCGGAGAGGAGGGAGCCGCGGCGGAGGCAACGTCGCGGTGGTCCGGAGCTCTGGTGAGGTTGGTGTGGGGATATAGACCCTAGGGTACCACACGATGGTACATGGGCCTGACCACTAGGAATCGTTTGGCCCACATGATGAAGACGTGCGGCGCACGGCATGCACCGCACGACAGTTGTAATCTAGATATAGTACCAACTCTAATACTTACCATGTAACTCTGTCCCTTCGGAATATATAAGGAGGGACAGGGGTCCTCCGAGAGGGCAAGTAAGGTCCTAGGTCACAGGTCATAAGCCAGATCCAATCAATACAACTCGACGCAGGACGTAGGGTATTACGCTAAATCTAGCGGCCCGAACCTGGATAAACCTCTATGTTCATCTTGTTTTGCTTGGCTCAACGTTTGGGTCGTCGTCTTGCGCACCTTCCCCTCTAATCTACCACCTTGGGCATACCCCTAGGCGGACTATCGGCGATATTTCGTCGCCAGAGCTCCGGACCACCGCGACGTTGCCTCCGCCGCGGCTCCCTCCTCTCCGGTCGTGTCGGCTACGAAAACGCCGTTAGAAACCTCGCGGTGAGCTCCTCTTCGCCCCCTACCCCTTCCTGTGGTCTTTACCGAAGCCTAGGTACCTCCCCGAGCCCCGCCTTTCGCATCATCCATGGCGCCGCCGCCACCGAGCGTTTCCCTGCTCCCTCGTCCTCACCCATCTCTGCCTGTTTAGGACACCCTAGACACCCCGCGTAGATCACCGCACACTCTTCGACCCTCCCAAGCTCTCTGTCTCTCTCCCCATTGCGCCGATGAGCTCCATCTCCCACACCCGAGCGCCACCGACCGCCCTCCGCCCCATGGCACCACCGCCGAACCGCATCGCGCAAACCACCGACTTGCCGACCAAAACCGCGCCGCCGATCCCCAATCTCCGGAGCCCAGCCGAGCGCCCAGCGCCAAGTAGCCGCGTGACGGCGAGGCCGCAGTCGCCTCCACGGCGCCGCCGCGCGCGTAGACGCCATCGGTCCATGGTGGACCGGTGGACAAAACCCCACTGACGCGCTGCACCGTCGGTCCATGGACCTGTCCAACCCGAGTGCGCCACTTGGAGCCTCGTCAGCGCCTCACAGCCAGCCGCACTCTCTCTCCCTCCTTCTAATCTCAGCCCTCCATCGCGAGATCAACAGCCCAGAACCGATCATACCCCTTCGCCGAACATTTTGCTAAAGAGCCCCTCCTTTATCTGGAAATCAACCCGTCGTCCACATACACAGTGCACTGAGTCTGCCGATTTCTTACGAACTGACCCCTATGCTTTTCCGTAATTAAGGCTCAGTCCTCGCCACCGTTGCACACGCCACTGCCCTGCTGGCACGTGCAGCCACTCCCGCGCGGACACGTGGTGCCACCTGGCGCCGCGTCAGCGCGAGCTGGCCGGCCTCAGCCATTTTACATAAAGGCCCTCGCTCTCTTGCCAAACCAACCCGCCGTCCATCGCAACTGTGCGATGAGTCTGTCATTTCATTTGATCCAGTCCCTGTGGTTTTGAATAAATGAGGCCCGGTCCGCAACCTTTCCTTTTTCCGTTTTAATTTATTTAAAACCCGAAAATGAGTTCAACTTATTTACAGTTTTGCCACTCAGATTCAAAAGCCCATAACTTGTTCATTTTAACTCCGATTTAGCCCGTTCAAGTCACGTTAGATTCATCTCGTCGAGCTCTACGCGTTAGATCTATTTACGTTCTGTTTCATACTGTTAATATACTGTTATTTATTTGCCTTGTTTGGGCCATGTTTGATGTTTGATCCAGCGTGTGCGAGCTACGTGGAACCCCTGGATCAACCTTGTGCCTTCATCGCTCCGACCCAGCCCGCAGGCAAGTGTCCTTGAACATCTTGCACCTACTTTATTTTGCTTTTGGTATTAGACTAGAGTAGATCCTGTAGATGCATGCAGTGTCTAAATTTGAATCCCATGATATGGTTTACTAGATCTTGTATTATTTTTCTTGTCACCTAGTTTTGGGATGATATGGGTAGAAGTCATGCTTAGCCCTGCAGTCATGGTTGGGATGGGTTGGTTACAATTAATAATCTTGATTAATGATCTATGGAATATTTTGGGCTGGTAATGTTGTAGAATGGTGAGTAGGTAAATCCGGCAGGATGGACCGTTGGTGGTGTGGTGCCATGTGACTTGGCGTACGGTTGTCGTGTGACTCGGCGTTACAGTTTGCCATGGGACTTGGCGTTGGTTTGGGTTTGTGGTTTGTTATCCTGCCTGGATCCCTAGGACCCAGTTCTCGAAGCCTGTAACCCAGCAAAACAGCGCAAACCATGAGGCCTATATGGCTCTAGGACTGGCTAATTAATTAGAGAAGCCTTATGTCGTTATTAGTTACATATGGACATGGGACAGGGCTTCTTCTACGCAGGATACTGCTTGGTACGGGAGTGATTCCTAGGCTCGGGCGCTAGACCTGGTGTTATTACGGAAGGTAGCTCTATGTCGTGACATATGGAACTAATACACATAGTGTTGACACTGGTTATCTATCAAAATTAAAGAATAAATAAATATGAAAAGGGCATGAATTCAATCACCAATAAAGGTTTAGGGTTTTAATTGACAATATTCCATGAGTTTTGGTGAATTGTGATTCTGCAGGGACTAAATAGGAAAACCAGCACTGATTACTTCTCCTAGAAGGAAACTTGAAAGGACCTTGATGTCGCCAAGGAGGCCTAGAGGGGGGGGGTGAATAGGCCTGTCAAAACTCAAAACTCAATTTAATCAGTAGACAGATCAGCACTGCCGATCCTGAGATCAGCACTGCCGATCCTGAGATCAGCACTGCCGATCTGGGAAAAAGTGAAACTGAGTTTCGTGGGTATGAGAAGAAATGTTGCACAGGCAGAGGATAAGCTTCCTGCAGGGTTAGACAGTTCACAGATATGCCAGAAATCGAAAGCACAAGTATAAAGCACTAGATCAAACCCTAACCCTAGAAATCACTTCAAGAATGGAATGTAAACCAAAGCACAAGGTGACACAAGGATTTATCCCGTGGTTCAGCTCGCCACAAAGGCTTGCCTAAGTCCACGTTGTTGAGGTATGCCACAAAGGCTCAAGCTCACCACTTAGGTTTGCCCTTTCCTCGTTCTCAAGTCAAGAGAGTGAACTCTTGAGGTGAGGGGTGATTTCTTAGCTGCAAGAAGGTGGTTACAAACCTCCCAAGGCTGTCACAAACGTTGGCAAGCTCAAGGGCAACACCTAGCCGGCTAGGAGCAAGCTCCAAGAGTAATAAACACTAGAACCTCCGGCCAAACGTGAACCAATGCTCTTGGGACTTTGGGAATCAATGGATCTGCTCTCTAATCGAGTTTTGCTGCCCTGTCTTTCAAGTTTTAGTGGTTGGAATGGGAGATCCACTTGAAAGCTTTGGGAGCAACAATGGAGGAGTGAGAGAGAGAGAGGGGAGCTCTTCAAACGGTCAGATCCCGAGCTAGAAGAAGCACTGGTGTAACTGGGCTGTTATGGGCTTTCTGAAAAGGTATATATATAGTCTGGGCCCACCGGTCCGGTTATGATCGGCACTGCCGACCATAAGGGTCGGCACTGCCGACCTCCCAAATTTAGTCAAATCAAGGTGAAACCTGTGGGGTTAGAAAGGTGGCTGGAAGTATATCTTTCTGGCAAAGATTGAGCATTGGTATCACAATTTGACTGTGGGTGCTAGAATCCCTCTTAATAGTACGGCATACCTATACTCAAGAACAAGAGAATATAAACAATTAACCACTTGAGTCTTCAGTATCTTCATATGCCATTTCTTCTCAATGTCACTTCATAGGGGTTGCAACTAATTGCAACTATCTCATCTCTTCGAGCAAACATCCCTTGAGCATGTGACTTGAACCATCTCTCATATGTGAGTTCAACTTCATGGCTTCAAGTCACTATCACTAATGATCTGATCGTCAACACAATATGACTCCTCATAGCTTGATTAGTACCTCGACTCAATGCAAGTACTCTCTTCTTCACCCTAGCCATAGTACCTCGGTCTCCTTGACCTTCACTTTCGCTTAGTACCTCGAAGTCCTTTCCTTGCTATCTTCACCTTACCAAGCCATACTCAAGTCACATCATATTAAGCATCCATTGAAAACCATTTCTTCAATATTGTGATCCTTGCTTGAACATCTTGTAGATATGAATGTTGAGATCAATCAAGCTTTAGTTTGACTCACATAGAGACATATATGGATCATCATTAATATGGTCAAGCCAATTCACGGTTCCTTATATCCTCTCCATTTTGGCTTGACACTCAACACTTACTTCAATCTCCATCTTCATACTTCTAGCTTGATCAAATCAATGCAAAGTGATTCTCCAAATATTTATCCATACAAGCAAACCAATGTAGAGATGACATATATCCAATATGAGTTTAAGTCTTTGTCATTGACCTTTGCTTGACATTAACTCACTTATGCATTCTTGATTCATTCTTCAACCTTGATCAAAGCTAGTTCACTATCAAACTCATCTTGCTCATGAAAAGCAACCCATTGTTGAGACCATTCCAAAATCATCAATCTATGTCTCACTTGTCATTTGTCAAATATGCTTGCTTTCTCATGATGCCATGATATCCCACAACATAGAAGCCATATCATCAACTCTATTTGCATTGTTGTCTTTTACTTGAACAAGATTGTTTCCATGATCTTCCAATACAATAATACATAATTTTGGCCTTCATTTCAGCACTATGTGGAATACCATCAAGTTTGCATTTCTAGTTGAACCTTGGATACACTTAGCAAACTTGTTAGACCTTTAATTATGTTGTCACTCAGTTCACCAAAACCCACTAAGGGCTAGATGCACTTACAAAACTGATGGAAGATTACGGAACCGACACGTCAGGAATACTCCAGAAGGACCTAGAGGACACCAGAGGACACCACGAGGCGGGACACCCCGAGAGGCCTCCAGGTGGGACCGACCGGTCCCACCCTAGGACCGGTCGGTCTCCCCCTGGGCCCGATGGCCTCCGTCTTCTAGAAGCTTCCTCCACCGTCTTTGAGGATCCATCTCAGCCCTACGTGAAGTCGGTTTGATCTAACGGTCGCGGTTGATTCCTCAGGGCTATATAAACAGGCCCCCAGGCCCCAGGGAAGATCAAGTCTCTCTTCAGAAAAGTCTATGCCTCATCCAGAAACCCTAGAAGAAGACTTCAAGAGCCAGCTTTCAAGTAGAAGACTAGTTACCCCTCTAGTTTAGGTTTAAAACCTAGTCTTATACTAGAACTAGAAGAGAGAGAGAGAGGAAGAGATCAAGAAGGAGCTCCGGCCTGTCGAATCAACTTCTTCATCTTGTACCTGCGGATTCAAGTTCATCTTCAACTTGCTTCAGGGATTGTTTTGGTAATCAACGTCTATATTTAAGTTTGAGCCATTGTTCTTATTATTCTTAAGGTTTATGACTCTCTTTTGAGTACTTTAATTCTAGATGCGTTAGAGTTAGAGTAGTTGGATAGTGTAAGCGTGGTGTTTAGACTTGATAGCTCATAAATGCCTCCTATAACACCGGTAGTAGTGGTTGTTCGCAAGGGTGACTCTTATAGCCTTATTGATTCTTCTATAGTCCACTTACCCGTGTGTAGGCTCAGTAGGATTATACATTTGCATAAAAGATTCAAACTCTGTTTGTGACCTTTTATGGCAACTTCCCCACTAAGAATAATATAAACATATCACTCTTAAATTGGAATTAGACAACCTTAGTAATCCCCTTTATGCTTCTAGATTCTCCGTCCTTGTTAGCTACTCAGGGGTTAGACTTTAAGACTTAACACTATCCGTTCCTTTGGGTTCGATATTAAAACGGGGTTACTTCGGTGAAGTGCTACATCGGTAGATCTTATCTGTGCGCTTGCGGATAAAGTAGAGTGTGCGTTAATTTATACCAACACATAGGAGGACTCTTTGTAACGGCCTTGTAGTGAACCTTGTCGATCCACCTTGGAAGTGGGTTAAGAGACTAGCTACCTCGGGCACAAGGGCAACACGACTCATGGGTAAAGATGTGCGAACTCTGTAGAGTATTAAAACTGATATATCAGTCGTGCTCACGGTCACGAGCGGGCTTGGACTTCTTCGAGATTAGTTGGTGGGCTGGGTCTGGTTCGTTAGGGAAGCCTTATGTGGTCATTAGTCCCATATGACATGGGTACAGAGGCTTCTTCTATGCGGGTTACTGCTTGGTATGGGAGTGATTCTCAGGCTCGGGCACAGACCTGGTGTTATTACGAAAGGTAGTTTTCTATGTCGTGACATATGGAACTAATACACATAGGGGGACTCTTCGAGTCGGCCTTGTGGGTGGCCTGATGGACTTCAGGTGTGGTTTGCCTGATGAACTTCAGGTGTGGTTGCTTGGTGTGACTCCAAGTGTGGTTGCTTGGTGGACTACTCCAAGTGTTGGTTGCTCGGTGCGACTCCGAGTGTGGTTTGCTCGGTGCGACTCCGAGTGTGGTTACTGTTACAGATGGAGACTGTGGTTATAACCTAATAAATAGGTGCATAGGAAATAGGATTTAATAGGATGTGTTGCTTTAGGTGCTTGAGTCAAACAGAGTTAGTCTACCTTTGTTATTAGCCTCATAAGCATATATTTCCTACACTTGCGGAGTACATTTCGATGTACTCACCCTTCCTCTTTGATCCCCCTGCTACCCCACCCAGACGTTGGAGTTGACGACGCAGAGCAGGAGTACGCCGAAGACGGTGGTTACGACCCCGACAACTTGTACCCAGAAGACAGTGGATACGACCCAGACGACTTGCACTAGGATGGCGCAGCCCCCGGTCGACCTTCCTGTGGAGATGACGTCCAGTTTCCGCGAGTCTACATTAGAGTTAGACTGAGAGTCTGTACTTTTCTTTTGGACCCGAGGGTCATTTTTGTAATAAAGTTCGATATTATTAATAAAGCATTGTTTTGATATTTACTATGATGTCGATATATGTATAAAAATTGATCCTGGCATACATATATTGTGCTCTAATTTTGTTCTTAAAATTGGGGTGTGACAACTGTCAAATCTCCCTTTCAACGAGAAATCACCATCAAACTTCTCCTTCAGACGCAACACAAGCTCCGTAAATGAAGGACGCTCATCAAATACTTCGAGTTCTTCTTCCATGTTAGCATCAAACAACTCATCTCGTGTACTAATTGTGCCTCCATAAAACAATCTGACTACAGTGTCTATCTACAAAGTGAATAGTGGAACTAAGGTCAAGTGATGGTCTTCTCAAAAGTAAAGAATGACGTAACTACTTACTAAGTTGCCTTTACTAACCTAACTAACATACTAACCTAACTAAGTAACTAACTAACTAACTAACCTAACTAACTAACTAACTAACTAACCACCTAAACTAACCTAACCTAACTAACTACCTAAACTAACCTAACCTAACTAACTAACCTAACCTAACTAACTAACTAACAAACTAGATAACTAACTAAGCAAATAAATAACTAACTAACTAAAATACTAACCTATTTAACTAACTAATTAACCTAAACTAAAAAAATACCAAAAAGGAAAAAAAAATACCTTCCAGTCGTGGACGGTGGTGGAGAGGGTCGTGGAGGGGGGCGCCGGTGGCGGCCGGCCGGCCACCGCCTGGCCTAGCCGAGCAGCTGGCCTGGCCGGGCTAGGGCCGGGCGGGGCGGGGTGGCCTGGCCGGGCTAGGGCCGGGCGGGGCGGGGTACCAGGGCAGGGACGGGGCAGGGACGGGGCTTGGGCGGAGGACGAGCAGGACGAGACAGCGAGGAGCGGCGGCGGAGCGGCGGCGCGGCGGCGAGCAGGGGCAGCGGCGATGGCGCTGGGCGGACGGCGGTGCGGGCGAGGCAGAGGAGGAAGGAGGAAGAAGGCCGGTGCGCCCAGATCTAGATCGGCTTTGCTGCGCCAACTCGCCTGGCGCGCCAAAGCCGTTGACCGCGTCAGGCCGCCTGGCGCGGCAAACGCGTTAGCCACGCCAGCCCGCCTGGCGCGGCAAACTGACAACCAGGCCCCACCTGGACCTGCGTGGCCGGGCGGTGCCACGGTGGCGCTTTTGCCGCGCCATGCGAGACGGCGCGGCAAAAGGGTTAGTTTTGAAAAAAAAATTAGACAGTGTTGTTTTTAAAATATCTTATTTAATTGGGTTATTAATAAAAAAATCGATACAGAGAAACTGCGTTGAAGCGTGATGAAAAAATATTTAAAAACTATTTTATTAAGTGACTCTCCAATGGTTATTAGATAGCGAATTTATATAAAAAAAAGACTTTGGAGATACTATGATGGTTCAAGGCTCTATCTTTTAGAAGTATGCTGGATCTTAATTAAGGTCAACTTCAAAAGACTTTATATCTTTCGTTCTCATAACCGATAGAAATAGAGGTTTTGGTTTTAAAAAATGCCCTCGTATAGTTTTAATTAGATTCTCAAATATTGTCATTCTCTATTTTAGATTTTTTGCTAGCCAAAGATATAGAGTGGTAACTCTCTCTAGATGACGCACCAACATAGAGTAGCCCAGAGAAATTTTGACCATGACGTACTAATTAAGGAGCAGGCTACACGTCCATAATCCCTTGAACTAAACCGTACCTAAGTGTGACGTGGATTGCATATCCATTTGATCTACCGCGGAGATCACGGCATGATGGACCTACTACTCATCTATGGGAGCGCTGTTGGTATGAACGGCTGCGATATACAGTAGCTTCCAGAATCCAGAAGGCGTGCGCCTAACTGCCTACCAAAGATTAGAGGAAAAAAAAAAGCACGGGTCGTCGTCGTCGCCGTCGCCGCAAACGCACGATCGACTGACAGGCCATTGCTGCAATGCGAGCTGAATATATACTAATTCCCATGAAACAACATCTTAACGATGGATTAGATATGTCTCCTCCCATGCATTATGCATGGGTGATTCGCATAGCGTAGTTTAGGGAGACGAAACGTCGGCAGCAATTAATGAAAAACAGAGAGGACCCATGCCATGCGCTATGAAGAAACCAGATTCATGTCTGATCCATGGCAGCGATTAATGAAAAACAGAGAAGACCATTTAGCATGCATGATGCATGGCGTCCTCGATCAGATCAGTGTCTGATGAGATGAAAGCCACCTGATTCTCTGTCAGTCGTTTGGTTGGTTATGTTGCAAATTGCGTTGCTTTGGCAGCTACTGTGTGCATAGATAGAGTCAACAGTCCACACGAAGTCGAAGCCCAGATGCAAAGAAAGCAACATCTCCCGGAACTGCCTGAGACCTGAATGGTTTCACTTTCACCGTTTCAGTATGGGGTTGGTCACAGGCGAAGTTTCTTCCACCATATCCATTATTACCGGCCTTATAGGAGGGGTCAGGAGCCTGAGTCTGATGCAGGGCAGACCCAGGTGAAAAATTAACGGGCGGCACACACCAAAGTCCAAAAATGATTGAGAGCTTGACCTCAAGGGCCTATGTTATTTGGTTTAGAGCTGGCAAAGGTCGCTTGGCCAGACGACAATCTCGGGCATTGGATCTTGGAGGACTCAAGTGGAGATGGATGCCTGGGACCAGGGCTCCAACCAAAGTCTCTCAATATATGTAAGGGTCTTGTAAATTATTCATGTGGAGGCATTATCGGTAAAATAAATAGTATACAACCACTATTTAGCAAATTTTAAGCAGAGGCCAATACCCCTCACTGGAGGAAAAAAATCTGGACAGCAAGGTCTATGCCTAGACTCTATCCACTAAGATCCATGTGCGGTCCAAAAATCAGTAGGCTTGGGCCGGGTCGGGCCGAGCTCAAAATGGCCGGGTCTAGTTGTACCAAGGGTTCTAGTTTACATGCACCTAGAAATTAGCACCTCTCTATAACACAAAGAATTGCAAAATCTACACCCGATTAATTTCTCTTCATGCAATGTTTCTACACCGTCACTATGGTAATAGTAATCAAAGAGAAAAGTCTCCTTGATATCCATTCCAAGTGCGCGGGGCTTGATTCGGGGTAGGTGTAGTTGGGATCTTGCTTTGCCATCGACTGCCGTGGCAGGCATCAACCCAAATACTATGTCGTCATTGAATGCATATTTATAAAATCTATTTGGAAATATTCCAGAAATTCTACCATGGAGTAGCTAAAAAAACTAGAGTTTCTGGAGTATTTTTTAGGTACCCTTACAACTCCATTTTTTCACTAAAACAGAGTTTGTAGGTCTACACCTGTTTAGCCAAAAAAAAAATGGAGCGGAACTAAAACAATTTAGAGTGGAATTGTCCTGAACAGATCCATACACGGTTGTATTCTCCTCGAAGTTTTTACCAACGGAAGATAGGTGAGTAAAAATGAAAAGTGGGAGACAAAGAAAAACCTTTCGGTTTGCAAAGAACACGGCGGCCATAAAGCTGGCCAAACAGGTCTCCATTTCTACTCCCTTCATTCCAAAATAAATATACTTCTAGA
The DNA here is from genome assembly GCA_009763385.1 of Coix lacryma-jobi var. lacryma-jobi. Classification (NCBI taxonomy): domain Eukaryota; kingdom Viridiplantae; phylum Streptophyta; class Magnoliopsida; order Poales; family Poaceae; genus Coix; species Coix lacryma-jobi. The sequence goes on from CM019827.1 coordinate 130,622,750, forward strand.
GTTTGAATAAAGATGTTAAAGTTAGTGTGAAATCATATTTATACCTCTAGAAAGATGTAATTATTATACCTCGAAAATTGAGAAACTAGAAAAAGATAAATAAGACTAGTTTGTTTTTTAATGTAAATATGCACTTATTTTAGGATAAATTTTAAACTCTAAAAGTACATTTATTTTGAGACGGAGCGAGTAGTCGTCGTCAAACCCTAAGCCAGGCCAGGGCGGCTGCCACCCTACCAGGCTACGGCTACCACTGATGGTCCGTCCCTGTATTCACCCGCATCCATGCATGCGTGCCAAGTAGAACAGCAGGATCGGAGTCGGAGCGGAGACGGCGTACATGCGCGTGCAGTGCGTGCCCATGAACGTTCACCGGCATCTTTCTCAGCAGTGGCCAGTGGATGATTATGAGCACTGCAATGCTTCTGCGATCCATGCCGTCCAGCACTCATCACCAATCACCATTCAATTCTCGTGCCCGCCTACGACAATCAACAACACATCCTCCTCCATCGGATAGGCATTGGACAAAAGGACGACAATGGACAAGGCTACCTTTTACCTTTTAGGCCTTCCCTTTTAGGCCTTCCGCAGTGTGGTCAGAGAGTGATGCCCAAAAGAGGAGAGAGAGTGTTTGGGCATCACTCCCAACACTGCAACAAGTGGTGCTTGTTTTGCATTAAAGCCAGAAAAGTTGGGAGCGGTGAATGAAGTTTCACCGGTGCCCAAAACATAAAAAATATTTTTTCACTGTAGAATGTCAGAACGGTTACAAGTCCGTTGGCACACAGACCTTCACAAGGCCGTTGGCCACACACGCACACAAACCTTCAAAGTTCAAAATACATAGGTGCTGGGCACACGGGCCTTCAAATTTCAACATATACATGCGCTAGCACATAGGCCTTCAGGTACACATGACCGTTGCAAAATGTCTATAAATACAAGTAACTACCTGTACATGAACACACAGGTCTCTCTCTATTCTCCCCCTCTGTAGCCATGGAGAACACAACTTCATCTTTCACAAATATGATGAACTCTGCAGTAACAAGTGGTGAGCCACAAAATCCAGTTAGGCAGCAACATAATTTTTCTTCACCCCAATACCCCATGAACTATCCACCACAATTTCCTACCTCTTTCTGCGGATACATGGGTGTATGCCGAGTCTCTGAGTGATGAGTGATTGTCAACGGGTTTGATGCGCATGTTCTTTGGCTTGTGTTGTGCAGGTGTCGAGCTCGGAGACAGTGATCGATGGCTTGTGTTGTTGCACTCTTTTGATTATATGCCTGAGGCTGCTAACTTGCATTTCTGACTTCATATGCATTTTATAAGGGGGAGTTTCTGTTGGCTCAAGGGAAGAGTTTGTGCTTGATAAGTGCATTTTCAACTAAGGGGGAGAGTTTTTGCAAATCATATGTCTCCTGGCGTTCAATTAAGGGGGAGCTTTTGCTAAGGGGGAGATTTTCCAATCTTTATGCTCTTCTCTTTTTGGACCTAAGGGGGAGTCCCTAGTTGCTTGCACTTGTCGAGGGGAGTTTTGCTAGTTGTGTTGAGCCGTTGCCTCTGTCTTGAGGGACTAGCAAACATTTTCCTCATTTGTCGTCGAGTTGGATTTTGATTGGTTCAGAGACCTTTCGTTTGTTTTTCAATTGGTCGGAGTGGTTTTCGTGCTAGTTGTGTTGAGCTTCTATGCCTCTATCTTGAGGGACTAGCATTTTTGCCATTTTTAGCTCTGATTTTCAATTGGTGTTTTGCTAGCGGTGTTGAGCCTGTTCTACCTCTTCTTGAGGGCTAGCTTTGCTTTGCTTGGTTGCGTCGAGCCGTTGCCCATGTCTTTGGGGACCAAGTTTTCACTTCTTCCACTTGACCTTCTTCGGCTTTGCTATGCTTTTAGGTCATTTGGTTGAGTTCTCTTCCTCTCCTTCCTCCTACCTTCTTCTTTCATTTTATGATTTGTGTGTGTAGTTGACAATGCACTCATCAAGGGGGAGATTGCGGATACATGGGTGTATGCCGAGTCTCTGAGTGATGAGTGATTGTCAACGGGTTTGATGCGCATGTTCTTTGGCTTGTGTTGTGCAGGTGTCGAGCTCGGAGACAGTGATCGATGGCAGGTGAAGGTCAAGTTGAGACGTGTCGTGCCGATGGACTGGGCGCGATGAAGGATGGGCGTGCCGTGCGGCGGACGTGCCATGCCGATGTATCGGACAGTGAAGGGCGGACGTGAGGCTTGGACTGAGGGACTAGAGGCCGGAGGATCAGCTGTGGTGGCTGGCAGCCTGTGGCGACGACAAGTGAAGAAATGCGGTCATGTCGGTGGACGGGGTGCACGGAGGTGCATCCCCTCTACGACGCCGGTTTGTTGGTTGAGCCAGAGAAAAACCAACGGGTGGACGGTTTCCAGGTTTGGGCCTCAAAACCTGGGTGCTGGGTTTCCAGGTTGAGCCACAAAACCTGGGCGCGACGGTTTCCAGGTTGAGCCTCAAAACCTGGGCGTGGGCCGGTTTCCGAGTTTGGGCCTCAAAACTCGGGCGCTGCGGGTTTCTGAGTTTGGGCCACAAAACTCAGGCTGGTGGGCTGGTTTCCCGGTTTGGGCCTCAAAACCGGGGGTTGCTGGAAAAGGCTGGTTTCCCGGTTTGGGCCACAAAACCGGGGGTGCAGAGCGAGGGCGGCACGTGGCGGCGATCCAGAGGTTGCGTCGAGGCAACGCTTCGGTTCGAGCGGGCGTGGCCGTCGGATCTACCTACCACCGCGGGTTGGACCAGAATAGCCTTAGGGTTTAGCTGGTTCGCTCTGTAATTAGTTTAGAGAGGGGTAGAGTAGGAAATAGACTTAGTCTAGGTTAGTATAAGTAGTTCAGGGGAGACACCCTCCTCCCTATCTCAGCTATCTCAGTTTTAGCTATCTCAGTTAGTGCCTTCATTTGCTAGGGTTTCCTGCTCTCCCATCCCCTGCTTTAGCTAGTTGAGATCCGCAGAGAGACTCCACTCTGTGTACTGTTGAGTTGAGGAAGTGAGGCCGTATCCTCACCTTGGAGCACAGATCGATGGCTTGATTTGCGTCCTTAATTCGAGTTCGTGGCTGTGATTTCCGTTTTGCTTGTGTTCTTCACGAAATCCTTTTGCTCCACGATTTTCCCGTCGCTTGATCTCTTTGCTCGGTTCATCTTTTGCAATTCCGTTTGAACCAAGTTGTTCTAGATCGTGAGGCACTTCTTTCCACCAAAGGAATCATCCTCTAACCTCACGGTCTAGGAGATCGATCGATTTTTCGTTTCGGGTCACTTTTTCTCACTTCCCCCAAAATTCTTCGATTCACCGATTTGGAGTTAGGTTCGAGCCATGATCTCTTAGAGATAGCTCACTAACCTCCTTGTGACTTCACTCGCCAAGTTTGATCCCTAGAGGATGCGTTTTGGGTGAGTTTGAGTCGGATCGGTAGAAGAACAGAGGGGCTGCGGGGTGACCGGACGCTGGTCGCGAAGTGATCGGACGCTGACCAGTGCGTCCGGTCGTTGAGCGTTGCGTACAGAGTTTCTGTTTTGACCGGACACTCATGACCGGACCCTGTGTTTATCGATTGACCGGACGCGCCTAGGTTCCTGTTCATCGTGTTTGTTTGATCTGACCGGACGCTCTGTTCACAACCGGACGCTCCGTACTAGTGAGTCCGGTCGCGAACAGAGAGCTCCCAGAGCCGATTTCTGACGACCGGACGCGTCCGGTCCCAGCTGACCGGACGCAGGCAGAGTCCGGTCGTTGCTGTTTCGCGCCGTTTCGTTCGCGGTTTGTTCGCTCTTGATTGGATTCAAGTTTCGTCTTTTGCGTTGGCTTTCTAGGGTTGTCTAGTGTCCCGCTGTGCTTCGTGGGAGCATCCACCCTATATCTAGGGTCGTGGACATTAGCAAGCTCTAGGGTTCGCTTTTGGGGTTGATTTTGGGACAGTGGCATCTAGTTTCCGTAAGGAAATTTTGAAGCTCCCATTCACCCCCCCTCTGGTCGCTTTCGGGTAGCTTCTCGGTCCTTCAATTGGTATCGGAGCTGGTTAAGGATCTTCCACCTTAGCCGGTTCCAGATCCACCGAAGGCGACATGGATCGCGGCGTGGGCAAACCGCCGTTCTTTGATGGGACGAACTATGCGTATTGGAAGATACGCATGTCGGCCTATCTGCAGAGTTTGGGTGCGTCTATTTGGGATATTTGCAACTCTGCTGATTACGTGGTCTTGGCTGCTCGTGTTTCTCAGCAACAGATCGATGAGCACGATGCCAATAGCCGAGCCCGTAATGCTCTCTTTTCTTGTTTGAGCATGGGTGAGTTTGATCGTGTTTCTCACCTCGCTACGGCTCGGGAGATCTGGGACACCCTCATGCGTTTCCATGAGGGCACCTCTCAAGTCAAAACCCGACTCTACGAGTCGTTCAAGCGTGAGTATGAGAACTTTAGACATCAACCTGGCGAGAGCATAGAAAGTTTATTCGCTCGCTTTCAGGTGATTGTCAACAGGATGAGGGCTAACAGAGAGCAGTTGCCGTTTGACGATCATGAGCGTGCTTTGAAGCTTTTGCACACTCTTGACCGTTCGGTGTGGGACTCCAAGGTTCAGGCAATCATCGAATCGCCGAACTATGAGACCCTCACCTGCGACGAGCTCTTCAGTAAGCTCAAGTCCAGTGAGATTGATGCTATGGCGAGGGCTTCCTTTGAAAATCCTTCTCGCCCGTCCATGGCTTTGGTTTCCGGCTCTTCCTCTAACCCCTCAGCTGGCTTTGCGCTTTCCTCTCTCTTTTCTGTGACAGAGGACCAGCTGGAGTCTTTGGGAGACGACGAGTTGGCTTTGCTTGCCAACCGGTTCTCGCGGTTCCACAACAACCGCATGAACCGTCGTCGAGGAGGAGGACGCACGGGATGCTACGAGTGCGGCGACCCCGACCACTTCATCGCCGACTGCCCCAAGAAGAAGAACAAGCACTCGGGCAAGGGCGAACATGGGCGCAAGCACGACTCCAAGTACAAGGAGAAGCACGTTCCCCCAAGGCACAAGAAACGGGGCGGCTTCGACAAAGAGTACATCAAGAAGAAGTACTTGGAGAAGCAGCAAGCTGAGCAGCGTGCGTTCTTCGCCACGCTCAGCGACGTCGACGGCTCGGATGACGACTCCGCTGGCTCCAGCGATGACGAGTCCGTGAAGAAGAAGCTGGAAGACAAGTTCAACGGTTTGTGCTTCTTCGCCGGCGACGGAGGCCTGTGCACCATGGCGCTCGGAGATGAGGTCGACGGCGAGCCGGAGCGTACCCCTCGGAACGACGACGACGACGACACCTCCCAGGTATCTCTCACCTACGATGAGCTTTCCTCCGAGGTTGAGAAGTTGACTGCTGCCCTCCTTAGCCAAGATAAGTTGCTTAGGCGTGCCGCTAGAGAGCGCAAGGAGTTTAGGCAGAAGTGGGAGGACACGGTGAAGGAGCTTGAGTTCGCTCGGTCCACCGTGGTAGTGTCGGAGGAGGCGGAGTGCGAGTCGTGCACCGCGCACATGACTGACCTTCTCACTCTGAGAGGTAAGTATGCTGCGTTGGTTGGAGAGGTGGATGAGCTCCGTGCTAGGCCGCAGCTGTTGGGTGCGTGCAAGACTTGTCCTGTCTTGCAATCTGAGTTGGCAGAGAAAAATGCCAAGCTTGAGTCTTTAGAGAAGGCCAGCTCAGATAGCACTTGTGTCTCGAGGTGTGCTTTGTGTGAGGGCCTGGAGATGGAGATTGCCAATGTGAAGCATGGCAAGATGCAAACCGAGGAAGAAAACACATACCTTCGGTCCATCTTGTCATGGGTCTCCAGTAGTGAGCCACAGCTCGGGATGATGATCTCCCAATTCAAGCGAGCTGTTGGTGCCCCTGGTGTTGGTTTTGCTCAGAGTGTTGATCTCTCAGTTTTTGGGAAGATTGGAGAGTCTAGTGGTCTGAACCCATGTGAGAAGCCCAATTCCACCACTACTCCCAAACTTGCCAAGCTTCCACTCAAAGAGCCAGCCAAGCCTATCACCAAAGATGGTGTGGTTGAGGAACCCCCGAGAGCTCCTCCCAAGAACCCAGTTTGGGCACCCAAGCCAAACCACCTCAGAAACAAGCTTGACGCTATGCCACCCATTCGTGAGGAGTTGTCACAGAAGGGCAAAGGCAAAGTGAGCCACACCCACAGCCCTGGTCACCAACAACCCCCTTTGCGTGCGGTGAGGTACCAGTGTGATTTCTGTGGGAGGGATGGTCACTTGATCGAGTTCTGTTTCCGGCGCAAGCGGGAGGCGCGTCGTGCTCGGGAGATGGAGAACCCGGACATGTACCATCCAGCTCATGGTGGACATGTGCCGAAGGCTCAGGGGAGAGCTGCTAGGTCCGGACGTCAAGGTCCCCGGCCTAGGCAGGAGATGAGAGCCCCTAGGAGGGAAACTAGGCCTAGAGGTCCAGCACCTCAGTTTGTTAGGCCTAGGCAGGAGAGAGCTCCGAGGAGAGACGCTAGAGCAGTTGAGCCCCAGGCTCCTAGGCGTAGATCTCGTAGAGAGCGTGCCCGACGGGAGCCTGCAGTTGCAGGTTTTGGACCCCGTGGCGGAGGCTTAGTTGAGCGCTTTCTCCCACCGCAGTTTGAGTACCGCGGTGAGCGCTTCTTCCCTAGCGGACCACGTTTTCCTCAGCGTGGTGATCGCTTCCCTCGTAGACGTGCTAGGAATGGTTTTTACACTAACCCTTCTTTTGAGCAGCCGGCCCAACACTGGTTTTCCCCTTATTTCACTAACCCCAGTGTTGGACCGTATGCTCACCCTATGTCTTTTTATTGATGTAGGTGAGACGGTTGGAGGACATTTGGTTGGTGGATTCTGGTTGCTCGAGGCACATGACCGGAAACGCCAAGTGGTTCTCCAGCCTTAGCCCGGTCGCCGGAAAGGAGTACATAACCTTCGGCGACAATAGTAAAGGTAAGGTATTGTCTCGTGGGACGGTGCGGGTTAATGAGCACTTTGTGTTGGGACGGTGCGGGTTAATGAGCACTTTGTGTTGCGCGATGTTGCTCTTGTTTCTAACCTGCATTTTAACCTTCTTTCTGTTTCGCAACTTTTTGATGATGACTATGAGATTCGTTTTAAACCGAACCTTAGTCGCATCTTAGATCCTCAGGGCGATCTTGTATGTCTGATTTCGCCCTTTGGGAAAGTCTTTCGCGCGAATTTTTCGGAGTCGTTTGGTTCTTCTCGCTGTCTTTTGGCTAGTCCTTCTTCCTCCGATCTTTGGAAGTGGCATAGGAGGCTCGGTCATTTAAGCTTCGACTTGCTTGCAAGACTTAGCTCACTTGGCCTAATCCGAGGATTGCCCAAGCTTTCGATGGAGAAGGATCTAGTTTGCCATTCTTGCAGACATGGGAAGATGGTTGCCGCTCCCCACCATCCAGTGACTAAGGTCATGACCTCGCACCCCGGAGAGCTTTTACACATGGACCTTGTTGGTCCGGCTCGGGTGAGCTCGGTTGGTGGCAAGTGGTATGTTTTGGTTGTTGTTGACGACTTTTCGAGATATTCGTGGGTCTTCTTTTTGACTGAGAAGACTGAGACTTTCTCCTTCGCTCGCAATCTGATTTTGCGTCTTCAGAACGAGTTCCCTTTGAACTCGATGCGAGCTATTAGAAGTGATAATGGTTCCGAATTCAAAAATTCGGATTTTGAGAAGTTTTGTAACCGCCTTGGCTTGGAGCATCAGTTTTCTTCCCCATACACACCGCCCCAAAATGGTGTTGTAGAGAGGAAGAATCGGACCCTTGTTGAGATGGCCAGGACGATGCTTGATGAGCATAGGACTCCTAGGCGCTATTGGGCCGAAGCTATGAACACTGCATGCTATATTTCCAATCGCATTTTTCTGAGAGCTTTCTTGAAAAAGACTTCTTATGAGTTGCGTTTTGGCAATCTGCCCAAGGTGAGTTATTTTCGAGTTTTTGGTTGCCATTGTTTTATACTCAAAAAGGGCAACTTGGACAAATTTGAGTCTCGCTCCTCTGACGGTGTATTTTTGGGTTATGGCACTCACACTAGAGCATATCGTGTACTTAACCTTGATACTAACCGAGTCATGAAGACATCAGATGTCACCTTCGACGAGACTCTTGTTTCTTCTTCTTCTCGTTTTAAGTGTGCAGGTGATCATGAGGTTGGAGAGCCTCTTTTTGATGAGGAGGACGAGGGTGCTGAAGGTATGGATGATCCAGCACCCCCTCCACCTGCCGCGCCGCAAAGAGCGGCCTCGACGACGACTCACGGCCCCGACACTTCTTCTTCCTGGGGGCCGTGGGATTCTCCACCTCGCGCGGTACCTTTTGTACCCGGGGTGGAACCAGCTGCTGTTGAGGGGGAGGTCACTTCTTCCCGGGAGGCGCCACGACATATCCAGCGCCAGCACCCCCCTGAGCAGATGATCGGCGACATCGGCGAGCGAGTCACTCGCTCCAGGTCTCAGCACATCTCTCACTTCGCTCATTCTGCTTTTGTTGCTAATTTTGAGCCCCGAGATGTTGGACACGCATTGACGGATCCGGATTGGGTCAATGCCATGCATGAGGAGTTAGAGAACTTTGAGCGAAATCGGGTTTGGGTTCTAGTTCCACCTCCACCTGACTGTAAGCCTATAGGGACAAAATGGGTATTTAAAAACAAGCAAGGAGAGGATGGCCACGTTGTTAGAAACAAGGCCCGGCTTGTAGCGAAAGGCTATAGTCAGAAGGAAGGGATAGATTATGAGGAAACCTTCGCTCCTGTAGCACGTTTGGAGGCTATTAGGATACTCTTGGCTTATGCTGCATCCAGGGGCTTCAAACTCTTTCAAATGGATGTCAAGAGTGCCTTTTTAAACGGCTACATAGAGGAGGAGGTTTATGTTGAGCAACCCCCCGGTTTTGAAAATCCCAAGTTTCCAAACCATGTCTTTAAACTTCACAAAGCTTTGTATGGTTTGAAACAAGCCCCTAGAGCCTGGTATGATAGGTTGAAAACCTTTTTGCTTGCTAAGGGTTTTAAAATGGGATGTGTAGATAAGACGCTCTTTCTCCTCCGGCAAGGCAAAGACACACTTTTGGTCCAGATTTACGTGGATGATATCATTTTCGGTGGTTCTTCTCACGCTTTGGTTGCCAAGTTTGCAGATACTATGAGCAGGGAGTTCGAGATGAGCATGATGGGCGAGCTGACATTCTTTCTCGGGTTGCAAATTAAGCAATCCCGAGAGGGGACGTTTGTGCATCAGGGCAAGTACACGAAGGACTTGCTTGAAGCGGTTCGATATGGGTGAGGCCAAGCCTCTTCCAACACCCATGTCGACGACGACTGCCCTGGATGCGGATGTGGACGGAGAAGCAGTGGACCAGAAGGAGTACCGCAGTATGATCGGGTCGCTCCTCTACCTGACGGCGACACGCCCGGACATCCAGTTCGCGGTGTGTCTGTGCGCGCGCTTTCAGGCATCGCCGCGCACTTCTCACCGTCAGGCGGTGAAGCGCATCTTCAGGTACCTTCGTTTCACACCTGAGTTCGGGATTTGGTATTCTGCTTCCTCCACCCTCTCGCTTTGCGGTTATTCCGATGCCGATTTTGCTGGTTGTCGTATTGAGCGCAAGTCCACTTCTGGGACTTGCCAATTTATTGGATCTTCTCTTGTATCGTGGTCTTCTCGCAAGCAGTCTAGTGGCGCCCAGTCTACCACGGAGGCGGAGTATGTTGCTGTGGCTAGCTGCTGTTCCCAGTTACTCTGGATGATGGCCACTTTGCGTGATTTTGGTTTGAGCTTTTCTCGCGTGCCTTTGCTTTGTGACAGCACGAGTGCTATTAGCGTTGCTAAGAACCCCGTGCTTCACTCGAAAACCAAACACATTGATGTGCGCTTTCATTTCTTGCGAGACCACCAGGAGAAGGGTGATATCGACCTTCGCCATGTCGATACTCATCACCAACTGGCTGATATTTTCACCAAGCCTTTAGACGAATCAACCTTTAATCGGTTGAGGGGTGAGCTTGGTGTGTGTTTCCCCTTTTAGATGGGGGAAACCTTTTGGATCTTGTATAGACTAACTCTTTTACTTTGAGTTTCTTTTCTTTGCATTTTAGCATACACATTTACATTCTGAGCTTCATGTTTATAATCACTAGAATGTAACTATGCTCTATCTAGTATGCTCCGATGCTTATATGGATGCTTGTAGCTTATGCTCTTCCTGATCACTAGTACATGTTATGAGCTGAGCCATTTTTGAATGGTGAATTTGCTTAATGTATATAAAATCTGAAAATGTTCACCATTGAGATATGCAACTAGCATGTGTAGGATATGTTGAGTTCACTCGTGCTTTTCATATATGCTAGGTTGCTATGTCTCTAGTTATGAGTCATTCACTTGCTTGGTCTGTTCATATCATGTATAAAATTTGAACCAAGTTTTAGTGAACTGAAAAGATCGAGATGGGATTGCTTGTCAACACCTCATGGTATCGAGACTGTCTCTCATTGCACTTTGAGTTAAACTTGAGCCGTGTAGTGTATGACCGAAACCGTAGCTTCAAGCTTCTGATTGCTTCGGCATAGGCTTCGCTCGGTTGAAAAGTTAGGCAAAGACAAGCTTTCAACCTCTCGCAATCACATGCTAAATAATTGAACTTGTGAAGTCTTCACCGCTGCCACTCCAATATAAAAATGAAATCACAAGTATATGCTTCATTCCTATGCATGATGATTGAACTTTGCTAGGGGTAGTTCACCTTGTATACATGTTTAGCACTTGTCTGGATTCCTATCTATACATGTGTAGTGCTATTCTGATGGTGACTATCTTTTTGGCTAAAAACTGCCCACTTGCTCATATGCTTCATATTTCGTATGTGTGATCAGTTTGAGCCTTCGCTATTTGAGTGCTTAGTTGTGCCATTGGAGCTATACCGATTAGAGCATTTTTGCACTCTTTTGATTATATGCCTGAGGCTGCTAACTTGCATTTCTGACTTCATATGCATTTTATAAGGGGGAGTTTCTGTTGGCTCAAGGGAAGAGTTTGTGCTTGATAAGTGCATTTTCAACTAAGGGGGAGAGTTTTTGCAAATCATATGTCTCCTGGCGTTCAATTAAGGGGGAGCTTTTGCTAAGGGGGAGATTTTCCAATCTTTATGCTCTTCTCTTTTTGGACCTAAGGGGGAGTCCCTAGTTGCTTGCACTTGTCGAGGGGAGTTTTGCTAGTTGTGTTGAGCCGTTGCCTCTGTCTTGAGGGACTAGCAAACATTTTCCTCATTTGTCGTCGAGTTGGATTTTGATTGGTTCAGAGACCTTTCGTTTGTTTTTCAATTGGTCGGAGTGGTTTTCGTGCTAGTTGTGTTGAGCTTCTATGCCTCTATCTTGAGGGACTAGCATTTTTGCCATTTTTAGCTCTGATTTTCAATTGGTGTTTTGCTAGCGGTGTTGAGCCTGTTCTACCTCTTCTTGAGGGCTAGCTTTGCTTTGCTTGGTTGCGTCGAGCCGTTGCCCATGTCTTTGGGGACCAAGTTTTCACTTCTTCCACTTGACCTTCTTCGGCTTTGCTATGCTTTTAGGTCATTTGGTTGAGTTCTCTTCCTCTCCTTCCTCCTACCTTCTTCTTTCATTTTATGATTTGTGTGTGTAGTTGACAATGCACTCATCAAGGGGGAGATTGCGGATACATGGGTGTATGCCGAGTCTCTGAGTGATGAGTGATTGTCAACGGGTTTGATGCGCATGTTCTTTGGCTTGTGTTGTGCAGGTGTCGAGCTCGGAGACAGTGATCGATGGCAGGTGAAGGTCAAGTTGAGACGTGTCGTGCCGATGGACTGGGCGCGATGAAGGATGGGCGTGCCGTGCGGCGGACGTGCCATGCCGATGTATCGGACAGTGAAGGGCGGACGTGAGGCTTGGACTGAGGGACTAGAGGCCGGAGGATCAGCTGTGGTGGTTGGCAGCCTGTGGCGACGACAAGTGAAGAAATGCGGTCATGTCGGTGGACGGGGTGCACGGAGGTGCATCCCCTCTACGACGCCGGTTTGTTGGTTGAGCCAGAGAAAAACCAACGGGTGGACGGTTTCCAGGTTTGGGCCTCAAAACCTGGGTGCTGGGTTTCCAGGTTGAGCCACAAAACCTGGGCGCGACGGTTTCCAGGTTGAGCCTCAAAACCTGGGCGTGGGCCGGTTTCCGAGTTTGGGCCTCAAAACTCGGGCGCTGCGGGTTTCTGAGTTTGGGCCACAAAACTCAGGCTGGTGGGCTGGTTTCCCGGTTTGGGCCTCAAAACCGGGGGTTGCTGGAAAAGGCTGGTTTCCCGGTTTGGGCCACAAAACCGGGGGTGCAGAGCGAGGGCGGCACGTGGCGGCGATCCAGAGGTTGCGTCGAGGCAACGCTTCGGTTCGAGCGGGCGTGGCCGTCGGATCTACCTACCACCGCGGGTTGGACCAGAATAGCCTTAGGGTTTAGCTGGTTCGCTCTGTAATTAGTTTAGAGAGGGGTAGAGTAGGAAATAGACTTAGTCTAGGTTAGTATAAGTAGTTCAGGGGAGACACCCTCCTCCCTATCTCAGCTATCTCAGTTTTAGCTATCTCAGTTAGTGCCTTCATTTGCTAGGGTTTCCTGCTCTCCCATCCCCTGCTTTAGCTAGTTGAGATCCGCAGAGAGACTCCACTCTGTGTACTGTTGAGTTGAGGAAGTGAGGCCGTATCCTCACCTTGGAGCACAGATCGATGGCTTGATTTGCGTCCTTAATTCGAGTTCGTGGCTGTGATTTCCGTTTTGCTTGTGTTCTTCACGAAATCCTTTTGCTCCACGATTTTCCCGTCGCTTGATCTCTTTGCTCGGTTCATCTTTTGCAATTCCGTTTGAACCAAGTTGTTCTAGATCGTGAGGCACTTCTTTCCACCAAAGGAATCATCCTCTAACCTCACGGTCTAGGAGATCGATCGATTTTTCGTTTCGGGTCACTTTTTCTCACTTCCCCCAAAATTCTTCGATTCACCGATTTGGAGTTAGGTTCGAGCCATGATCTCTTAGAGATAGCTCACTAACCTCCTTGTGACTTCACTCGCCAAGTTTGATCCCTAGAGGATGCGTTTTGGGTGAGTTTGAGTCGGATCGGTAGAAGAACAGAGGGGCTGCGGGGTGACCGGACGCTGGTCGCGAAGTGATCGGACGCTGACCAGTGCGTCCGGTCGTTGAGCGTTGCGTACAGAGTTTCTGTTTTGACCGGACACTCATGACCGGACCCTGTGTTTATCGATTGACCGGACGCGCCTAGGTTCCTGTTCATCGTGTTTGTTTGATCTGACCGGACGCTCTGTTCACAACCGGACGCTCCGTACTAGTGAGTCCGGTCGCGAACAGAGAGCTCCCAGAGCCGATTTCTGACGACCGGACGCGTCCGGTCCCAGCTGACCGGACGCAGGCAGAGTCCGGTCGTTGCGGTTTCGCGCTGTTTCGTTCGCGGTTTGTTCGCTCTTGATTGGATTCAAGTTTCGTCTTTTGCGTTGGCTTTCTAGGGTTGTCTAGTGTCCCGCTGTGCTTCGTGGGAGCATCCACCCTATATCTAGGGTCGTGGACATTAGCAAGCTCTAGGGTTCGCTTTTGGGGTTGATTTTGGGACAGTGGCATCTAGTTTCCGTAAGGAAATTTTGAAGCTCCCATTCACCCCCCCTCTGGTCGCTTTCGGGTAGCTTCTCGGTCCTTCACTTTCCACCCCCAGTATTCACACATATTCAGTCCCTTTGGATCCCAACCAAACTACCCACAATTTCCATTCTCATCACAAGGAAGCTATCAAGGTACCTCTTACCAAGGGATGGTGCAATACCCACAAGGGGTTCCTGATGCATCACAAGTTCGATCCATGGGTTTCTTCCAAGGTAGCCGAGGGGCTGATTCACGAGTTGATGAGAGCAGCCCTATTGGTTCAGCTTCTCCAGTGTCCCAAGAGCAACAACAGACCGGTGTTCCTCCTGTAAACACACCAGTTTGGAGTGACAATGACAGCACCCCTAAAGAAAGTGAAAAGAAAGAAGGTCGTCTGTTTTGGAGTGAGGAGGAAAACCTTCGATTAGTTAGTGCTTGGCTGAAACATTCCACTGATCCAATTGTTGGAGTTGATAGAAGAGGAGATAGGTACTGGAAGGATGTTGCAGGAGAGTACAATTTGACTGCACCCAAAGGTCGAAGAAAAACAGGTGCTCAATTGAAAAATCATTGGACCAAGACTATCCCTTTAATTACCATTTTCAATTCATGCTATGAAAAGGAAAAAAGAGAGCATGCTAGTGGTGAATCTGATGATCAAGTTATGGACAGAGCTCGTGCTTCGTATAAAGTTGCCGCCAAGAAAAAGAGGTCGTTTGCACTTGAGTATTGGTGGAAAGCAGTGAAGGATCAACCAAAGTGGAGTAAAGCTTACCCAATTGAAGAGATGATGAACAAGAGAAGCAAGGTAAATGCATCATGTGCTTATTCTTCTTCAAATCAAGATAGTGAAGATGCAGATCCTATCATTAGGTGTCGACCTCCAGGACGAAATGCAGCCAAAGCTCAACAAAAAGGAAAAGCCAAGTCAGTACATTCAGAAGATAGCATCTCAAATGAAAATGTGAACCTGATCAATGAACTTCAGTTAAGAAAAACTATTGCCGCTGAAAAAATAGTTGAAGCAACACTTATTAAAGCTGAAGCTATAAAAGCTAAAGCTGAAGCTGTTAAAGCTAAAGCTGAAGCTGAAAATAAGATGGCAGACAATGAGAAGGAAAAGGCAAACCTACAGACATTGGGTATCTACATGGACCAATTAGATAAAGACACTTCAAGCTACGATGAAGAAGCCAAGGAAAGGCACAAACAAATGTTGGCATACTTATCTGAAAAGCTTTTTAGTTGAGCCTATGTAACAATGTACTACCTCTCTAAATTGAGGCTATGTAGCAATGTATTAGCTTTTTAAAAAATATATTGTACTATCTACTATCTATGTAGAAGAATAGTAAGTTTCAATGTGCTACCTTGTATCAATGAATTAACTTGTTGGTTCTGCATGCACTACTACCGAAATTAATATGCGAAGAATAATAGTTGTTCTAACAATACATATAGCTATTGTATAAAAGAAAAGTTGGTCTGACAATAGAGCTGTTGTAAAAAGGACAGTTGGTCTGACAATATAGCTGTTGTAAAAAGGACAGTTGGTCTGTCAATATAGCTGTTGCAAAGAACTAGTCGTTGTGAGCTTCCTTGTATAAAAGGAGGTCCCTGCATTCCACCACGCACAGACCATATCTTCCACCAAAGAGTTTTAGTCTTGTAGCCAGCAAACCAACTTCACTACAAAAGTTCCCATGGACCCAAATGTGTCCATGGAAATTGACGAAGAGTCTGATAGTGAAGATGAAGTTGACCAATTCATTTGGGACTTCATGAATGATCCAGTCGAGGCTCAAATTGAGGCACAAATCAGAGCTCAGATAGAGTTGCAACATATCGGTACGTCTACTCCAAACCAAAGGTTTCATAGAAGGTACATTGAAAGAGGGCATGGAGCTGCTAGGGATCGTTTAATGTCTGATTACTTCTCAGAAAATCCAGTATACAATGATTTCCAATTTAGACGAAGGTATAGGATGAAGAGACACCTATTTTTGTGCATTGTGCAGACCCTTAGTGAGTGGTCTCCTTATTTTGTCCAACGGAGTGATGCATTTGGAAAGGTGGGCTTTTCACCTTTACACAAATGTACTGTTGCTATGAGGATGTTAGCATATGGAACACCTGCAGATTTGTGGGATGAAAATCTGCGAATTGCTGAAACTACAGTTATTGAGTGCATGAATACTTTCTGTAGAGGTGTCATTGAGTGTTTTGGTCCTACATATTTAAGAAAACCAACTACAGAAGACATACAAAGGTTACTTCATATAGGTGAAGCACGTGGATTTCCAGGCATGTTGGGTAGTGTAGATTGCATGCATTGGCAATGGAGGAACTGTCCGGTGGCATGGAAGGGACAGTATACTCGTGGAGATCAATGTGGACCAACTGTCATGTTAGAGGCAGTTGCCTCACACGACCTGTGGATATGACATGCATTTTTTGGCGTTGCTGGGTCAAACAATGATATCAATGTGCTTAATCGATCACCTTTGTTCACTGATGTAGTACAAGGAAGAGCTCCAGAGGTTCATTTCACAGTCAATGACAATGAGTACAATTTGGGATACTACCTAGCAGATGGTATTTATCCAGAGTGGGCAACCTTTGTGAAAACAATTCATTTGCCCATGCGTGGAAAAGATAAATTATTTGCAGAACACCAAGAGGGTGCAAGAAAAGATGTGGAACGTGCCTTTGGTGTTTTGCAAGCTCGATTTGCCATTCTACGAAGCCCAGCACGTATGTGGCAAGTGCGATCACTCGCTGAAATTATTTATGCATGTATTATATTGCATAATATGATTGTGGAGGATGAAAGGGATACTTTCAGAGTTCGATATGATAACAACTACGAGCATGAGTACCACGAGAGTAGCTCATCTGTACCATTGTTAGGATATGGACATGGGCCCATTCATGGATTTGCTAGGGCTCTAGAGATACAAGAAGACATACGTGATCGAGATATGCATCGTCGTCTAAAGACGGACTTGATTGAGCATATATTTCAGCGCTTTGGAGGTGACCAAACTTAGATTTATTTTATATCTTATCAAAATGTTTGTACCGATATATGCAGTTTTTATTAAAATAATTGTACTGTTATGTATGAACTTTATCAATGTCAGTGTAGTAACTAAAATGTACTGTGTTAGTTTCTCAAGTATGGAGATTTAAAAGAATTCATTTTTTCTTTGTTTTCACTAAACAAAACGAACTACAATTACTAGATGTCAAGATTTGTCACGAGATAAAGCAGTACCTGCGTGCCTTCCTCCTCCAATACGAAGCAAGGCAACAACAGTAGCTTGCGTGCCTTCCTCCTCCAGCCTCCGCTTCAGACATCTCCACGCGCCATCGATGCTTCGCACGGCCAGACCGACAGCGGCAGCCGGCAGCGCGGGAGGAGGGGTCTGCGCCGTGCATCTGTCCGATCCGCCAGGACGGGCCTTCCCGCGAGCGGGGTGCGCCACCACCTGGCCCGATTTGGTGTTGCCATCGGCCTCCCGCACGACCACGGCCTCGGCGGCGGCGCTGGACCCGACGGCGACGTCTTCGACCAGATCGGCAGCTGCACGCGCCTCTGGATCGGTAGTGGCCACCCTCCGGGTCAGACAACTGCACACGCCTGCAGATCGGCACCGACTTTCACAGGAGAAGCAGGATTTGGAAGAGCACGGTTGGATTCGAGGGAGATCCATGGCAGGAATCGGGACATCGCAGAGGAAGAGAAAGGGGAATTTTCCGTCGCGCGAATGTGAAGAAGGCGACGAGAGTATTTTATTAGATATGAGTCCCACCGTACTAGAAGGCTTCGCTCCTAAATTTTTTTCACACTGCAACTGAATAGGCATCGGTGCTCAATGTTGTAGAACGGGCCCATTTATTTTGTGGCATCGCTCTCACACTGCAGAAGGCCTTACAGTGCGTGCATATGCATGCAGAATCAAACGTCGATTCATCAGAATTCAGACGACCATTGTCCATTGGATTGCATTTGCATGATTGTTTGGCGTCGGTGTCAGCTAGCCTCTGCTCTCGTGTCAGCTAGCCTCAGCTCTCTGCAGCCTCCAACACTCCTGAACAGTGAAGGGGGCATCTGCTCCATGCATGGAGTCTATTAGCACTGAGGGAGCGTTTCCAAAAATTTCTTAAAATTTTTCCAGATTTCCCGTCACATCAATCTTTAGATGCATGTATACAGTATTAAATGTAGTTAAAAAAATAATTAATTATACTTTTAGTATATACATATCGAGACGAATTTTCTAAACCTAGTTAGTCTAAGAGTCTAAGTTTGGATAAAGTTTATCAAATAACAACAAAAATGTTACAGAATTTTTCAAAAAAAAAAATAGAAACTTAAACGTGTCCTGAGAGAGGCAGGCAGCTAGCGCCGTCCAGAAGATGAGTGTCGGTGGGTTTGGCGACCTCCCAACGAAAGCGACCTCCTGACTCCTGTAGCTAAGCAGCAGGTGGAGGCCGGGTGTTTAGTTCCCCACCAAAAAAAACTTTTTACTATCACATTAAATGTTTGAAAACATGCACGGCTCTGTTCATTTGCCTTATCAGCCGGCTTATCAGCCGTACTTCGGCTTATTCTCTCTCACAGAACATTATTGAAACAGTCGAATTACGATAATTTTGCGAGATGATTTTTAAAACCTAATTAGTCCATGATTTGACAATGTTGTGCTACAGTAAACATGTACTAATGATAGACTAATTAGTCTTAATAAATTCGTCTCACGATTTCCTGACGAAATATGAAATTTATTTTTAAATTAGTTAATTTTTAATAGACTTAATTAGTGCTGCAACATCCCCTCTCAACTAAGCATCCCCTAAATAACTTGGCTTACGTTCTGCTCCATGCTGCTTTTATTTAATTTAATCGTCATCAATTAATTATATTTGACTGCTCCCAAAGTAAATCCTCCACGACAATGGCGTGCCACCTAACCCACAATCCTCCTATCGCCCATGCATGATCAATATCCCTACCCTCCCTCCCTTCTTATCCACACGGCCAAACCCGAACTCCCGAAGCAGGGAAAATATATATAATTGTTATACATACACTAGGTAACATGCACGTGCGACACTCACGTGATTGATAAATATATTCTTTTAGTGATGGTTGAATATTAAAAAATTATTTACAAGACAATTCCTGTATCATATAAAGACATTTTATTATTTCAATTCAATTCATATCACCATCACAATTATTCATTACATCAATGTAAAAAACTTCAGTTATGAAATAATGTAGTAATTAGTCAAAGTGTTGAAACCATATCAATGAATGTCCATAGGCTAACTCAATGATAGAATGCTAAAACCAAATCAATGAATGCCCATAAATGGTAATGAATACATAATCAGCTATGACCACGAGAAACTCCTTTTGATATTGTATAGTATCCTTGTTTCTCCCTTTGATATTGTATAGCATTTTGCATGAAGAAATTTAGAGCAAAATACTATGACTTTATATAGAAGAAAAATGTCATATTGACATTATAGAATTAACCCAATAATATAATGGGAACACAAAATTAAAAGCAGTAAAAGAGAACAAATAAAAAGCAATGTTAGTAATGAATTATCTTCCAATGGCACTATCCAAAAAAATGAATCCTACACTAACTATTATTAAATTTTATCATTTTTCATAGATGAGCTGACCTACTACAAAGTCTGAGTTAGGGTAGTAGACTGCTTTATTGATGTCCCCAAATTAGTCTTTTTTTGCTACAATTAAAGTTCATAGCCATTGGCCAAAGATAGATAAGAAGGAAAAAAGTGATAGTGAAAGCATACCAAAGTCATATTGTATATATGTATCAATCATGATGAGACCAACTTAATCTCTTGCTTAATCTATATTATTCGTAAACTCCAACCAAAATATATAGGACAACTGATATTTAGATTGCTGACTTTGTTAGGTGTCCATTGTTGAATAATCCAATACCCTTGATAGTGTTTTGCAAGAGCTGAACATTGAATGATATTGGGTAAAACTCTAAATATGTATGAATCACAAATTTTAGAAGAATTAAAGATTTAGGAACATATTAGCTCAACAAGACTGCAATGTGATGAAACTGTTCTTTCTGTTCGAGTAGGCGATTTGTAAATGTTGAACCTGAATGTTGTTGCTTAATTTCTATAATAAAGCAGGAGAAACCTATTATATATTTAAAAAATTATATAAACTTTTTAAGGTTGTTAGATACTTAAAGTAAAATTTCATTCATAATTTTATTAATGAGACATCATGATTATTTTTAATAATGTTATATATTCAACCAATGTTGAGAGACGTATAATTTGTAAATAGTGCATTTAATCGTATGATATGGTTATTATGAATTTATATATTCTATATTGTGTACATAAGTTTATATTGTATTTTTTAGAAAGATAAAATAATGCAAACGAAAATTTGACTGAAATGACATAGTATAGCAACTACCATCATATAATGACATACTATAATATACTCTCTCTTTGTCCCAAAATAGATGTCATTCTCGTTTTCTGAGAAGTCAGATTCGTTTGAACTTTGACCGACAAAAAATATTAATATTTTTGTAATACATAATTAAGCATGTCGGTCAAACTATTTGAACTTTGACAAAGTTTATAGTAAATAGTATTAGCATTTATATCATAAAATAAATTTATTATGGAAATATATTTTACAACTAATCTAATGGTGCTTATTTTGTCTCATAAGTGTTAGTATTTTTTCATATAATTTTAGTTAAAATTTACAATGTTTGACTCTTCGAGGTGTGAGAATTGTATTCTTTTGTGTATGGAGGGAGTATCATTAGATAGATCATTCAATATACTTTCATAAATATTACACTTATTTTCTATAAATCTAGTCAAAGTTTAGAAAGTTTAACCTACAAGCATTCTATAACTTTTTCTATTATGGAATCATATAGGGAGTAGTAGCCCAAGATCCAATTGTATTATGCATACAGAATTGATATAGTATATTAATGGACTAATAGTACTATATGCACTCGGACACTTGACCAGCAGGCTAGCTAGGCGACCAATTAGGGCAGTCCTAATGTTAAAAACTACATATGGTTTCTATTTGTATTTAATTTATACATACACTATGTGTACAAACTATGATCTCAATAGATGATTTCGATAAAATTATTTTTTCCCAATCATATATCTTCTCTCTCCATTCTCTACCAATCATATCTCTTTATATCTTAGTTCTCGTGTAGACATAGTTTCTTGTCTAAGAAATCATTTCCTTATCTCTCTTCTTTAATTAGGGTGTCACATCATATTTTTACTTATTTGACACCATAATTAATGAAGATTGAAATCATCTGGTTACATGGTTGGTTGGGAGTGCCCTCGGGCTCTCGGTTACTTGCCACTCAATAACTAAGCCACGAAAACCAAGAATAATATAGTAGCATCAACCACGTGCTACTCAGGCATTGTACCATCAAGGCATTCCGATTCACTTATATATTGTAAAATTAATGAGGAAAGAAAATAAAGGCAAGAAAAAATAAAGTGTTATAAACATGAGCTTATGCACACGATCATCTAGTAAATTTGTTGTTTTTAAGATACAAATTACCTTGTTGCATATTATATATGTGACCACCAAAATATATAGTAGATTTCTCTTCAATCCATAAGTTTGCTTTCAACCAGCAGTAGATTATTCTTTCGGATGAATTCCTAGAAGATCGAAGAAAAAAGCCCACAAAAGTTTGTGACCGGATAAAAAAGCCCTGTTGGAAAAAAACGAAAGAAACACTACGTACCTGAGGTCGAGGTCCTCACCCTTGTGATGTCCGGCAAACATAAGTCACAATATCTGCGTGATGGCCCTTGTGAGGTCGAGGTACTGTAGATGACTATAGAGCTACAGTGATGCGGAGATCGATAGGCGGTCGGTGATTAAGCCTGATGGCAGCAGCTCGTGCAGTGGGCTATATATGTAGAATGTCCACAACAGATTCCATGCAAATTAAGCATTTAGCGGCGACATGCTGATGAATGCCGATTGATCTTAGCAGAGATTGAGGAACGTGTACACGCAGGCACCATGGACGGACTACACATAGAATTAAGAAAAAAAAATGTTTAACGGTGATCTCTGGTCACAGGACAGTCGGGGCGAAACCCTGGTAAGGTATTGTTAATATATGCATCCCAGATCACATGAGGACTGCATATGTATTAGGAATTCATTTATAATTTTAAGGATGAGAGATAACAGATAAGAAGGATTATTGCAAAGAGGAAAATTTTTTTGAAACTAAGCAAGACAAAGAAGCAGTAGTCAGACGATGCGTTCTGTTTTAGGAGTGGACAGCGGAGTCGCAGACGACGGACAACGAGATCATGAACGAGATTAAAGGTTTTGGGCCGCGGCCTTTAGAGACTCACCTTTGATCTAGGGACAAACGGTTGGATTGAAAAGTCCAAGGTCATACTATTAATGCGTTGTTACGCGAGAGAAGCCAACAGCATCATGCCAACAATGAACTTAGGTCAACAACTATCGTAAGAAAAACATCTAAAAAAGTCATAATCACTCTAATAATATGCACAATAATTCAAGTTACTGTAACATGTACCAATAATATTATGCATAACCGAGGAGCCAACCACCTCCGGCCACGGAGGTGACAACACGCACGGAGCCGGTCGGCCTGCGTGCTTGCACGCACGCACGTATACTCGACGGGACGTCAGGACGGACGGACGTACTCCCTCCGTATCACAATTAGAGTTCGTTTTGGAAAAACTTTCGGTTAAACATTGGAAATATAAATCATGAATAACTTTTAAATTATTGAGTTTAGAAATGTAAAAATCATATAAATAAATTTATCTTGAAAAGTACTTTCATAAAAGTATATATATATATCACTTTATAACAAATATTTTTAAAGAAATAAGTGGTCAAAGTTATGCTTTGGAGACTGTGTCGCTGTCCAAAACGAACTCTAATTGTGATACGGAGGAGGGAGTACACGTACTACATATACAGATGGTGGGATGGATGGAGTCGATTTGTCGATGCGATAGTTCATGCATGTCTACTGGGCCGATTTCCCGCGATTGGATCGGCACATGGCGCATGCATATGGGATATCCATCGATGCCAGCGCCGCCTAGGTAGCTAGTAGGACCGTAGGTGCGTACACGTACGTACGTGGCACTGCGGCAGTCAAGGTGGATTCTGCGCTCGCAGCAGCCAGCTGCAGGATGCAAAGGCCCTCCTTGTTCAGGGGGACGGGGACGGGGACGGGGACGGGGACGGGGAGAGGTGCAGAGAGTTCCCATCGGCGACGTCCTCGCCCGGGTGTCGTGAGGCCGCGGCGCCGAGAGGAGAGCGGACGCAGAAAGACAGGAGGCATAAAAAAAAAGGAAATCAAGGCCTCGTTCACTTCGCGAAATATTTGACCAAAAGTTACTGTAGTATTTTCGTTGTTATTTGACAAACTTTGTTCAAACATAACCTAACTAGACTCAAAAAAATCGTCTCGACATGAGCAGACTAAAAGTACAATTAGTTATTTTTGTACCTACATTTAATGATTCATGCATACGTCTAAAATAGGTACTGCGCAAAATATTTGGGGATATTTCGCGAACTGAGCGGGCCCAAAGCGACCACCCGAACGGAATTGAGCCACCCAACCGTATATATTATTAGTTCATTCATCCAATGGTGGGTACAGGCGCTTTTTCTAGCGTATGAAAAAACTTGGTGTAAAAGAGATTGTGAACGGTAACAATAGTAAATTACGTGTGTCAGTATGTTCCGTCTATACTGGTCTCACCTGTCAAATTAATATCTAGCGTGAGGTGTAAAATCAAAATATATCTATGGGAGGACACCTTAGGTGGGTAGATATTTTTTGGGTGAAAGCTATTTTATAATTCCTTCGCTCTTTTATAGTATAGATATATTTATCTCTCTCTATATATCTTTCTTGCAAAGCAACGACCTACACTAAGGCTCCGTTTAGCACAGGTCAGCTTCACTAGGTTTATGAGCAACTTTTTAGGTGAAATTAAACTGTTTTAGAAAAAAGTGTTTGATAAAACAGCTTCACCAACAACTTTATTCATGATTAAGAGATAGAAATAAGAATGTAAACTGTAAAAAAAACTACTTTTTCAGCTTTATTTCAGTTTATATTTTTATAAGAGAGAGAATAAGATAACTTTATGGATAAAGCTGTTTTTTAGAAAAATATTTGATAAAAAATAGACTCTAACACGCCACAAGAATGACCATCATCATGCAAGCCACCTCCCGTCCTTTTGTGCTCTTTTTCTGTGGTTTGTTTGTCCTGCCGTTTTCAAAACTATTCCTCATATTTTTCTACTGATTTCTCCTGCCGTGTGCGTACCTTGCACTGTATACTTGTCGTTTTCTAGTCTTTCCAGTCACATATAAATAAATGGCGTTTTCGATTCCCCTGAGCTTTGTTCAGTTCGCGAAATATGTGACGAAAAATTACTATAACACTTTTGTTGTTATTTGACAAACTTTGTTCAAACATGGTTTAACTAGGCTCAAAAGATTCATCTCGACATGTACATACTAAAAGTATAATTAGTTATTTTTTTATCTACATTTAATGCTTCAACATGCGTCTAATACTATGCAAAATATTTGGGGAGATTTTGGAATCTGAACATGGCCTTAGATCACACACTTTGGCTGCAAATTATCTTTAGTGTTTTTTTAACTTCAAATAGACCAAGACACCTCTTGTTTATAACCGACATTGACCTTACAATGTTGATCTATATATTTACATATGCGCTCACACACCCTCATTCCTAAGAACAGTGCAAACAACATCATATCCCCGTGTGAGCACCTCGTACAAATTGGGTTCTCTTGATGCACATGATACCTACTAATAAAATAATCATAGGAAACGTAAATTTCCATAAGGTCCAGCCTTAGGGCACGTTTAGTTCCAAAAAATTATAAGATTTCTCATCACATTGAATCTTTAGACGCATGCATAAAGTATCAAATGTAGGTAAAAAAATAACTAATTACATAGTTTGTCTGTAAATATCGAGACGAATCTTTTAAGCTTAGTTAGTCCATGTTTGGACACTACTACAAAAGGTGCTTTTAATCCCGGTTGAAAGAGGCCTTTAGCCCCGGTTATCCCGACCGGGACGAAGAATCCGGGACGCCTAGTTAGTCCATGTTTGGACACTATTACAGAAGGGGCTTTTAACCCCGGTTGAAAGGGGCCTTTAGCCCCGGTTATCCCGACCAGGATTAAGAATCCGGGACTAAAGGTCCCGGGTACATATAACCGGGGCTAAAGGTTCCAGGAGAAAAAAAATAAATGTGTGTTGTGTGAGATTCAAACTCAACACTTCTCGCCTCATGTATGCTTACCAACTGAGCTACACAACCCACATGGTATAGTTCTGGACGTTTTCCTTTTGAATTCACTCGTGAAGGACCTTTAGTCCCGGTTGGTAACACCAACCGGGACTAAAAGTCTTTAGTCCCAGACGCAAATTTTTGCCGAGACTAAAGCTCAGTTGATAGATCGTCCAAATGTCTGTTCTCTAGTAGTGGGACAAAGTTTGTCAAATAACAACGAAAGTGCTACAAGAACTTTGCGCCAAAATTTATATGAACTAAACATGCCCTTAACCTAGTTTTCTTCCAAAACTATAGGTTTCAAACATACTCCCTTTGTATTTCTTTATCATAGTCATTTTAGCTTTTGATACGATACAACAGAGATTACGTAAATGTGGACAAAGAAAGAGTCAGGTACACCACACAAGCTATGAGCGTGGACAGAAATACCGGCTGCCACATCGATACTCAAAGCGGTACAAAGAGAGTATACCATAGTAACCCAAAGAAATTCCCTAGATAGGGTTGTCCTCTATTCCAAAGAGAGACACGTACGAAGTTACCCTATATAATTAGAATCCTCTAAAATTCTTTTAGGGCCTGTTTGGAACGCGAGATTTTTTCCTCGTTCCTGCGTTTTTCCTTTGAAATTGAACTGTTTCCTGTGAAATTCCTACGTCATTCCTGTGAAATTCCTGCGTTCCAAACAGCCCTTACTATATTTTTCCTTCGTTTCAAAGGCGGGGTCCTGTACATCTTTCAAGTGCTGAAGCAATAGTTTTGATGCATGGCAGCATTCATAGCCCAATGCGGTCGGTGATGGCTGATGAACTGGCACTCCCGTACGGATCACTGCATCAAGATTCCCGCAAACATGCAAGATCCCGGCGCAGTGAGCTGTCAGAGCCTTGATCCTGAATTTCACGCATACTACTGTTTCGTTGATGCGAGGCCAGAGGGGAGCCAGCAGCAAGGACACACTTGTGTCTGTGCTCCATAAACCCATGCACCTACAAATTGTACTCCTGCGAAAAAAGCATCACAACTTTTTCACAAAAAGCATCCAAGGTTTTTTTTTCTTGACAGGACGCAGTACGACACAGCCTTGAGATTGACCTGGTAAATTTCAGGCTTCAGCATCGGTGAAAATGAACCGGTTCTGTAATTTCGTTTTCACCCTAGTCGTCCCAAGAAGACGCGTGTCAATTTTCAAGTGTTAACAGCTACTTCTAGTAGTACTTACTGATAAGTGGATTAGATTCTTTTTTGTTGGGCAGGAAAAGAAATATCAGTGCAGTCCAGCATTTGAGTAGTAATTTTTTGACTGATTGATATACCGCGCAAAGGACCAATGAGAGGGCCAATCTTGCTGATGCCCGCTATTTATTTAAAATGGAGGGACTTAATATTAATATTGTATAGGTACATAGTACATACAACGATGGCCACTAGTGATAACTGGCATCCACTAAGCACCACGCCAATAACCTCACTATAATACTTATTCAACAAATTGGAGATGATGACCTCCATTCACCTTATAAAAACACATCAGAATTCGCCGACAACAAGAGATTATCTATCTATCAACGTACGAGGCAAATGAAGTATTTGGAAGACATATTTGAAACGATAAATCTTGCCGGCTCGTATTTGAGTTTGAGTGCACCAAACACTTCATCACCAACAATATACCAAACACAAAGAAAATTACAAAAAAAAAAATCTCATTAAACACGTGCGTGCATACGATGCGAACCATATGCAGTGGTACATTCCAAAGTCCAACCAAATTGACCCCAAGAAGACTCCTTGATCACCCCTGACAAAAATATAATTACACTTGTGCCCCTCAGCAACCACCACCAACCCGAGAGAGATGACCATATACTCGCAACAATATCTTTTCTTTTCTTTTGTGTATAAAACACCCGTCTCCGTCTCCGGTGAGCAGGAGAGGGAGGAGGCCAAGGACGCAGCCGCGAAGCCAACGAGGCAAGCCCACCCGATCCGGCCCCTGCTGCCCTGCCCCAGCTCGTGTCTCCGGTCACCGTGCCACTGCCAGTCCCGCGCTCAGCTCAGATTCACGAGCTCGTCTCCCAGATCTTGCCTCGTTTGGCTCAATTCTGTTCTTCGGAGCAAAGAGGTAGTTTTGGCCGGAAAGGCCAGCTCTTGGCTGCCTCCTGGCGTTCCTGCTGCGGTGGCATGATCGAAATGTGACCTTTTTGTGCTTTGCAGGTGCTGGTCGGCGGCGTGGTTTTGCTTTTGGGGCCGGCGAGTTTTTGCGTTCTTCTCCAGCTCTGTGTGTCTTCTTGCTGCGGCGGGGTGGAGATGGGGGTGGCGGGGGAGAAGTTCCAGCTGGGGACGGTGGGGGCGCTCAGCCTCTCGGTGGTGTCCTCGGTTTCCATCGTCATCTGCAACAAGGCTCTCATGAGCTCCCTCGGCTTCAACTTTGGTATGAGATCCAATCTTGTCCGAGATGCTTGGCTCCTTTCTGTTCAGCTACTGTTTGGCTCTTTGATGCTTCTGCTCCATGTTTTTACTCGCATGCTGTCTGCTGAGGCGCGAGGTCAAGATTAGTGCAGGTGGGTTCAGGGAGCAGTGGGAATTTGTGGGTGCTGCACGGGTGCACAGCCACAGCGGCTTTGTGCTCTGAATTGGTATGAGGAGACTGGTGCTGCGAGAGGTCTCACAGTTGCAGCGGCAACCGCAGATTAGCTTGTGCGTCCAGGGGGATATATGTGGATCGAATATTTGGTGTTCTGACTTCTGAGTTGGAAAAATGAGTGAACTGTGAGTTCATATGATAGGGCTAAGGTGACTTGCTGGAATTGGTTGCGCCGTGGAAAAGGGGCTAGGTTCAGCTTAAGTGATACCAAAATGGTCTCTGTGGTCTTTAGCAGTAAAACATGTCCTACTTTTGTTATTGATTGCACATGGATATGTTTTTACCATTTGATCTATTTTTGGCATCTGATCGCATTAATTTACATGGATATTTTGTGTCACCACGTGTCGTGAAGTGATAGTCCGTCTATAAACAGACAATAATAGCCAAGAAGGCAGGTTTTCTAAGTTTTAATGAAATGTGGTATTTGTTTCGCAGCCACTACTTTGACAAGTTGGCATCTCCTGGTTACGTTCTGTTCTCTCCATGTTGCATTATGTATGAAGCTCTTTGAGCACAAACCTTTCGATGCAAGGACCGTCATGGGATTTGGAGTGCTCAATGGCATATCAATTGGACTTCTTAACTTGAGTCTGGGTTTCAATTCTGTTGGTTTCTATCAGGTATACATCCTTTTCTCCCCTTTAATTCTACTTGTATCCATCCAAACTTATGGTTTATGGGTGATCTGTCACTGATTTCTTATTTTGGCACCCATAACATGATGTACTGCCATCAGTAAAGGTATATCAGGATGGGCCAAAAACGTCCTAGAACACATGGTTTCAGTTACACGCTATTAATGTCACTCCATCTTGCATGCTAATCACTCCACCAAGCTCATAACGAAATACTGTTTATGTTCAGATGACAAAGCTGGCTATTATTCCCTGTACTGTTATATTGGAGACCCTTTTCTTCAGGAAGAAATTTAGGTTTGTTTGTAATACGTCATGTGCTTTATGCAGCTCTATAATATACCATCTAATCTTTTCCACTGACCTTACTGTGCAGTCGGAATATCAAGCTCTCCCTTAGTGTGCTCCTTGTTGGTGTTGGTGTTGCAACTGTAACTGATCTGCAACTCAACACTGTGGGATCTGTACTGTCCCTGCTTGCTATCATCACAACCTGTATTGCTCAGATCGTATCCTTTCAATTGTACATTACTCAATACTCATTGTTTTCTTTTATGTAGCACATCTGTCACAGAATCATTTGCATACAACAAACTTTGCATCTGCGAACAATAGAAGCTAGTTATTCCTTCCTCTACTTATTGTTTAGTTTAGTTGTTGAGCATAAATTTCAAACATGCTATACATTTTCTTGTTTAACATTGTCATCAGCTCATTGCACATCAACACATTCATCTCAATGCGGGTCTTTCCAGCACATTTTTTGATTTAAAAATGGGGTTGTTGCCACTAAAGCAGCCTTTAATTTGAGTATTAGTGTTCTGTGGCATATAACTTGAGTCCTTAACAAGCCATCAGATGACAAATACAATACAGAAGAAGTTCAAGGTATCTTCAACGCAGCTTCTGTACCAATCTTGCCCATACCAAGCATTGACTTTGTTCCTGATTGGTCCATTCCTTGATGGATTTTTGACTAACCAAAATGTCTTTGCTTTTGATTACACAACTCAAGTTCTGGTAAGGATTAAATCAGGCTTTGGGGAGTTTACGTTAACTTTTGATATTACTTCATCTGATTATGGGTCTGCATTTATTGTCTCTGCAGTTTTTCATCGTGTTGTCATGCCTGATTTCAGTCTCAGTAAACTTCAGCACTTTTCTCGTTATTGGAAAGACATCTCCTGTAACTTACCAAGTTCTTGGCCATCTGAAAACATGCTTGGTTCTCACCTTTGGCTATGTTCTGCTTCATGATCCGTTTAGCTGGAGAAACATACTTGGAATCCTAATTGCGGTAATTGGGATGGTTTTATATTCGTACTTCTGCACTAGAGAGACTCAGCAAAAACCAGCAGAAGTCTCCCCGCAAGTCATTCAGGTATGTTTTTCAATGGTTAGCTAAATTCCCTGAATAATATCGTGTTCTGAGCAGATAAATTCCATGGAAGTTTGAAACTGAAATTCTTATTAGTCTGGTGACTTGACATTATCCACGTAGATGAGTTTCAGTGCAACTAATTGTCGGATTGGGATCTATAAATCTTTGTTGTTCCATTAATCTTTGGTTAGATTCTTTTCATTTGATATGCAACTAGAAGCTTTTTTGACAAGTTGCATGCCATTGACATCACAGGCGAAAGAAGGTGAATCGAACCCTCTGATCTCGGATTCCCTGAGCGCTGCTGAGAACGGGGGCAGTGCCACCGACGACGAACCTCTGAAGGTACCAATGTGGAGCTCAAAGTACTCGAAGGCGTGAAGGCTGTTCTGCTACTAGTGCACGGTGCTATACAGAATTCAGCTTGGTAGGCAGATACTAGGGTTGGAAGGCAACCATGTTCCTGTTCCATTTTTGGTCTTCTATTTTTTTCCCCTTTCTGGCATATACTATAAATATATATGCTGTCAGTAAATGGATCTCACTCTTGAGAGGATGATACCTCAGCTCGAGACGAGTGATCTGCCTGAAAGCTATTTTCTTATGCTCCATTCTACATGTGTAAACTGGTAGTTTACATTCTTTTGTACTAGTACATGTATATTTCTCAGTCTTCTCTTATGTTCCTCGCGTATTATATGGCTTTGTTTAGTTTTCAAACAAAAACTTTACGTCCGTCATATTGGATCTTTGATACAGGTATGGAGTGCTAAATATAGACTAAAAAATAACTAATTACATAGTTTATGTGTAATTTGCAAGACAAATCTTTTTGATACAGGTATGGAGTACTAAATACAGACTAAATAATAACTAATTACATAGTTTATGTGGAATTTGCGAGACGGAATTTTTAAGTCTGATTAGTCCATGATTTGACACTAAAGTAACACATGTACTAATGATGGATTAGTTAGTAAAAAAAATTCGTCTCATAATTTACGGATAAATTTTATAATTTATTTTTACGGACAGATTTTATAATTTACTTATTTTGTTATGTTAGTACCTAAACATCTCTTGTAACATTAAAAAAATTTATAGTCTGGACCTATGTCCAGCGTCCCCCGCACCGGCTGCATCCTTCGCCTCGTCGTCGCCCGCTAGGCCGCCACCACCAGTGCTCCGCCGTCTCGGCTGACGGCGACTCGCGGCCCGCCCTCTCCAGTCTCCACCGCTTTTTAAGCTGAATTCCTCTCCGGAGAAATAGAAGAAACCTCACCGCGATCTTGAATCACGATGCAGCGGATGCGAATGCTGCATTTTGCTTTTATTATTATTCCGGGATGGAAATATGTGAGGCCCATTTCATCGCTTCCAACCAAGAACGTACATACTGGGCCCTCATAGGCCTACACATTGTGGATTCCGGCCCATGACTAGTTCGGCTCAAGAGACTTACCCAGCCCAAGAGCGATGGCGGGAAGCGGGCAGGAAACGGCGGGAAGCGCCGCCGCCAGTGGCGCCAAAACCCCCAGCCGCTATAAGTTAACACCCCGCCGCCCCTCAGTCCTCTCGCCCCCTCGCCTGCCCATCTCTCCCGCCGTTGCTCCCGACTTCCCGAGTCCCAAACCCGAGAGAAGAAGAGAGATAGAGAGGGAAATGGTGGGGCCGCAGTACGATCTCGTCGGGAACCCACTTGGCGCGGTGCGCTCCACCTTCGAGAGGACGGCCGCCGCCGCCGCGGCGGAGTCCGGAGGAGCCGACCCTGTGGCGGCGTTCCGGGGGAAGGACTGGGGCGCCGGCGACCTCTTCCGCTCCTTCCTCTTCGAGCAAGACGGCCTTGGCAAGGTGAAGGATCGGTCCTTGTCCTTTCTGCCTGTTGATTTTTCCTTTTTTTTCCCCGGTTACTTCACACTGATTTGCCTATGGATCTGGCCATCTGGATTCTGGGGTTGCGATTCAAGATATAGATTGACCAGTGTCTAAATTGTGTTATTTAGTTTCTATGCATCAATAATCTGCACAAACAGGAACATGTGTTAGGGACTTAGGTTTTCATATTCTGTGAGGAGCAAAGGGTCTCCCTTTTGCTGCACGCATTTTCGTATCGTGTTTGTAATGTAAGTGAGGCTTCTAATGCCAAAGTAAAATCAATTCCAGGTTCCGGTGTTGGATGCGTCAAACCTTGGATTAATCAAACCAAACACCCTGGTCCGGTATCGGGGAATGGTTCAGGATATGCTTGGGAACGAGTACTACATTGGTGCTTTCAAGGTACTGGGACTGAGGCTCATAAACTCTTCTGAAAACTGCCTTTAGTGCATGCTAAGCTTATTTTACTGTATCATCTGTGTAGGATGGATCAACTTGGAGGACAAACAAGTACACTGACTTCTCGCCGTTCTCAATGCCGCATCCTTGTGATTCACATCTTTGGGAGCGCCATCTCTTCCACTGTGTGCCTGTATGTTACTGCTTTTCAATGACATTTGTTTTTCATTCTGTAACCCTAAGTTTTTTGGACCAGCAGATGGAAATGAGAATTCACCAGGATTTGCAATTGGTTTATTGTAGGCACCTGGACAAAATTCTTGGACACTGGAGTCTTCACCGGGACCTGATGTCCGCAGGATGTCGAATTGCTTGGCACCTGAATTAAGAGAGAAAAGGAAGAGAAATGGAGATGACGATGGCATGGATGTATGTTTTTTTACATGTTTCCTGCAAATAAAATGCAGCTGTTATTCATACCCACTGTTGAAGTGTTGACTATGTTGAAGTGTTGACATTTGATGTATTTCTTTCTTTTGACAGGTTTCAGAAAATGGGCATGGAGAGTCTTCTGCATTCTGCAAGAAGCCGGTAAGAGTTGACAATTATTTGATTTCAGTTTCCCTATTAAGGGTAAATACTTGATGATCATGTCTGTCTCACGAAGCATATATTCATCTTTCTTATATGTTTATGTGCACAAACCAGAATCTCATGAATGTATATTAATCAGTCTCTTGTTTTTTTTTGGTATTTGGGAGCTTTATCTGACAATTACCCTTAATATGTTATCCTGTAATTACTCTGAATATAGGCAGGTATCCTAATAAAATAGGAAAGTTAATAACCTGATTTATTTATGCTTACCTGCTTATTTTTCTTCTAACGTTGTGAAGAATTATATGAACTGGCATTTAATCTGATTTAACCTACATTCTCTTTGCAGAAGGAAGGTGACGTTCATGTCTCATCCAGTTCAACTGAAGTGGCAGGAACTGTTCCAGAGATGAATGGAGGCGATCATCATATACCTGGAAGCTCCTATTCATGTCTAGTGAAGGTGATGACCTAGAATTTTCTGAATAAAATACAAATGATCAGAATTATTTGGTTTTTGTTTCAGTGATGTTATTGATGTTTTGACTCTTTTTTATCTTTGTTGCAGATCTATGACGTGCCTGGTAGTGAAGTGAAGCTAAATGATGTTATTGAGTTTATTGGTGTGTATACGTTTGACCCAGAACTTGCTGCTCCTAGTGACAACCCAGATGATATAATGTTAGACCTCATGGAAGATGTAACAGTTCAGTTGCCTCCGAGCAAGGTATGCATATACATACATAGTACCTAAGGTCATGTAACATGGGAAAAGTGTTAGCTTATCTTTTGCTTAATTTTTTGCCTTAACTTTTGATTCCTTCAAATGATTATACAGGTACCACGTCTTCACTGTTTGGTATGGAGAAAATTATCATCCCACGATTTTATTTCAAGGCCTGCTGTTGAGGTAGATATTACCAATTTTTTTTGTCATGAAATGTGTAGTGTGTTTGCTACTTTCACCAGCTTTTACCCACTGACTAATATAATTTATTTTGTTTGTTTTGGCCATGCAGCCTTCACCTAGCCTGTTAAAAGGCATTCGGCAGTCTTTGCTCTCACACCTCACCCTCGTGTTAGGCAACGATGAACTTGCAGCCCAGTGCTTGCTGTTGCATCTTCTATCCAGAGTATGTTGTATTACTAATCAAATGTCATAACTATAAGCATATTTTAAAAGTTGGTTTGAGATGATTTCGGCAAAGTCAATTATATCCAATTAATAAATTATTGCTCATTAATCTACGTGCAGCTTCGTAATAGGGTGGACATGGTCACTGTTGGCAGACTCTCCTTGAATTTCACTGGCTTCAACAGGGAAAGTGCTTCCATATTTGGGAATCAACTGTATTCTTTGATCCAGAAATTGGTGCCATATTCACAAGCCATACCTCTGTCAATTGAATATCTCAACACAGCTACACTTCAACCTAGAAAGGACAACAAGTCAGGAAGGTACGTGCTTTTAGATTGCCTTATCAAGTATCAACAATATGTAAGTATTATATTGACATGAGCTTTCATTTAGATCTAAAATTTAACCTACATTTACCTTATTTGCTGTAGGTTGGTCACAGGAGTTCTGCAGCTACCTCAAGGCACTCATCTGACCTTTGATGAGACTCTTCTGCAGACAGGATCATTGACATCTAAAGGTGTGGAAAATACCATGCTGCTCAAGAATCTGATGGAGTCGCAGAAGGTAATAATCCTTGCAACATTAAACCTAATATTTTAATTCTAAGTACTTGTGGTTAAGTCGAACCTATTATCTATCATTTAAGTTTCTTTGAATTTACTTGCAGGTTGACTATGATTTTGAGTACTACAAGCTGGAAATGGCAGCTGATGTGCAGCTACTCACTCTCTCCGAGGGAAAATCAAACATCCTTCCTTCAGACTTGGTAGTGCCTTTCCGGCCATCCTCTGTTCCCACAGTTAATGCAGGTGCTGAGGAAACTGAGAGTTGGAGGTGGTATTTGGCCACAGTAAGGTCTCTTCCTCAGTCCACTGAACCTGAGACTTACCAGGTAAACACCCCTTGCTCCATTCTCTATCTAGCAATGGTACTGATCCAAAACCTTGATATAATTGCACTGTTCTTAAAACCTCGAATATGATTGCAAAAGATGCATATTTGAATATCCAACTATACCATTTTGCATGCCATGGTCAATAAGTTGTGTAACGTTTGCACTTCTTATTGCAGATGATTCAAGATGAAATGGTCAGTGCCATGCGTGATGATAGGAGCTTGGGTTGTTCTGAACTTAGCAGGTCTGTATTAATGCCACAGTTGAAAACACTAGCCTTGCTGTTTGGCCAGGAAGTCTGAATCTTTTTTTAGCTCACTTCTGTTCCTTTGATCTGCAGATGGTTAACAATGGCACAAATAATGTCCTCGAGCTTTGGCGAGAAGAGTCTTTCTTTGGAGCACTGGCAGATGGTGAAGGAGCTTGAGAGGCTTAGAAAGCAGAGGATTCAATGAGATGACACATCATTAGCATGTGTTTTTACACTCTAATTGTTATGGTGGTATGCTGTGTCGTGTATAATACTAGATGTGTGAATCAAGACATGGATCCAAGTCATTTCTGTAGCAACTAACACTTCTATGTTCCTATGGATGCTATGAGTCTTGCTCAAATTTGAAATGTACTCTGGGAACCATGGCATGTCAATGTCAGATCTGTGATTCCAGGATTGTAGTGCAAGATTTGTCTGAATGGGACCACGTATGGATGTTTTGAAATAAATCAAATCATCTTTAACTCTGCAAAGTCTTTTCTTAGTTCATTCGCTATGCACCAAAATGGTTATGTAACCCAAAACAAGCAAACCTGATTACTTCCAGCTGCAAAATTGTAGCAAACAAACATTTCCACCTAAATAGATGGAGTTTTTTTTTGGTTTTGCAAGTTTATGAGTGCAATTGCTCAACATTTGTAATCGGAACATTTATTTTAGTCAACAAAACGAACCTTGTCTGTATTTAAATCTCATGTTTCATTATCTCGAAGCAAACTAAAAGTTTTCTTGTCACTTTAATGTTACAGCCCATTTGCCAGAGCAACAGACAAACAAGGATTCAAGGAATTCGTAACTCTCAGTAGTTACAAACAATAGATTATACAGTAAAATGCAATAACTGCTTACGACATACGACCTCTCAATCCAATGCCGAAGAGATAGGTGTAACTGCTCAGTTGCTATATACAGTACTTCACAGAAACACGGGATATGGCTCCAAATTTACACCAAAGATTTTTACACAGCCGAACTTTCACCACAGCCGAACTTTCACCAATCAATAGTTTCAGCAATAGAGGAAGAGAGCTTAAAACAATAATCTGACTTTCATCGTTTCTCCCCAATTTGATATCCTAGGCAGATACGACTTATTCTGATTCGCATCATCTTCACAAAGTGGCAGACAGAGGCATGGCTTCCATTGTTGCTTGTGTGCCTGCTTTGCATGCATGTATCGCAGAGCAGACATCCGTTGTCTCAAGGAATTTCTGGCCCTTAACAAGAATCAGTGGGATATACTTGAGGACTAGCCGCTTGCACTGGAGGGATGGAAAGAAGATTGTTATGAACAGAAGATAACAGAGGTAAAGAACGTCAGATTTCAAAGAAAGAGACCCCCTGTTCTGTATATGAAATATTTGCACAAACCTGCAGGGTGCAGGCATCAGCAACAACCTAATTTAAGACGATACAGTTCTGTCTGTAGGTGTTAAAGTTCGAGAACAGGTAAGATGATTGAACTTGGTACATCTTTAGGAAGATTAGAGAAAACAGCTAAAATCAGGAAGCTGAGCTAGCTGAGTTGGTCAAGGGCGTAGACTGGTGTGCCCATACCATGTAGGTTCAAGTCCTTGTTGATGTGAGCCGAAGACTACAAATAATTGGGTGCCTAATTTCTTCTTAAATAAAATGCCACCTAGGTTGGTCTAGTTTTTTGGGGGGATAACTGAAGTATTTACTTTCTGAAGCATTTAATCAGTTCAAGGTTTCTCAATTCTTACTGACTTTTGTTCTCAGAATCTCAGAACCATTCGTTACAGGCCGGTGCACTCGTAGCACATCGATTCCTTTTTTTGAACTTAGCTCACCTGCTGTTCATAATTCTGCGCCTTGCTGCATGTTTTGGTGAGTAGGTCGATTACTTCCAGCTGCAAAATTACAGCAAACAGAGAAAATATTACAGTATGTACAAAGTACAAAACAGTAGGGACTGAAAATATGGCTATTACC
Organism: Coix lacryma-jobi var. lacryma-jobi; assembly: GCA_009763385.1. Taxonomy (NCBI): domain Eukaryota; kingdom Viridiplantae; phylum Streptophyta; class Magnoliopsida; order Poales; family Poaceae; genus Coix; species Coix lacryma-jobi. The sequence goes on from CM019827.1 coordinate 130,659,692, forward strand.
TGCATGTTGGGGTCTTTTAGCATGACAAGAATTTCAACGACCGCATGGTGGCATAAACCACAAGTACCCTCCCGAGTGGGTAGGCTAATCTTCGTCCCCTTATTGCAGAGATGCATCGATTCACAGAACTTTTCAGGGGTAAGCATGGAAACCTCGAAGAAGAAAAGAGGTATGTAGTAGTCGACCAGCGTGATGCACTGCAGCAGAGTGAATCATCAACACAAAGATAGATTTAACACAACTGAAAATGTGGTACCCAAGGCAGGATCACAAGGTACCCGCATACCTGCTGTTTAAAGGGGGCAAGGCTTGCACATTCATGGTGTAGAATGCTAAGAATCTCAGTCTGGGTTTCGTTTTGTTGGAGATAGAGGAGTGCCTCAGCTGAGTACTGCTCGCATAATTGACAAAACTTTCCACTGGCTGCAGTTAGACCTGGTCCTTTGGCTGCATCAGGCAAGCTGCCCTGAGCTGAATTGAATACAAAAGGTTGATCAGAAGTGCAAAACTTCAGAAGCTTGAGTTTCTATAAGGAATAGCAGCATAGCTGAAGGAAGGAATTTAGATAAACTAATTGAAGGTATCACTAGACCTGATAATTCACAGCTATGGATCAACATTCAACAACAACAACAACAACAACAAAGAAAAAAGAGAGTACAGAGCAAAAATCATTAAACTGAAAACTTACCCAAGATACTAAAATCTCTGCTCTCTGTAACCTCAATTGATGAGGCTATAGCCAGTACAAGCACAAACGCCAGCCTCGTTATTGAGCACATCGTACCTGCTTACCAGTGGGTCAGTTGACAGAACAAAACTAGAAGAAAACTGTCGCAATGAAATCAGCTATGGCACACACCCGGTCGCGAAAAAAAAATTCAGCTATGACTGATGGATGAAGAAAAGCTGGCTAATTCAAGCTTCTCTATAAAGCCAAAAGGTTAAAAAAAACATGAAGTGTATATCCTAGGGCCCTCTCCCTAGTATCTACGTCATGTAACGGACCAGTAAAAGTTTTCAGATTCAGTTAGCTCAACGTAACGGAAGAACTCAGTTCTCTTCAAGATGTAGCTATCTCAGCACAGAGCATGAGGTAGCCCTCCGCGTCCACAATCCAGGCAACAGATTCACGAGATTCAGCTCGCTCCACGCCAGCAGAGCTGCTACTATTTTGGAGTGGCGTCACTCCAGATACGCCTTCGCAGCAGATTCGCAGAGCATTACACTCGCTTTGCCCTTTATTTTGCCCCTTATTTTCTTTCCAAGTAGCTTCCGCTTCCGAAGAATCGGAGGTTCTTGGATTCAGGAACAGGGGTCGAACTAGACAGAGCAAAAATCAAGAACCGTGGGGTGCACATAACACACAAGAAGCTAATAGGTACGGATGAGGAAATCAAGATGCAGCTCACCTGGTTGACTCGGCGTCTCCTCTCCTCCGCTGCCCTGTTCTTGGGATTGGAACGGGGAGGGGAAGGAGAGCTGCAGCTTGGATGGAGCCTTTCGGGAGTTTGGTTGCTTGTTACTACTAATTGTCTTTTGTTTTTTAAAAGCTTCAGATTAAATTAGGAGGATGCATCAGCATGTGAGATTAGACTTTAGAGTAGTGGGTGTGGGTGGGAAACCTTGAAGACTTCGTTTCTGTGGTGGCTAGGAGTACTGGAGGAGCTAGAAAGGAGTAATCTTTTCTTACAAGGTAAGGTTGAACTGATGGTTGCAGCAGAAAATAAAAAGGTGAGGCGAAAAAGACAGTAGTCCCGGAAAGTATATTGAAAATTTAGTTTTATTAGGTTAATAAACTTGCAGGAAAATTATTAAGCGCAGACCATCAGATGTTTTTCTTTCCTTTGGTCATCATTATTTGTCTGCTGGAGCTGATTCAAGGCAGAGTCCAATAATACAGGACTTATAGGTGGATCAGTGCATGTCACATTGCAATGGGGAAGTCTTGACTATTGCAATCCCTATCCTTTTTTCTGAACACGGCAGTCTTTTTTAGTGTTTTTGTGCTCACTATATATAAGCACAGATTGGCAAGTTGCCAACAAGGAATATTCCAAATGTGCAGAGTAGAGGTTAGCATCATTTGCAGATTGGCAGCCCCTGTGCACCAATGCTGACAGGCGACCAAATCAGGGGGAGGGATATAATTAAAAAAAAAGGCATCAATGGATGGATATTCTCCATAAATGAAAAGGAACACAAATTATATACATACTTTTGAATCTAAAATAAAATATTAACGGGTTGGCAAAAATAAATTACCCGTCGACAGCAGGGTTCGAACCTGCGCGGGCGAAGCCCAACAGATTTCAAGTCTGTCTCCTTAACCACTCGGACATATCGACGATTGGTGTATGGTAGGACTGGTCGATGCTGAATATTATGAAGTTCTAAACTATGTTTCTGGGCTTGCTGAATGAAAGAGATCCATGGGCCTTGCAACTCGATATTCCGAGCGGACCTCAGGAAGACAGCCCACAAAGTCCATCCACCTGTACTCTTCCTTTTTTTTTTTGACAGGAACGATAAATATTATATTATGCAGCGGAGTACAAGAGATTGGGTACTAGAAACCCAATTACACAAAAGGCACCACGAAGCGCCATGAGAGGAAAATCTACTTTTAGAGAGTCTATTCCAAGAGCAGAAACCGAACAAAGAATTTTAAAAGGGATATCTGCAGATGATCGATCCAAAAGAGGCGATGAATCCAAAATGTGCCCCAAAAGGAACACGGCGATCTCACCGGTTATTGAAAGCACGGACCATCGAGGGCCTCGCAAGCACAGAAGCTGCAGAGGTTGAATACTGAGCCGTAGATACAGAAGAAACAACATCGGGCTCAGAAAACTTTTGGCAGAGAATCGATGCAGATAATTTGTCGAAGCCTGAAATATGGATTCCGCTGTTGCAGGGGATAGACGACTCGGAAAAGTAGCAGAGTCGAAGCACTGGTGCCGATGTTTGCTGCGAATGTGTTCTTCACTTGAAACTCCGAGGGATCCAAGCTGGACCCGAACCCACTGGCCTTGCCCAGATCTGCTATGAAAACGGGTCGACCTCCACCGTGAAACCCGTTTGGAATTGATACGAAAATGGGTCGGCCCGCACCCGCTAACCCGTTTAGAATGGAGCAGTCCATATCGACCGGGAGCACGGTGATGTCGGAATCGGATCGACCTCCAGTAGCTAACCCATTTGGAACTGTTAGGAAAACGGGTTGGCCCCCACCCGCTAACCCGATTGGAAAGGAGCAGAGCAAGTCGACCGGGAGCATGATGCAGCGGAGGGAGGAGTCGTCGAATCCGGAGGAGACGCCGTAGAAGACGCCGGCGTGCTCGATGCAGACTCTGCTGGCCTTGACGCGGGGGCGGTCGACTTCGACGAGGTCGACTGAAACGTCGGACGCGTCGTTGGCGTCGGCGACGGCTCGAAAAAAGAGATGCGCAGAGGTCCGAAGCGTCGTACACGGTGTCGTCGTCCTCGCCGTTCTCGGCGGGGAGCTGCAGGCCGTGTCCGCTGTTGTGGAAGAAGAGCGCGTCCTCGGGGCACGCGCCCGCCACGAGCCGCTCGAGCTCCAGCCGGAAGTTGGCCCCCGAGGGCGGCGGCGTGAAGGTGTCGGCGTCAGCCAGGACGCGGAGACCAGCCTCGTCGAACCTTCGCGGTGCTGGGACTCTGGAGATCTGGGGTCGCTGCGCGTGGTCCAGGCCCGGCGCCCAAAGGCTCCTGCACACCGGCCCGACGGCACCTGAGTTGGCACGCTGGCCCTTCTTTGCCTGCCAGCCTGCCCGTGGCGCGCATGAGGGGGTGGCGCGCTGGCTCCCGGCCGGCCGCTGCCACACGCCTGCGCCAGCGCCAGCGCCAGAGCTGCTGCTGCCGATGCCGTCTGTGGCTGGGAGGGGGATGTACGAGTAGTAGTATTGTGGCCACTGAACGGCCAGGCAGCGGCGCATGCAGGACTGCAGTCAACAGGATCTGGGAGGAGGTAGCCGAAGACGTCCACTCCGAAGCCGGCGACGGGCGAGGAGGCAAGGTCTGCCATTATTGAAGAAGGAAGAAGAAGGAAAACGCGAAAATAAAGGAGGGAGAGGATGGAGAGGAGGGAGAGGGGGCCGGCTCGCCTGCCCATACCGCCGGCGAGGCCGCCGGGGAGAGGGGCAGGGGGCCGGCGAGGTGGAAGAGGGGGGAGATTAGAAGGAAGAAGGAGAAAACGGCATACGCCTCTGAAAGAACGGCATTCGCCTCTCTATTGGATCTCGCCCGGTCCCTATCTGCAAGCCTATTGCACCAGCGACGGTGTGTACCTGTACTCTTCCTTGGAGCTAGATGCAAATGCAACTGTCTCCGCGAGTCCATCCAAACACGCTGGAGATTCATAATGTATGTATACTTACTGAGGTAAAAAAAAAAATAAACGATCTTTTTTGTTATGAATCTGGATAAGTGTTGTCTAGATTCTATAGCTGAAAGGTCACTTATTTTGCATATTTACGAACTTACGAAAGGCTCTGTTCGCTTGAGCTTATGGATCACCCAAAATTGGACATACTTTTCAGTCATAAAATATTATTTTTCTATCGCGACAAAACAGTAGTAGCTGCAATAAGCCTTACCGAAGTCGAAACTGCCATTTAAACTCAGAAAAAAAAAACTCTCTTTGCTGATTTGCAACCCACGACGGTCTCACAAGACTCTATTTGCTGATTTCCCCCCTCTTATCAGGCAGCCGTGTGCATATCCCAACCGTGGCGGGGATGAGGTGACGTGCGACTTGGAGTACGAGGTGACAATGGAGTTAATACACTGGAGGTAGGTGCGGTCCTGTAGGCACGTTTGTAGCCGCATCCATCTCTGATCCAATCTCGAGGGGGAAAAAAAAGAAAAAGAACCCGCCGGCCGGACCGGATGGGGCGCTTGCTAGGGGCTACGGGCGACGGCGGGGGCCGGCCGGCGACAGGATGGACGCGGCCAACGGTACCCACGTCACTCGTCGCCGTAGCTACTCATCGGCTACTCCCTTCCTCTCCTTCTTAATTTGTCTAGGCAACCGCCGGCCCGGGCTTCCACCGGTCGATCCTCCTCCCGAGACGATAGGTTGTGAGGTTGGTTTGGCCATTCATGGCAGCCACCGGTGACCGCCCGGCAATGGCAAGTGGCAAGAGCCAAGAGCCGGCCGGCAGCAGGATGGATGGAAACACGGCACGGCACCCCCATGGGGGCACGGGCACTGTTATTCGATCAGGGAAACGAAACGAGGTTCCCAACCACCGCTGCACCGCACGCACGCGGCAGAAGATAGGGAGAAGAGATCGATCGAACAGGACGGCGCGCGCGTCGTGTCGTCGTCGGCGCCACCGCGCGCCCATGCGTCGCGACGGCGGCCAGCCGGCCACAGGTTACAACTCGCAACTCACATCGCATCCGAGAGGAGAGGAGAGGTCACAGGTGTAGTAGAGTGTAACGGCAGTCATGTTTCAGAGTTTCAGCACTACTGGAAATGCATCGTCGACTGGTCGTCGTCAGATGACTAACGCCGCCGCGCGCCCAAGGGATCGGGATTCGCACACGACATGAACAAACCCCGGCCGTCATGATTCAAGAGTGCGTGCACGACTGCACGCACTCCAAGTCCAAACCAGCGCTGGATATATTCATCGTATTGGATTGGCGGCTACACCTAGCTAGACGCCTAGACGCATGGTATGGATATTGGCGACCTCGAATGGCAACCGGCCGGCCGGAGCACACGCAGCCATCTCGATGCCCGCCGTCGACACGGCGGCCGCGCATCGATCGAAGATGGCGATCGAAGCGAGGAAATCAATTAAAGTTCTGCGAGAAGACGACTCGCTCGCGGCAATGCAAGCAAAAGACACTACCACTGCTCCCCACTCCCACTACCATCTCTCCCATGTAAAATTCCTACCGTGTTCCGATCCAATGGAGCACCCGCCCTACTGCAAGTTTTAACTAAGAAGCTGATTAACACCAAAACTAATTCAAAAGGGTCACCTGATCAGTCGACCAGAGGACCAAGAAATGAAGAAAAAAAAATGAGCTAGCAGTATTACCAGATTACTCCCTCTATATCCATATTAGTTCTCCCTCCATACTCATATTAGTTGTCGTTTATGACAGCGACACGGTCTTCAAAACACAACTTTCACCTCTTATTTTTATAAAAATATTTATGAAAAAGTGATATATGTATACTTTACGGTAATGATACTATTAGAACGTCCGAACCGAACGGACGGAGGCCTCCCCAGTCCCCACCACTCGTTTTCGCATGCAAAAAAAAAAAAAAATTCTAGATTTCGCCCCTCTATTCATATCCCTTCATCCCTCATTCTTATCTCTTTAGTGCCCGTCTGCCTCACGTCAACCCGCGGCCACATGGTCTCCCTAGCTGGCGACGACGCCCTCCAACATCTCGACATGCGTGCTCCTCCACCTCGACAGCTTCTTCCCAAATCTCGGCGGCCTCCTCCCCTACCCCAGCGGCGTCCCTCCTCCACCTCGACAGCTTCTTTTCCAAATCTCGGCGGCCTCCTCCCCTACCCTAGCGGCGTCCCTCTTCCACCTCAGCGTCCCCGCCCACCCGGAGCACGCAACAGACACAGATCTGGTGGCGCTCGCCCCCACCCTGGCGAGATCCATGAGGGAACAAGCGAGATCCATGGAGGTAGAACAGCGGTGTTGTAGCGGAGTCGGTGGCTCTCCCCTACCCCAACATGGCATCCTCCCCACCCCTGGCGACGTCCTCTCTTACCCCGATGACTGAAATCGACCGGCTCAATCTTCCCCTCCTCAATGTTGCATATGTATGTTTTAAGTGTTTCAACTTGTTTTATATGTATGTTGCAGTCAGGTATGTTGCAATAGTTTCATATGGATGTTGTCAAAGTAGATCGGAGAATGTTTGCACGTGTTGCATATGTTGCAATTTGTTTCAGATGCATGTTGCAAGAGTATGTTTAGAGTGTTTCAGATGCTTTAGAGGTATGTTTTCGTCCGTGTTTTTCGGAGCATGTTGGAAGTGTGTCTATCTGGATATTGTATATGTTTCGTACATCCGTTGCATTTATTTTGTTTGGATGTTACGTATGGTTATAATAGTTTTTAAGTGTTCTCATGTACTCCCTCCGTCCCAAAAAAAAAGAGTCGCTATGGGATGCGTGCTGGTCAAACTTGCTCAACTTTGACTGAATTTATACAAAATGTGTGCAATATTTTTATCTCCAAATAATTTTATTATAAAATTACATTCAAAGATCTATCCAATGATACTAATTATGTAACATAAATATTAATACTTTATTTTATATATTTGGTCAAAGTTGATATCTGTTGACTTTTTGGGAAGCGAGAATGACTCTTTTTTAGATAGAGGGAGTATTTTTCTAAGTGTTACAAATGCATGTTTCACGTGTTTCAACTGCCTTCAGATATATGTTGCTACTATTGTTTGTGTATTTCAAGAGTAGATCGGGTGTTGTATTCTTCTTCCCACCTTCTGTTGTATCGCCCTGATGTGCCCTCGTCGCGGCGCCGATAAGGCATCCATATGACGCCACGACTAGGTCCTTTCGAATCGAAGGCACCGCACACCCTTTCCTCTCTTGTTGCTCGATGGCGCGGGCCCCGCATGGAGCGCGTAAAATGGAGTGTTGCGCATGGGTGTCCGGACGCAGGCGTCCCTTCGGACTCCGGACGTTCGGGCGCTAGCAGCGCCTATACTTTTATAAAAGTATTTTCCAAGACAAATCTATTCATATAATTTTCATATTTGCAAACTTAGAAATTTAATAGTTATTGATGATTTATATTCTCAGTGTTTAACTCAAATCTTGTCTAAAACGATAACTAATATAGGTATGGAGGGACTATTATTCCTACCATACAAGTACGTACTCGTGAAGCAACCAACGATCATTACAGCGGCACCAGTACTCCCACGCACTGATCATCCTTCTCTTGACAATCGTTTTATTTTTCCGTTCCTCGTACGCAGACCAGTGACCACTGAAGTCACTGTCTCGGCTGACCACTGACCAGCCATATGACAGATTTAACCCCAACGGCCCTGAAAGCTGCGCCGCTTTTGACCGCATCTACAGTACGTACTCGTGCACCCGGCCCGTGCATCTACCAGTACTAATCTACAGACTACAGTACTGCATGAACCCGTGCATGCATGGTAGTAGGTGTACTGTACGTGAAATTTCCCCGTCCTGCTGGCCCAGTCCCGTCGACTGGCGCCCTCCATCCATCTGTATAGCGGCAGATTCAGAATCGACCTACGAGACGGGCTAAATACACAAAGAGCCAAGTTTAGACCGAAATTCTCTTTGTACTTTGGTGCTCGAGAGGTTTTTGCTAGATTTTAAGACGGTTTAGACGGAATTTTTAATTTTTTTAGCCCGCAGGAGATTTTGGACTATTTTAAAGATAATTTAGACTGATTGGAGTTAAAATATTATGTTATGTGTATTTTTGGGCCAAAGGTGCTGCCAGCCCCGCCAATGCATCTGTCCATAGATGGAGCCGGCCGACCCGGTGGCGGTAGCTGCCCAGTGGCAGTGACAGCATTCAAAGGCCGTTTGGTGACAAGTCACTCATCATCAGCAGCAGGGTTTCTGCTGGCGGCATAATCGGGGGTTAACGCTTAACAGTGCCATGCACTGCACGTACGGCGCTCTGCATGCACTGTACGTACTACACTGTCGTCCAAAACCCCACTTCATTAACGACTACTAACCGCGTCATTAGTCACCTGATGGCCGCGAGTTTAGGTCCGTGGTGGGGGCTTTCGATCGGAATCATTATTGGAGTGTACAGTACCTCCTCCCGGTAGTGGTAGTAGTAGACTAGTACTCCCTCCATCACAAATTATAAGACATTCCAAGAATCTTGGAGAGTCAAAGTTTTTCAACTTTGACCAAATTTATATAATAAGATAATAATATTTATGATATCAACTAAGTGCAATTAGATTCTCCATTAGTTATATTTCCATAATATGTATATTTGATGGTATAAATCTTTATATTTTTCTCTATAATTTTGGTCAAAGTTGAAAAACTTTGACTCTCCAAGATTCTTGGAACGTCTTATAATTTGGAATGGAGGGAGTAGTATCGATCAGTAATGCAGTGCAGCACTGTGCACGCACACAAGTTGGAGAGCTTGAAAACAAAGTTTAAGCTTCCGTTTTTATATATATGCCTTGGTTTTTGACTACTCTGCATGTGACTCCAAATAAACTCGTAATAAAGAGGATGAGAGCAACCTTGCAGCTAGGGACCCCTGCCATGCAAATAAGATGCACTACTAGCTATGACTATAAGGCTTGAGGTGACCACACATTAATATTGTACATATCCTACACACAAAAAACGGTAGTGTTTTTTCTTTTTGTGATTTTGAATTTTTCTCAAAATATATTTATGGGTAATATATTATTATTATTCTTATTATTATTATTATCGTCATCCATCATCATCGTCATGGAAGGTTCAGTGTGTGTGTGTCTATATATATATATATATATATATATTGCCAAAGGTTTGTGCAACAAAACAAAATTCGTTTTGTAGTTTTATTTGAAAGGAGTACACATTATTATTGCTTGCTTCATATAAAAAGGATAGGAATAATTTAAGTGCTCGATTTACGAAGTTTTAGGCAACAATCTAACACAATCAACCGTAGGAGTACACATTATTGCTTGCTTCATATAAAAAATAGATGTTATCTGAGGAATAACAAAAAAAAATAGAGAAATCATATACATGAATAGGAGGAATGAAAAAGAGAAGATATTTGTAGTGCTCCGTGTCTTAAAGAGAGAAGAAAAACCTAACCCGCAGATTTACTAACCTCTCTATTTTCTAAGAAAACAGATTTACTAATGTTCAAATCAAGCTTTTGTGGGCCAAATATGGGGATTTATGGCGCGGACAGGGGCCGGTGCATGCAGCACACGTAGTAGGGTCGTAGGCGCGTAGATGCAGATGTGTAATCAATGCTCAACTGATGAGGATGGTGATCCATGACCATGATGCACTGCCATGTACAGTATGCGTGCATAGCAGAGAATGTGAAGCAGCAGCAGCAGCTAGCAAGGCAGTGGCGAAGCTAGAGCAAATTAGAGGAGACGCACTTGACTTGTGTGTGCATATACATATGTTGTGGGGGTGCATATATGATGAAATTTCAAGGAAATCTACTGTTTTTTTTTTAAATTTTGGGGGGTGCGTTGCACCCCCTGCTGTGAACTGAGCTTCGCCCCTGTAGCAAGGTGACGGCAAATCAAAAGCTCATTTTTTTTAAAAAAAAACTTGGATCAATAAAAGGAATGGAAATGAAAATAAAAGGCATAGAGGATTGTCGGTCTGTAATCTGTGTTCTGGATATGCTGCAATGTGTTTTCAGTTTCTGCCACTCATGGCTCTCCTGTCAGTAATTTTTGTTTCATAAGTAGTACTCCTGTCACTATTTTGGGTTGGCCTTGTTTAGTTTGCCCCAATTTTGCAAAATTGGCAAGATTCTCCGTCACATCAATCTTTAAATATATGTTTGAAAAATTAAATGTAGGTAAAAAATAATTAATTGTACTTTTAGTATGTACATGTCGAGACGATTTTTTAGAGTCTACGTAGTCCATGTTTAGACAAAGTTTGTCAAATAACAACGAAAGTGCTACAAGAATTTATTTTGTAAAATTGGGCAACTAAACACACCCTCAATGTTTTGGCACCGTTGCTCAGCCTGCTCTTTATTCTTCTGCATAGTACAAGTGTTTTCCTTCAGTAAAATTCCAGTTGGTACTAATATCCTACTATAATACAGTCAAAAGTCAGCTCTTACTTCCTCGGATCTGATCAGTGATTAGTAGCAGCAGGTAATTAGCCGTTAAACAACGGAGCAAATGCCGTTATAATAACAGAACTACAGCATGTGGTCTCTCTCTCTGGATGTGCATAAAAGCACTTGCAGACTTGCTGCACACCCCTGACTGACCTGCCCTGACCTCACCGTTTTCTCCTCTTCTCTTGTCTTCTCTGCCGATCCCTTCGTTCCCTGCTTGCATCTCTGTCTCTCCTCCATGGCAGCCATCACCAGCAAGGACAAGGAGGAGGCGCTCCAGCTGAAGCAAGGGGAGAGCAAGGTGTTCTCCAAGCTGTTCACCAGGGAGAGCTCCGCAGCGGCGCCGTCCTTCCGGGTGTACTACGGCGTCGCCTCGGCGGGCTCCGTGCCCTTCCTGTGGGAGTCGCAGCCGGGCACGCCCAAGAACGACGCCATCTCCACCGCCACCCTGCCGCCGCTCACGCCGCCGCCGTCCTACTACACCGCCAGGCAGCACAGCCTGAACCACCACCGCGGCAACCGGTCGTCCTCCACCGCCGCCGCCGCCGGTACCGGCAAGAACAAGAAGCTGTCCAAGCATTACACCAGCATCTTCAGCGCCATCCTGCCCAGGATGATCCTGCACAGGCGGCGGTCGTCTAGATCGGCCTCGTCCGGCTCGTCGCCCTCCGCATCCTCCTGCTCCTCCTCCTCGTGGTCGGCGTCGTCGTCGCTGTCGTTCCGCAGCGCGCAGTCGCCCGCCGCGTGCTCGTCGTCGATGCGGAGCCGCGTGTTCGCGTTCTCGGCCGCGGACGACGACGGCGAGGAGGAGGAGGAGGAGGCGGCGCCGCCCATGTGCTTCAGCGTGCGCCACGAGAGCTTCCGGGCGTTCAGGGGCTGCCGCGTCGCCATGACGGTGAAGAGCGCCCTGGCGTCCGCCGGCGGCCACGGCCACCATGCTGGGCCTACCGCTGCACCTGCAAAGAAGGTCTAGTGCCGCTTTCCCGTTAGCCTCGTGGTCGGTCACGGTGCGCCATGCATGGCGTCGTTTGTTGCTTGCTTCTTGGAGACCTGCCATGGAGCTTATTACTAGTAGTTACTATATTACTGCGCGTGTGTTTAACGGTGTGCCTTGTAGTATGTCTCTTTCACGGAGTAATGTTTGAAATCTATCTATCACGAGAGAAGAGATCGAAGAGGAGCTCATCGTCAAAGTGTTATATATGTATAATATGGTGAATTAAGTCTGTAACCCGTGTGTAAATTATGAAACAATAATGTAATGAGCAAATAGCACTTTAGCAAGCAACGGTTTGTGATGTTAGATCCCCTTGCAATTCGTGTGTAATTGTGTAGTAGTACTGCAAAGTGTAAGGTCTGCTTTTGCTTTCTGGAAATGATTGTCTGCCTGGTCGGTCAATTCAGTTCAGACACGATATATACAGAAAAAAAAATCATATTCGTCCTGTTCTGTTGTCTTATCAGACATATTTCAGCTTCCCACGTAATACTATTAAAACAATCAAAATTCACCGTAAAAATGACCAATCAGCAACACCATTATTATATATACAGAAAAAAAGTGGAGAGAAAAAATCATCATATTATTATCATTGGACCTTTCTTATGACGAAGGACGACACCCATATTTCTTGGAATTAAGAGATACTGAAATCAAGAGAGCGAGAGCGAGCTATCACACTAGACTATAGCCCACGCTATGGTACTGCTTTGTTTTTCTAGGAAGTCCGGGTCCTGTGTCTCCGTGTCTAGTGAGTTGACAAGAGAGCCATTTTTATACCACCCCCTAGCTAGGATGGCGGCCGTTACCAAGGGCAGGACAAACAGAGTTTAAAGCTGTGCCGGTTCAGGCACAAGTAATAGTAGATAGAGTATTTGGGACATGACTTTGAGGTGAAAACGTTCATGTTGAGTTCCAGCGTGCTCGGCGTTCGCGACCTGGATGAACATCCCTATAGCTGGCAAACAATATTTTCTCCATCCAGAAATGTGAGTCCTATTTTGACTAGAAGAGGGAAATTTTATAAATTTTAACCAATAATTAGTCAAAATATATGCAGTTTAAGACACAAAACTTGCATTATTGGATTTATATTCAAAGTCTCCTATATTTTTGGCAATTGACAACATATTGTATGCAAATTAATAAGGGCCAACGTCTACTTTATATCACTTCTCCAATCAAAATATGCCTCACATTCTTGGACGGAGGGAGACGTACAGCAGGGAGTACATAGTGCATCCTAACTTTACCTCCAGGCCTTTTGCCACAGCTCCCGACAAACACTTCAAATGCATATGGATTTTGGTACGGAGCGGACCAGAATCACTTCTCCAATTACACTACAAGCTGGGAGCTTAAAAAACTCTGCTCTCCACTGATTCTCGCTGCTTTCCATTCATTTTACAGGAAGAATCACTTCAGAATTGATTCCCACCTGCTCCCCACCTCGCTTCCCACTAAGAATCATTCCTTGGGAGAATCAAGAAGTAAAGTTCTACCAAAATAGCCGTCAGGTTCTCTCTGGCTTACTTCCGAATTCCCATTTCAGCCTCAGTAACTTGCCAATAGCAAAAAGGAAAGCTCCTTAAAAGAAAATAGTAAAAGGAAAGCCTGAATGTTTTCTTATTGATCTGAAAAAAAATATATCTTCTCAAATCAATCATCATAACAATTTTGGCAAGCATATACATTGCAAGGAATCCACACCTGATGGCCTGATGAACACACACGTACGTATAGCACCACAATACCATTAGCCAGCTAGCGAGTAGATCAGGAGTAGGAAGCCTGCAGATAGGGAGGTGCACAGGGATTTTGATACTGTTTGGACACACATTGCCCCATGTGAGGGGCAGGGCATCAACGATCAAGGACACACACGGTGGGTGACACGGATGGAGGAGGGAGTGAGAACCGGATCGGAGGAGAGACACAGACACAGACACCCACCCCAGTGCAATGCCAATGCAAATGCAAATGCAAGGACCCTTGAACAAGACACTAATCAATGCTCCTTGCCCCCCCCCCCCCCCCCCCCCAACCAGCTCACTTGACAAAAACGTACTAGTATATATGGCCCTCTATTTATTAATTCCATGCTGGAGCTAGTACTACTGGTTTAATTAACCCTAAACCAACCTTCTCCATTGACCAGCCGCATACTGCTCACAAGTCAAGTCCACTCTCTTACGCTGTTAAAAGTTAAAACTAAATAAATGGTCCATTACGCAACTCGATCGTCTTGCTGCATTGCTTACTAGTAAACCCACCCAATTAATTAGTAAGCAATATTCCCTTGCTTTATTTCAGTGTTGAAGATCTATTATAGCTGATATTTGTTGGAACGCAACACACGTACTAATTGTGCAGTACGTGTATGTGCTGGTGTTGATCGATCTTCAAAACTGGAGCTGAATGCATGATCACCGACCGCGATACATAGTGCGAGTTCAGTGATTTTTACGTGAATTTCTATTCAGACGTTTCATTCGTCTAATAATGCTAACTACTTTAACAGTTAAATCATTTGGTTCTGAACCTTATCTTTCTGTTGATATTTGTACAGATCGATATTTTGCCGGAAAGCATTCAGGTGATCGACTAGCAGGTACTCCCTCCATACCCATATTAGTTGACGTTTAGGACAACGACACGGTCTTCAAAACACAACTTTGACCTCTTATTTTTATAAAAATATTTATGGAAAAGTGATATATGTATACTTTTATGAAAGTATTCTTCAAGACAAATCTATTTATATAATTTTTATATTTGTAAACTTAGAAACTTAATAGTTATTGATGATTTATATTCCCAATGTTTGACTCTAATCTTTTCTAAAACGTCAACTAATATGGGTATGGAGGGAGTAATAAAATGCAAGAATGTCCTGCTAGTACCTCTAAATATATACTACTCCATCCGTGAATAGATGACGTTTTTGGTGTTTGTGCCACAAGTTTAACTGGATTTGTAGAAAATATGTGTAATATTTATATCTCCAAATAATTTTGTTAAAAAACTAGATTCAAAGATCTTTCCAATGATACCAATTATGAGACTAATAGATGATACTTGTTATTTATAAAAATTGTCGGTAGTTGTTTCTTGGGAAGCGAAAACGTCATCGATTTAGAGACGGAGGGAGTACAGATCATGAGCATTTATTTAGGACATTCTTCCCTTGTTTAACAAGGAGATAAACACGTACGGAGTACGTTCTTGACGATGCATGCTTGCTTCGGTTCAGTTAGCAGTCTACGATTTTATAATTGACAATTGACAAGAAGCCCTGTTTGACAGGGCAGGACTTTTTCGCCGGCTTCTGAAGCCGTTTAGAGCTATTTTCAGCCAAACGGGGTAAAACGAAATGGCTCCACTAATGAAGCCCCTAAAAACATGCTCTCATAGAGCTTTAAGATGAGAAGAAGCCAAAAAAAAAGTGGCTTCACCCGGCTACTTCAACGAGCCCATAAATTATATCGTAACTTTTTCCGAGTCCCTGACCTGCGCTCTTCTCGCGGTCGTTGCAGGTAAGTACTATGTCCATTTTTTCTATTTATTTTTTATTTTGATTTTTTGAATTTTATTTATAATTTAAAATAGTAAATTTAAAATTTTATATTCAAACTTGTACGGATGCAAAAATATATCTAAACGTACACATGCAACACAGGAGTATCACAGACAATTAACTATGCATGACACGCAGGAGAAGCCGTTTTGCCAAATGGGTTTAGTAAAACGGCTTTGGCTTCACCGACAGAGCCGTTCGTGGAGCTGAAGCTCAAAAAATAATAATAAAAAAAAAAGCTTCACCAAGCCCTGCCAAATAGGACAGAAGAAGATGAAAAAGACAGGCAGAGCAGCGACGCGTGCAGGTGCGGTTGCGGCAGCAGCACAGCGTCCGCATGCACCGGCCCACAACACCCACGCCTCTGTCACGCCGATGCAGACGGAGACTCCATGCGATCGTACGTCACCCGGCCGGCCTGCTCCTCCGAATCCAGTCAAGTCTGCGTGTATGTAACTCTCACGAAATCTACAGCGCGACGTTTCGACATCTGGCCGGTGAAGGCGAATCGACGTCAGGCCTCAGTCGCCCGCCGATGATGCCTGCGATTCACTGCACCGCCGGTCGGTGTCGGTCCTAGTACTCCTAGTAGCCGCCGACGTTGCTGTTGCCTGTTGCCGATTGACCTGGGGGGCGGGGGACACAGCCTACTGAAAAGGAGGGAAAGGCCCCGTTGCGTCGCATGCCCGTCCCGTCCGTCTCTGATGTTGCGTTCGCCGAAAGGTGGCGGCTTGCAGTTGCAGTGTTAGCAGATCAATCCCTCCCTGCTACCCCCCTTATCTCGCGTGCACGTATTGCATTGGCGATCGAGGACGGAAACGTGACGGATGGACCCTAATTAACTGAAATCAGAGAATGTCTCCTGCACTGCACTGAAGATCGACCTTGGAGATCGATCGATGCAGAGCTGTTGAGACATGATGAGCTACGATAACAGTTGAAGCCTGCAAGCTTTTCATAAATCTTTAATTTGTCTACGATTCTACGCAGCATCGTCGTGCAGGCACAGTAAATAAAACACAGCTTCCGACTGTTTCGAGTTCTACGTTCCTTGGTCGCCGACGCAGCGCCCACTGTCCGTTTTTTTTTTAATTGCCGCCGCATGCTGAGGTTGAGGACGACGCTGCAGGCAGGCGTTGACGACGACGCCCGGCGCCACGTACTAGTCGCCTCTGCCTGCCATAGTGCCATGGGATGGGATCAGATCGCAACGAGGGGACGACGGACATGGAGACGGCACACGGGCGAGCACTGAGATCCAGTGACGCCATTGGAAAGCAGGATCATCCACCGAGTTAAAAAAAAAAAATCTAGGACAGAAGAAGCAGACAGCGAGTCATCAAGGGTCGGACAGAATCTTCAGTAGAACATGTCATTGACAAAATACAAATGGATTACTGCGAAGGTACTACACATACATTCGCTGCAAATCTTTGGAGTACCATCTACTGACTTCTACTCACAGTTCACGTACTATACAGACATTTTATTTACGCATCAAGATTGAAGCACAATTCCTCAAAAAAAAAAAAAAAAGAAGCATAGCAAAGTGACGATAATCTAGACCTGAAAAATCACAGGGAGCCTCTAGCACTAACAACAGTGAGGAGAAAATGGGAGATTGACCTATCCTAGCGAGCTAGCAGCTAGCAGCATGGAAACAAGCTAGGCTTGATCATCTGATCCTTATCACAACTTCTTTTGACTAGGAGCAACAATGCAGACACGGCCACATCACCATCATTGCCATTTTGTTCTCGTGTTATTCCTCGATTGTCCTTGCCGTTGTCACACTCCTTGTCACCACCCATGCACTCCCACTTCGACAGTGACGCGGAGCTGTGTGTCGGATTCTCTCTCGGTGTCGGTGACCCGACACCTCTCGCTGCTCGCTGATAGCCATAGCACGCAGTAGTAGCAATTGGCATTTTTGTTGAGCAGAGGCTGTTCAGGGCATGTTTGTAGTGAGCATGGATTTTCACAGGAATCCTTAGAGAATTTCGTCCAAACAAAGCAGTCTAGCTCGTGAAATGTTCGGCGAAAATGGCTGCGCTCCGAACGGGAAAATTATTCATGACCTGTAGCCCTTTATTGTTTAATTAACTCGGATTAGGGCGATGGAGACAAGTGCTACAGATTTTATCTACTAGCAATTTGCCTAGTTCAGGCAGCTGAGTTGAATTGTAATGTTAGTGATGAATTGAATGATGATGATGATGGCACGGCTGGCATGACCATGACTGGGTGAGTTTTTTTTTTGGAACACCGGCAAGTACAGATCCCCATCTTTACAGATCTTCAGATCCACTGCATTTATTGGCTTGGATGCCTGATAAACTGGTGCTAATGGACAGAACAGTACCCCCAAAAAATTGTTTCAGACTTGAGTGTTGTGTTCAAGTAGCTGTCACCAGATACCAGAAGGAGAAATTGTCTGTTATGTTATTGCACACTTGGAGTGCACATGCGGTCGTGAGGTTTGTCCGCTTCTGCGCGAGGTTAATGACTCCTAATTTCATTTCACAACTTGGTCAAGGAAAAAGATAATCAGCAGAACGGATCCGATGCTGCAATGCAGACGACCAACGGACCATGTTTGTTGATGCCCCCAGGAGTGCTAGCCAATGATCTTAAATTGTATTCTGACTATTCAGAGGCCAGAACATAGTTACACAATGGCCAAGGTCCCTTATTACAACTACATCACTGGATTCCTGAGGCGAAAGTAAGAGCCCCCAGTGTCAGTAACATTCTGTCCCGTCATCATTTGTATTGAAACTAAACATTCTGTTGTCAGTCAGTAAAGTCTTCAGCGAATCATATGTTCGATGCATCATCAGGACCGCACACCGCCACCAGGTTTAGCATGTTTATGTGGATTGAGGCAATGCAGAATTGCCCAGAGTATTGGAATCTACGAATGCAGATAATGCTTTCCAGATAGGAACCAACATCTTGACCGGTGGATTCAAGTTCTGCAGAAACAAGCTCTTTCAGACCGTTGATGCCTTACGGTGCACTTAAGGATATACTAAAAGGAGGCAACATTTACCTTGAAAACAAGCATGAGCTCATATTCTTCACGTAGAAGCAAGGCCAAGCTCCAGTAGCATGCGACAGGGGTCACATGCTCATTCAGCACTGGTTTTAGAATCTTGCCAATGGGCACAAATTTGCGATAAACTCTTCCACTGTGAAACCGAACTTTAATGTTAAGAAAATGAAAGGATCAAGTCTACATTTTCTGTAGCTCATAAGCCATCCAAAAAATAAAAATGCTGGAAGTCTCCTCTAGTCATTTCCAGCTAAAGCAATATGAAAAGAGAGGTGCAAATTGGTGTCCCTAAGTGTGTCCACTCTCCACCAGGCTTCTTTAGTTCAATTGTTTGTACTAATTTTCCAAAACGTGAATATTTCTGGAAACTTGTACTATAAATTATTTTTTTAAGGAAAAGTTGCACTATAAATTAAACAAAAGAGGTTCCATGGAGAGTGGGGACCCTTAGGGTTTGCCTGCAATTCGCACCTCTAGAAAAGATGGCTCAATCCAGTGATCCAGTGTTCTTGTCAAAGACATGTACTGACAAGAAGTATAATCTGTTTTACTTATGTTCAAACATAAAAAATGGCAAAGAAAGTGCTTAATTCCTTTAGCCTTGTGAAGCCTTGGAATAATTGTCTGTTCTCTTGGAATAATATTTGAGAAGAGCAGCAAACGCTGAAAGCATGAATATAAATTCCAGGCTGGTTCTTCCATACCTCCAAAAGTGTTGCTCTAACTGAACCCCAAAAGTCGGCACGATCACCAACGACTCTGCACAAAAATCAAACTAGATATCTAATAAGGAGCACAAAAGTCTCACTTTCCTGTACTCATTTTCAACATGGACACCAAGAATTGTGGATTTTCTCTCTCTTTTGCAACACTGAAAACTTAACTACAAAACACTCACAGCAGAGAGAAAAATAACCTCAGCACACACCTTTCTTCACAGGGTCGCATCGCAAACATTTTGCAATTATACTGGCAAATGAAATACTCCAAAGGGAACCAAGACATAAATTATCCTGCAACATTTAAGCACCACTATTCAGTTAAAATAGTGACTATGATCAATCTGGCTGTATTCAATACACCTTAGGTTTTACTTGCCAGCTAAAAGGGAAGCAAAACAAATATAGCATGGCAACCAGCATATCCACACAACTGAATTGTTTCAATTGAATTGTGCCTTTTGTAATTAACATGCCCAGCTCTGGAAAAGACAAAACTGAAAAGTGAAAACCGACAGTCACAGTTTTGAGTGCTATTTCAAGAAAATTACCTTCGACAACAGGGCGCAGCAAACAGTCGCAAGAAGGAACATTGAGCCGATGTATGACAGCAGAACCCTGAATTTGCTCTTCTTGACAAAGATGACATGGATATCAGCTCCTCCCTCGCGGTGATGCTTGTAAGTGTACAAACCATCAGATATCCCATGTTCTTGCTGCCCCATGTATGAGCTCATCAGAACACTCTAAGCTTCCTGTACAGCTCACATCAGCCTTCGCATGCTCAGTTTCTAAAAGGACGACAATTGGTGAATCTATCAAAAGACGCTTCTTTTGAATTTGATATGCCCTCCTCATCTCCCAATAAGAAGACAACGTCGTCTAAGAAGAAAAAAAAAAGAATCGCTAGCTGGGCAGTTGAGTAGTCGACGAAGTAGGAAGGCAACAATCTCTATCTTCCATACAGACTCGCTACTAACATTACCGTCAGCAAACTGGTGAGAAAAAGACTAGATCCGCTATGTACCAGCCCAGCTTTTTCGAATCGGTCCAACCAAATAGCCTCCCAGTACACGAAACGTACAGGAATCGGAAGAGGAATGCCTGCGCATCAGCATGGAGTACGCGTACCTGGCTGGGAGTGAAATCCAAAGAGGATGCGGACGAGCAATGGTGGCACAGGGACAGAGCAAGGGCAAACCGGTGGCTACATAGGTGGTTTGGAGGAAGAGAAGTAACTGACGGACGCGATTTCTCTAAAGCTTGCACTTCTATTCGTCCGGGCCGTCGATTAAAGGCCCAGAGCCACTACATGTTTATGCTATTTGCCACAACACCCTCGCAGTCTCAAATTTACAGCATCATTAAAGTTTTTTTTTGTTTTTCATCTTTATACTGTTCTCAAAAATATATACTCCCTCCGTACCCATATTAGTTGACGTTTTAGAAAAGATTAGAGTCAAACATTGGGAATATAAATCATCAATAACTATTAAGTTTCTAAGTTTACAAATATAAAAATTATATAAATAGATTTGTCTTGAAGAATACTTTCATAAAAATATACATATATCACTTTTTCATAAATATTTTTATAAAAATAAGAGGTCAAAGTTGTGTTTTGAAGACCGTGTCGCTGTCCTAAACGTCAACTAATATGGGTATGGAGGGAGTAATACTCAATTCATCCTAAATTATAAGACGTTTAACTTTTTTTATATCAAGTTTACCGTCTTATTCAAATTTTTATGCAAAATATCACTTCTTTTGTCGTGGCTTTATTTATTAATAAAAAATCTTTAACAGTAATTTAAATTTGACTTTTTGAATAATACGATTGGTCAAACTTGAGGGTAAAAAAGTTAAATGTCTTATAATTTGGAATGAAGGGAGTAGCACTGTATAAGATATATAGAGGAAAAATGTTTAAACTTTAGTTGTCTTCTCATCTCTTTTGCCTACTTTTACATCCCCGGTGCATATCGCACTGATCTATATTATTTCTGCAATTTTGCTAAAGCTTACGAATTTGATGCATGGCTACAGGCCTTCTGTTCATTCAACACAAACTATTTAATAATAACATGAGATTCATAATTCATTACAACAATCAATTTTATTTGCCAAAAAAGAGACTAAAACAATCAATCAGGTCCTAGTACAGCTATTTCCATTTAGAGATTACATCAACCAATTAATTCTGCTGTACTTTACAATGATGTTACAACGTGCAAGTCCACAAATAGCGCACACTACGGACCGCAGCGATGTCACCAGTGTTTTTGGACTTTTGGCTTTCTGGACAGTAAATCAACCAACAATTCCTGGTTGCAGCGTGAAATAAAAAACCACTACTGTCTCATACTGCGCCTTTTCTTCCTCCAATCCCATGGTTTCTCAGGGTTCAGCGATGCCCACAAGCCTGTTCGCCTCGTCTTTGCCTGATTCTCCCACTGAAAATTTCCATCTATTAGGAACCTCAGTTTTTTTTTTTTTTTTTTGGAAATGAAATGATCAAAGCATGCTAATGTCCGTCAAGTGGAATGGAGCACTCCATTCTGTCATGTTGAGTAGAGTGGTATAAGAGTACTAGTTACCTTGCTGAGCTCCATCCGACGATCATAAGTAGTATAGTGCCATGCAAGTCCTTTCTTCAGCATGTGTTCCTATTGCAAAAGAAATAATAACAATAGTTCATTTCAATGTCATCAGTGTTGCTGAGTATTAAAGCCAGAACAAGTTATCTTCAGCTGAGGCGATGCAACATTTTCTTGCATAATTTACCATCTTTACAATTGATTGGTTCCAGCGCATATCTCTACAGTTTTTTCCTAAGGAGAAGTCCCACACCTTTCACAATCAAACTGTATGTTTCATTTCCTTTAGTATATATAAGAGAACCAGATCAATGCAGGCGCAATGTTTAAGCTATGTATTATAAAATTACAAGAGTAGGTGCAGTCAAGAAAATCCAAAGAGCATAGGGAACAACAGATCATCAACTGATTTGATAGGTTACCACTGCTAGATTTCTAGAAGAGTTGCCACTACTACTTTCTAGAAGAAACTCTAAAAGTGTGTCAGGGTAGTTTCTTACCTGCACGAAAACCCCATCGCAGTCAACATCTCCAACTAAGCGACCGTACCAGTCAGTGTCATATATGGAAATCTTTAAGTTTTTCCCCTGCACCAGCCTCACCAGCTCCTCTTTGGCCTCTTTGCCATATGGCATTAAGCTCTCTGGTGCATCAATCCCCCTACACTGCAATTATTATATCCCAACTACACTCCAAATAGAAAGAAGCCTGTGATCATTGATAAAGAACAAGTGTGGGCAAACCTTAGCCTTATCCTGTACTTCTTTGTAATAATTTGTTCCCCACCAATGCCACAAACCTGCCTACACCCAGGAATAAGAACTCAAAAGTATCAGAACTCAAATAAGAAAAGGATGGCTACTTGGTTGTTGTGAATTCTTCTTTTTTTTTTCAAGGACCTATATCCTGCATCAAGTATGATCTTCAGTAAATCACCAGCTCTTTGGTAATTATTTGCCGCCAGTGCCTTGCTCCGCTCAATGCCCGCATCACACACTTCTTGGGGCACATTGCTAGACTCTAGATGACAAGCCATGTTAACATACACAGTAATCGTGTCGCCGTCAGTTACAGCCTTAGCATCCACCTAAAAAACCAGCGTGTGCATTTGTCAGCAGTTCTGCTTTGACCAATATGTCAATGGATATGGATATACAAAGAGAAGGACAGCTTACAGGGAGAGTGCGCAACTCATACTTAACCTCTTGACGTTTGCGGGAACCAGGTGTCAAGCGAATGCACCAAAAAGAGCCAAGACAGAGATCGTCCTGCAATAGTAATAGTAATACCAGATTACCAATAACCAATATAAGGCGAGCACCAATAACATCGACTAATGGAAGCACAAAACATTGAACAGCATTTCTATAGATGGTGGATCTACCATGCTAGCAACCTCGCAGAACAGATTTCTTAAGGAATCCTGTTTCACTCATCACCAAATGAACTGAGCAGTGTGGGCTAGTACACAAACACAAGTGGTGGGGATCCATACGTGGAGACCAAAGAGAGAAAGGAATCCCTGAACCAATACCGACCGTTGGGGCTAGGGTGTGGCTAACGCCCGCAAAGAGGGCAATGGCGCAGATGCAGCAGACAAGCACCAGCGACGGCGGCGCTCGCTTCTCGGGGACGCTGGCACGGCCGTGGAACGACCTCCTCCTCTCTTGGCGACACCCGAGAGCACTCATGACGCCAGACTTCCGCGGCGCCTGGCAACCGCGACGCGCGCTCAGGCAGCCCAGACCAGGCAGGGCCAACGCCGTGTGGCAGGAGCTCGGCGGCCGGGTTCGCCAATCTTCGGGGCCCGGTCGGACTCGAATAGGCGGCGGCTGCACCAGCCGCCCAGCCGCCCCCGCATTTTTTTTTAATTATTATTAGTAGCCATAATAGAAAAGTCTAAATATCTTGTAATTTAAATTAGCAAAACATATTCATACGCTAATTTGTTGAACAAGCAAACCATCATACTTTATATGTGTTTCAATCATCTTAGAATCAATTTTTATATTGGGCTTACAAATTTATCTAATAATCACGTTATGTGCAAACTTAACACTATACCTTAATACTATTATGTAACTTGTACCGGCGCTGGAGAGAGCAGCAAAGACCATGAAAACACTCCGTGTATTTTGGAATTGGATGTTTGAATGTGATGGTTGCAAGAACTTTAAGTTTAATTTTTATCTACCTTATGCTCACTAATATGGTTATGTTTCTGAGATATTTTTTATTGTTGTTATTTTAGTGAACATGAACTTGTATAAGTCCATATTCTTGTTTATATGGCCAATTGATTATTTCGTTGTTTGTGTTATATGACATGTCACACACATCACTCTTTTTATTTATGTTTTTCCCTCCATTGTGTTAGGTACCTACTCCCTCCGGCCCAATATACATGACGTTTTAGCTCCCAATCAAGTATAATTCTTTAAACCTGACTATGGGGTGTGTCTACATGCATGGAGCTTTGAATGAATCTAGACCTCTTAATGAGCTGCTAGAACGTCTCTTAAAGTGGGACAGAGTGAGCATTGAGTATCAAACATAGGGTAGATTAAACCCTCTGATTAGCACCATGACAAATTGCTTAACCCCTGACCGATTCTTCGGACAGGGGCTCGAGGCCTATAACCATCAGATGCGTTCATGCACGGCCCTCTGATATATAAACAACCTGTGTAGTGAAACTCAGAAGGTCGTTTCAAGAGAAGACAATGGCTAAGGACTTAACTAGGCTAAGCCCTAGCTCGAGGGCTTAGTCAAGTCTAAGTGGCTCTCGACCCTAAGGGACGACGACCGAGCATGCACCATAACGTAGGCATTGGCTTTGCTCAGGCTAGGTATTCACTCCTGACCAATATAGAGAATATCCTTTGGAATATATCACGTGTCTGGAACCTGACACGCAAACAGAGCTAGAGGGTGCCAGATCCTGCTAGAGCTATTTCTCACCTCCCGTGAGGCTGTATTGGTCACTCCCGACGTAGAATCATGCTCAGAGCGTGATGCAACACGTCAAAGGTCACCACACACCCATTATGGGGATGGCTCTGGTCCCACATGGTAGCCACCCACTACACGCGAGTAGGATCCTATAAGGCAAACCCAGAGAAGACACAACGACGATAGACAACATTTGACGATCAACTCTAAGCAGCAACAAAGGATATTAGAGACAGTTGAGACGTTGTTAGCTCTCCACTACAAAGATGAAGATGACACTGGCGCCACAAGAGAGACTGAAGAAGGATTCAAAACTCTTAGGAAATCCTCTGAATTTGTATTCCCATCTCCCTGTGACATATAAGGTTCGACATGTGTTTCTATAGAAGGGATTAAACCCTAGACGAATCGGCCAATCAAACCAAACCATAGAACACCAGATTTCGCTACTAAAGCCGAGATCAATTCTCTAGTCCTTGGTTGGCTCCTCACCAAAGCAACAAAATCATAAACAGTAGCATATCGCTTCCTCACACATCTCTTTCTCTCCATTGTAAGAACTCGATTGAGATTCCTAACACGAAGAACATCACTGCTAGACGTAGGGCTTAGACGTCCAAACCAGGATAAACCCCTTGTGAGTACTTAAGCCACCGGAGACCCACATATGAACCCACGTTGAACAACTTTATTACTATTGCAAAATTGAACCCATGACAACACCCCACAAATTTCAAAATATAGAGTCCACTATATAAGTTGGAATTCAAAAGATTCAAATTACCTACATTATATAAGCCTAAATTAAATCGCCATCAATCACAAAAGAAAAAGGGACACTATAAATGCATTTGCCCCCCCTGATTTTAGTGTATTACTGAGTAGTGAAAAAGTAATTTAAGGACTACCTTAGTTTATAAAAATCATATGTAGGTGTTAGCCCCATTGGAAAATGAGTTATGAAATGTAACTCTTCAAGTATGTATTTGAATTGAAGACAAAATAGAGGAAAAGTGCAGGCAATTCCTTTGGAAAGGCTCTCTCTCTTACCGTTAGGAACGTAGAAAGTTGTACTTTTAGAGGAATCTGAAAATGAGATTTGAGTCAAGGGAAACTTTCATGTGGCCGTTTGCTGCTTTCTCATTGGATCTGAAGCTAACAGCTTTGCTAATCGCCATGGTTCGATAAACTTGTAATAGCTCTTTGGCTGCTTGCAGTTGACTAATATGAATTTGAAGGGAACGTTATGTGCTTTGTAACAATAGCGCGGACAGGAAAAATACTAGGCTATTAATATATCATTATGTACTAATTATTTTTTTATAACTTGCATGAGTCTGCAACACCTGTGTTCCAAACACCCTTTTTCTTTTCTATTTATTTTGTGAAATTTTTCAATCCTCTGTTTTGCTACTACACTCTTCTCTTATTCCTGTGGTTTTCCTCGTTTCTCTGTTTTCTATTCCTTCGTTACAAATAGACCCCAAATATTCTTCAATGGAAGTTTAATCTATCTTTATATTTTGAAACTTAGAAAATATCTCACTGTGGAGAGGGATGCAAACCTCATTGAACTAAAGAATATAGAGAGCTTAAAAATAAATTAAAATCTTTTGAGAACATTAAGAATTTTTCTCCAAAATAAACTGTACCGTGCATAATCACATGTGCAGTGTCAGAATCCGTACGTACAGAAGACTCAGAGGGCACGCATGCATATGACATTAGGGAGCACAAAGACGCGCACGCAGACCGTGTGTCGCCGAGAAGGCAAATGCCAGACAGGCAGACACCACGCTTACAGTGCAATTTGTACAGAAACCCTTTTTTTCCTGGCAATTCGCCGCCTTTGAGATACAGATTTTTCACCAATATACAGTGCCACTCCAAACCACACCAAATGGAAGGAGTGGCGCGTATGCTTCTTCGATGTTACGAGTAAATACCATGCAAGGGCAATTGGGCATGCCCACGCTAAAGTATACGACTATTCCGGTCTAATCTACAGGCAACCGCTCGTGCAGCCGGTAGATGAGCCGTGATTTTGTCATCTGAGGCTCCCTCTCAAGGGCAGAGATGACATCCTTCACAGAGATCATTCGCTGTGGACCAGCAAACAGTGTCCTGCCTGGTCTTTTCATGCCTCCTGAAATGAACATTACCATACATATCATGAGTTAAAACGTTATGCAAATATGAGATGTGGGTTTATATACACACAAAAAAAATGATGAGATCGTGCTAGCGATATTGTTGCTGCTTTTACCAGTTCCGAATGCCACCGAATGGCTCCTCTTTGAACCTTCCTGGTGTTCGCCAGGACCTTTTCCAAAATTGGATAATGACCTGGAACCTGGTCCTCTGCCTGGCTGTGAAGCAGCAGACACGTCAAGGCCTTCTCGCTTCTGCCTGGCTTGCTCAGCCATCAACTGCCACTTTGAGAGCATATCACTTCCTCCAACGGCTTGCCGGGCAGCAACATTTGCAGCATTTGTTCTCATTTTATCATCTTCTTCCTTGTTGGGCTGTGAGAGGTTAAGGATGTCAGGAAACGGAGATACATCACAACTCAGACATCAACGCAGAAAAGTTACCTTGACGTTCTTCGGGCGACTTTCCTCTTTTTCTTTTTCCAATTCTGTAGCACCACTGCCATCAGCCTACAAGGAAGGACTTATAGTTAATCAAATTGACCAACTGACACATTAGTTCACCATTATGGCATGATCACATATCAAAGAGAACTCCCAGAAACTTAACAAATACGCAATGGAGAGTAGTGTAGTCAGTGCAGATTTATTTTCAATCAATCTTGTTAACAACAACCATCACGAAGCCTTTTTAGTCCTACACAAGTAGGGTTAAGCTAGAGCTCAACAATCTTGTTAAGTACAGGTCATAAGACAAAGATAGCAAATCTGAAACCAAATCTAGAGAAACAATAACATTAATCCTTGATATGGGAAAACTAGAAATACAAATGGCATTGATAAATGAATGTGGGTGCTTCTCTGTGTAACAGTATAAATTCCAGCAGTTCATAATTACACAAAGTATATAAACTAAAGAACTACTATATATTCAAATTTATAGCAAAATTGCAATACTCAAATCAAATGGAGATTATGAAACACCTCAGTATGTTTCTTGTTCTTGTCAGCTTCTTCTGCTTGTTTTTTATCCCATTCTTCCTTAGCTTTCTGGTTCATCTGTAAAATTTGACGACCAACATCTGAAGTAATAACTAGTCGATGCCCGGTCTTTTCAGTATCGATTCTCTAACAAAAATAAGAATGGTTAGAATCACAAAGTAGCGAACTATGCTATCATTGGCTGGTCTGAAGAAAAGAGCAAACCTGTTTTGAGACTCGTATGAGAGTACTTATAAGTCTTCGCAAGCGCTCCTCCACACACTATGGCAAAGTTATAAGTTATATGGATACTGCAGGACTCTCAATGAAAATCATAAGGTTTAACTCACCATTGATAAACAATGTTCCACATCGCCACTAATATTCTTCAGATCGCATTTCCGAGCTGTCAAAAGCACGTGTTTTGTTAGTGTTGCCACTAAAGTTGTAGGATTTGTAGTTTTGGCAACAAGTTCAAAGAAACTAACCGATTCTTGCTAATTTCTTCAGGAGTGGACCCTTCCGTAGGAAAAGATTTTCTTCTTCTTCCTGTGCAATTCTTCGTGCTTCTTGTGAGGCAAGGCTCTCTTCCTTTGGGGCAGATAGTAATTGTTCTTCCTCTTCCTGTCAAGTAAAAACGTATCAGCAAAATGCAAACAGTGGATCAAAAAAGCACACACGTCTGACTCCTATAGGCACATGATACACTGGGCTGACAGGCCGGAAGCTCATAGAGTGCAGAAGATGATGCAAAGAATTGTGAAATTTTAAGCATGTGTATGCCAGAATTTAAAACATTCTTTTGGAAAATCCTTGTGGAACTGACATAGCATAAGCGATAACAAATTCAGCAGAACATGTGCACTGATGCTATAAAATGTAGAAGTACCCTCATGAAAAATTTAAAATTCAATCCATCCCTATCGTAGACACTAGAGATATTGTATTGCTTATCAGCTTGGTATAGAATTTTGAGATCAAATTTTAGCAACTATATCTGAGATACCACATCAGCTACATCACAACTATATAGCAGACATGAATTTACAATAGAGGCCAATGCGCATCAGAAAGAGAGTTATTTCTGCATAAAAATTGGCAAAACATCAACCAGAGATGGCACAGAAACTCGTGTGTCCTTGATGGTCAAAGTCTGGACATCACCTCTCTCTACCGAGTGTTCAAAGAAGAGCATCATTTGTGGTGTCTAGCTGGCGCTAGGGGCCTGCGTGCCCTTGGCCTTGGTCGCGGTGACAAGCTTGGTTAGATTAGCCTCACTTGTCCTATTCGGTCTAGGCTCAGAGTATTTTCTCCCTAACTTGTTTTTCTCACTCCTCATGGCTCAGCCCAGAGTGAGGTGGTGATCTTTGTACGGGGCCATTTTTTCCTCTCTTAATACAAAGGTGCAGCTCTCCTGCGTATTCGAGGAAAAAAAAAGAGATGTACATACCCTAATATTAACACCACTAACGGCTGTGACATCATTAAGTTGATCGATGCTTTGTTCCTGGAAGGCTCCAGAAGTCTTCTGCTTTTTGCTGATGACAAAAGAGAAATATGCTTAGGGCTATTCAAAAAATGTAAATATTCAATAGAAGTTTAGTACATTTAGACTTCACTTAATTAAAAACCTTGAAGGTTGCGTAGAGCCTGCTGCTTCCAATGATTTCTTCTGCCCACCCGATTTCTTGCTACTCTTTGCACCTCCACTAGCATTCGGTGTAGAGTTAGGAGTTCCCTGGCAAGACAGAAAGACGAGATAATGCATGAATCTGAATGACATTTGCACATGCCTAAAATAATTGCATAGTTTAAATTAAGCATGAAAGAAATGCAAAAATATGTATATAAAAAATGAAACAAAGGTAGTCAAACGGGGGAAAGAATCCTACTACTATTTCATTTCTAAATTATGTAATGTTTGTCATTCAGAAAATAAAAATGCATTTTGACTTCACCTCAGTCTGGGTGAAGACTGTAACAACGCAAATGGAACTCATAATTGAGAATTTATCTGACAACAGAACTTAAGGTTTGAACTTTGAATATTATATATATTAACTATGTGCAAAGCAACTCTCCATAAGCTCATTTGCTAATATGAAGCATCAAGCATCTCATTTGTAACTACTGCAAAAGTAAATGCCCTCAGAACTGTGGCTTTTGCTTACTACTCACACCAATCAAAGTGCTAAGCATCCTAGGAGAGTCAAGAACAATCCTCTATATACCCAACTAGTCAACATAGTCAAATTTATATGAAACATAAATGTTGGTAAATGACTGAAAAAGAAGTAGCTTTTGGTTAATAATTCTCTGAAATTCAGAATAAGAACAAAACCTAACTGATACTACAATTGGTCATATTTTCCAAATTTAATTTAAATATTCCAAAAATGGTGATTGTGCCAAAGATGCTAATGCCATCAAAGTGCTGAGCATTCTACGTGAGTCAATGACCAATCTTCTATTCAAACAACAAAAAAAGTTCTCTCTCAAAAATGCATTTTAACTCTCTCTATTCTTGTTGGAAACAGTGAATTGGATTATTGGGCTAACCCTAGAAGGGTAGCAATATAGTCATACATGGGCCATGGGCCTAATACACTCATAGTCCAACACCCCCCCGCAGTCTGAACTACCGGCGCAGCGGAGTTTCAAGACTGAGTACGAAAATAAGCAGAACACAACACACGAGCCCCCCACAGACTCAACTAGCCACTAGTGATGTTGAGGCTGGAGCGAAACTCGGAGAACGTCGAAGACGGGAGGCCCTTGGTGAAGATGTCAGCAAACTGGGAGGTGGTCGGGACGTGGAGAACGCGAACATCACCGATGGCCACCCGATCGCGGACAAAGTGGAGGTCGATCTCCACATGCTTGGTCCGCTGGTGCTGAACGGGGTTGGTGGAGAGGTACACCGCACTGACGTTGTCGCAGTAGACCAACGTACTCCGGGTCAGGGGACTGTGAAGCTCACCAAGGAGCTGCCGGAGCCAGGAGGCCTCAGCAACGCCGTTAGCAACAGCGCGGTACTCCGCCTCGGCACTGGAGCGGGAGACTACCGGCTGGCGCTTGGACGACCAGGACACCAGGTTGCCGCCGAGGAAGACAGCATAGCCGGAGGTGGATCGGCGAGTGTCCGGACACCCGGCCCAGTCAGCGTCGGTGTAGACGACGAGCTCGGTAGAGGCAGACCGGTGGAGAAGCAGGCCGTAGTCGACGGTGCCGCGGAGGTAGCGGAGGAGGCGCTTGAGGGCCGTGAGGTGAGGCTCGTGCGGATCATGCATATGAAGGCAAATCTGCTGAACTGCATATGTGATGTCCGGGCGGGTGAAGGTGAGGTACTGAAACGCCCCCGCAAGACTCCTGTACGCGGTAGGGTCAGTGACTGTGGCGCCCTCGGTCTCTGACAGCTTGGCCTGAGTGTCAACAGGGGTGGAGCAGGGCTTGCAGTCAGTCATCCCAGCGCGCTCCAGGATATCAAGAGTATACTGCCGCTGGTGAAGAAAAAGACCCCTGGGACGAGGCTCAACGGTGACTCCGAGGAAGTGATGGAGCACACCGAGGTCCTTCATCGCGAACTCCTGCTGAAGAGAGGTGATGATCCGCCGCAGTAGTGTCGGGCTGGAAGCGGTGAGCACAATGTCATCAACATAGAGCAACAGATAGGCAGTCTCCCCACCGTGGTGGTAGATGAAAAGCGAAGTGTCTGACTTGGCCTCCACAAACCCCAGAGTGAGCAGGAATGCAGCAAAACGAGAGTACCACGCCCGAGGGGCCTGCTTGAGGCCGTAGAGTGACTTGTTGAGGCGGCAGACCAGATCAGGGCGAGTAGAGTCAGCAAAGCCCGCCGGCTGACTGCAGTAGACTGTCTCAGCAAGTGTCCCATGGAGAAAAGCATTCTTGACGTCCAGCTGATGCACGGGCCAGGAGCGAGAGAGAGCCAGTGAGAGAACCGTGCGGACTGTAGCTGGCTTCACCACGGGACTAAACGTCTCGTCATAGTCAACTCCAGGCCGCTGAGTGAAACCCCGGAGAACCCAGCGAGCCTTGTACCGCTCAAGAGTGCCATCAGCCCGGCGCTTGTGTGTCCATATCCACTTGCCGGTGACGACATTGGAGCCAGGTGGACGGGGCACCAGATCCCAGGTCTGGCTGGCGAGAAGAGCCGCGTACTCCTCCTCCATCGCACGACGCCAGTGAGGGTCGGCCAGGGCGTCGCGCACGGAAGAGGGTACCGGAGAGACCCGCGTCTCGCCGTGCGTCGCGGCAAGAGCCCGAGGCCGCAACACCCCCGCCGCATGCCGCGTCACCATGGGGTGAACATGACGCGGGTGGCGGTGAAGAATAGGGGGGTGGTACACGGGCGGCTCGACCCAAGCAGCCCGCGGCGGTGGAGGTGGCGGCGTAGGCGTCCACGGCGGAGAGGCGGCCACGAGAGGAGACCGAGGTGGCGACGACGGTGACGGAGCCAGCACCGGGGGCGGTGCGGCCACCCGCGCACGGCGCTGGTAGACACGCACCGGCTGGGCGAAGCGCGCGGGAGGGGCCGCAGGCGCTGTACCCGCGTCGGGCGCAGGGTCAGGCGCAGCCTCGGGGAACGTGGCCGCCGGACCGGCGCACGGCGCAGGGTCCGGCGAAGCACCAGAGGGCGGGGAGCCGGGGCAGGATCCCGGCGGAGGGCGCGGTGGAGCAGCCCCGGAGTACGGCGAGCCACGGCACGGGCCCGGCGGAGGGCGCGGGAGAGCAGGAGAGCCGGGGCACGAGCCCGGCGGAGCGCGTGGTGGAGGACCTGCAGGGTAAAACAGTAAAGGTGGCTGGACCACCGCGTCAGTGGGAAACAAGGAGGAGAGGTCAAGGTCGGAGGTGGGAGGTGGTGTGGAGGTGGGAGGAGAGGTGGTGGTAGAGAAGAGGAAGTCGGCCTCGTCGAACACAACGTGTCGGGAAATGAGGACGCGACGAGAGGACAGGTCAAAGCAACGGTACCCCTTGTGATCCGGGGAGTACCCGAGGAAGACACACCGA
Organism: Coix lacryma-jobi var. lacryma-jobi; assembly: GCA_009763385.1. NCBI lineage: Eukaryota > Viridiplantae > Streptophyta > Magnoliopsida > Poales > Poaceae > Coix > Coix lacryma-jobi. The sequence goes on from CM019827.1 coordinate 130,692,626, forward strand.
GTCGACCGGGGAGCCAGCTTGTGAGGAGCAGTGGCAGTGGTGTTAGGGTAACACGCACACCCGAAGACTCGGAGATGGTCGTAGCGAGGAGGGGTACCGAAGAGGGCGTGGTGAGGAGTGGGAGCAGGACAGGCAGCGGAAGGTAAACGGTTGAGGAGGTATGTGGAGGTGTGAAGGCCCTCGGCCCAGAAGCGGGCAGGAAGGGAGGCCTGCAAGAGAAGGGTGTGTATGGTGTCGTTGGTAGTGCGAATCATGCGTTCGGCCTTGCCGTTCTGGGAGGAGGTGTAGGGGCACGACATGCGCAACTGCACGCCGTGAGAGAGGAAGAAGGCACGAGACGTGGAGTTATCGAACTCATGCCCGTTGTCACACTGAACGGCCTTGATGATGAGGCCGAACTGTGTAGACACCCAGGCAAAGAAGTGGAGGAGCGTGGAGAAGGTGTCAGACTTGGCACGAAGTGGAAAAGTCCAGGAATAGTGAGAGAAATCATCCACCAACACAAGATAGTATTTATAGCCAGAGATGCTAGGGACAGGAGAGGTCCACAGATCGCAATGGACAAGGTCAAAAATACGGGTCGCATGTGAAGAGGAGGTGGAGAAAGGAAGGCGAACATGACGGCCCAGTTGGCACGCATGACACAAATGCTCATCGCGAGCGCGAGTACATGGTATGACAGAGCTACGACTAAGCTGTGTCAAGGCATCGCGGCCAGGGTGACCAAGGCGACGGTGCCAAGTAGTAGAGGAGGTGGTGGTGGCAAAAGCAGCTGACGGAGGGGAAGGTGAAGACCATGGAGCGGAAGTAGGAAAACGAAGAGTGTAAAGGGGACCCGTGCTGTCACAGCGGAGAAGAGGACGCCGGGAAGCCAGATCCTTTACAGTGAGACCAGAAGGGTCGAATTCAACAGAACAGGAGTTGTCAGCTGTGAAACGACGAATAGAAAGAAGGTTGTGAACCATATTGGGAGCAACAAGGACATCGGGAAGAAGAAAAGAGCCATGAGTGTTATCGGCACCCACGGACGTGACCGGAAGGCAAGAGCCATTCGCGACCATGATGGACGAAGGGTGAGTCGAAGAAGGAGGGTGAATGGAAGAGAGGAGACCCGGGTTGGGAGTGGTGTGATAGGTGGCTCCCGAGTCAGCAATCCAGTCGGAACTGACAGGAGGTGTCAGACCGAGGGTGCTGAAAGAGCGGGCCAAGGCCGTCGGATCCCAACCGACAGGCCCCGACAGAGTCCCGGGAGGTGGAGTCCATGGCGACGGGAACGGAGGAGCGACTGGGACTGCCCCAGCGAACATGGCTGTCGGTGTGTATGTGGGGCGGGACTCGCCGCCGGTCGCCTGGAAGGACGGCATGGAGATGTGATCGGACCATGGGTTGTTGAAGAAGGGCCAGGGGCACCCCAGGTAGCTGGTGTGCTCCCACGAACCCCCCCCCCCCCCCCCCCCGCCCACTCCCGCTCGGCCCGGGAGGAGGAGGACCGAGGAGAGACGATGGAGGCGCAGGCGACGGTCGGGGACGCGTGTTGCCCGCAGCACTTGCGGCGCCTAGAGCCGGTGGCGCCCATGCGGTCTGCGGCCAGGAAGGGAGAGCAGCGCGTGGAGGAGCAGTCCATGGAGCAGCAGCACCGGCGGCGGGCGCGTGGCGAGCGCCCACGCTGCCTTGCAGGGGCAGCGGCGGAGGATGGTGCTGGAGAGCACCCGCGCTGGAGGGAGGAGGCGCGGCCGGGGCGTCGGGGCTGCCACCCGCGCCGGGAACGCCAGGAAGAGGCCCGACGGCCAGGGGACCGAGGCCCTCCGTGCCGGGAAGCAGGCTGCCCGCAGCAGCGGCGGCGGCGGCAGCAGCAGCGTCCGCGCGCAGGGGAAGGAGCGGCGGCGGAGGAGATGGAAAGGGGGCGGCTTGTAGCTGTGGGCCGCCCTGGCCCTCATTGGCTGCGCTCTGGAGGGACGGGAGCAGAGGACCAGCAGGGGGAGACGGGAGCAGAGGAGGCCAGCAGCCCGCTGGCGGCGGCGGAGGGGGCTGGAGGCCGCCGGCGCCCGCGCCTGGCAGGAGCGTCGCGGCCGGAGAGGCTGGCGGCCGGCGGCGCCCGCGCCTGGCTGCAGAGTCGCGGCCGTCCCTAGCGGATGGAGCACGGCGCGCAGAGGAGGCCAGCGGCCCGCTGGCAGGAGCGTCGCGGCCGGAGGGAGCTGGCGGCCGGCGGCGCCCGCGCCTGGCTGCCAAGCCGCGGCCGCCCCGAGCGGATGGAGCACGGCGCCCGCGCCGGGCTCTCGCGTCGCGGCCGTCCCAAGCGGATGGAGCGCAGCGTCCGCGCCCGTCCCGAGCAGCGGATCGAGGCCGCCCGCGCTGCTCAAGCCGGGAAGAAGGTCGGCGGGCGGGGGATCCGGGCCAGCGGCGCCTGGTAGGAGGCCGCTTGCGCCGCCCGCGCCCGAGGAAGAAGCGGCGGCGGCGTGCAGGGCCGCGGCCGGGCCAGAGGTGGCGACACGAGGCCAGGAGAGGGGATGGGGAAGGGGAGGGAACACCTGGAAGGAGTGGGGAGGTGGAGGAAGCTCCTCGCCGGCCATGGCAGCAACGGCGGCGCCGACGGCTGAGCAGAGCCGGCTGGGAGGGAGAAGGTGGAACCCTAGCTTTGATACCATGTTGGAAACAGTGAATTGGATTATTGGGCTAACCCTAGAAGGGTAGCAATATAGTCATACATGGGCCATGGGCCTAATACACTCATAGTCCAACAATTCTGTTTAATGTGGAATTAAATGAAAATAGAATGCCACGAGAGAAAAAATAGATCATATAAATAATACAAACTGCATAATGAAAAGTACTTGATGTCTCACATTAATACAAACTGAAAAAACATGTGACATTTAGATGTATTAACATGTGTCATTTCAAAGAGAGATCAAATGATATATTAGGTTCACCTGCTTTCCTTTAGCTGAAGAATTTCCTGTGCCAGCTATGCGTGCTTTGCCACCAGATTCAGAATTTTGCTTCGCATTAGCATTTGGAGGGGGAGCATTAGTTTTCAATTCCTTGTTTTGATGCATTTGCCATGCAACTGCATTGTGCTGCATCATTGGATGAGTAGGAGGAGGGACAATTTTTGCAGGAGCCACTCCAGGAGCATGCATGGATGGCTGTGCTTCTGGAACAGGACTCGGTGGTCTAAGAGAACCAGTGATTGACCGAGGGTACGCCTGGGCACCGGGATTACTTGCTCCATATATTTGCTGTGAGGCCTGCTGCAACTGTGTTGGTTGATGTTGTTTGTTCTTAGCTTGCAATGGAACTGATGTGTTCATTCTAGGTGGTTGATTTGGTACAGCATTTGTTCCCTTTGCATCAGGGTTTTGGTTAGGGTTATCATGAGCAAGATAGTGTACACTATTCTGCGCTTGAGTGCCTGATGGTGGTGCAAAAGCCTGAGGTGAAGATGACACCTGGTTTTTCTGACCTTGGTTGGGTGGTCCAGTTGGCCGAAGTTTCTGATCATGTAACTGTGCTGAACCACTGGAAGGCATCTGCTGTGCAGAAACTTGAGAGAATAAAGACTGCTGACTTGGATTTGCCTGGCTATTTCTTTGTGCCTGTGCTTGCATCTGCAAAAATTGTTCAAAGAAAAGAATAAACACATGAAATATTCATCATAGAATTGAATCATTCACTAAACATTCGATTTAAGAGTGGGACCGTCAAGTGTGACGATAGTTTTTTGTCAAGGAAAGAAAAGGAAGCAATGAAGTTAATGCAATTCATTCACCTGTACAAAAACTTTATGAGCTGCCTGCTTGAGCATTTGATCCCCAACAATATTCCTGATAACTCTTAAGAAATCATCTTTGTGGACTTCATTACGCTACAAACAAAGGATGATATAACCGAGTCAGTTCATTCAGCAACGGGGTGCAAATACTGGTGCTAAGTGTGTTCTTTGAGCCTCTGTCGTTTATGTTATCTGCTTTCTTCAATACAAACAGACTAATAGAAACAAGGTCTTTTCCAAATTGGTATGCATTCACTTTGTTTCGGTGAGAGTTAAGGAAATGCAGACCTTGAATTAGTTTATTTGTCATGCACTTTTCATTGGTAATGCACAAGTGTCTATTATGTTTGAAGCATGGTAACAGAGGGATATAAACGCACCCTAAGTTTTGCCCATACAGTTTGAAGCTGCATATCTTTGTCTCTGTCAAGATGTGCCTGTAGGATTGGAATTAACATATTAAATGGTATCGATGGTCCTTTCCTTGTATCCTGAGCACCAGATGAAGCTTGTTGACCAACAGCTTGCTTTACATTCTGCTGAACTACTGAAGGCTGGGCTACATCCACCTTGGCGCCTGCAAAACTCTGTTGACCAAAATACCCTGTTTCTTTTTCAGCTAACTGGAAGCTATTTGTTTCAGCCTGTTGTAGTTGAATTTCTGGATGTGCCTGTTGTAGGTGGGAATTCTGTTGCTCTACTTGGGCAGGTTGTTCATTTTTTGAACCTTCAGTTAATTCTGTTTTGGAGAACTGATCTGCTGTATTCACATGGTGTTGCCCTGCTTGTTGACTTGGATGGACACTTCCTTCCTGCTCTGTTGCTTGCAACTGATCATCTGAAGCTTTTGACATAGCACTGCTATCCTGGCGCAAAGTACCTGGTCACGGAGATTATTTATTATCAGCAAAAACAAGTGGTGACATCACATTGTTAAAAAGCTATGAGTAGCAGGATTTTTATGAACAGGAAGCTGCAATGAAATAAAAATTTGGGATCGACAGATGATAGGGGGGGGGGGGAGTGCAAAATTTAGAAAGACTTTGTACTTGTTTGCCACTGTTTGTTTATTTATTCTTTCCAGTAGGGACCTCAAGCCCTCCTGTTTCCTAAAAATACAATTTAGTAAAATATCATTATCAACAGGCATATCAGTGAAAGATAAGCAGGGGCAGTCGCTTGTATAATTAACTAAGCAGGCCAGTTAAAAAGAAAATCTGGCCCAAGAAGATCAAACGTTGGACACTCGGGCTCGCCTACCAGGGGCAGCGAGGGTTTGCTTTCAATCGCCGGTCGGAAATCGGTATTGGTGAATGTGAATCGACGCTACTAGCAGAATCGCCTACTCCGCGTCTCCATCCCTCCCTTGTGGAATTCCACTGCGTTCCTGCAGATTGCTGCCGTCGTCTCCACCAATGTTGTTTCCCGCCACCGTGCCCTGGCTCTTCGTGGCCAGTCACCAGGCTGGCAAGCTAGAACCTGGAAGCGGTGCTACAGGCGCAAGGTAATGCAACACTCGTCACACTAGTATAGGGGGGAGGGAGTACAGTAGCACTAATTTATCGTTTTCTCCATTCTAATCATATCGTATTCCATGATCTCCCTTTTGCCATACTTTGACTGAATCAATTTTTGACAATATATATATGTGTATGCGTAATTATATTTATTTACATCTGCACTTCATATTTTCTTTATTATCGTTCTATAAATTTTGTCGACACACGATGCCTCGACGAGTTGGCTCTTCTATGTATGGATCCTGGCTCCACCCCTGAAGATAAGGATCATTCTTTCCATATGCATTGTACAAATGACTTGTTAGACATATACTTGCCATGAATTGTTCCGCTAGGTGTCATCCTAATCATTAATATTTCCTATGAGGCTACAATCCCGGACAACATTGTGAAGTCATCGCCTAATCATCAACAGTCAGCCCAGACTGGCTAATCCAACATCAATTAGCTAAGCAAGTTGCGTGAGCTCTACTTACCAACTAGACTGCTGGCATCGTCTAAGTTTTGAAGGGCAGCTTGCCGAGGCCTGGCCCAATCTAAGGTGAGCAACGGTTATAGAAGTGTAAACAAGGGCGAACCCAGTAAAGCATGTATACACTTCTAATTAGATCAGAATCCGTATACAGATAGCCAAATAGCTTTAAGTTAGGGTTCGGATCCCCTGTTTCGCACAGCAAGAAAGGCTGACCATACCTGGTGGGTACTCGTTGCCGTCGAAGTACGCAACGAAGGGCTCAGAAGGGGGCCGACGAAGACCTGGTTAGCTTGCGTAGGGTGTCGGCGTCGGCGGTATGGGATTTGGGGGAGCTCAGAACTTCAGAAGCACACTCACCGGTCCAGGAGCTCTGGCGCGCTGCTCTGCAGTTGGCCCACCCGGCGGCTGGCGGCTGGCGGCGTGCAGCTTGCTCGGCTGCTCAGCAGTCGGCGCCTTGGCCACGCGAGCAGCCCCGGCGGCGTGCAGCTTGCTCAGCTGCTCGGCAGTCAGTACCTCGGCCACGCGGCAACGCGCACGCGAGCGGCCCGCGGCTCGGTGAGACGGTGACCAGCGCCAGACCCAGCCGGGGGCGACGTGCGCGGGGCGGCGGGCGCGGGGTGCCTCTCGGGCGGCTCGGCCTCGGCGCTCGGGGCGGCGTCGCTCGCGCTCGCGCTCGAAGTCGGAGACTCGGAGGAGAGCTGGAGAGGCGTCTTGCGATGGGCAGCAGCCGGGAGAATGTGGTTGCGGCCTTCTTTCCGTTCTTTGTTGGGCTAGATTTTTATTTATGGGCTAAAAGTGTTTAAAACATGCTGGGTGCTAAAATAAAAGTTTGGGCCAAATTTCAGGATAGTCCTGGCGTCCTAGGCCGCCTGCCTGGACGGGAACGAAAAAATTGCGACGGTGCAACGAGTCAACAAGAGTCAACAGTGGCAGCAGCGCGGCAGGCTAACGAGGAACTGCTGGGAGCGTATAGGCAAGAAGGCGAAGGCGACCGGGAGGAACAAGTGCAGCCGTGCAGGGAGCGGGGGCGGACGCCGGACGTCAGCGCAGCACTTGCATGATGCACCTGCGTCCACACCGGGAGAGGCCACGAGGCAAGCACACCGCTGTGGGCTGTGGCCACGCCGCGCACCGGCGTCCGCGCCGGGCCGGGGAAGCAAAGTCATCGGCCATTTTACGTCGTTCTCCATGAGCGATTTCAGTTCCCTCGCATGCACGTTGGAAGCATTTTGTAAAACAACATCAGCCACCTTATTAGTGTCACGGTACGAGCAGTCCCTAAAAGAAGACATATGACCAAGAGGCCCAGGAAGCCAAATCAAGGTTTCATCGGCCCAGACTTGTAGCGGTAGATTGGAGCCCAACTCAGCTGCGCCTGGCATGTGCTCAGTTGTAATAGAAAGAGAGTATTAGGCCAATATCATTGGGAGTTTCATTTGAGTTTTATTTGCATTAAATATGCTGTCACATAAGCATTTTTTATGACATGACATTGTATTTAAGAAGGGAGAGAAGAAATGAGTTTCATCTAGATGAAACTCTCTTGGCATGCATACCAACCGTCTATGAGTCATGAAATTTAATGCTTATGAAACTTTAGAATGAAACTCTAAACTCTCACTCTCAATTGAGAGCTTCATTCGAGTTTCATTTTGTTACATATGACATGGCAATCTTAGAAACAACAAAATGAAACTCACCATTGACATTGACGTTAAAGAGAGAGAGGGGAGGGAACAGAGACTCGTCTTGGTTGTTGCCGGAAGAGAGTATTAAAGAGAGAGGGGAGGGAACAGAGACTCGTCTTGGTTGTTGCCGGCTTTGATGGTGGCGAGCTATGGCTTGAGTTCACCGGCGACAACCATCACCACCGTATTTTGTATTGCTACCTATATTATCCCAATACTATATGCTCCGTGAGATTAGTATCATAACATCTGGTCTGGTATGAGATTCGATTCAATCCAGGGAGCCTCACCATCGTGTTGGAGTTCATCTGCAACCATGGCGATTGAGGAGATGTTGGCCACGCGATGTGGCACAGTTCCGCAGAGCAACCGTCGTCGCCTTCGTCGCCTCCCTCTACCTCCGTCTTCACCGCCGCCACCGGCTCCTCCCCGTGCTCTGCCTCCTCGTCGTGCTCTGCCTCCTTGCCCTCCTCCGCGTCACCGAGATCCACGTGTGTGCCGGCCTCCGAGTACTCCCTCCTCACCATCTTCGACTCGATGACCGATGTTGTCGAGCTTGCCGCTACCTCGCTCATCCCTTCTCCGACCTCGGCACCACCGCAGGATGCGGATCCCGACTTCCAGTCAGGAGTCGACCGCCTCAGCCGCCTCCCCGATCCACTTCTACGCAACATTGTCTCTCGCCTTCCTCTCAAGGACGCCGCGCGCACCTCGGTGCTCTCCCACCGTTGGAGCCCCATCTAGCGTGCTGCCCCGCTCATCGTCGATCCCGTCGACCTCGCCGTCCTCCACCTGAACCCCAACCACTGCTACGACCAAGTGCAAGGTCGCTTGGCAGGCTGCTGGAGCAGATCCGCTTGCAGCAGCATGGACGCAACTCTCGACTTCCAGATCAGCGTCACCAAACTCTTCATCGCCTCGCTCACCAGGTGTTCGACACTGGGTTCGTGCCAGTATGCCAGTGCTCTGATGACGGTGATCACTTCCTCGGCATCAGTCCCAGTTTCCTCGGCCACTACTTCTGATCAGGGTGTCAAGCTCGCTTTCCCAGCTACAATCGTGGAGGTGCAGCATGCTTAGAGTTTACTACTATCTGCTTGCAGCATGGGCACCCGCATGTTCAAAGATATCAACACCCGTCCTAATGCATCACTTGGCATGGTTCAGTTATGTGTCGACACCAACAGCAGCATCACACATGAGTGGTTTGAGGTATTGCCTCTTTGTCCCTGTGTTCTCTCTGTTGATGATAGACAATGCACAGAGCATATTTTGCCAAAGCCCCCATGGTCATTAGTTTGTTCAAAAATCGAATTGCCATGTGTTTCCCTATCAACTGCTGTTAGCATAGGGCCTGAGTTACAACGAATGCACTGGCCACCTTCTTTCAAGGACAATGACAAGGAAATGAAATCTGAGTTGCTCCCATTATTTTTGTTAAATTTTGGAATCAGTCAAAGTGCTCTGGTTTTGATGTCTCCAAGACTTGTATCTCAAAGCAAATTGTTGCAACTTCAGTTATATTCTAGTTGTGTGCTTGACTATGCCATCAGTAAATGCATAGTGAGCCTTTGCCATCGAGTTATCAGCTGGGATTATATGGAGCATTGGTTTGAGCTACTTGCAGGGCACCTGGAAATTCCTTTGCTATCAGATGCATTGTTCCAGAATTTGGGTATAGGTTCTTCCAAGGAAGGGAATTGGACACTCAATCTATTAGCTGAAAGTTTGAATTGTACTCAGATTGGTATTACTATGTTAATTGCTGGTGACAACTGCAGATATCAGCCAAGACCATGGCCATCTTTCATGTCCAGTCAATACTTTAAAGTGTATATGGTCAGGTGTTTGAATCAACAGGATAATTGGGAAAATACATGGAGTTCATGTTCTCATTCATATGGGGACATCCATAGGTGCAAGCTATGTTGGCTTCAATTTCTTGAAAGTCATGGAAAAGTTGATGAGAACAACAGAAGAGGAGATGTTGATCTATTTCTGTTAATTCTTTATCAGCTTTGGCCTTTCACTGAGATTCCAGCTGCAGGAATGTCTACGCTCTTGAATGGGGGACTTTATTTACTCAAATACTTTTGGATGAAGTACCAGATAAGTTTCCCTGATCTATCTCCATCCCAGGAAAAGTACAGAGTTATTTCTAGCCTGTACAAGCCTAGTGCCTTTGTTGTTCGCATGTTAGTCACTAGTTCTACCTATCCTGTGCTTTACAAATTGCTCTCTGGAGTCTCATGGAAGTCTGACCCTTGGCCACCATACATTCAAAGATTCTGCATACACTTGATTAGCAGTTACGCTTTTCAGCTAGAGGGGAACTATGCACAACTTAAATTGAAGGAGAGCAACTTAACTCATGGACACTGCAATTTGCTGACATATGTTATTGGTTGTATGGTGCTTGCAACCAAGATGGCCTATGAAGGTATTAAAAGTGGATGGTTAATGGCACATGTTAATTTATGGCTACTCTGGGATAATATGAGTGCATATCAGTACTACAGTCCAACAGGAAAGCAATGCATGCTTGTGTGGCTGCTACCTTGCAAGGAAAATGTGAAACTAAATTCTGTTGAAAGCAGCAAGGATACTTGTTCAGTTTGGGCATTGCTTCTGATTTTTGCTAGTACCTCATCAAAGAAAGTCGAGCAATCACTCATGGTGCTTCAAGTGTTGCATCAACTTGGGATTTTTACAGAGTTCAGTGATTTTGTTGCTACATATTGGACTCCACATGACATCAAGTATGCTGTGTTAGATCCAATCGGATCTCTAAAGGGAGTAGACTCGGGATTAAGATTAACAGTAGGTGAACAAAATCTTAAGATGCATAACAGTAAAGGTGTAAGACAAATAGAGTTAGAGATTCAACCATCTCCGCCCTTGGAACTCGATCCAGCGTCCGCCATAGGTGCCTCTGGATCCCTCTCTTGTTCTGTGCGAAGTGGAGGAAGCCGAGAGTGAGGAAGAGCTCGACGCAGTGGAGTCACGAAGTCGTAGTCGAGGCAGTGGCGGTGGAGGAAGACTTCCCGTCACTTGCTGCGAACCCTGGATCGGATTAGGGTTTGGGGATGTCGGTGGGGGAACTGGCGGCTCAACCAACCTCGTATCAAGTGCCCCGGCCCCCACCTCCCTTTTATATACCGCAGTGTGACAGGGGCCCTCCAACCATTAGTGGGTTGGGCTCCCTGATCAGGAGCGGATCAAGGTAGATCTGGGCCGTTGGGCCCAGTAACTAGGGAGATCAATCCTAACATTCTCCCCATTGATCTCCTAATAACTTATCTTACTCTTAACTTAAATACTCAACTTATTTGGCTCTATCCCATTATAGAGAAATGCGTCGAGCGCGTCTTGTCGTCACAACAAAGCGTCGTTGGACTTGACAGCTACAATACATCTTTCTAATTTGAAACAGAGTTCTAACTGGGCCCTAAATGTTCATGAATCATAGGCTTTCCCTTAACCCCATGCCGGCTACGTGTCTTCTAAACACGTTGGCTGGTAAGCCTTTTGTCAACGAATCCGCTAACATTTTATCTGTACTTATATGCTCAAGACTAATGACATGATCCCGAACTTTATCTTTCACAACATAGTACTTAATGTCAATGTGTTTGGCAGCACCACTTGACCTATTGTTGTGAGCATATTCAACTGCAGGATTATTATCGCAGTATAACTTAAGTGGTTTCTGAATGCTGTCTACCACTGCTAATTCGGGTAAAAACTTCTTAAGCCAGTTCACCTGCCCCGAGGCCTCATAACATGCTACAAACTCCGCATACATTGTGGATGATGTAACGAGAGTTTGTTTGGAGCTTTTCCACGATATAGCCCCACCTGCAAGGGTGAAAATATAACCCGAAGTGGATTTTCTTTCCTCCCCCGCATAATCTGAATCTGAGAACCCTACTATCTCAAGGGAATCTGATCTCTTATAGGTTAGCATGGAGCCTTTTGTGCCCTGCAAATAACGCAAGACTTTCTTTACTAATTTCCAGTGCTCTATGCCTGGATTTTTCTGATATCTGCCAAGTAACCCGGTAACAAAAGCTATGTCAGGGCGAGTACAAATTTGAGCATATTGTAAACTTCCGACAGCGGATGCGTAAGGAACTGATCTCATTTGCTCGAGCTCTATCTGATTCTTGGGGCACTGATGTTCCCCATACTTATCGCCCTTGACTATGGGTGCAGGTGACGGGCTGCACTTATGCATACTATATTTCTTAAGAATCTTATCTACGTATGCATTCTGAGACAAACCTAATACCCCTCTGCTTCTATCACGGTGAATCTGTATCCCCAGAACAAAAGAGGCCTCACCGAGATCCTTCATATCAAAATGTGAGGATAAGAACTTCTTTGTTTCCATTAGCAGACCGACATCATTGCTTGCCAGCAAAATATCGTCCACATATAGAACCAAGAAGATGAACTTACTATTCTTAAACTTTGTGTACACACAGTTATCCTCAACATTAGCTTTAAACCCAAAACGTCTTATGGTGTTATCAAACTTCAAGTACCACTGTCTCGAAGCTTGTTTTAACCCATAAATGGACTTTCTTAGTCGACATCCCATCTTTTCTTTTCCTTCCACAACAAAACCTTTCGGTTGTGCCATGTAAACATCTTCTTCAAGATCCCCATTAAGGAATGCCGTCTTAACATCCATTTGATGCAACTCTAAATCATAATGTGCCACTAGCGCCATTATAATTCTAAAAGAATCCTTACATGAGACAGGAGAAAAAGTCTCATTGTAATCAATTCCTTCTCTTTGGGTAAAACCCTTTGCCACGAGTCGCGCCTTATATCTCTCAATGTTCCCTTGGGAGTCACATTTGGTTTTGTAGACCCATTTACAGCCTACTGTCTTGGCTCCTTTAGGAATTTCCACTAAATCCCAAACATTGTTGGAATCCATGGATCTTAGCTCATCTTTCATGGCTTCTAACCACTTATCTGAGTGCTCGCTTCTCATGGCTTGTTCATATGTAGTGAGATCATCCTCCATATGAAACTCTTCGGCCTCATAGACTTCATAATCATCTGAGATAGCTGATCTTCTAACTCTATGTGACCTTCTAATGTTCTCAGTATTTGGCGCCATTTGGGGCTGTTGTTGTTCTTCCCCATGCACGACAGGTGGTTCTAATGGCTCCTGAAGGACAGGTTCCAGATTCTCATTTTCTATCGGCAAGAGAGGCTCAACAACAGGCGCTGGCACTACAGTGCTTGACACCGTTGGCGCAGCAACAACAGGTAGCATGAAGAATGGTTCCTGAAACATCGGAGTAGGGGCGTGAACCCGTTTTTTCTCTAAGTTAACTTCTTGAACCACCTTGTTCCCCCTGATCACATCATGTTCTAAAAACTCAGCATGTCTTGTTTCTACAAACTTTGTATGCCTGTCAGGGCAATAAAAGCGGTAGCCTTTTGATCTGTCTGGGTAGCTAATGAAATGGCAACTAACAGTCTTAGGATCTAATTTTCCTGAATTTGGGTTAAAGACTTTAGCCTCAGCTGGACAGCCCCACACCCTTAAATGCTTAAGTGAGGGTACTCTGTCTGTCCATAACTCATACGGTGTTTTAGGCACCGACTTACTGGGTACACGATTAAGGATATGAATGGCGGTTTTTAACGCCTCCATCCACAAACTTATCGGTAAGGTGGAGTAACTGACCATGCTTCTTACCATATCCATCAGGGTACGGTTTCTTCTTTCAGCCACTCCATTTTGCTGAGGTTCTCCTGGCATTGAATACTGAGCAACTATGCCATGCTCCTGAAGGAACTTCGCAAAAGGTCCTGGAACTTGACCATACGGGGTATGTCGCCCATAGTATTCTCCACCACGATCTGATCTTACTATCTTAATTTTCTTGTTGTGTTGATTTTCTACTTCTGCCTTAAATATCTTAAACTTATCTAAAGCTTCTGATCTTTCTTTAATCGGATAGATGTAGCCATAACGTGAGTAGTCATCAGTGAATGTTATAAACGAGTCATAACCATCCACACTCATGATGGGAAACAGTCCACATATGTCGGTGTGGATTATTTCTAAAGTCCCCGCACTTCGTTTGACATTTTTCTTAATTTTCTTAACGTACTTACCTTTAATGCAATCAACACATTGATCTAATTCTGATAGTTGTAATGGCGGAAGAATTTCAGTTTTGACTAATCTATCAATTCTCCCCCTCGAAATGTGGCCTAATCGACAATGCCACAATTTCGAAGAGTCAACCTGAATATTCTTACGCTTTTTACTTACATTCATAGACGAGGAAGCAATCTTATTCTCAGAACTTATAACATTAACATTCTCAGAGATGGATAACAAATAAAGTTTGTCTTGTCGGAAGGCAAGACCAACACACTGATTATTAAAAAATATCTTACACTTGCCATCTCCAAAATGACAAGCCAATCCATCATCATCTAACTTAGACACACTTATTAAGTTTCGATGCAAAGAAGGAACATAGAGTACATCATGAAGCCTAAGTACAAAATCATTTACTAATTCTAATGATACGTCTCCAATGGCTTGGACGTCGGCTTGTACTCCATTAGCCACCTTAATGGTTCTTTCTCCTCTTTGCAGGGTCTTCCTTGTAGCGAACCCCTGAAAAGAATTAGCAACATGAGTAGTTGCACCTGAATCAACCCACCAAGTGGATTTTTCATAACTTAGAAACAAGGATTCATCTACAAATGTAATAATATCCTCACCATTCTTACTCAGGAACTTCAGGAACCCAGGGCAATCTTTCATCCAATGCCCCCTTTCCTTGCAGTACATGCACTGATCTTTGTCTACAGGGATCTTCTGTCCCTTCTGGTACTGAGGCTGAGATGGGAACTGTGGCTGAGATGGGAACTGAGGGTGAGATTGGAACTGACGGGCCTTTCCCTTGGCATTAGCATTGGAGGATGAGCTGCCATCCCACTTTGGTTTCCCTTGTGGTTTAGCATTCTTATTGAAAAACTTTCTCTTATTATCCTTCACATAGAGAGCAGAGTCTCCATGTGAAGCCTTAATGCGCTCTTCCTCTTGCACACACATACTAATGAGCTTGTCCATGTTCCAGTCATCAGGCAACATGTCGTAATTGACACAAAATGTGTCAAACTCACTTGGCAGTGAGGCAAAGATCATGTGAATGACAAATGGATCAGGTAACTTAATTTTCATGGACCCAAGCTTAGCTGCTATGGTGCTCATTCTTAGTATGTGATCTCTAACGCCACCATCATTGTATTTCTTATTGCATAGCTCTTTGATAAGAGCACTTGCCTGAGACTTAGTAGTTCCATGGAACTTATTCTTAACATGTTCTAAATACTCAGTAATGGTGGGTGTCTCAGGGATAGACCCTCTGATAGGCTCTGAAATCGTGGCCTTAGCTAAAGTGAGACATTTCTTATTGGAACTGTCTCATTGCCTTTTCTCTAAGTCATAGGACATCCTCTTATCAGCATGATCCCTTTTGCGTGTCGCAAAAGCGGCATCTTCCTCATTCTCCTCTCTCACTGGCTCCTCTGGAGCAACAGGACACGGTGAAGAGAGAGCAAGGTCATTGTTCATCATGACCAAGGCTAACTCAAGCTGCTCGCGCCACTTCTTATAGTTGTTCCCAGTCAGAGGTGGAATCTGAGCGATCCAGTTGATTCCTCAAAATCATTGACAGAATAGTGAGATATTTTAACATAAATAATATCTTATCCATAAAATTGCATGTTTTAAAACAACGTTGGTCAGTATTAAAACATACAATTCCTTCTACATTATTTATACATCACCGTTGGGCAGAAAGTAAAATAATGCATAAATCTGATAAAACTAAAACATTTATAATATTGATATAATCAACGTTGGTCAGAATATAACAATATTATAAATTTTCTGATTTTCTAAAATTTAATAATTGTTCTAACAATTAAATTCTCCCGTTGGTTCGAATTTAATTAAAGAACAAAAAATAAACTTTGCAGCGGAAAACGTGACTGAATAAACTTATACTTATTTTCTGATATTCTCTGGAAATTTATCCCGTTGGTTCAAAATTTACAGAGATTTTAACTTAAAAATTTGTGTCTAAAAATGCTCTGAAAAGGAAAAAACTGCTCCTTAAAACTGATGGGCCAAAAGTGGAGCGGGGTGGCCCGCGGCCTGCCCTGCCCGCGGCCTGCTTCCGCGCGCAGGATGCGCCCCCAGTCTGGGCCGGCGCGGCCCGCTCCACGGCCTGCTCTGCGCGCCCCGCCTGGGCCGGATCTGGCCCGACCGATCTCGGCCGCTGGATCTGATCGGACGGCTGAGCGCCGAGATCGGGGAAACAAAACCCCCGGCCGGTACGCTCGCCGAACCCTAATTCATTTCCCCCTCTCTCGCCTTCTCTACTCGCGCGGCGCGCACCCGGAGAGCAAAGGCGGCGGCGGCGGCCCGAACCAGCCGCCGGAGAAGAAGGAGGGAGCGGCGCCGCCGCAGAGCCCCTAGCCGGCGTGCGCGCTCGCCCTTGGCTGAGCGCGCCGCCGTCTAGCGACCTCGCGGGCGATGCCCATGGCCCCGAGATGCACGCACGGTGGTCCCGGTGTTCGTCCCGCGCTTCGGCGGTGACGAGACGAGGATCCAGGTAGGTACCCCTGCTCCCGTTGTACTGCTTAGGGTTGGATCGAATCCCCTTTCTGAGTTCTTAGGGTTAGGGATTCGGTTCCCCTTCTGAGTGCTTAGGTTTAGGGATTCGGCTCCTTCTGATGTCTTAGTTTGAGATGTTTTTGTCTGGCCCGGGACGAAACTCAGGGCATGTCGCTCGGCGGCCAAACAAAATCCCGATCTGAGTGCTTAGGGTTCTTAGTTGATTTCTTAGTCTGAAAATCCCGATTTATATTTCTGAGAGACTTAGTCCTCCGATACCAATGTTAGATCCAATCGGATCTCTAAAGGGAGTAGACTCGGGATTAAGATTAACAGTAGGTGAACAAAATCTTAAGATGCATAACAGTAAAGGTGTAAGACAAATAGAGTTAGAGATTCAACCATCTCCGCCCTTGGAACTCGATCCAGCGTCCGCCATAGGTGCCTCTGGATCCCTCTCTTGTTCTGTGCGAAGTGGAGGAAGCCGAGAGTGAGGAAGAGCTCGACGCAGTGGAGTCACGAAGTCGTAGTCGAGGCAGTGGCGGTGGAGGAAGACTTCCCGTCACTTGCTGCGAACCCTGGATCGGATTAGGGTTTGGGGATGTCGGTGGGGGAACTGGCGGCTCGACCAACCTCGTATCAAGTGCCCTGGCCCCCACCTCCCTTTTATATACCGCAGTGTGACAGGGGCCCTCCAACCATTAGTGGGTTGGGCTCCCCGATCAGGAGCGGATCAAGGTAGATCTGGGCCGTTGGGCCCAGTAACTAGGGAGATCAATCCTAACATGCTGAAGTTGTTACAAGGGTACTCATACAGAGGATATGTTGGCAGCAACAACAGCTCAAACTACTCGCGAGCAATGGGAACAGAGCAGTTCCTCATGTCCTAACCAAGTGGGCTCGACTACTAGCTGAAACATTCACCTGGGAAAATGCAGATCAAGTTCCACGAAAGTTAACTTCAACAACGGCTTGGGGACAAGCTGTGGCAGAACCTCCCGGTAATGTGGTCCACCTGCACACGTCACCGTCTCCCCGAGCTCTAATGATTGTGCACATGTACCACATCACAGGAAAGAACTGTCGGGTGTCCCCGAGAGAACCCCGAATTATCCACGAACCACAGGATCATCATCATGAAGGTTGGAATAATTACAACATTACAACAGTTGATACAAAATACCATCGGAGTGCGGAAGAAAGATAGATAACTTTACAAAACCATGAATAAGTTACTTTTTACATAAACGTAACTGGTATTGCGGAAGTAGAATAGTATTACGGAACCACACTTAGGCGGAGTACCTAAGTTGGAGAAGAAGAACAACCAGATCACGTCAAGCCCACTGACATGATCATGATCAACATCACTTTTTAGAAACCTGCAACAGGGAATTAACAAACCCTGAGTACTGTCGGTACTCAGCAAGACTTACCCGTCAACAGAAAAGACTTCAGGGTCATGCTGGTTTGGGTAGACTCAACAACATTTTTCATTTGCATAAAAGCTTACTAAAGTAATCCTAGATCCAAATTTTACTTAATCATTTAAGTACTTGGTAAAAACTGAAAGTGAACCTTAGTGAAAGATCATTGTCATTCTTTCTTAAACTAGTTCCATTTTTATTCTACGGTGCGGGTCAGTGGATTGAGGTTCCATATCCGAGGAAACACGGCGATTCGAATCGATTAAACCCAGCTGGGGATTCAGTACCACACGACATATGTAGAACTTAATCTTGCATATATCAACCCTATCTATAGATCCTCCCATACAAGAACGGGTTCGCGCCACCCGAGAGTACAGTACACCTCGAACCCGACTATCTCATAGCCCCGAGGGTACATGCTACTCCCGCCATCTTTCCACTCCCAGTGCGCGATTAGCCGTTCTCAAGAATCGGAATAGCTATAGACGAGGCTTACCACCGCATGTGGGCTGTACTCAAAGGTCTCAATCACAGCAGGCCAACAACGATAAGGTCCTATGTTGAGTAACCTTACAACAAGACTCCATTCTTGATGTAAGTTACTATACTTATCATGTTGTTTCCAGATTTATTATCCCCATAACATAGTAACCATTTTTTTTTAAAAAAAAACACCTACTGTAATGAAGTAGTTAAGCATGGCTAAGCATACTAAGCATTTTCATAAACAGGTAGCAAGGAATGATATATCGATAACAAGGTTGATCATGCATCAACAGGTTTAAAACATTTATTTGATAAACATTTAATGCATCAGGTTATCAAAAGTAAGTGTAATTGTAAATCCAAGGAAATGGTTAAATGAACCGGGGCTTGCCTTCGTTGCAGGGAAAACTAGGATCCAAGAATGATCCACAAAGGTTAGTTCCTTCGTTTAGAAGATAAGTCTTCTTGACGAAGCTTGTCCAACAAGAATCTCCTCCCGAGGCTTGTTCGACAAGGGTGATCACCAACGCTTGATCAACACGACTCCAACACTCTCGGATACTACACGTAGATAAATGATGTATGCTTGAGTATGATGCCATGGGATGCATGCTAAGGTGCAGGACCATTCAAAAGTAAAACAGAAGATAACACGAGATAAGGAAAGTCGAGTACAACTTTCCTTCGCGGTAAAGTTGCAAACCAACACCACCAACTTGCAACTTACTAACTAATATTCCTAGCTATACATACAACTTCCACTAAGCACCTTTAGTAAGATAAATAAGGATGGCTAGGGTTCATTAAACATCACTCAAGCCATAGAATCACAAGATGAGAGATGTCCCATGGTCTTCAAACAATAATCCAAAGTCACACAAGATGTAAACACTGTTGCCCACACTTTGGACAGATTACATGTTCTATACTAAACAAGCCATAACTAGAGCTTTTAAGATTCAAAAGGGGTGATTCTAGACAATTTGAAAAGCTGATCAAATTGTCTACAAACTTCCTAATATCACCCAAGGTTGGTTCTCTAGGAAACTAGGTCAACTAACTTGGATAAACATTTCTGTCCAGAGCTAGGACAAATTTGCCGATCCAACTTCCAACAACCATAACTGGAGCTTTGGGTCCCAAAAAGGGTGATCCTTAACAATCTAGAAAGCTTATGAAAAACTCTAAAACTTTCCTATTATACTTAACAGGTGATTCACAACTTAACTAGCTCAAACAACTATAAACATTCAAACGATTAAAAAAACATATAAATAAGAATAAAATTTATTTTCTTCAACAGAGCTCAAAATTTTTGTGATGATACATTTTTACCTAAAAACAGTGCCAAAAATAGTTTCATGATTTTTGGACCTTTAAATAGGCCTACAAAAATCATTAAAGATCATTTATTAAATAAAAGCCATATTTAAAACAGTTTCAAAATTTGATCAAAACTCAACTTTCATATTTTTCATAAAAAACAGGCAGCTTGAGAAAGCTACACAAAAATTTTCACAATTTTTGGAGCTTCCTACAAAAAGATATCAAAAAGACAAAATCTAACACTATTCACTCATAACAGAAAAAGGAAAAACCTTTCTAACCCTTACTGGGCTCGGCCCAGTTCGACCCACGACTGCTGACCCCGAGCCTCAGGCCTCAGCCTCAGCCTCAGCCTCAGTCTCCCTTCTCCGACTCGCCCGAGGCCAGCGCGTCAGCCTCACTTCTTCTTTCTCCGACAGCGGGCCTAGGCTGTCAGGCCCTCTTTCTCCGCCTCGCCCGAGGCTTGCGTCCGGCCCGCTTGACCGACCGCGCGGATCGAAGACCGGCCGATGATCTCTCCACTGGCGAAGTCTCCGGTGACGGCGAGGGTCGCAACGACTTCGGCTTGACTTCGCGCACCTATTCCACCCTTTACCCGGCCTCGCCCTCTCTCGACTTCGAGCGGACGATGACTATGGCGGCTCGGCCATGCCGAGCACGGCGGCGACGCGGCGCTTCGGCCATAAGGACTCGGTAGAGACCTATCCGAGGGTGGCTTCCTACACAAGGACGTGCAACAAACACGCTGCGCACTCAACCTGGCTCGGAAACGACTCCGAGCAACATGGCTCACGGTGACAGCCATGGCGTTGCCAGCGCCGGCGGCGAGCCACGCGGACCGACCACGGTGGCCCGGTAGAGACTAGACTATGGAGCGCAACACAACGAGGAGCTCAAGACAACTACGGTGCTCACCTTGCCTCGGCTCGAGGAGCACCGGACCAAGGTTGGCGACGGCGACGGCGATGGCGGAGCTTGCACCGGCGGCAACCGTCGTGGACTGCTCAAGTCCGAACGGTAGAGACCTCAGGAGCGAGCCGATCGTAACCTACAACATCAGACGAAGCTAAAACCTCACTTGATTTGACCGGAGGAACTCTAGTTGATCGTGACCACGACCAAGGTACCTGTGATGGCTTCCGACCGGTGACGAAGAAGAAGACTGTGGCGGCGGCGATTGCAAGCACTAGGGCTCGAGTGAGCTGGTTCAGGAGAAGCAAGGGACCTAGGCGGAGCTTCTGGGAAGACGGAGAGTGTAGGGATGCAGCGACGAGAGAGTAAGAGGCCGCCGGAGCTTGGCCAGAAACAGAGCAGGAGAGGGAGTAGGTGGCGGACGCGGGTGAAGAGAGGGTTGGGGAGCTCTCGGAGCTTGACACCGCACGGAGCGAAGCAAGCGGCAAGCAGCTGCGTGGCCGAACACGCGGAGCGGCGCTAGGACGGCCAGGCCACGGCGACGCGCACGCGGCGGCCCTGCCCTGCGCCGACCGGTGCAGGCCCCCTCCTGTAGCTACAGGACCAGATTTACCCCTTTTAGAAAAACTCTAGATTTTTGTACTGCACGCCAAAAACTCTTAAAACAAAAGTTGCTCCAAACTTTGTGTTCTACAAGATTGCTTAAAGAACCAAAGTCAAATTCTACCTAGATTTTGAAAAAGAGTTCAAAATCAAACTTGTACCAAACTGAATTTCAAAATTACTTTTGAAATTTGAACTATACTTCAAGTTTTGCCAAAATGTGAAATGTAGAGTTTGAAAAGTTGTACAACTTTGCTTTAACACCCTAAGGCTGATTTCAACTGGAAATAGGTCAATTTGATCAAAACAGTTCAAATCCATTTCAAATTGGAAATTTGAAAAAGGGACAGAACTAGGGTTTTGCAATAGAAGTAAAATTACTTTTGATTTTGCAATAACACTTGAAAAATGGTCAATGTATGAAATGTTCATTTTGAAATTCTCTACCACTTTGATGTAAACCTCAAACTCAGATTTCAAATAGTTTTTGAAATGCAAGTTTAAAATCAAAAGGGGACCATTTCCAGGGTTTGAATAAATTCAAAATTACTTTAAATTTTGTACAGAAACTTTGAAAACTTTGAATACCAAAGTTGTACCTCTTCTCAAGATCTACCAAAAAGCTTTTAGGGTCAACCCCTAATTATGCATAGATTTTGAGTTAACTAGAAAGGGCTAATTAACTTATATAGGAATTTAAATGATTTTCCCGTTTTTAAGCTAGATAAATTTTATACCCTTTTGAATTGTTGAACTTGGTTTCATGCCCTTACATGACTTTAGTCAAATGGGAATGAACACAGGTTATTTCATAATGACATTCCAAATTAGGGTTTTTGAGCTACATCACAAGCATAAACAAAGTTGCTCACACATTAGGAATTAAACTTATTTTAGTGAATGCATCTCAAGGTGAGCTAGCATATACAACCATGCTTAAAACATGAAATGCTTGGATGCCATGATGCCAGATGATTATGCATACTAAACATATTAATTAGGATTTTAATTAATGCTTAACACCAGGGATGTTATACAAGCCGTGTTTTAAGGTGGGGGGAATGTCACGGTACGAGCAGTCCCTAGAAGAAGACATATGACCAAGAGGCCCAGGAAGCCAAATCAAGGTTTTATTGGCCCAGACTTGTAGCGGTAGATTGGAGCCCAACCCAGCCGCCTGGCATGTGCTCAGCTGTAATAGAAAGAGAGTATTAAAGAGAGAGAGAGGGGAGAGGAGGGAACATAGACTCGTCTTGGTTGTTGCCGGCTTTGATGGTGGCGAGCTACGACTCGAGTTCACCGGCGGCAACCATCGCCACCGTATTTTGTATTGCTACATGTACCATCCCAATACTACATACTCCGTGAGATTAGTATCGTAACAATTAGTCCGTTCAAAGAGAATGACAATGCTCTTGACATTCAAGAGAGTAGAATTCAACAAAACAACAATTACTTCAAAATAAATAAATAAATAAAAGGAAATACTTAATTAATCAATTATTAAAAGGTATATGGACAGAAGAACAGTTTCATTATCCAAAAGTGGTAAAAAGATAGTTTGACGACACTAGTGCCGGTCACATATAAACATGTAGTAGTATTCGTAATCCTGAATAAACTCGATACAAAGGGCAGGCAGTTCCTTTGACACCGAAAGAGCTGAGTGAGCTTCAACCTTCAAGGGGACACGGGAACCATCCAAAACGGCGGCACGCGTGCAGGAAGCGGGACATCTTTGGGTGGCCCAGCGAGCTCCCTAGTGCCCTGTTGAAGATCAAAGATGTGATAATCGTTGCTTTCCCCAAAGAAGTCGAACGCAAAGTAGACGCATCCCGTCCTGAGACCATGCTCCTCGGCCGGGCATGAGGCTGCAAAGCCGCGGGGGCCAAGAAGGAACGCTCTGTCGCCGATGTCCGTCACCCTGCACCACTCTTTCCTCGAGAAATCCATCCTGTAGGCGCCCACCTCGTCGACGCGCTCCAAGCTGCAGCCGAGGAAGAAGAGGCAGACGAGGAACAGCTCCTGAGAGGACTCGAGGAGGTAGGTCATGGTGGCGACCTGCGGCGCCTCGCTGTCCCTGGTGGCCCGCGGCATGGGAGCTCCAAAGCTAGTGAGCTCCAGAAAGTCCAGATGGGGCGGCTCCGGGTGGCGAGCGAAGCTCAGGACCCCGACCTCGTCCAGCGTCTCCATGATGTAAAATTTCCCCCGCACCGCGGCCATGTCGGTGATCGCCTGCTTGGTGGGGGCGGAGTAGCTCTCCGGGAGCTTGTAGAAGCCAAGGTCGTAGGACTGGCGGATCCACGCGCACCCTCCTCCGCTGGCGTGACCGTGAACGTGGCAGAAGAGCAGCTCCGGCTCGGTGAGGTCGTAGACGAGGACGAGGCAGTCTGGAGAGGAGACCGTGTCGGAGAGCAGGCACCGGCAGTCCTCCGGCAGCGCCCTGTCCATCGCCGGCAGCGTGATGGTGTCCCCGGTCTGCGGGTTCCACAGGTAGCTCAGGTAGGAGGTGGTGTCGGCTACCAGCACCAAGCCGCGGGGAGTCTCCAGGCATCTGTAGCCGCACCTCGTCAGCTCGGGGACTCGGTAGGTGCGCGAGGATCCGTCGGCGACCGAGAGCAACGTCTGGGAATTGTCCGGCTGCTCGCCGTGATCGTACACGAGCAGGGGGAAAGAAGCCGCCAGGGAGCCGATATCGTCGTCGGTGGGCTTCGACTTCGACTCCATCTGATCTGATACACCTACACCCGGCTGGAGTTCTTCTTCCTCGCCTCGCTCGTTGGTTTTAATTTGGGTTTGGTGTTGCTTGGGCTCTCGATCGATCTGCACGCCTCGCCTGGCCTCTTCCTCTTTAAATTGGGGAGGCTCCGAATCGAATCAGTGTTTGGGGAATGTCCCGTGATCGATATGGACTCGAACTCTCTCGGAATCTACCGGCAGGGGATTGCACACCAAGGAGATCGAGGCCGAAAATGCGGATGCCACGGAGCTGTATGAGGTAGCTGTCAGTATCCATATTACGAATGGTCAGTAAAATTCACAAATGTCAGCAAAAGCCGTTATTTTACAAATGCTTCCGACGTGCATGCGAGGGAACTGAAACCGCTCATGACCTGCGTCCGCTATGACTGATGATTTATATGATTCAATATCAAAATCTGAAACTATGGCAGTACAATTCTGCAGCAATTTCTACGGTGCCTGACAACTGAGTCTATACTCTATAATTGTATATGTTGTATGTTGTATGTTGTATATATAAACCTCAAAATCACATCACATAGCCATCTTAGACTTACTGTTTTGGGCTGATAAGTTCAAGAGAACATGACACATCTCTTTATAATGATTTATATGATTAAATATCAAAATCTGAAACTATGGCAGTACAATTCTGCAGCAATTTCTACGGT
This sequence comes from Coix lacryma-jobi var. lacryma-jobi, assembly GCA_009763385.1. Taxonomy (NCBI): domain Eukaryota; kingdom Viridiplantae; phylum Streptophyta; class Magnoliopsida; order Poales; family Poaceae; genus Coix; species Coix lacryma-jobi. The sequence continues at coordinate 130,716,919 of CM019827.1, forward strand.
GCCTGACAACTGAATCTATAATTGTACGTATATGTTGTATGTTGTATATAAAAACCTCAAAATCACATCACATAGTCATCTTAGACTTAGTGCTTTGCAGTTGCATGATAAATACAGGAGATCCTAAGCCATCACCTCCTTTTTAGTTGAGTATTCTCCTGACTCGTCTACCACTGAAAGAATTACACCGTTAAATCCTGAAATAAATCTAGAATCTAGAATCTAGAAAAATATGAACACTTGTGTCAATCGAGGACTTGAACCCGGATGAGCAGGTTCCACCACAAGGAACCCAACCAGCCGAGCTACGCTCAGTTCGCCACTTTAGACTGTAAATAATGTTTTTTTAGATAAAAGACAATAAAGAATGATGGGTGATCAACACGTCGCATGCGCCATTTGTCCATCTCAAAATTTGAAACACAAAATTTATTCTGTAAGACAAAGTATTTGTGCGTCTGCAAGTGGCTTATCTGCGTGAGTAGTCTATAGCTTGAAGCCTTTGTCCATGGTTACAGAAAATACCCATTAAGCCCTACCTGGAATTTAAATTGGAGGGAATACAAAAGTCGGTTATCATAGCATCGCCAGCAACCTGATGCAGTAAAGGAAGCACAGAAGAAAAACAATGTTGTCCTGCAAAGCAGGATACACAATTACCATAATAGACGGGAATAACATTGAAGACATCTGCACATCCTGAACCTTAAAAGCAGTAAAGCACAGATATAGGATAATTTAATTGAAGGGTGTACACAAATTCATCTTTAATTTTTTGGATAAGAGCAAATTGCTTTAAGGTAGACATAAGCCTCTACAATACATAGGCAATGATCCAAGAAAATGTTTGGTACGTAGCATACACGTTAATGATGTTTATGTATGTTAAGTAGCATTAGCACTAAAACAGGCAATGACATATGTTTTTTTTCATGAATTATGCAAACATTAGCCGCTGTAGAGAACAAAACCACAGAGATTTAAAATCGACTTCTATGGTCTCCAGGTGTATAAGTTTATATGCCAATTTTTAATCTTAAAACCTAAACAAACATTAAGGTGCAACTATAGATGCGACATTGGCGGAGCATGCCTTGAAGTCAAGGAGGGAGGGCGAATTAGTTGTAATCAACAGCTACATAATTGAGGTACAATAATTTGATTGCGCTAAACGGACAAAACTTTCATTTCCATGTAGAATGGGAAGAATTGCATGATTGGCAAACCCTTTGGCAAGCAGAAGCCATTTAGCAGAGCAAGGCGGTCAGCAACCACATGCAAGACTACAAGGTCACAGGGGCTGTCTGACCTCCTCCACAGCGCCTCCACACACACACCGGGGCTCGTGTACGCTCCACTGCGCTCATCTGCTTACCATCTAAATATCTAATACTCCATCTACTCCTGACTAACACCGACCCATCCCATGTTCAGCTAATGCAGATGGATGCAGTCATAGGTGCATAACGTTCAGGCAATACAAATAGATGCAATCATCTGAACATGTCAATACTAGCACTCTAACTCTGTAGAACATATAGATTCAGGCTCTGACTATAAGTTCAAAGTTAAGAGGTATTCAGAGTTTCAGATAGAGCAACCAAACAAATAAACAATCCAGAGAGGGAGGAGCTAGTTAGCAGAGGAGAGGGGCAGGGGATGGCAGACGCAGATCGACGTATTTACCTGCCACTGCGAGGAGAGGAGTGGGATGGATAGCGGCCGACGTGGGCAGATCTAGCAGCAGCACATGCACAGTGCGAAAGGAAGCGGACGACAAGACCAATAGTTCCGCGTGGAGGGGAGCAGGTGGCGGGAGCAGCAGCCTGGTGCAGAGGGAGACTGCGCGAAGGTGTGACGGGTAGCAGCAGCCCGGCGTAGAGTGAGTCAGAGTGGTGGGTAGCGGCGGCGACCGTCCAGCGCTGGCGCCGAGACGCCGAGGTAGCAGCAGCAGGTGTCTGGCCTGTGCGCCGTGGTGGAGGCGGCGGGGTCGCGGGTGGCCTCCGACGGGAGTTGGGTGGCCGGACGGGCGACAGTGGCGGCGTGTGTCACACCCCGTGGCCACCGGTAGTGAGGACCGCACCGGCAGTTCCCGTGGCCGCCGACGAGGATCGCCGGAAAGTGAGAAGATTTGTCGCCGTGACAAAAGTCCGATTCAATATTTTCCCCCTTCTTCATTACAGAGCATTGACTTTTAATCTATTTTCTCCGTACACTTACATGTGGACCCATACTTGAGAAACCAACACAAGTTGGAAGTTGTAGGTGTTACTGTCGTGTTTAGTTTCCCCAACTTCTTCCAAATATTTTTAGATTTTCTGTCACATCAATCTTTAGCTGTATGCATGGAGCATTATATATAGGTAAAAAAATGACTAATTGTACTTTTAGTATTTTACATGTCGAGATGAATCTTTTAAACCTAGTTAGTCCATGTTTAGACAAAGTTTGTCAAATAACAACGAAAGTGTTACAGTGCATTTCCCAAATATTTCCCAAAACATGTACATACGTGTGGTCCATGGGTGTATTTTGGTAGAGACTAAGGGGTGTGTTTAGTTTCGGATTTTTTTTGGGAAAGGTACCGTAGCATTTTCGTTGTTATTTGACAAACTTTGTCCAAACATAAACTAACTAAGCTCAAAAGATTCGTCTCGACATGTACATACTAAAAGTATAATTAGTTTTTTTACCTACATTTAATGCTTCATGCATACATCTAAAGATTGATGTGACGAGAAAACTAAACAGACCCTTAGGATTTAGATCTAAGTGTTGGACCAAAATTTTACAGGCGCGCCAATAGAGAGTTGTATTTAGCGACTGACTGTTCGACTCAGTTAATGATATATAGCAATGGATTATTCAATGCAAAAGCAAAATATTTATAGCAACGGATCATTCAACAGTAATTATTATCTTTAGCAACTAACGTTAGATGCTGATTAAATGTTGTTGTGTCTACCTCTTAATTGCATATAAATCCAATGGACATTATACTTTTTTTTAACTAACTTCAATGGATTTTGAATTTATTGTGGATGACATTTAAATCCAAATAGATCCCATTAATGCATCTAAACAATTAGAGGCTAATTAAAATTTAAAGGTGTGTCTATCCAACAACCAGTTGTTTTAGTCTCTTTCAACAACCAGATTTTACACATATACTTACATCGTCTTATATCTATATTTACATCGTCTTATTACTATATTTACAATGATTTTTCAGTGTGATTTATTGAACAAAGTGGTATAATTTAGACATAATACAAACATATGACAAATTGCAAAAAAAAACAAATTATTTCTATGAATTCCATATATCAGAGAAATATATAGCAAATTGTTCACAAATGTCATCACATTGTTAACAAATTATTTGCAAATTCTAGAAAAAAAATACAAAATCACAAATTGCAACTATGGGGTCGTGCCTGCACCGAGGATGACTGCGACGGGGGGCCGCGCCCACGCTGCTCCTGTGCCGAGGACGGTCATGGCTGGGCGTCCGTGCCCGTGCAGAGGACAACCGCGGCAAGGACGCTTGCGTCAGTGGGCGGCGACGAACGGAGCAACGACCTGCACCGGGGGGAGGGGGGTGGCGACGGACAGCGCAGCGGCATCTGCCGGGAAGGGAGAGGGTGGTGGACGGGCGATCTGGTTGGGGGAAGGGGGGCGGACGGCCGGACTTGGGTGGCAGCAGAGGGAGGTGGTACCCAAGGCGACGACGAAAGACATCAGGAGCTAGAGAGAGCGGCGGAGGGAGGACGACCATAGAAATATGAGAACGCAAGATCAGACGGACCAAAACATGCCACGTGCTGGATTCGACGGGCCAAAATCCGGTTGCCAGATTCTTCCAAAACAGCCGATTAATATCTAGCATTTCTCAAATTTAAATTATCCAAATGACCAAATTCATAGCACCGCTCCTCCCACGGCTCTCCTCTCACGGCTTGTGGCAATGCCCAGCACCACAATTAACGGACGAGCTACAGATGCCAGGCCCAAGCGGAGTCGGCGGCCCAACACCCTTGTCCAGAATGGCTCCCCTTAAATACTGACAGCGGCAACGGACCCTAACAAACGTCTTCAATCTTTCAGACTTCTTTCTTCCTCGTGAGCTCCTTCTCCTCCAAGTCTTTTGCCAAAACCCACTCGCGCGCGGGTGGTGAAAATGAAAAACCGCCCCGCTCCGCAGCCGACCAAAGGCCCCGGCATATGGCTATCCTGTTGGAAATGCGACGATAGGGAGAAGTACAAGTTCGGAGACGTCTGTTCCCACCCCGCTTGGTGGACTGGGCGATCAGGGAATGCGGCGGCAATCGCCGCGCGCGAGGAGGTTCTAGAGCGAGCTCGGGACCGGGATGAGGCGCAGGCGGCGCGTGACCGAGAGGAGGCACGCGCCGCGAGGGAGGAGGCGCGTGCCGCGGCTGCAGCGGCGAGGGAGGAGGCGCGTCGTACCGCGGCTGCAGCGGCGAGGGAGGAGGCGCGTCGTACCGCGGCTGCAGCGGCGCGGGAAGAGGCGCGAACCGCGGCTGCGGCGGTGCGGGAGGCGGAGACGGACGCGGGAGCAGCACGTCAGGCGTGGCAGGAGGCGCAGCCTGCCGCTGCGGCGCGTCTGGCGGCAGCGGGAGAGCGGGTGGAGGCAGCGGAGGAGCCCGCAGCCGCGTCGTCATCTGCCTCCGCGTCGACATCACCGTGAACCGATGGCGTCATCATCTGCCTCCGCGTCTCCCGTCTTCGTAAATCAGGTACAGAACCAGCCCTTCAACCCACACGTGATTCAATCCCTTGATTACCTGACTTCGTTTGAATTGTGCGCGTCATTTGGAATTTGCGTGAATTAGTTCAGGTTGGCGTGGATTGCATCCGTGTAATACTGCGTTATTTAAATTTGTGTGAATTAGTTCAGGTTGGCGTGGATTGCATCCGCATAATACTAGCTCATTAAATTGCCAATAACTTGTGTATTGGTTTTACGAATTATTCGGCTAGAGATCCTTGCCGAACCATCTTATCAGATACAGAACCACATGGAAATATTGAGTCTATGATAGATAACCCATTGCCGTTGAATATGTGATGGCTTGCGTTGTGTTTTGCTTGTCCTGTTCAGAGATGTTAGTATTTTCATGGTGTTGAGTCATCCAAAGGATTTTGATACTTTTACTTCTGAGTTCTGAATCAAAGTTTGGTTCAGAGCTTATGCTGAATATGGAGTTCAAATCCTGAATGTGGTTCATACTAGTTTTCTTTTTTTGCGAGTCATAAACAAGTGTTGTGAAGATATTGATCCAGCTGAACAACTAAAACCATAACTACATCTTGCAAATTATCTGATTAGCCCAAGATGCATAAACAACAGAGAACACATATCACAACTGCATATCGGACGTCGGAATGAACATATTCAGATATTTAATTACCCAATTGCCTAGGAGATGCAGAATTGCAGAGGCAGGCGATGCCCAGTTGCCCACCAAGGGCTGTGGTGAAACAGGCTGAGCTGGTAGCGGAGGGAGCTTAGAGGCGATGGTGCATAGATCCTTACAGAACCATCTTGCTGAGGCGCAGGCGGCCGAGTCCGGCGTTCATGGGTTGGGAAAGGTGGCTTGGGGCTCCGTATTTCGATTTCGCGCGCCAGGAATCAATTTGGCGTGCGGCGAACTGATTTAGAGAGAAGTGCAGCACAGGGACGACTTGGCGTGCGAGGAAGGAGGGGTGGAGCACAGTATCGGAGAGGGAGGAGGAGGTGGAAACCGGCGGCTCTTTCCCGTATGCGGGATGTGCTAGTTTAGATTTTGCGCTAGTAAGTTCTCCTCTTCCTTCTTTTTTTCTCCCTGGTGCTGCCTAGGGTCCTTGTAGTTTGTGCATAGCGGGATGGTGTGAGAGTCAGAGAGGAGGAGGATGCTGAGGCTGAACCGCTGAAGCTCAGACTCAGCAGACAAGAGTGGACGTAGGCTCAGCAGGCAAGAGTGGATGTAGGCAGTAGGCTCAGCAGGCTCAGGTTCAGTAACACAGTACAACACACCTGCAACATCAAAGATCGATCTAAGATGTCAGTGTCGACTCAGAAATTGAAGTACGAGGAAGTCATGCGTTACTGTGTGGAGGTAGTAGGATGATGGTTAGCTGTGTTGTTGTTTTATCCCTTTTCAGGATGATGAGTTGCATGCCTGATTTGACTCAGTTAGGCAAGTGATGAGCATGCAGCACCTCTTGGAAGTATATGTTAATAAAGAAATCTGGTGTTTATCTGACGACCCCTAGTAATGATTGGCTGACCCCTAATAATCTATTACCTAATTGCAGTTGCCAATGCAATGCTAATTCTTGTTTATCATCTCATCATCTATCTATATATATTGGTGCAGTAAATAGTTCATAAAGTGTCAATGTCTTGATTTGCCAAATGATTTAATATTCATTGTCTAGATGATGCCTTTTAACAAATGTCTTGATTAGGATTTTGCTGTATTGTGCATCATACAAAAAAATGTGTGAAGCTTTAGTTGTAACATATTTGTTACTGAGATGGGGAAAATGGCTGCAAGCTAAGCCTGCAAGTAGTTGTTCTAATTTACTGTCATTGTTGATTCCGCAGTATATGTAGTGTGATCAGATTAGCTTGTCCCTTTCATGTTAACAGTAGCTTATATGTTAACAGTAGGTTTTATATTTAAGCATCTGTGTTATGAGCACCTGTCCTCTTCCTAAAACCTTACGAAAAAGGGTTAAAATATGTGAATAACTCTCTTAGAAAATTTCCATAGAGTTAGACCGTTTATTTCGGTGACATGGCATTTGAATCTAGATCGAGATATAAAATATCTCATTTTTGTGCTAGTTTTTGGCTGGCTACTGATTCTGGTGTAACAAGGCGGGGCTAGTTTAGTGAGGCTGCACGTTATCACTTTTTCCATAATATATGTTATGAATATCAAATTGGGTTATGTAATATCAGAAATTCCAGGCCGTCAGTGCCAGGCGCCTATGCTGATCCTTTGACCCTATTTCTGAGCTATTTTTTTCGTGCAAGAAGCATTTTTAAACTTCTTTTTTTTTTCCAAAAAGGTTTGAGATTTTGATGCGTTCTCTTGTTGTCATTCTTAGTCAGATGGCTTACAAGTTGTCAGCTTGCACAATGCATGCCATGATTCAATGGGTTCTCAGCTAGAGCTCTTTTACGGTGGTTGTAGGTTCCACTTGGTTCCTTTTGGTTCCTAAGAAAATTATTATCTCTAATTAATTTTATAAGTGGAAGGTTACTATTGTAATTACAGCCCACTCCCTTCCCCCACCGGACAGCCCTCGCGTATAGGTCCCTAGCTTCTGGAGCTCAGCGCCCGCATCTGCCCTCGCGAAGAATTCTCTAAATTAAACTAGGGATCGAGCTCATCGTAGAAGGCCAAGGTTCCCCTCTTTTGCACTTAATTTGCATTTGATTTATCTCATATATTCGACTTAGAAAAGAATTTGCAGAGGGGAACAAGTTATTTTACTATGTAGAGAAAAATGATGGCGGCACTGACCGGTGATCATGATTACCCTTAGCGGAAGATTACCCTTAGCGGAAGATTTGTGTGACCTCAGACTGTTAGATTTATTATAGGCCGAGCCCATTAATATATTTAATAATCAATAACTCTATGGTGTGTAATTGTGGGATTTAATGTTTGTACCGGATTGAAAATTAAAGGGATGTTGACTCAACTTATGTGGTGGAAATTATTCCATATAATTTGAGAAGTTGTGAAACGGACCAAGGCATGCCGCGCGCGCGTGCCGCCGCCAGCGGCGGCCGGGCCGGGCAGGGGCCGTGGCCGGTGGAGGTGGCGTGGTAATGTTTGTTAATGCCCACTAATCATGCATGTCTCTTGTCCTTCCGTATTCTGTCTTTCTATCTCCCGTGTCCCGTGGCTGGTGGACGTCCTTCCGTATTCTGTCTTTCTATCTCCCTTGTCCCGTGGCGTGGTAATGTTTGTTAATGCCCACTAACCATGGGAGTTTCCAACTCTTCACTTGCATGTCTCTTGTCCTTCCGTATTTTGTCTTTCTAAACTCTTCACCTGCATGTCTTTTGTCCTTCCGTATTTTGTCTTTCTATCTTCCCTGTCGCCGCCCCTATTCCTGTGCGAGGATATAGGGCGCCTCCTCCTCTTCATCTCGTCTTCTTCGGTTCCTTCTCCAACCCGAGCGGTAATGTTTGTTAATGCCCACTAATCATGGGAGTTTCCAACTCTTCACCTGCATGTCTCTTGTTGTCGGTGTTTCTACCCGGGGGTATGACACCAACTAGTAATATGATCGTGTGCTTCTCTTTCTGGATGGTGATGCAAGGGGACACAAGATTTATCCTGGTTCGGGCAAAGAAGGCCCTACGTCCAGCGGGGGATGTTCTTGTATTACTTGCACCGAAGTGCTTGTACAGGGGCGAATACAAGCTCTATGAGCGTGGACCGGAGTCCGGACTCGTGTGCGAGTGTGTGCGGGCGTACGTGTGTAACCGGAGGAGTGAAGGGCCCTGGTGTCCCCTTTTATAGAGCAAGAGGAGGCCAGAGTTACACAGGAGCGGGGTGTATATACACCGGATACAGCGTAGGGTAGGAAATCTGTCTTGTCGGAGTCACTGGAGCTGACGTGGAGGAGCTGTTGAAGTGTCCTTGAGGCGTGGCCTCCATCCCGTGTGCAGACGTGAAGGCGTGGCGACGTGGAGGTTGTGCAGCGCCCATTCTGGCTCGTACAGGACGGGGCAGTGTCCTTCCGGGTCTTGGGGTACCTGTCCTCCAATCATATGACAGCAATTAGGGCTCGAGGGGCGCAAAGCCGGCCTCGAGGCGGCACCTGCGGGAGGCTCGAGCTCCGCAGGTATGGGCGAGTTCCGGGGAACCTGGTCATACGTCGAGAATCCGGGTCTCGAGATGTGACCGGAGTGTGCCACAGTGCAGGGTATGGTCGAACAGTGCTGTACTTGTGCCTTTTTGCCCATGCTTATGGTAAAAAGGAGGTTTGACTCCGACTCCGGTTCACTGTGGCGCGTGCTGTGTACCAGAGGACGTGACCGGAGTAGGTGAGTGCATTAAATGCCCAGTGTGGGATTGGCATCCGATGCCCGGCGTTGCTCGAGGGGGCGTGAAGTGTCTTCGAAGGATAGGCAGCTGGGTTTGTGAGGCTCGAGGTCCCCGTACAGGGTCTCGAGGGGTGGTGTACGGCTGTGGCGGGCTCGAACCCCTTGAGCCAGGGCTCGAGAGGCAGGCTACCATGAGGCGGTTTGAGAGGCTTTGGCGGGCTTAGGCTTCCCCGTGGTGGGCCGGCGTTGTGGGCTTTGACAGGTTGGTTAGAATGGTTAGGCCCCTTATTAATTGGTGTTCTAGGTTTAACCTATTTGTTTTGCGTTGATTGGGGGTACCCCTTTTGTGGACCCACGACAGTAGCCCCTGAGCCCTTGTTTGGGTGCTTGCACTCGAGCCGGGGCTCTCGATTTGGGTCTCGAGGGTTTGGCTAGCTGGTTCTCGAGGGTTTGGCTGTGTTGGTTCCGCGGGTGTCGCGCGAGCGACACCCGCGGGTGTAGCCCCCGAGGCCACGGGGGAGTGGTTATGTGACGGAACCGCCCAATAATGTGGCCCACTTGCACACGTCATCGTCATAGGGAGCCCAATGACTGTGCAAATGAAACACGTTACTGGAAAGATCCGTCGGGTGTCCCCGAGAGGACCCCGAATTACTCACGAGCCACAGGACCATCATCATGAAGGTTGGAATAATTACAACATTACAACAGTTGATACAAAATACCATCGGAGTGCGGAAGCAAGATAGATAAACTTTACAAATTATGAAGATGTTACTTTTTACATAAAAATAACTGGTATTACGGAAGTAGAGTAGTATGACAGAACCACACTTAGGCGGAGTACCTAAGTTGGAGAAGAGGAACAACCAGATCACGTCAAGCCCACTAACATGATCATGATCAACACCACCTAATAGAAACCTGCAACAGGGGATTAACAAACCCTGAGTACTGGGGTACTCAACAAGACTTACCCGACTAAAGAAAAAGGGAGAAGACTCAGGAATGAAAGGCTTAGGGTAGTCAAGGTAAGGCTTAAGTATTTTGCAGAAAAAGCATTTTGTAAACCTTGTTTTATTTTGTAAAGATTCAAGCATTTCTCAATTCTTCATTGTCCATGATTCATTTTACATTTCAAAACATACCTAGTTGAGAACCACTCTCCGTTGACAGTCAGTGACCAAGTCTCCATAACCGAGGAGCAACGTTAATCCGGATAAATAATACTCAGCTGAGGATCCCTATCCACACTGCATATGTAGCACCCAAGCTTGCATATGCCAACTCGTCTACCACGATTCCTCCAAGATTGGGCCCGGTCCTACGCCACCCGGAAGTACAGTACACCACTCCTATCCAGGTACGACGACCACGTGGGTACATGCTACTTCCGCCATCTCTCCACTCCCAGTGCGCGGTTGTCGGTCCAATAAAGGATTCCTCGGAGCCAGAGCTTTCCGTAGTATGTGAATAGTTGCAAGTCTTGGCCAGCAGGCCCCCATACGGATGGTCCCTACATTTTCCGCCAGCGACAAGCACATCGGGACTCTAACCCAAGAGTACAGGTCCTGTCGGTTTTTCAACCCTGTCCCGGTCGGTGTCAACTGCTGAGTCCCGGACTACAACATGACGGCACCGTACGCGCGGACACCCTCTTCTCGACAATGACCACATGCTAGCTAGGCAAGCAGTCATCGAACGGGAAGTAAAGCCAAATTCCCATAAAGATTCTTTCAGTGATCACACTTTTGAAAATGGCATTTTATTGCAAATCTATAGTATAGCATCACTAAGCATTTTGCAAATAGTTTTAAAGCAGGGCTGGTGGATCTTCTGGTGGAGGTAAATAATGCAGGTAATAGGTCATCACACAACTCCTATAACCTAATGCAGTAGTTTAACTCAAAAGCATTTAAGGAAAACATTTTATAAATCCAAGGAAGGGTTAAATGCACCGGGGCTTGCCTTCGTTGCAGGGAAGATAAGATCCAAGAAAGATTGACACAAGTTAGTTCGTTTGCTGCTTGAAGTTAAGTCTTTTTCGACGAAGCCTGTCCAACAAGAACCCTCCTCCGAGGCTCGTTCGACAATGGTGAACACCAGAGCTTGATCAACACGACTTCAACACTCTTGGATACTACACGTGGATAAATGATGTATGCTTTAACATGATGCCATGGAATGCATGCTAAGGTGCAGGACAAGACTACTGATTCTAGAGTACAACTTTCTAACATGTGAGTAACTTCTAGGATAGACATAAAGATTAATTATCTTTATCTTTTTAAGCAAGATTAAACAAACTTATTAAGCATTATTTACAAAACATTGCAAGGCATCACAATCATCATAGACCAGAGGGGTGGGGTCTATGAACAGCAAACAATCCAAAAGGTCACACCATGATTACTTTTCTGTTTTTCCTAATTTATTTTAAAAGATCATTTTATACAGTTGTCTCAAAATTTACCAAATTAATCTCATAGGTTCATCATGGTGTAAATAGATGACAAAACAAATTTCATGACCTTTGGAGCTATACATGTTTTACTAAAAACCTAAAACTATCCATTTATTAATTAAAAGGAGGATTTTTCATATTTTAAACTTTGCAGAAAAGTAGAGTTTCTTATTTTTCTAAAATACTACACAGAGCAAGGAACACACAACATTTATCTCAAGATTTTTAGAATAACAGATTAAACCTCACAAAAAGAAGAAAACAAAACACTATTCATATTTTTAAAAGAAAAGGAAAACTGTGCTTCTCTCGAGGCTCGGCGCGCTTGCCTGTAAGGCGAACAGCGGACCGGTCGCTCGAGGTCTCGGCTGGGAAGGCAGAGGGTGGGGATAGCTTCGCGGGCTCACCAGGAGTTGGAAACGAGGCTCGGCGAGGCGGTGCAAGGGTCGGAGGCGGGAGCTCGATGGTGGCGAGGCCTCGGCGGAGGCTCGGCTAACCTCTCGAGGGTAGCCTCGGCGTGCTCGAGGCTCAGTCCGAGGGTGGCTGCGATTCGCCCGAGGCTGAGGGTGGGGCTCGGCTGCTTCGAGGGGGCGCGGTTCGCAGGCGTGCTCGAGGGTGAGGCTCGAGGGGACGCTCGAGGGTGAGGCTCGAGGCTGGCCTTGGCATGTTCGAGAGATGCGGCTCGAGGGATGTGGCTCGAGGGGACGCTCGAGGGTGTGCGGTTCGAGGGTTGGCTCGAGGGTGAGGCTCGAGTGATTCACCGGAGTTGGAGGGGAGTCGCTGCGCCGGCGAAGGAAAGGACGGAGGGGTGAAATTGGTGGCTTGGGAAGGTGGAGAAGCTCAAGGCGAAGGCAGTGGCGGCCTTGGCGGGCGCTGGGTCTGCCTGATGACTTGGGTTGGCGAGGAAGTGTTGGTGGTGGCAATGGGGAGCTTGGTGGCTTTTATAGGCGCGGGGTGATGCCGGGGTCCGGGCGAAGGACGGTGGGGGTCCGGGCGAAGAGGACGGTGGGGGTCCGGGCAAGAGGACGGTGGGGGTCCGGGCAAGAGGACGGTGGGGGTCCGGGCAAAAGGACGGTGAGGGTCCGGGCAAAAGAACGGTGGGGTTCGGGCAAAAGGACGGTGGGGGTCCGGGCAAAAGGACGGTGGGGGTCCGGGCAAAAGGACGGTGGGGGTCCGGGCAAAGAGAGGTAGGGGCCGGGTGAGGATGAGGTAGGGGTCCTCCAGCTGTGCACAGTGAAAACCTATTCTTCTTTCGAAATCTTGAAAATTACTCCTAAACTTTGAACTGCACAAAGAAAACTCAAAACACCAAAGTTGTTTAGAATTTGAGATCTACAACTTTGCTAAAAGGACCAACTTCAAATTTTGAACAACTTTTGAATTAGAAAAAGGGGTAAAACTAGAGTTTGGAAATTTGGGGTTTTTCAAAAGGAATTTAAATTTTATTTTGATTTTTGAATTTTGGTCCTCATAACACAGCATCAAAACACTTAACTGAACAAGATCTACACAAAAATTAAGCAAACTTAAATGCATGGCAAGAATGATTAAAGACTAATGATGATGACATGTCAGGTTAATTACTTATTAAACACCAGAGGTGTTACAGGTTAGGACTCCCTCGTGGGCTTTTTACGTGTGCGAGCGTGAGTGTTAATTACGTTTTTAGGTTCGGGAGTGTCGAGCCCCTGAGTTTTTAGACCCTCTTTCGTCGAGGGGTGCCAGGCTGAACTGACCGGCCGGCTCTTCGAGCTGTCCGGCACGCCGGTTGCCCTAGCTTGTCATCCCGCGAGTCCTTTCGATCGGATGCGAGGGGGATGTGAAAGGTCCAAATTGGCTAGAGGGGGGGGGGGGGGTGAATAGCCTAATTAAAAATCTACAAAAACTCTTAGGCAAACACTATTAGTATAACAAACGGCGAAGCTTTTTGCACTAGCCTAATAGTGTGTTGCAAGCCACCTATCCAACAAATCTACCTAATATTTCTATGTCACACAATCAACTAGAGCTAATGACAAATGCGGAATAAAACAATATAGCTCTAGCACAAGTATGATATACAAAAAGTATATGAGACAAGTATGAGCAATAGACAAACTAGGCAAGCTAATCACAACTAGCTACACAAGATATATGACAAAAGATATACAACAAGAAATGATATCTACACAAAAGACGTAGCTCAAAGTAAATACACAAAGTAAATGAACTAGATAGAAGGGGTTTCACCGAGCCTTCGGGATCGCCACATAGAGAGCCAATCACCGGTGAAATACACTTGTGAAGCCAATCTCCGAGAATGTGTAGATGAAGACCAATCACCAAGATGTAGAGGCAATCATAATAAGCACATGGGACACCAATATTTATCCCGAGGTTCACGTGCTTGCCGGCACGCTACTCCCCGTTGTGTCGACCAACACTAGGTGACCCGGTGGCTAATCGGCGCAAAGCCAAACTCACAAAGAGCGCCACAAGAATCTACCACTAGTGAGGTAGCTCAATGACACGAGCAATCCACTAAGGATGCCTCTTGCCGCTCCGGCGAGGTGAGGCTCCAAAACCTCTCACAATCTCGAACAGTGGTGGCCAAGAACAATCACCAATCTTGCCAACAACCACCTCAACGCCTCCAAGCCGTCTAGGCACCGGCAAATGCCAAGAGTAACAAGAAAACTCAATGCCGATGCGAAGAACTAGTGCCACTAGATTGAACTCTTTCAAATCACGCACTAGATCACTCAGTCTCACTTGGTTTGATCAAATCAACTTGGGAGATGAGTTGGAAGGCTTGCCAATGCTCACTAGTATGCTTAGGAATCAAAATGTGCAAGAGAGAAACCTAGCAAGCCGGCCAAGCCCCTTAAATAGGCCACACAAGTTGGCCTAGCCGTTGGACCCGAAACAGGACCATCGGACGCGCCGGTGTCGGGGCCATCGGACGCTGCCCCAGCGTCCGATGCTCCGATGAGCACCACGTGTCCCTCTGCTATGAAATCAGCCCGTTAGATCCCAACGGTCACAATCTTTCCCGCGCTGGTTAAAGTGGCATCGGACGCGCCGATGCCTAGCATCGGACGCTCCGATGCCTCTGCTCAATTCAGCACTTTTCTGCGTCACACCGGACGCTCCGATACTATCACATCGGACGCTCAAACCCATCGTCCGATGACCATGCAGAGAGGTTCCAGAGAGAGCCAAAATGCATCGGACGCGTCCGATGGTCCTGCATCGGACGCAGGCCAGCGTCCGATGCTCCCTGGAAAACTAGATCGCGCCACGTCATGACCATCGGACTCTGCAACAGTGTTTCGCCTGCGTCCATTACCAGCGTCCGATGCTACCTCGACTTCTGTCAGCAGTTAGGGTTTGCCATCGGACGCTCGGCCAGCGTCCGATGCCAGCGACGCCAGCGTCCGATGCCCCTAACTTGACAACTTTTTCATCTCTAACTTCTACCCTTGCTCCCATGTGGCAACACCAAAGTGTTTCACCACTTGTGCACGTGCGTTAGCATTTTTTCAAAGTATTTACCAAGGGTTTAGTTAGTCACTCACTAGGTCTATAGAATCGATATGTTAGAGAACACCTAGTGGCACTAGAACACCGCATAAGCCGTGAATAATCTCCTCTTAATAGTACGACTATCTATCCTAAATGTGATCACACTCGCTAAGTGCCTTGATCACCAAAACAAAGAGCCCTATAGGTTATACCTTTGCCTTTGGGCCTCTTTGCTCCATCTCTTCTCTTCTTCTTGCAATTCACCAAGGGTAGAGCACTTGATCACTTGACATACATATGCCCAACACCATCTTCCATGGTTGTTGCCTAGCTAGCTCCACCACTTGGCTTGGTCGTAATCCTTCCTCATAAGCTACACACATGCTTAGCAATAGGATTAGACCAAATAGGTTTCATCAATTAACCAAAACCAAACTAGGGCTTTCAATCTCCCCCTTTTTGGTAATTGATGACAACCTATACAAAGATATGTGATTTAAATTTAAGTAACCACATTGATAGTATTAGCTCCCCCTACATATGTGCTATAGAGTTTGGTTCTAAAAAATGCACATATGTATGGATATGAAATGTGGGTGAGCAATACTACCAATGATGATGCTAAGGCATAAGAATGGACCTTTGAAGCGTGATACCAATCGGAGTGCACATGTTAAACCATCCTTAGCATCATTCTATCACTAGACATACATCAAAACTCAAGAACCCCGTGAGATCAACATTATAATAAGGCTCTTGATCCACTTGAAATACAAGTATGTCTAGTTGCTATTATGTACATGCTAGTAAATCAATTCATCAAACATAACCTATCACTAGCATTCACCACATAAGCATGGATATCAAATTAAAAAGGCTTATGCATTGCTAACAAACATATGAATATGCATATTTCAAATGCATCATACATGTTTATGAGCTTGCTCCCCCTATTTGTATGCTCCGATCCCACTTGAAATCACTTGAAACTTATACTCTTTTATTGTCTCCCCCTTTCTAGCATATCTTTGTTACATCATTTTCTCCCCCTTTGTCAACAATTATCATAAAAAGTGGGGCAAGTTTTAAGGAAAGGAGACAACCTCTTTATCATGAGGTACATGTGTAGGGATCAAACTAAGTCAAGTTATGGCTTAATCTAGCTTATGAGTATAGGATATTTAACACGGTTTGCTCTAGAGTAAGCTTCTTCACACATCTTTTCAATGGTTATCTTACTCACGTTGGTTAAACACCCATTACTCATTTGCTAGACCAAACACTAGAGTTACAAGCTCTCTGTAATACCTCCGGTGTTTAATAAGTAATTAACCTGACATGTCATCATCTTTAGTCATTAATCTTTCTTGCCATGCATTTATGTTTGCCTAATGCTTGTTTTGCATTTACCTTTTTCTGAGGTGACTTGTGTAGTGATCTCTTTTTCAAAAAAACCCTAAAGGCCCAAATCTTCCTTTAAGGGCAAAATGGTAATTTCATCTCTGTGTCTAGCTTTGTGTAAATCTTGTTCAGTTGAGTGTCTTGATGTTTTGTTGTGTTGATCAAAGTTAAAAATCAGAAATAGAATTTAAATTCCTTTTGAAAAACCCTGATTTCCAAACCCTGGTTTTTACCCCTCTTTTATTAATTTAAAAACTATTCAAAATTTGAGGTTGGTCCTTTTAGCAAAGTTGTAGATTTTGTCAAAAGGAACAACTTTGGTATTTGCAGATTTTCAAGTTTCAATACAAAATCAGAAGTAATTTCAAATTCCTTCAAACTTCAATTTTGTCCCTTTTTCGGTTTTCAAAATTATCTCAAAAACTTTTGAGTTTCAGAAAAAGTTCATATTGGCAAAGTTGTAGATCTCAAAATTTTGACCAACTTTGGTGTTTTGAGTTTTCTCTGTGTAGTTCAAGTTTTGGGAGTAGTTTTGAAATTTCAGAAAGAAGGTAGATTTGGGAACGAGTAACGTCTTGCTTAGAGATCAAGATAAGTAACTTGTGTCTATTCTAGAAGTTAATTACACGATAGAAAGTTGTACTCTAGAATCAGTGGTTTTGTCTTGTGCTGTATTGTTCATGTCAGCATCCTCATAAGCATACATCATTGCATCCGTATAGTGACCGAAGGAGAAGGCGTCAAAGTCGAAGCAGCCGCTGACGAACCTACCCCCGAGGCGACCCCGAGCTCCGACACCTGCACTGCCGACCCCGAGCCCGTCCTTTTTGCTCTTCAAGGCAAGCCCCGGTGCATCTTAACCCTTCCTTGTTTTAACAAAAGTTTACTTAAATGCTTTTGAGTTAAAACTACTGCATTAGGTTATAGGAGTTGTGTGATGACCTATTACCTGCACTATTTACCTCCACCAGAAAATCCACCTGCCCTATTTAAAAACAATTTGCAAAATGCTTAGTGATGCTATACAATAGATTTGCAATAAAATGCCAATTTCAAAAGTGTGATCACTTAAAGAATTTTGATGGGAATTTGGCTTTACTCCCTGCCTGTTGGCTAAGTATCTGATCCATACCTAGTCAACAGCGAGGAGAGGTTGTCCGAGCGTACGGTGCCGTCATGTTTTTGAAAGGTAAAATGAATCATGAACGATGAAGAATTGAGAAATACTGGAATCTTTTCAAAAATAAAACAAGGATTTCAAAATGCTTTTTCTGCAAAATACTTGATCTTGCTTAAGCCTTACCTTGACTACCTAAGCCTCTCATTCCTGAGTCTTCTCCCCTTTTTCTTTAGTCGGGTAAGTCTTGTTGAGTACCCCCGTACTCATGGTTTGTTACCCATGCTGCAGGTATGACTGAGTCCCCGGTGTGTCTTGCGCCCTGCTGCATGACCATCGTCCAGGAAGAGGCCGATGAGGCCGAAGAGTAAAGTGTACACCCTCGGGCTGGGTGATTGCAGTATCTTAATTTGTTGTACTCCGCTGCGTTGCCTATTTTCTATCTCCCGAACTTGGTTTGTAATAACTGCACCTTTAATTTTATCTGGAACCTCGGTTTGTAAAACGAATGTTATTTAAGTCTTCCGCTCTGTATTCCGATGTTATTTGTAAAAGTATCCAATGCTGTAACCGAATTGTGAGATGATCCTGCGGACGATGGGCGCTGATGCAGCCCAGTGACGAACAATCTTAATCACACGGAACATCAGTTCGGCTATCAGTGGATGACAGGGACCGGTGGGCCATGGGATTAGGGCCGTTCCGCCACAGAGTGGTATCGGAGCATCTCACGATAACGTTGCAGTGTTCTTGCGAAAACTTCAAAAGATCTTTGAGTCCAAAAAAAAAAACTAAACTTGACTATTTTGAGTCCAAATTGCTTCTCTTATCTTGTCTTGTGTATGGCAACACTAGTTAGCGAGACAACCTGTTTTAAGCCCTATGTACCTTATTTATTCAGTGCTTTGCCTTGTTCCGTAGGAACGATTCATGCATCATGTCATATTCACTTAAGTTAATAATAACTTCCTCTCTAAGTTCGTTGGGTTAGTATGCCTTTACCTTTTCTTGCTAGCCTTTTCACTCCTCATCCACCTTATCTTATCCAGACATGACTCGCATCAAGCTGACTGCTCGCAAGTCGACTGGACCCAATGGTGTGCCACGCCACCAACTGGCACCACGCACTGGGGAAGAGACTGGCGAAGCCTCCAACAGTCGTTGCTTTCCCCGTCGCACCCGCAAGCACCTAAAGGAGGAGATCAAGAATCTGAAGGCTGAGCTGGAGAACTTGGAGCATGACTTCTACCACTCACGTCTGGAGTTCTATGAGGCACGAGCTTCCCTGGAGCAGGCCAACCGGAACACGATCCGCGCCATCGAGCAGCGTAATGCTACTTGGGTTCGCGAGGACGTCACCAGAGCCGAGCTCCACGGACTGCGGCAGTACACAACTCAGATTGAGCAGTTCAATGATATGCTTCATGAGGAGGTACACCAGCTATACGACCAACTCCACCCCATGGTTCCCCCGGTTGTCGAGGACCCTGAGGACGGAGTAGTGGAAGAGCCGGACGTGGAGCAAGAGCCAAGCATGAACGAGGAGATTGAACCTGCCGAGAACATCCACGCAGAGGACGAGGACGAGGAGGTTGAGCCTGAGCTCATCCTCGAGGAAGATGACGACGAGGACATGATCATCATCGACGAAGACTAGACCCGTTGTTAGAGGATGAAGATCCCGTGTGTCTGTACCACCTGCTTACCTAAACCCTTAGTCTAGGTTTGGGAGCGCTAGTCGGTCTTTTGTTTAGTCGGGTCTGTATCTTTCTTTTCGTACCTTTTCCCCTTATCAGTCTGTGGTTATCTGTCAGTGATCCACCTTTGTATCAATGAAGTTATCAGTCAGTTGTTATCAGAACTTAAATCAATGGATGCTAAGTTCCAAGTTTCTTAACAGATGCCTGTGAACACTCGCAATGGAGCCGGAAGTTCTCAGGAGGCTGACCTTCCAAACCCTCCACCTGTACCAGCTACGCTAGCAGATGCCATTGCAGCCTTGGCAGCCGCTGCTAACCTGATGGCTCGAAACCAGGGGCAGCAGAACAATGGCCACCGTGGTCACCATAACATCAACCATGAGACCACATATGTGGATTTCACCGAAACCCGTCCACCGGTCTTTACGAGGGCCGATGAACCCCTTGAAGCTGATGATTGGCTCCGCACCATGGAGCAGAAGTTTGGTCTTCTTCACTGCACCGACACCCAAAAGCCCCGGTTCGCTTCTCAGCAGCTTCGTGGTCCAGCAAGCGCTTGGTATGCCAACCTGTTGGCTGCCCAGCCTGAAGGTCATCAGTTGACCTGGGAAGAGTTCCGCACCGCTTTCCATGCACATCATATCCCTTCTGGATTGATGAAGATGAAGCTTGATCAGTTTCTGGCACTACAGCAGAAGGACTCCACAGTGATGCAGTATGTGAGTCAGTTCAATCACCTTAGCCAGTATGCCTCGGAGTACGTCAACACGGACGAGAAGAAGAGGGACTGTTTCCTTAGGGGACTGCACCCCAAGATCCGCAGAAGTATGTCCAATAACCTGACCGGCTCATATCATGATGCCGTTGACTGGGCTGTTGCTTTTGAGGAGAGCAATCGCCAGTACCAAGAGGAAAAGAAGAAGAAGAAAGCAGGATCCAGCAGTTTCTCTAGCAGTCAAAAGCGCCAGAGGGTCATTTATCACCCTAGCCACCACCAAAATCGCCCACCTTACCCCCACCAGCAAGTGGTCGTCCGTACTGCGGCCACCACCCACAACGCCAACCAGCAAAGTGCCACGCAGCCGAACGCCCCAGGTGTTCGAATCACCACCCCACAAACCGCCTACAACCATCCCTGCTACAACTGCGGCCAAGTCGGTCACTGGTCTCGTGAGTGCCCAAAGCCCAAGAGGTATGCTCAGAATACTCAAAAGGGTTCTGGAGGATCTCAGCAGCAGCAGCACCGTGTCCAGCAACAGCATGTTCAGAAAGGCAAAGTTGTCAAGAAGCACGGGCAAGTCTACTACACCATTGTCGGCGACATCCCTGAAGGAGAGCCCGTCATGATCGGTAGGTTTCCCGTTGCCAATCACCCCGCAGTCGTGTTGTTTGATTCTGGTGCATCGCATTCCTTCATCAGTCGTACATTTGTCTCTAAGCATGGGATATCAATTGGGGAATTGAAAGAAAATTTCTGCATATTTTCGCCTGGAGGGCGTATAAGTACTAAGGAGGTAATCTGTAATATACCAGTGATGTTGGGGAAACATGTATTTCCTACCACCATGATAGTGCTTCGTGATCAGGAAATAGATGTCATTTTAGGCATGAATTGGATGTGTCTGTATAAAGCCATGATGGACATCCTGAATAGAGTTGTGAGAGTGGACATCCCTAACAGTACCTCCAAACTCCTTCTCCAACTCCCAATGCCTCCGAAACCAGCAGCCACACAATTGAATACCACCTTGTTCTGAAACCAGAGACATCCCCTGGTCTGTGAATTCCCTGATGTTTTTCCAGAGGACTTACCTGGCCTACCTCCTGACCGTGATGTTGAGTTTGCCATAGAGCTTAAGCCCGAGATGCTCCTATATCCCCAGAGCTTATCGAATGCCTCCCAGAGAGTTGGCAGAGTTAAAAATCCAGTTAC
Source organism: Coix lacryma-jobi var. lacryma-jobi (assembly GCA_009763385.1). NCBI lineage: Eukaryota > Viridiplantae > Streptophyta > Magnoliopsida > Poales > Poaceae > Coix > Coix lacryma-jobi. Next base: position 130,738,114 of record CM019827.1, read on the forward strand.
AAGAGTTGCTGGATAAGGGCTTCATTCGCCCAAGTTCATCTCCTTGGGGCTGTCCTGCAATCTTCGTGAAGAAGAAGAAGACAAGAGTCTCAGACTATGTATTGATTATCGCCCACTCAACGAGGTCACCATCAAAAATAAATATCCCTTGCCTCGTATCGACCTTCTTTTTGATCAGCTAGCTGGAGCCAGAGTATTCTCCAAGATCGACCTCAGATCTGGCTACCACCAAATAAAAATACGTCCCGAAGACATTCCTAAACCGCTTTCACTACCAGATACGGCCTGTATGAGTACTTGGTCATGTCCTTCGGCTTGACCAATGCCCCTGCCCACTTCATGTACCTCATGAACTCTGTATTCATGCCAGAGCTGGATAAATTTGTGGTCGTGTTCATTGACGACATCCTTGTCTACTCAAAGACCCCTGAAGAGCATGCCAAACATCTTCGTATCGTTCTATCCCGTCTCAGAGATCATCAACTCTATGCCAAGTTCAGTAAATGTGAGTTCTAGTTAGATCAGATACAGTTCCTTGGTCATGTCCTATCCGCGGAAGGTGTGTCAGTCGATCCCGGAAAGGTGGCAGACATTCTGGATTGGAAGCCACCTACCACTGTTCATGAAGTCCGCAGCTTCATGGGAATGGCTGGATATTATCGCCGTTTCATTCCGGATTTCTCCAGAATCGCCAAGCCTATCACCGAGTTAGTAAAGAATTCTGTGAAGTTTGTCTAGTCACCAGCTTGTGAACAAGCCTTTCAGACATTGAAGAGACTGTTAACCACGTCACCAGTGCTAGCCCAGTCGAACATCGAAAAGCCCTTTGATGTCTATTGTGATGCATCTGGTACTGGTTTGGGTTGTGTTTTGATGCAAGAAGGCCGAGTGATCGCTTATGCCTCACGACAGCTTAAGCGACATGAAGAGAATTATCCCACCCATGATCTTGAGTTAGCAGTAGTGGTGCACGCCTTAAAGATCTAGCGTCATTATTTGTTGGGTAGTGCCTGCAATGTGTACATAGATCACAAAAGCTTGAAGTATATCTTCACTCAAGAAGAACTGAATATGAGACAGAGAAGATGGCTTGAATTGATTAAGGACTATGATCTCGAACTACATTACCATCCGGGTAAGGCGAATGTGGTCGCCGATGCGCTCAGTCGCAAGTCGTATTGCAGCTGTCTGGTAATGAAACCCTATGATTCTTCCCTATGCTATGAACTAGAAAAGCTGGGTATTGAGATGGTTCCGCAGGGAACTCTGAATAATATCAGGATAGAAACCCCTATCAGGGAACAGATCATCACTGCACAGAAAGATAACCCTGGAATCAAGCACATCATCGAAAGAATCCGATCCGGAAAAGCTGATTGTTTCAGGATTGATGATGCAGGAGTGGTTTGGTTCAAGAACCGACTGGTAGTTCCCAAAGTGCCTGAGTTGAGGCAGTTAATCCTTGATGAAGCACACTTGACTAGGTTCTCCATCCACCCCGGCAGCAACAAGATGTACCAGGACTTGAGGCAGAGGTTCTGGTGGACAAAGATGAAGATTGAGATCGCCCGATATGTCGCTCAATGTGATACTTTCCAGAAAGTCAAAGCTGTGCACATGAAGCCTGGAGGAGAATTGCAACCTTTACCTATACCTGCTTAGAAATGGGACGATATCAGTATGAATTTTATCAATGGGCTACCCAAGACATCAAGAGGTTCTGATTCCATCTGGGTGATCGTGGATCGCCTCACTAAGCAAGCTCACTTCCTGCCAGTCAAGACCAGCTACACCGTCCCCACTTATGCCACTTTGTACAAGAACAACATAGTAAAACTCCATGGCATACCCAAGACCATTGTCTCTGATCGTGGTACTCAGTTTGTCGCAAAGTTCTGGAAAGCATTCCATACCTCACTTGGAACCAAACTCTTGCAAAGCACAGCATATCATCCACAAACGGATGGACAAACTGAGCGAGTCAACCAAGTGTTAGAGGACATGTTGAGAGCCTGTGTGCTCACCTTCGCAGATACTTGGGATGAGTGTTTGCCCTTGGCAGAATTCTCATATAATAACAGTTACCAAGAAAGCATTAAAATGGCACCCTTTGAAGCACTGTACGGTCGCCGTTGTCGTACACCTCTCAGTTGGTCTGAACCTGGAGAAAGGGAATTCTTTGGAGTTGACCTAGTAAAAGATATGGAAGAAAAAGTCAAGCAAATACAAGAGAATATGAAGATTGCGCAGTCTCGATAGAAAAGCTATGCTGACAAGAGACGTCGACCTTTGGAGTTCCAGATCGGAGATTATGCGTATCTGAAGGTCTCACCCACCAAAGGAGTTACTCGTTTGGAGTCAAGGGAAAGTTAGCACCCCGCTATATTGGTCCCTTTGAGATTCTGGAACGTTGTGGCAAGGTAGCTTACAAGCTAAGATTGCCCGATCATCTTTCTGCAGCCCATAATGTGTTTCACGTCTCCCAACTCAAGAAATGTCTCCGAGTACCCGAACACGTGGTGGAAGTTGAAGGTGTTGAGTTAGAACCCGATCTGTCATACTCTGAGTATCCAGTTCGTGTGTTGGATTACAAGGACCGTGTTACCCGGAGGACTACCACAAGATGGTACAAGATCCAGTGGAACCAACACTCTGAAGAAGAAGCCACTTGGGAATCCGAAGACTTCTTAGCGAAGAACTTTCCAGACTTTCTCGATACTCTGTAGATGTAAAGTTTGCCTTTGTCCTTCTTAAGACGCAGAATCTCGGGGCGAGATTTCTTTTAGGGGGGAGGCTGTAACACCTCCGGTGTTAATAAGTAATTAACCTGACATGTCATCATCTTTAGTCATAATATTTCTTGCCATGCATTTATGTTTGCCTAATTCTTGTTTTGCATTTACCTTTTTCTGAGGTGACTTGTGTAGTGCTCTCTTTAAAAAAAAACCCTAAAGGCCCAATCTTCCTTTAAGGGCAAAATGGTAATTTCATCTCTGTGTCTAGCTTTGTGTAAATCTTGTTCAGTTGAGTGTCTTGATGTTTTGTTGTGTTGATCAAAGTTAAAAATCAGAAATAGAATTAAATTCCTTTTGAAAAACCCTGATTTCCAAACCCTGGTTTTTACCCCTCTTTATAATTTAAAAACTATTCAAAATTTGAGGTTGGTCCTTTTAGCAAAGTTGTAGATTGTCAAAAGGAACAACTTTGGTATTTGCAGATTTTCAAGTTTCAATACAAAATCAGAAGTAATTTCAAATTCCTTCAAACTTCAATTTTGTCCCTTTTTCGGTTTTCAAAATTATCTCAAAAACTTTTGAGTTTCAGAAAAAGTTCATATTGACAAAGTTGTAGATCTCAAAATTTTGACCAACTTTGGTGTTTTGAGTTTTCTCTGTGTAGTTCAAGTTTTGGGAGTAGTTTCGAAATTTCAGAAAGAAGGTAGATTTGGGAACGAGTAACGTCTCTGTGCGAAGCTTTAAAGTCAGGGGGCCCCGGCCGACGGTGGCGCAGCCTCAGCTTCGCCGAGACCGGCTGGCCCGCGTCCGTGTCGCCCGAGGCCAGCGCTAAGCGCTCGACCTCTCCGGACCCCTACCTCCGCCCGCGCCGAGTCAGCTCGCCGAGCCCGGCTGACCCGCGTCCGTGTCGCCCGAGGCCAAGCGCTGGCGCTCGTTTTCCTCTCGGCCCCTACCTACCGCCGCCTCGCCCATCCCCTACCCTCTCCCTTTCCCTCGGCCACGGACAGCGCGCAGTTGCCGGCCGCCGGCAAGCCCCCGCCGCGCGCGCGTTCCCTGCCGCACCGAGCCGCCCTACCCTGCTCCCTACCTCCATTAATGTCGCGCGAGCGCTCTCACCCCTCGCCCGGACCCCTCCCCAGCACCGCCCGCGGCTATAAGAAGCCGCCGAGTTCCGCCATTGCCGCCACCACGGCACCTCGAGTCACCAGACCTCCCAGCGCCGTCGAGCCCGCCGTTGCCTTCGCCTTGAGCTGCTCCACCTTCCCGAGCAACCAATTTCACCCCTCCGCCCTCCTCTCGCCGGCGCAGGAGCTTCGTCCCCAACTCCGGCATACGACCGCGTTTCGCCTAAGCGAGAAATTCGCCGCCGTGAGTTTTCCTCTTTTCCGTCCGACCCCTGCACTCTCTTCCTCACCTCCGTGCGCTCCTAACCGCACCTCGGTGATCCCTTTCGGTGGACAGAGCCGCCGGACGCCGCTCGCCGCCAGAGAGCTCCGCCGAAGCACCGCCAACGTCGAGTTCCCTCCTCCGACCCTGCACCGCCTCGCCGAGCCTCCCTCCCGACTCACGATGAGCCCGCGAATCTTTCCCCACCCTCGGCTTTCCCAGCGCGAGCCCCGAGCGGCCGGTCCGCCGTCCGCCTCGCCTGCGTTTCGCCCGAGCCTCCCGTCTCGCCCGAGCCTTCAAGCCAGGCCTCGGACGAAGCGATCGTTTTCCGTCTCGCCCGAGCCTCCAAGCCAGGCCTCGGACGAAGCGATCGTTTCCGTCTCGCCCGAGCCTTGCGAGGAAGGAGCACAATGCTTTTTTCCTTTTTGGGAAGTTGTGAATAGTGTTCCTTTTTCTTCTTTTTGTGTGATTTTCTGTGTTGCTCCAAAAATTCTGAAAATTTGATGGTAGACTCTTTATACCCTGTAGTATTTTAGAAAAATATGAAACTTGGACTTTGTGCAAAAATTTGAAAATGAAAAATCTCCCTTTTAATTAAGAAATGAATGGTTTTAGATTTTTAGAAAATCATGTGTAGCTCCAAAAATCATGAGATAAATTTTTATGTGCTAGTTATGTCATGTTTAGTCTCTGGTGAAATTTTGAGGCCTTTTGGAGCAAGTTGATTTTTGGGTATTTATTTAAATTGTTAAATAGTGCCTTTTGTTAATTAAATGTTTGATTTTTGTTAAGCACCTTAATGACCTCCAAAAATTATGAAATTTGTTTTGACATATATTTATATCATAATGAACCTATGAGATTAATTGGGTAAATTTTGGAGCAACTGCATAAAATGGCCTTTTTAAATAATTAGGAAAAATAGAAAATCAAGTAGAGTTCATGTTGTATGCCCTGTCATGTGACTTTTGGGATTGTTTGCTGTTCATAGACCCCACCCATTTGGTCTATGATGTTTGTGATGCCATGCTTGTTTTGTGTTTAGGTCGGATAAATGATGCTTAATAGGTTGATTAATTTTGCTTAGAGATCAAGATAAGTAACTTGTGTCTATTCTAGAAGTTAATTACACGATAGAAAGTTGTACTCTAGAATCAATGGTTTTGTCTTGTGCTGTATTGTTAATGTCAGCATCCTCATAAGCATACATCATTGCATCCGTATAGTGACTGAAGGAGAAGGCGTCAAAGTCGAAGCAGCCGCTGACGAACCTACCCCCGAGGCGACCCCGAGCTCCGACACCTGCACTGCCGACCCCGAGCCCGTCCTTTTTGCTCTTCAAGGCAAGCCCCGGTGCATCTTAACCCTTCCTTGTTTTCACAAAAGTTTACTTAAATGCTTTTGAGTTAAAACTACTGCATTAGGTTATAGGAGTTGTGTGATGACCTATTACCTGCACTATTTACCTCCACCAGAAAATCCACCTGCCCTGTTTAAAAACAATTTGCAAAATGCTTAGTGATGCTATACAATAGATCTGCAATAAAATGCCAATTTCAAAAGTGTGATCACTTAAAGAATTTTGATGGGAATTTGGCTTTACTCCCTGCCTGTTGGCTAAGTATCTGATCCATACCTAGTCAACAGCGAGGAGAGGTTGTCCGAGCGTACGGTGCCGTCATGTTGTAGTCCGGGACTCAACAGTTGACACCGACCGGGACAGGGTTGAAAAACCGACAGAACCTGTACTCTTGGGTTAGAGTCCCGAGGTGCTTGTCGCTGGCGGAAAAATTTAGGGACCATCCGTATGGGGGCCTGCTGGCCAAGACTTGCAACTATTCACATACTTCGGAAAGCTCTGGCTCCGAGGAATCCTTATTGGACCGACAACCGCGCACTGGGAGTGGAGAGATGGCGGAAGTAGCATGTACCCACGTGGTCGTCGTACCTGGATAGGAGTGGGTGTACTGTACTTCCGGGTGGCGTAGGACCGGGCCCAATCTTGGAGGAATCATGGTAGACGAGTTGGCATATGCAAGCTTGGGTGCTACATATGCAGTGTGGATAGGGATCCTCAGCTGAGTATTATTTATCCGGATTAACGTTGCTCCTCGGTTATGGAGACTTGGTCACTGACTGTCAACGGAGAGTGGTTCTCAACTTGGTATGTTTTTGAAAGGTAAAATGAATCATGAACGATGAAGAATTGAGAAATACTGGAATCTTTTCAAAATAAAACAAGGATTTCAAAATGCTTTTTCTGCAAAATACTTGATCTTGCTTAAGCCTTACCTTGACTACCTAAGCCTCTCATTCCTGAGTCTTCTCCCTTTTTCTTTAGTCGGGTAAGTCTTGTTGAGTACCCCGTACTCAGGGTTTGTTACCCATGCTGCAGGTATGACTGAGTCCCCGGTGTGTCTTGCGCCCTGCTGCATGACCATCGTCCAGGAAGAGGCCGATGAGGCCGAAGAGTAAAGTGTACACCCTCGGGCTGGGTGATTGCAGTATCTTAATTTGTTGTACTCCGCTGCGTTGCCTATTTTCTATCTCCCGAACTTGGTTTGTAATAACTGCACCTTTAATTTTATCTGGAACCTCGGTTTGTAAAACTAATGTTATTTAAGTCTTCCGCTCTGTATTCCGATGTTATTTGTAAAAGTATCCAATACTGTAACCGAATTGTGAGATGATCCTGCGGACGATGGGCGCTGATGCAGCCCAGTGACGAACAATCTTAATCACATGGAACATAAGTTCGGCTATCAGTGGATGACAGGGACCGGTGGGCCATGGGATTAGGGCCGTTCCGCCACACTCTCAAACAAGTTATATGCTACCACTAGATCAAGTCAAACATAGAAGCAATAGTGGTACCATATATACTTCAAATTCATTTGATTTACCATGAATGAACCTAAATTAGCAATGTGATGGCTATATGAACTAGATCACAACCTAATAAGAATGAATGCACATGCCAAACAATTTCACCTTTGCTTGCTTGGAGGAGATGCATGTCATAAGTGGGGGTGCATTCAACTCATGTTGGAGAAGTCTAGAATATTCAATTCATTCCTTAGCTTGCAAAACCTTCTCATCTAGTGGCTTGGTGAAGATATCGGCAAGTTGATCATCGGTGCCCACACTTTCAATAGATATGTCTTTCTTTGCTTGATGATCTCTAATGAAGTGATGCCTTATATCAATGTGCTTTGTCCTTGAGTGTTGAACCGAGTTGGTGGCTATTTGACGGCGCTCTCATTATCACATAGCAATGGAACTTGTCC